>JADMNL010000022.1:526327500-526927500 GCA_016271365.2 Neoceratodus forsteri
GTCACACTGGCTATTTTATTGCATTTAAAGTTAAAGTGCTTCTGCCTAAGACACTGTGAAAGTGGCAGGATCCTCTAGATTCCATTTTTAGATAATCTTTTATCTACAACTTGTGGCGGGATTAACCAGGTGATTGTGTAGACTGTGGGACTGGTATGTTTATTTACTTGTGCCTGTGGGTGGCAGCCTGAGTGCCAGCTGTGTGTGTGTGTGTGTGTGCCTATCTGTGCCAGGTGTGGAGTGATCTCACTGCAGTGCTGGTGAGAAGGTTTTGAGGGCTGGAAAGTAGTTCAGGCGTGCAGTCGTACTGTGAGGTGTGCGGTCGTTATGGGATAATGCACAGTCATGTGACGTGTTTCATCCAGTCAGCATACTGGATTTTCAGTGATTTTTCCTTACCCATTTTATAAATATATGTGTATGTACATATGTATGTATACATACATACACATGTGTGTGTGTGTATATGTGTGTGTGTATATATATATATATATATATATATATATATATATATATGTATATATATGTGTGTGTGTGTGTGTGTGTGTGTATAAATATATATACATATATATTGATACATTATTGCCGGTGGTGGAATACACTATTTTATCTGAATGAGTGGAGAGTGACCTCGGATATCTTCATGAGTGGTAGAGTGTAGCAGAGCCACGAGTGACTGTAGCTGAGGTCATTCTCCACTCATTCACATAAATAGTGTATTCCACTACTGGCCATAACGTATCCGATTTATACAATAGGACTGTGTGTTTTGCTGTTTTTATTGTTTGATGAAGTCACCGCAGTGGAATAAATGGATTTATTCCACTGTAGTGAGAATACATGTTTTTATGCAATGAGTTAATTTGCTCACTCCTATTGTATAAATGATATACTGCATATATATATATATATATATATATAGTGTGTGTATGTGTATATATATATACATTCATACATACATACATACATACACACGCATGTTCACAGATTGTTTAACAAAGGAGAGGATGTAAAAGAAATAGAGCCATTTAATACAGTAGAAGTAATTGCAAGGAGATAGTCGCCATGCCACTTAAAAGGTTAGCTATCAGACATGCAAATAGTGAGCTACATCAAAGTGCATTATTATTAAACAAAGCAGAACAGCAGAGGTATGGCCTTATCCTATTTAGAAAGCTCCCCACTGGCCACCTGTGAGCCTCTTATGGGCCAGCACTCTGTTAAAAGATAGAAGTCAGAGAATGGTTTCCATACAAGAAAAATGGAGAAAGCAGTAGGGCCATAGCTCATATTGGCATGATAAAACAAAGAGTAGGTAGCTGACCCATGAGGGGGTCACCTTGCCTTCTGTGGTCAGGCTAATCATGGTTTGGCCAAATGATGAGACCAAGAATCCCCTTTTTGAAAAGATGAAATGAAAATGGAAAGTAAGACTGTGGAATAACTTTAAATGATTTGCTGGCTCTTTTGAGCAGCACTGGGGGGTGCACTAGTACTGTAACAGTTATATCAAAATGGTACCAGAACAAAAGGTGCAGTTGATGAAAAAATTTTTAAGAATGCAGGATGTGTGAGGCTAATGGTTAATTGAGCTGTGTCTGAATAGGTGGTTTCTACAGTCAATCATGCCCCAAAGGCAGAAGGGGTTATATTGAAAAATTGTAGGGCCCAGAGCTATGGTGGAAACTACAGTTCACTCTTTCAACAAACACAGGAAATGAAGATGTGTTCATTTCTTTTCTTCCAGGGAAGGCTACAATACTCCCCAGTTATCGAGTGAAAACCTGATTGGGCTAAGCAGGGCAAGGCGACCTCACAATGCCATCTTTGTTAATTTTGATGACCCGGAAGTGCCAGACAAACCACTTGAAGCAGCTATGCACAACTGGAAAAAAAACAGCACGAATCCCAATGACAAAAAAGCGGAGGAGGAATTAAGAAAGGTGGGAAGTTGTGTTTCTAATCTGGCCTTTGATAGGAAAACAATGGAACTGGAGAAGAAAGTCTGTCACAAAAGTGTCGGTGATACATACCGCTTAGCTGTCACAAACTACAAGTGATGTATCTCCTTATAACCACAGAAGCCCCATGTTTTACATAGGACTTTGTTATCACACACTGAAAACGTCAAAGTAGAAATTTTATGCCCTCCAGCCAAAGGTTGGAACTTCCTTTTGCCATTGCCAGTGTTTTCTCCCACCCACCAAAGTTCTGTCTGCCAGTTTCCCTGGTACCCACCTGGGACTCATACTGCTGTGTTGTCCCCCTGACTTACCTCCCCAGAGCTGAGTATGCCTTTAGCTCCTTGGCATTTCTTCCCTCCTCTTCATCTGGTCACCCACAGTAGACGTGATGACTGGGGTATCCTTTGGGGGTTGGGGACTGGAGCCCAGTGCAGACATGGGAAGCCAAGGGGGCTTCATCTGCCCAGCCTGCACCATTTCCCCCGTTTTTTAGTCCTAGACTTCAGGAGTGCGCTTATGTCACCAGGTGCTGGCAAGCGTGATGCACCTGGATGGCCGACATGCTCCAACGTCCTTCAGTACAATCCGCTGATCCCCTGCACCACTGCCTGTGATTACCTAGGTGGCAGTATAGCAGCGGGACATGCCTCCGCCCCCAGAGGAGAAGAGCGGCCAGTGGGATGGTTGATCCTCCTCCCACCCTGGCTGGCCCTCCCCGCCCCTGGCTTGTTCCTGACCCCGGGTAGAAGTTCATATTAATTTTTGATACTACACTATTAGTATACCTTATGAACTGCAGAGCACTGTTTCCCACAGTTTTTTCAAAGCTTTTTGTCCAGGATTTTGTAAGGTGTCACAAATGTTCTGTCTCATACACATTTTGTCTCATCACACATTTTGCGGGGCACTGTCACATATATGTGTGACAAATGGTTGATAGTTGTGAGTAACATGACATCCAAACATATAGACATAGTGTTGTGGCAGAAGGGAAAACACACGACAAACTTTTCTTTAACATAGTCCTAAAACAAAGTTACAAAGATGCTGTTTTTGCTGAATTCATTCTTCTTTTCAGGGGGTGGAGAGCAGTACATCTCGAACCTAATTAGTTGATAGAGTATGGTGTAGTCACATCTTTTGCCCTTTTAAGTCAGCAGTCTGGTACAAATACTGTGCTTTTCCATGGGTTGGGCGTCGAGCATGAGGATGATGAAAATTCCACGTTTAACTTTTAAAACATTGGGACAGTGAGGATCCCAGTAGGAAGGATTACTTTTACATAGCCAAAATTTAGATCTCGCCCTCTCTGACGCTGCCATAAATTACAACCAGAATAATGAATGGCTAGCCATGCACAGCATGACTGTGATTCCTCTGAGAGATTCTGATGACATGATAAAGCACAAAAGCAGAGCTCATGTGGTTCGTGGCTTTGGTTTCTGTGCATCTCTCCAAATCACATGCTTGCGCTCTAAAACCTGAAACATGGTGCAAAGCTTCATGGGTAAGCAAATCCTTGTGTTGGGCAGGCTGGCAAGGATTAACGAGAACAAAAGTCGCCTTTTAAACAGGCTTTTGGCATTTGATCTAAGTTGTGCTGAGAACGATTACCTACAGACACATGTTTCAGTTTGATGTCATTGTAGTCCTGAGATGGAATACCAGACCTTGTTGTTTTTTGGCTAGATAGCAATTTTTTTGTTCGTTTAAGAATTGTATATGGTTTCTTTAAAATTTAAAATAAACTACCACCTCTTATCCAGCTGTTGTTACACATCCACCTGTTGATTTGACTAGCCACAGTTTACCTTGGGTATCACAAAGATTTAAATAAATCTGAAAATGTCCCATTTTTAGTTTTGTGTGAGTACTGCTGCATCTGTAATAGACATTAAAGAGCACCTTTCTTGGTGCGAAAAAGTAGAAATGTGAAGCTCCCTTAATTCGGTGGGAGGTCCACCATGTTGTTTAAAAAAGTTTTCTGTTAGCCCCCAAATGAAGGGAAGGGATCATAATTTGCCCCCAAGAGGCTGGCAGCACGATCCCTTTCCACTTCCTAATTCTGTGATCTGCCCCTGCACACTGACATTTTGTGACCTCTCTATAGGGAGAGCACAGGCATGTGCTTAATTCACTTGAAGGGAGTCTCTTTTTTCAAAGCTGTCTCCCTGATTTAAAATCAGGTTTTTGTACTGATTTATGCCAGGGTTCGACTAACAAGTACCTTATTAGTTGAACCCTGGCATCGGTTGGGACAAATTACGATCTGCACCCTTCTTTAGGAGGGGTAACAGAAATAAATCTGTAAACATTGTGGTGGCGCTCCCATTGAGGTAAGGGAGCTCCATGTTTCTGTTTTTTAACAGAAAGAAAGTGCAAGAAAGGTTCACTTTAAACCACAGTTGATGGGAGTCTCTTTCTTTGTACAGTGTGAAATTGTAGTTTTTAAATGTGACCTAAATGAGAACCGTCGCAGCGGTATGGTCACAGCTTGTGACACTGGTAACCAGGGTTCAGGAACAAGTGCAGGATGTGGGAGTCTACAGAAGGGAAGGAGGATCAAGCGTTTGACAGGACGCTCTGTGGAGTGGGCATGCAGCATTCTCCATAGCAGTACCATCACCTGAGTGACCACAGGTGGAGACACAGATAGAGGAGCCTGAGGGGTGACCACACAGTAACATGCACATGCACACCATGGGGCCCTCACTGGCTGAGATGTTTGGACTGGAAGCCAAAAGCAAGCCCCCCAAAGAAAGCATCATGATGCTGACACACCAGGGTCCCACTTCTTTCACTGGCTGCTGTCCTTCATACTTTGCAGACCACTGGGCATCTTTTCCCCTGTCATGCCTCACAGTGGTATCCACTACAGGGGTGGAAGTGCCCTGCGGACCCCATGAGGACAGGTAAGTTCCAAGGATGCAGATGGATGTGGTTTAGTGGTTGCCTGGAGGAGTGGGCAGCACCGGTGGGCAGGGGAATAAACAGAATAAAGAAAACTGTGACTTAATATCGGGCCCCATCTCTTTTTGCACCCCCTTCCGAAATGGGTTTGATTTAAAAGAAAGCTTGGCTCACATCACCAATAATTTCTTTTTTTATTCAGATTTTCTCCTCGACTTTTAGTGGCCATGTCCTCCTGAACCCGTTTTCTTTTTACTTACAGTGACACCCAGTGGTAGTAATGAGATTCTGTGTGGTTACTGCTTAGCAGCGAATGTCACCACTGGCTTACATGGGCCAGTTCAGTGGGCCCCCCCAGTTTCTCTTCCCTTCATAACTGTATTCCGGACAAGTCCTGAAGCCTGTGGATCTGGTGCCATGAACTTGTTCTGTTTTTCTGTGCAGCTTTTTGAGGCACGACCAGTCTGGTCTCGGAATGCTCTTAAGGGAAACATCAACATCCATCCAGACAAGCTGAAGCTGTTGCTGCCGTGTATGGCCTATTACATGGTGAGTATTATCTCCTAAGTGGGTCAGCAGCCCATAGCTCCATGAGTCTCGGAGTGAGTGTTATCAGGCAGGATCTAGGTGCCTAGGTGCTGACAGTATATATGTTTGTTTTATTATATATATATATATATATATATATATATATATGGCAAAAACTCTATTTAATGCATCAGTTAGGGTTGTTCCACTGCGACAAAAGTGAGAAATTCAGTGTTAGGGTTGAAAACCCCCAGCCACCCCAACCGACATTGGGGTGCGCATAGAGGTCATCGGCCCTAACTCTCACCCATCACATGTGTAAAGCAGCAGAAGTATAGGAGAATGGGGTGAGAGTTAGGACCAACACCCCAATGCGCACTACAATGCCGGTTGGTGGGTGGGCTGGGGGTCCAAGGGGGGTTTTTAACCCTAACACCGAATTTCCTCACTTTTGTCACTGTGGAACAACCCTAACTGATGCATTAAACGGAGTTTCTAGGGACATGGATATGTTGTTCATCCACACTCATTGGCAGTATCCTTGCCGCTTTAAATCTTGCCGGAAGGTCTTCAAGCTTGCTCCTCCCACCCACCCGGGTGGTATAACTCTCGGCTCCGCCCCATGACGCCAGATCTTCCTTACCGCTTGAAGCTCAGGTTCCTCCTTAACGCTCGCGCTTTGACTGGTTCCCTATTTCTCCGCTTGCGGATTTAAAATAATATTTTGCAAAAGACTTTCAGTCTTCGATCCCTCGCCGCGATGGATAAATCGACTCGGATTGAGATGCCCATGCGGCAGAAGATGTCTCGGACGGATCCACACCCACGTGTGTCTACTGCTTAGGCCTTGAGCACGACCCGCAGGCTTGCGACCTGTGCTCATCTTTTCGCCCACGCCCTCGAAGACCGTGCTGCCCGATTGCAACTGGGCCGGCCCCTGCAGGCTTTCTCCGTGAAGTCCAAGGAGGCCCGGGTTGTCGTGTCTCGCGGGCGGCGAGTTTCCGGGCGGATCAGCTCGAGCGGATGGTCGCCTCGAAGAGGAGGCGGCGCTGGGTCAGACTGCCGCGGCATTTATCCCGCCTCTCTGGGTTCTTCCTACACGGCTTCCTTTATGAGCTTTGTCTGTCCCTCTCCACTAAAGGAGAAGGGCTCATGCCTGCTGGACCTTTTTCTCGTCCAAAAGAGGGACAAGGGTAAGTCCCTCCGTCGACGCTCTGGGAGCGGGAAAGGTCCCTTCCCGGCCGCCGACCGCCGGGTTTGTCGACCGCTGGCCGCCACTGGCCTCACGGTGTCCCCGCCAGGTCAGTTGACCGAGACTCCACTGATGAAGTCGAGATTTTTCTCACCCATTGGACGGGCTGTCGCCTTTAGCAGCCGAGATTCTCTCCCGGTTCCCCGGAGGAGTTGAGGATCCGGGGCCCGCCTGTGCCTCTGGTTCGGAGCCTCGGATGGACCTTCCGAGGAAGGGAGTGCCGGTTCCGGCCGACACCTCCCCGCACCGACCCCGGAAATTCCGGGACTCTCGGTCTCGGACCTCTTCGCTGTCCAGCCGTTCCCACCGTCATAGGCGGTCTCGGTCTCGGCACCGCGGTAAGCGGCGTCGCCGCTCGTCCTCGTCCTCCTCCTCGGATGAGGGGAGGCTTCGGCGTAAATTACGTCGACGGTACGAGGACCTTATGTTGCAACAGCTCCTCCTGGCCGGGAATAAGCCGACCGCACCTTCCCCGCCATTAAGTGGCTGTCACCGAACGCCGACACAACCCTCGACTTGTCCGAGGAGCCATACCCAGGCCGGTTGTTCGCCAAACCAGCTGCTCCACCGATTCGTGGAACCTCCGCTCCACAGCCACCATCTGGGGCTCCGACCAACGATTCTCGGTCGGCTAAGGGTTTACCCCATCGGCTGTCAGTTACCCTCACTCCCAACCGACCTCGGCAGGTGAAGGGTGGCTCAGGCCAGAGGCAGTTTCTTCAAGGACTCTTCCGAGTCCGAAGATGATTCCTCCTTCTTCTCCAAGCGACTGGACTTGGAGTCTTCAGGAGGTCAGCCAATGGACGATAGCCCGTCGTCCTTCCTAGGACTGCTTCGGCTCATCTCGGAGTCTACCGGGATGGAGCTCGAACCCGCTTCCAACGGGCCAGGTATCCCCTCACGGAGATTCTGGACCGAGGGATTCTCCGACGGAGGCCTTCCGTGGCCGAGGCCATAGTGGGTCCAGCACTGGAACTTTGGCAGCGCCTGCTTCCTGCCCTGCGCCTTCGGCCAGGATGGCCAGGAAGTATGCGTCCCACGTTCCTTGTCCGGTTTGAACACCCTCTGCTGAGGGTTGGTTACCGACAGCGCCGCGCCACGGCAACGCCAGGATGTGGACAAACCTCCTGACAAGGAGTCCAAGAAATTGACTATGTCGGGCGAAAAGTCTCACGCTGTGCCCTCTCTCGGCCTTCGAGGCCAGTTCGCCATCCTCATGGCACATTTTTCTCATGCCCTGTTGGGCTCCTGGATGAGGTCATCCTCATCTTCCCGCCGATCTGCAGACTACGGTTAAGCAGGTGCGGACCAGGGCAGGGCAGTGGCCAAACAGCAGCTCCAGACTGCTTTTGATGTAGGGACTCATGTGCAGATCGGTGGCGGCCGCAGTGGCTATGCGTCGGGCGGCTTGGCTGAGGATATCCACCTTTACTTCGGATACCCAGCACAAGTTGGCGGATGTTCCCTTTTTGGGGACTGACCTCTCGCCCTGGGGTGGAAGGTCACCTGCAGAGGATCGAGAAGTCCAATGCCACCTTGGACTCGGTCTCTTCCGCTCAGAAGGGCAAAGGCCGCAAACCACAGCCTAAGCCCTTTCGTCCTTCTGTGCCCCCGGCGCGCCCGGCCCAGCAACTGCCAGGGCCAGCAGGCTCGGCCTTGGCATCCCAAACCCAAGCCACCGCTTCTCTAACAGGAGGCAGGAGGAGGGCCCAGGAGGTCCCTCGCCGGTCCCTCCTCCAAGCTGCCCAGTGACGGGCTGAGGGTGTCGCCCCATCCCCGCCACCCTCCCTGGGTCCCCTGGGGACGGCCCGCACTCCCTCCGCCTGGTCCGCTGTTACCACGGACAGGTGGGTCTTGGAGGTGGTGGGAAGAGGCCTGCCTCTGGAATTCGAGCAGGCACCACCCTTCAGAGCCGCCGCCTCGGGGCTTCGATCCCCAGCTCACTGGCGCCTGCCGAGCCGACATCACTCTCCTCCAGAAGGAGGTGGTAAGAGAGGTGGTGGACCCTCCTTCAGACCCAGGGTTTGTGTCCAGGTACTTCCTGGTTCGAACGGACGGGGCTGGCGCCCATTCTCGACTCCACACGACTCAAACAAGTTCCTAAGGTCTCGAACCTTCAGGATGGTCACTCTGGCTCAGATAATACCATCCTTGGAACGCGGCGTGTGGTTCTGCTCTCTGGACTTGCAGGACGCGTTTTTTCACGTCCCTATCCGTCCGTCTCACCAGAGATTCCTTCGCTTCCGAGCGGAAGGATCTCTCTTCGAGTTCCAAGCCATGCCCTTCGGCTTGTCTCCAGCTCCCAGGGTCTTCACCAAATGCATGGCAGTGGTGACAGCATTCCTGCGGCGCCGAGGGGTCCGGGTGTACCCTTACCTGGACGACTGGCTGATAGCAGCTCCCTCCAGGAAGGAGGCGGAGTGGTCCAGAGATCTGGCCCTCCAGGTCTGCTCTCAACTGGGCCTCCTTATCAACGAGGCCAAGTCGGAACTCGAGTCAAGCAGGTGATTTTATTCATCAGGCGCAGCTCACTCTCGAGCCAGAGCTGCTCCCGCGGACAGGGCCGAGGTTCTTTCCTCCTTGCCCGATCATTTCTGGTTGGGCACCGCGCCTGCCCGGGACTTCCCGCGCCCTGTCTCATGGCGGCCCTGTACCAGCGTGGTCCGCTGGGCCCGCTGGAACATGCGGTCCCCCTCAGTGGGACTGGCCAGCCAGTGGTCACAACGCTGCGATCCCTTGACCAGCTTAGTTCGGTGACACAGGGGATGTGGAATGCTCCAGTGGTGGACCGCTCCAGATCATTTGCAGGAGGGCATCCTGTTCGTCCGCCCGAGCCGACGGTCTCTCTGTCGACCGATGCCTCTCTGATGGGTTGGGGTGCCCATCTGGGGAACATCGGCTCATGGCCCTGGTCCTCAGGGAGTCCCGATGCCACATCAACCTGTTGAGCTCAGCGGTCCGCCTAGCTCTACCGCCTTTGCTCTCCTCCGGGGTCAAGTGGTCCGAGTCCAGACGGACAATACCACGACCATGTACTATCTAAACCGCCAGGGCGGGACGCGCTCCATGCTTCTATGCAAGGAAGCTCTCCGCATTTGGTCACTGTGGCGCAGCCTGGAGGCGGATCTCCTAGCCATTCATGTGGCAGGAGCCTCCAACACCCTGGCCGACGCCCTGAGCCGGATAGGGGCTGCATCCCACGAGTGGTCTCTCCTGCCGGAGGTAGTACAGCATCTGTTCTCCCTTTGGGGCACACCTCAGGTGGACCTGTTTGCCTCCAGGGAGAACGCGAAGCTGAGTCTGTTCCATGCCCGCCCCCCTCAGCAGGGCTCGCTGCAGGGGGATGCCTTCTCGAGGCAATGGACCCCTGGCCTCTTTTACGCCTTTCCCCCATTTCCCTTGATCCACAAGGTGCTTCTCAAGGCGAGGAGGGACAAGGCGCAGGTGATTCTGATAGCCCCAGACTGGCCTCGCCAGTTCTGGTACCCAGATCTCCTCAGTCTCAGCTCCAGGACTCCGGAAGCTTCCAGCTCGCCGACCTGCTCTCAGTCAATCAGGGAAGGTGTTCCATCCGGACCTTCAATCCCTGCACCTGACGGCCTGGTTCCTGAGCGGCTAGAGTTCCAGGCTTTGGGTCTTTCCGACGAGGTCCTCAATGTAGTTGAGGCGTCCCGTAAGAGTCGACCAGAAAATGTCTATGCCTTCAAAATGGAAAAAAGGTTTTCCATTTGGTGTCAGGCAAGGGCTTGGACCCTTCCTCCTGTTCCTTGGCAAGCATCTTGGACTATTTATGGTCCCTTTCTAGTCAAGGGCTTAGGTCCGACTCCACGGGTGCACCTGGCAGCCATCTCTGCTTACCGGCGCGGGCCGGAAGCAGTCGGTGGCGCAGGGGAGAAGGTGGTTGACGCTTTTCAAGGCCTTGATCACATTTCCTCCAGTGCGGGAACCCCCACCTCCGTGGGATCTACTGCTGGTACTGGCAAAGCTCATGGGCAAGCCATTCGAACCTATGCACAGGTGTGCTCTCTCTCACCTGTCGTGGAAGACGCCTCTTGGTGGCTATCACGCCAGCCAGAAGGATGGGAGAGCCCAGGCGCTTCCATCGAGTCTCCTTACCTGGTCTTCCACAGGACAGAGTTGTCCGCGCCCACCGAAATTCCTTCCGGGTGGTGTCGGAGTTTCACCTTAACCAGGTGTTGACTCGGCCGTGTTCTACCCCAATCACACCTCGGAGGCCGAATATAGGCTCCATACTCTGGATCCTAGAAGGGCGCTCGCTTATTATAAGGAGCGCACGGCTGAAATTCGGGGAGAGGTTCGCCAGCTGTTTGTCACCTACGCTGAAGCCGCATCTGGCAGACCTGCAGCCAAGCTGTGACGATAAGCAGGTGGGTAACCTCCTGCATAGATCTCTGTTAGTTAGCGGGCATGGAGCCTCCCAGAGGGATAAGAGCTCATTCTACCCGCCATACTGCTGCAACGGTGGCTGCTTCCAGGGACGTCCCTATCCAGGAAATCTGCAGGGCTGCTACCTGGAAGTCAGCAAACACCTTCATTACCCACTACCACATCGACCTTGAGTCACGCCGGGATGCTGGTTTTGGGCCTCGTTCTCCAGTCTCTCTTTCCCAAGTAAGTATATGGGGTGTGGTCTTGCCTCCTCCTCCGGAGAACTGCTAGGAGTCTGCCAATGAGTGTGGATGAACAACATATCCATGTCCCTAGAAATACAGGTTACTCACCTGTAACAGGAGTTCTAGGAATGGTATATGTTGTTCATCCACACCACTCCACCCGACCTCCCGGCTTCGACGTGACAACCTGAGCTTCCAGCGGCAGGATCTAGCCGCCATGGGCGGAGCCGAGTTATACCACCCGGTGGGTGGGAGGAGCAAGCTTGAAGACCTTCCGCAAGATTTAAAGCGGCAAGGATACTGCCAATGAGTGTGGATGAACAACATATACCATTCCTAGAACTCCTGTTACAGGTGAGTAACCTGTATTTTTTGCCTCTAATTCCCCTTTTTTTTGAGAATAACAAGAAATAGTGAATGTAATGCAGCCGCTCTCCCGCCACATGATGTCTTGTGACATAGTAACAGGAACAGCAACACAAACAGAAGTGCTAATAGTGGTGCACATGGTAACGCAAGTGCGAATGAGAACAGAGAGGGGTAACGCACATGGTGGCGTAGACGGGAACGGTCCGCCACATGATGTCTTGTCACATAGTAACGTGGTGCCCGCAAACAGAAATGTCAATGGGCATGGTGACGCAAAGCGAAACAGAAAGAGAAACAGTATTGTAGACACAAATGGCAAAAAATAACAGAAACGCAAGCGGAAATGAAAATGCAAAGGATAACGCACGTGGTGGCGTAGACGTGAACAATAAGTGAAACGGGTATGGAACTGCAAGCGGAAAGGGCAATGGTAACAATAATGTAAGTGCACAGGCTGGTTTTCCCCAAAAGCTACATAAAGAAAGACAGTGAGTACAAAGAATGTATGCATAATAATGGGTCTCGGAGCAGAAAAGAGGAGTTGGAATACTAAATAGATTATATCTCAGGAACCGTACGACGTAGAAAAACAATTTAAAAGTCATATGATTTATGACTTTCCTGGCTAGTTTTCTAAGGGGCTAAGTATTTTTTTGACGAAAAGTCCGTATCTCGCACCGTTTCCGAGATACGGGCCCTGAAAGGCATGGCAAACGCCGTAATGTTATCCTATGGGAAAAAAAAGAGAAGTTCGGAGTGTCATAACTTTCGCTCCCTGTAATATTTTTTCACCAAACCACTAAAAGGCACATCTATGGGATGTTGGCTGTCTTCCCTCCAAATGTCAGCCCAAAAGACCAAGCCGTTATATTGCAGCAGGGCGCCAAAGGATTGCTGCAATGCGTCGGATGCCATAATGTTATCCTATGGGGAAAAAGCGCCAGCTTTGGAGTACCGTAACTTTGGCACCATGTAATATTTTTGCAACGTAACACTGAAAGGCACATCTGTGAGATGTCAGCTATGTTCCCTCCAAATTTCAAGCCAAAGCACCAAACCGTTCTTTTGCAGCAGGGTGCCAAAAGAATTGCTGTCATTTTCCCAGTTTGCAGAAAAGTACTGTCTCACTTATGAAGCTTTAAAATTTGCTACAGTACTTTCTATGTAAAGTACTTTCGAGAATTTGAAAAACATTTCTGGGTGTTTTACCCCAAAATAAAGACATGGCTAACATCCTCAGGGCCCGACTAGGTGAATACAGAAAGAATTAGGTTGCTAGTGGGTCCCAATTTTAAATGCCAAGCATTTTTCTGATCACGAACTGAAAACAAAATGGTGGATTTGCAACAGTAAAAGGGCCATTTGTGAAAGTAAAAATGCATTTGCAACACTGTCGAACTTTTTGTTAACTTTTCCCATTGACTTATAATGGGAAATTGGTTTTTGAATAACTTTTGAACCGTTTAATATTTTTTTCACGAAATCTTCAAAAGGCACATCTGGGACCCTGGCGGCACATTCCCTGAAGATTTGAATGATCACGCCAAACTGCGACGTAGAATTCAGAAAAAGCGTGCTTACGCAAGAGATCATGCTTAATAACCCAGCCATGTATCCGGACCGGGTACGAAACTTGCAGATCCAAGCGTATGGGTCTTGATCGTGTATTCCAAATTTCAGGCAAATCTGTTTAAACAGTTGCAAACTTATTAAGGTGCAAACTTTTGGGTTTAACATGTAAATGGCTCCTCAACCCTAACTATGGTAGCACTACCGTGCTGCCATAATTAATAAATATGTACACACAGACACACACACACACACACACACACTTTTTATTTTTTTATTTTTCCGTTTACATACACAAGATAGCCCAGCTGAAGTGCAACATCAGTGGGGTCCTGCTTCCACCCGTGTAGCGAGCTGGGAGGACTGAACCACTAAAGTAAGTTGACTCTGGTGGGATTTTAACCTGATTCTTCTGGTTCCCATATCTGCATGGAAGCATGACAATTTGCTCCTGTCATTTCTCTCCGCTGCAGCTGGCTCTCGACAGTTGGCTCCCATGACAACCGGCCCCCCAACAATTCACTCCCTGCTTACCAGCTTGTGGGAAACTTTATTTTATTTGCCGACCAACAGTTGTGGAGTGAAATCAACGCAGTTGCTCCTCTTTTTACAGAGCTCTAGAGTGACTCTTCCTGATTCCATATTCAAATTCTAAACTCTACCGAACCCGGCTGCAGATGTTATTGTACAAGTATGGTAAAAACTGGTGCAACTGATTTACTGGTGCTACCGATTTACTTATAGTTGTAGAGTTAAGGACTTCTTTTCCCATCCTAGAGTAGAAATTTAGAGCTATACAGGTAGTTCAGCTGCAAATAAAAACTTACGGTGAAGTCTTGCCAGAAGAAGCCAGAAGGGGAAGGAAGGAAACATATTCAATTCAGTGCTTTAAAGTAACTGGTAATTGCTATTTTTCTTTTAAACTTAGATTGTGGGCTTTTAATGACACTGTACTTTCTTTGTTGTCTTTGCTTAGAATTGTTTTTGGGCTGTTGAAAATTTAAAACGTAGTGGTGGTGTAATTCTGTGCTGTCTTTAATTGTCCTAAATTTTATCTTGGCTTGTCTGACTGCCCTGTAGTTGGGTGAAGGGTGTTAATTGTCTGGCCTCTGACCTCAGCTACTTGATAACTGGAGGTGGGGCTGAGTCAGAGTTGAGGTAGCAAGTAGAGTTTTATTTTCTCAGAACAAGCCAGAAGGAGAAGGAAGGAAACATATTTAATTCAGTGCTTTAGAGTAACTGGTAATTGCTATTTTTCTTTTAAACTTAGATTGTGGGCTTTTAGTGACACTGTACTTTCTTTGTTGTCTTTACTTAGAATTGTTTTTGGGCTGTTGAAAATTTAAAACGTGGTGGTGGTGTAATTTTGTGCTGTCTTTAATTGCTCCCTCTCCTTCCCCTAACTCTTAATTATATGCCCTGTTAAATCTGATTGACAGGAGCTAAACACGGTATAGTAAGGGGTGTGAAGTAGGAGGGGCATAAGGGGTAAGAAGTCCACCCTCAGCACAAGTGTTTTGACTCATTTATTTATTTTAGAAAATTATCTGAGGATCAGTGGCAGGATTTTTAGGACAGTAAATTAATAAAAAGGGAACTAGGAGAGCTTCAGTAGCAGACAAGTAGTGGAATATCAGTATAATTGCAGTATAATGTGGGGAGTGGTGCAATGCAGTGGCTGTGGGGCAGCCATATTCAGGCAGACCTTCTGGACACTGAGGTGCTGCCCTATCTGCATGTATCTCTCTGGACTGCGGGATGAGGTAGCCAGACTCGGAGCGGAAGTAAACTGGGTCAGGAGTACCATCACCCCTATCCAGAGACCACCCAGTCCAATGCAACTGCCTCAAAGGATGCCGAGAACGAGAAGCACTTGGATGACAGTGGGCTCGGGGAGGGTTAGAGCGGTCAGGCAGAGGCACATCCCAGATCCTGTTTCACTCAAGAACTCATATGTCACACTGGCAAACGAGGACAACCAAATAGAGGTACCCAGAGAAGTGGAAGGAAAGGATGTGGAGGTTAGTCAAGGAGGTGACCTCAGCGGGGAAAGCAGTGGACCCCAGAGGAGGAGGAAGTGAATCCTGGTGGGGGACTCCATCATAAGAGGGATCCAGCTAGGAACACAGGAGGGGGAGGACAGGGAGGTGAGGTGCCTACCAGGTGCCACAGCATGGAGGGATGGAAGGAAGATAGTGGGGATCACTGGGAAGGCAGGGAGGAGGGTGAGCTGGATGTCATTATCCACCTAGGTATTAATGACCTGGCAAATGGGGGAGCAAAAGGAAGTTCAGAAGAGTTTAGGAAGTGGGAAGGGTCTCAAGTAGTAGCTACTTCTGTCACTTTCTCAGAAGTACTACCTGCGAGAGGCAAGGGGCGCATAGGAGTGCATGCCAGGAACTTTAACTCATGGTTGAAGAACTGGTGCTGTGAGGAAGGGTTTGGATTCATTGGTGACTGGGGACCCACCTGGAGGATGGAGGTTTGTTCAAGCCTGGACGGCCTGCATCCATCCTGGAGGGGAATCCAAGCACTCAATGATAAGTTTAAATGCTACGTTGACAAGCATTTAAACTAGCAAAGGGAGGTGGCAGGCCAGCAAGGAGGGTACCTACTTGCTCACCCCCCACAGCTAGCAGTGGAACCAGTGAACCAGAGGAGTGGCTATCTCTGCAAAGCAGTGTGCAAAAGATGCAGATTAGTGCCCAAGAGGTGGATAGGCAGAAAAGAGGCAAAATTCAGCAGAAGGGCAGACAGCAAGGAGAACCAGGGATAAAGGACAACAAAGGAAGGGGCTGGAGTAGAACAGCAAAACAGTCTGGGGAGGTCAAATCATGGAAAGCCATGTGTGCAAATGCCAGGAGCCTTAGCAACAAGATGGAAGATCTGGAGGCTGCCATGGTGCAGTCAGACCTGGACATTGTGGCCATCACTGAAACCTGGTGTAATGATAACCACGTCTGGGCGATGGCCATACCTGGCTACAACATATTCAGAAGAGAAAGAGCAGGCAGGAAGGGAGGAGGAGGAGTGGCACTGTATGTGAAAAATGACATAAGGGCCACAGAGATCCAGGAGGAGCAAAATGGGGGAGAGATGCTGTGGGTTAAGCTGGAAAGGAAAATGGGGCCAGCCATCTGCACAGGTGTGGTCTATAGACCACCAGCCCAGGAGGAAGAAACAGATAGGGAGCTGATGCTAGCCATCCAAAGGATGGGAGACAAGGGTGAGGTAGTACTGGTTGGAGACTTCAGTATTCCAGACGTGGACTGGAGCATCCCAGCAGCAGCATCAACTAGGAGCAGATTTATCCTGGACTCCCTTCAGGGTGCCTTCCTCAAGCAACTAGTCATGGAACCAACTCGGCAGAAGGCAATACTGGACCTTGTGCTCACAAACAGGGACAGTGTGATGGGGGTAACAGTGGGGGAACAGTCATTGTGGTTTGAAATCACAGAAAGAGCAGGACCAAACCACACAAAACACACATATCCTGGATTTTAGGGGGGCAGACTTTGGGAAACTGGGGAGATACTTGAAAGAGGCATTAAGGGGAATGGGACAGGAATCGGGTTGAGGAACAGTGGGCAGTATTTAAAATGGAGATTACAAGAACAACAGAATTATGCATTAAGCAGGTTAGCAAAAGGAAAAGGAAGAGGAGACCATTATGGTTTTCCAAAGAGGTAGTAAAGAAAGTGAAAGCCAAAAAGATTGCATTCAGGCAATACAAAAAGACACAGGCAGAAGGGGATAGGGAGAAGTACCAGGAGAAGCAAAGGGAGGCAGGGAGGTCAGTAAGGAAGCCAAAGCTCAGACAGAAGAACACATTGCAAAATCAGTGGGTAGAGGGGACAAAACCTTTACAGATACATAAGTGAAAAAGAAACAAAGGGAGGGATGGTGAGATTGAAGGGGAGGATGGGGGCTGTGGAGGATGACAACAGTAAAGCTGACATATTGAACAGGTATTTCTGCTCAGTCTTTACTGAGGAAGAGGAGGTAATGGGTCTGAAGGAGTACAAGGGTGAGAATGGTGTAGAAATGGACACAAGTCACTTTACGAGAAAGGGTCCTGAAGGAACTGGAAGTAATAAGAGTTGATAAAGCAGTGGGGCCAGATGGGTGCACCCAGGGTCCTTAAAGAACTAAGAGAGGTGGTGGCTGAACCTCTGGGTATCCTGTTTAGCGATCACTGGAAACAGGGAGGTACCCAAAGACTGGAGGACAGCAGATGTAGTCCCCTTATACAAAAGTGGGAACAAAGAGGAAGCAGGGAACTACAGACCAGTCAGCCTCACCTCGGTAGTGGGAAGATCATGGAAGCACTACTGAAGGAGAGATTGGTGGAACATCTGGTTGTCAATGGACTACAGGACCCAAAGCAGCATGGTTTCACAGGGGAGGTCATGTCAGACCAACCTCGTTGAATTTTTGACTGGGTGACTAGGAGGTGGATCGAGGAGGCAGTGGACATGGCCTATCTGGACTTCAGCAAGGCCTTTGACACTGTGCCACATAGAAGACTATTACACAAACTGGGGAATATGGGTGTGGGCAGGACAGTAGTGTGGTGGATAGGTAACTGGCTGGGTGGCAGGACACAGAGGGTGGTGGTAAATGGCTGTCACTCCACAGAGGGAAGAGTGACCAGTGGGGTACCACAGGGATCAGTGCTGGGACCGGTCCTATTCAACATCTTCATCAGTGACATTGCACAGGACCTAGGCAGAATTTCACTGTTCGCTGATGACACAAAGCTCTGTAACACAGTAGACACACCAGAGGGTGTAGACAGATTGAGAAGGGACCTGCAGAAACTTGAAGGATAGTCAGGGGTTTGGCAGTTGAAATTCAATGCAAAGAAGTGCAAAATAATGCATATGGGGCACAAAAACCCTGGCACAGTATATCAGTTGGGGGGGGGTGAGGATATAGCATTCACCAAGCAGGAAAGGGATCTTGGGGTTATCACCTCTGATGACCTCAAGGTAGGGAAACAGTGTGACAAGGCAGCAGGTAAAGCAAATAGGATGCTGGGATGTATAGGCAGGTATTCATTGCTGAGTCACGTATTCATTAGTTTCTGTTATACCATTGAATAAATGCTCTGTTTTCCTTTGGTACAGTAAAGAAACTAACTGGTCTGCCTGGTGGTCCAGCAGTAGCACTCCTCATGAGCATGTTGATGACCTGGGTACGAGCCTGAGTCCATGTTTGTATATGTTGGGTAGCCCAGTGATAGGATTGCTGGTGAGAATAGTGCGGTCTTAGGGAGGGTGCTACTGCCATAACACCCTTACAGTGATCCCTCTGGAAAGCTAAGAAAAGCTTTGAAGCCTGCAACACATCCTTGACTGAGCTGCTGTGACATCAGGGTGGAATGACACGCATATAGATGGGGTTGGAGGGGTGATGAGAATATCCCATGTTAGCAGTATGCATGACCATGCAGTACTAACAGTTTTCAGGCAGGCTGTGACCAGGGAGAAAGGGAGGCTGACAGGATGGCAATCACCCAACACCACCTTGGCCCTGCCATACAAATTAATTTATTCACTCCAAAGCTCCATAGAGTCCTGCCATATGTGGGAAGCCATTGGGAATTGCAGGGGTGTATGATAGTGTGCTTGAATGAAGTCTTCTCCCCGACGCAGAAATGGTTTGTCAGATGACCCTTGGTCTACACCATATTCTGTAAACAAATGCAGAAAAATGGGAGAGCATAAAACGGGGATTGGGCGATTGGGACTGAAATAGCCATGAAGGGAAATAATAGAAGCAGAAACAAGAACAGGGCATGGCAAGAGAAAGTCTGAGACAAAGGGAGGACAGAGGATCGAGAATAACAAAGTGGGTGCAAAGAAAAGGTGATGCAGAATGGAAAAGAGCAGTAAGAGAGGGGAGCATTAGAAGACAGTTGTGAAATGGAAAGGGAGGGGTGGTGGGCAACATGAAAGGAACAAACATAAAACATTTAAGTTATGAAATATAGGAAAAGTAGTGAAAAAGTACAGACTGGAGGCTGCCCAGTAGCCCAGCATAGGTTGTGCTGCTCTGCTGGTTGGGTAGCCTGGGGATGCAGATGAGAAGGAATAGCACCCAGTACGGGTGTGTAAGGTCAGGGAGGTTAGTCCCACACAGGAAGTCGCCTTTGTTTACATGGGGCTGACAGCTGGCCATTACCAAGCACCATGGGGAGGTGGGTAGCAGCGAAATAGTGGAATAAAATGGCAGCTCTAAAGACTCATTAGTCTTTCCAGTTTGCCCACGGTAGATGGCAGAGAAGAAGCTACTGTATATATGTGTTAACAAGTATAGTCTGAAAAAATTAGTGAAAACACACGTTTAAGACTAGTTTACATTTGTTTAAAAAAAAAAAAAAAAAGTTCATAACAAGTTCCACGTGGGCCATAGTTTGGCCCAAATTGCCTGCGACGAGAAAAGTGCTGCTAACCAGGGGCTTTTTTTTTACCTGCTGCTTATAGGACCCTTTATTTTTTGCCTTGAAACAGCATTAAGGCTGTTGTGTAATGCAAAAATAAATCTGCCAAACGGTAGAATCAGTAGGGCAATGACAATGTGCTGCCCTTGTATATAGTGTGAGTTACCGGTAGTAAAAGGATGCTACTTGCCGAGAGCACAGAATCAAAGAAAAAAGGGGGTTACACAAAGTTCTGTGTAGATTGTCCAATAAGATATTTTCATTGTACTGTGTTCCTCTTCTCGTCACTAGTAGGCTACATCATCCTGTCTCTCAGCCACATTAGGCCCTGTTAAAGCATACACCTCACTATATATGGTTTTCCGTTTACATTGGCAAGATGAATTGTAACTTGATTCTCTTTTTCTTTGTTAATACTGCCACAGAGACTACTCTTCTGGTTGTAAGAGTCTCACATGCATTCATAGGGTACGGGAACCGTGAACCGAAACCTGTGGCTGCCCAACCACCCGAGACGTGATGTTATCCCAGCACGACACACATCCTGTCGTGCATTATTGGTTAATCAGATAGTTTTATTTATTTTTTATCGGGTAAGGTATTGTAGCCACAAAATATGACTATTTTCAGACACGACCCGGGAGGTTACAATACAAAACTGACAGACAAAACAAATAACAGGTATAGTTCAGAGGTAATCAACCATACAAGGAAAATCTACATAATGTTTTGTGATGTAAACAGTATTGGTAATAGGATAGAGACAATGGCAGGAAAATAAACAATAGTACAAAACATCATAAGCATACACTCATAGTGCAGTAGAGTTTTAACACATAATCCATGGTAAGTTTTACATATAACAGTAACAAGGGGCCAGAGCAAAATTGAACATTTTGAGAGCTGAGGAAGGCGATGTCAAGCCCCCTATGGGGGGGTTAAAACAGGAACACAGGGCATGTTTGACGAGGAGAGAGTGATGCATCTTTTTAAAAGCAGTATGACTAGGTGCAGAGCGAACATCAAGAGGTAGGGAATTCCAATATTTTGGGGCCAGGCAGGAGAAAGCTGAGGTTCCTTTTAGGGTTCTGCACCTAGGGGTGTATAGTAGAGCGAGTCCAATAGAGCGGAGGCCATAGGTGGGGGACAGAGGCACTAGCATGCCTGCAAGAGAGGTAGGTAGATTAGTTCTGATGGTGTTGTCCAGCAGAGTACCAAGAGCAAGGAGTCGATTGGCAGATGGAGAAGGCCATCTAAGGTCTGCATATAGCAAGCAATAGTACTTAAAAGGTGGAGAAGCCGAGGCATAACGACAGATACTATTGTATGTTGTATCCCACTTACTTAGGGTGGTTTCCGAAGTGTTTATGTAGATGACAGCACCATACGCAAGGGATGGAAGTGGGATACCCCTAGAAATAGCCAGTCTAGCTGAGGGGGTAAGCATCTGGCTAGTCCTGTAGGCTATTCAGAGTTTGGAGTTTGCTGACTTGCAGGTGTCGATGATGTGTTGTTCAAAGCTGAGTTTCATCAAGCAGGATGCCTAGATATTTGAATGAGGTTACTTTCATAAGGGGGGAGCCATTTGCACAGGAAACTTTGAAAAGATTGTGGTTTGTTCTAAGTTTGGTTGCAGATCCAAAGAGCATGCCCTGAGTTTCACTTATGTTTAGGACAAGCCTTTTGTTGTGGATCCATTCTTGCATTATGAGAAATGCCGATGTTAGTCAACTGTTTGTTTCTTCTACATTTGCAGAGGAGGTGTAGAGCACCAGATCATCTGCATACAAGGTTGTTGAGCACGAAGGAGTGTTAAAAGATATGTCATTTATAAAATTGGAGATGAGAAGAGGCCTCAAGATTAAGCCTTGAGGAACACCAACATTGATGGGCGCAGAGTCTGACACCACAAAGTTACATTTTACCTGTTGTCTTCTATTGCTTAAGTAGCTCTGGAACCAGTTGGTGGCTTGCTGCAAGAAACCAGCGAAGCTAAGGCAATCAAGCAGAAGAGGGTTATCTACAAGATCAAACGCCTTTGAGAGGTCAGTGAACACTGCACCAGTCATGAGACCTTGATCTGTAGCAGTAAGGGTATCCTGTATGAATTGTATCAGAACAGTAGAGGTGCCATGCCCCTTGCGGAAACCATGTTGAGTAGGTGATAGGAGGGTATATTTAGAGAGGAACTCGGTGACCTGTATAGCCACTAATTTCTCGAGTATTTTGTTTAGTACTGACAGAATGGCTATGGGCCTACAATTAGCTATGTCCTTCTTGTCACTTTTCTTAAAGACTGGAGGCTTTTGCTAATTTCCAAATGTCTGGAACATAACCATAGCAGAGAAACAGTGCAAAGATTTTAGCTAGTGGGGCCGCAATAAAAGGAGCAGCCAGCTTCAGGAGTTTAGGCTCTAGGTAGTTGGAGCCTACACTAGTACTATCGGAGATTGAATTAAGTAGTTTTAGAACATCAGCATTCAGAATAGTCTTAAAATAGAAGGGCGGATGTATGGGCACGTTTGTGTGATTAACAGGCATCCGGATGCGATTTGCTGTGAAAGAGGCAGTGTATTTGGTGAGATCAGTAAAGTATTTGTTAAAAAAATTTGCAATGGTGGTGGGGTCATTACAGTACATACCATTGAGGACCATATCATTCATGTGTTGAGACTGGTTTGAGCCCAGGAAGGATTTTACATGTGTCCAGAATTTCTTCGGGTCCCCAGCAACTTCCAGCAATAGACCTTTGGAGTATGAGCTTTTGGCAAGCCGGATTTTTTTTTTTTTTTTTTTTGCACATATTGCGCTGCTTTCTGTAAGTGTCATATTCACTTTGCTGACCCAACGTTTTGTAGTGGTTCCAACTTTTGTCACATGCTTGGGGAGGCGAGAAGTTCCTAGTGCAGCCACCTAGTCTGTTTGGTCCTAATGCGTTGATTCTGTTTAGGTGTATGTATGTCCTGGAGGGATAAGAATATAGAAGGAAGGAGATTGAGAGCAGATTCAATGTCTTGGGACTGGATAATAGGAATCCAGTTTACAGAAGAGATATCATGTAGAAAGCTTTCTTGATCAAATGTGGAAAAATCCCAGAATGTGATGTAGCGAGGCGAGGGGGCTGGAATCACCGATGTTCCCCATATGCAAAACACAGGGGAATGGTCACTTGTAGAATCAGGAAGCACACCTGAGGCAGTAATTCTATCAGGACGATTTGTGAGTATCTAGTCTATAAGTGGTTCAGCAGCAGGTGGCTGGGTCAGCTTGGTGGGATCTTCAGTTATCTGGTGCATGTTAAATCCATGTACTAGAGATACCAGTGCGCTTTTATTTTTCCCCAGCCAGTTTAGGTTGAGGTTGCCAAGAATAATAAGTTCATTTTTGCCAGCTGCAGAAGTAGAGTACTCGAGTAGTTTGGGGCATCCTAGTTGACCTGCCTTAGGAGGATTGTAGGCACATATTAAGTGAATCTTTTTGGCTCCAAGTAGAAGCAGGGTATGTAAACACTCACAGTTAGAGGAAACCGAACGTTGCATTAAGGACATATTCAGGTGGTTTTTGAAAGAGTGCACAGCTCCACCTCCCCTCTTTCCAGATAGTCTATCTCCTGGAACTAGGGAATAGTTAGGAAGAAAGCAGGAAGAGTCAGGAGCAGAGGACTTTAGCCAAGTTTCAGTCAGACAGAGAATGTCAGGTTCATATATGGATATCCATGCCTCAAGTTCAGTAAAGTTACAGAGAAGGCTTCTAATATTTAAGTGTTCTGTACGAAAGCCTTTCATATTTAACCAGTCCTTATTTGGAGAGGCAGAGGGTAACTGGGGGCCAGGGTTTGTTTTGATGTTCCCAGATAATAACAAGGCTAGGAGCACAAGGTACCATAGTTTCCGTGAGAAAAGAGGTGGTTTCAGTAGCTTGTTCTGCCAGAGGCATTTGAGGTAAAGTCAGCAGCCAAGTGTAAGAGATGCCTAGTGAGTAATAGTGGAGTCGCGTCATGCTGCTTGATCTGTGACACAAGTAGGTTCGAGTAGGTAAAGTCGGATAGTGTGGAGGTCAGTTTAGCACTGCCAGGAGAGCAAGGTCTAGCGGTGAGAAGAGCCAGTAAAAAGACAGCAAAGCTCAGTGTCAGCAGAGGCAGTATTCTCCCAGCCATAGCTATCATGGAAGAATTTGTGGACAGAGGTGAGTAGCAGGGCTCTGAAAAGAAACACCACACAAGATGTAGCAAATAATGTCACATACTTCTAGATGGAGATAAACTTGAGAGCAAATGTGCAACCCTGTGGATGAGATTGCTTTTAAAAGTAGTAGTAGTAATAAAAAGTTTATTTCTGATATCAGAAACAGGATAAAACCCAATTTAGCATCAGCTAATTTACAATGGGGTCCTACTGTGCAAAAACATCAGTTTAATTTTAAATACATACAAATACACACATTGTACATACATAAGACACAATACATATATGACCAAGGAAAGAAGAAGAAAAACAAATAATAATGACAACAATAAACCATATGTGCAAACATCTCAATTACAAAAGTTAAAAGGGGCAGTAAGAGAGTGGGTCAAGTCAGGTATTGAAGACAGAGAGGCCAATAGCCATAAGAATGTGCAGCAGTGGAGTGACCAATCTGCTGCTAGGCTGAGGAGCGGGGCGGAGCAAGGGTCTGTTTAATACTGTGAGGAGGTGGGTGAAAAATTCAGTCCAGAACACAGCACAGAAAGAGATTTCCCTGAGATCAGGGAGCAGGGAGCGCCAGGAGTCGGAAATTCAGCCGAGGAGCAGAAACTTCCAATCAGCGCCTGGCTCCTCCACTGGGTGTCTAGTAAAAACAGCGCCATTCAAAACCTTGAGTATCGGAGGTCCGGTGCGTACCTGAATCCGTCCAGGGGTTAGTCGGGCGGCCTGTTAGCTGCAGCCAACTCAGAGAGTGCCGGGGCTGCAGCGGCAGCTTGGGAAGCCCGCAGATGGGCTGTCTGTGGAAGAAGAGGGAAAAGGTAGAAGATTAAATAGAGCTAGAGTAGAATAGCAAGCTAAGTGGGGGGCAGGCATTGGGGAAAGACAAAGCACGAGGTGAAGAGGTGGCAAATGCAGGGCAATTATTTAGAGGTAGAAAAGGAGTTAACGGGGGGGTTCTGTGCTTTGGCACTGGGAAGTCTGAGGAAGACAACAGCAGGAGGGGGTGTAAGAGGAGGGTTTGTAGGTAAGGCAGAGAAGAAATGAAGCTGTTTAGAGAGATAGCATAGCAAGTGAGGAGGACAAATTAAAAATTAGCAGAGTGACTAGCGTAGGACAGGAGACAGGGTTTGGCAGTAGAAGCAGAAATGGAAAAATGCAGCAGTCTTACACAGTAGCTAGGTCTAAGCAGTCAAACATCAGCTACTAAACAATGCAGTTTGTCCAGCACTAGTCTCACAGCAGCAAGTAGCACCGAGAGGCTAGACTAGAGGCTTGTAATAGACTAGCTAAACTGGCAGGTAAAGTACGACCAATTGATGCATGACATAAATAATTACATTTACAAAAATTCAATCCAGAACACAGCACAGAAAGAGGTTTCCTTGAGATCAGGGAGCAGGGAGCGCCAGGAGTTGGAAATTCTGCTGAGAAGCAGAAACTGCCAGCCAGTACCTGGCTCCTCCACTGGGCATCCAGTCAAAACAGCAGCGATCGGGGCTTGATTTTGTTAAACTTTAGTTAACCATGATAAAACTGCAATGCTCAAGAAGGTTTCCTTAAAGTGTTGGTGAATAATCACTTATGGTAAATACAGAGGCATCGTGATTTATAGTTTGAGGATCTGGACAGAGGAGGCTGACTGGTGGCAGTCTTCGATTTTACCTTTATACTTTCAGCAGATCTTGATTACATTAAAATCATATTTTCAAACAACATGAAGTCTTGCTATATTATGACATACTGTATGCAGTGAGTCCCAACCTTCGAACTGTTCCGGAGGTGAAAGAGTTAACTTTCCATGCCAGGCATGGAACTTTGAGCTCGAGCTCAGTTGAAAGCTCTATCTGTTGTTCTTCAAACTCAAACTGTCAGATTCTTTACTCCGCCCCACTGAACAGTCGCTCTGGAGATTTCTCCTTCTGCTCGGTTCATTTTGTCGGTTAAAGTATTAATTTTTCGTTTTTTTTAACCGAATTTAAACCGCAACCGGTCGGTTCAAGCTCGGTCTGTGGTATTTGTAAGTACTAGATAGGTTTTACATTTACTTTCTGTGTGGAACTTGTAAACGGTTTTATCGGTTCGGTTTGAACCGATCAGGTTGTTTTAAATACATTATCTGTCTTTTAGAAGTGCGGTTCCCGGTTCTAAAAAAACGGATTTCATTACGTTTTTTTCCACAACCCGTGACACGGCTGGGAACCGATAAAGGAGTCTTGCTTGGCTGATTGCCATAAACGTGTAAGTTTTAGGTTAGGCTGGCACTATGTCTGAGAAACCCAAAAGAAAAAACGGGTCCACTGGGTTTCAGCACTGCAGTGTCTGTGGGGAAGTCTTTGCCAAGGCTGACCCCCACACCACCTGTGTTTATTGTCTGGGGTTTGACCACCTCAATGCAGACTGCCAGATTTGTAAAAATTTTCCTGCAGCTACCCTGGAGAAAAGAGTTGGTAGGCTCAGGGAAAGGGAGGCCAAAAAGTCCGCTGAACCGGATGGCCAGCCCGGTTCAGTTGAAACCGAACCGGAGGGAGTGCCCTCTGACTAGGGCGAGACTTCCTCAGGCGAAAGGAGAGCCGACTCTGAGGAGTCGGCTCCAGCAAAAGGGACTAGAAAAATCAGCTGGTGTAGAGCCAAAACTTCCCTCTCCAACCGCTGAAGAAATAGCCAAAGCAATTAAAATTGTCCAGTCGCTTTCCCCGGTTCCGACCGAACCGGCACCATCAGGTAAGTGTACGGTTCGGTCGGTTCCAGCGCTTCAAGAGTATGATTTAGAGGAATTTTATGAACCGGAGGAGGAGGAAGAGTATGAGGAGAGTGAATGTGGATTTGAAAGTCTGGATGTGCCCATTGAACCGGACATCTCCCCAGACAGACCTTCAGGAGTGTCTCCCCCTAGGCTTTCTGAGTCCCCTTCTCATTTTATGTTTTATAAAAAGTGGCTTGAAACCCTCCAGCTCCTATGGAGGAAGCTGTGGATGATCAAGAAGAGCCTGATTATGTAGAAATGATGGATATCTCAGAGTCAGGAGACTGTCTATTCCTTTGCATAAATCTTTTGGGAAACAGACAGTAAAATTCTAAAAACTCCTCACTATACCTCCTGTGGATAAAAGAATGGACAAGAGGTACACATTGTCAGGCTCTGATACGGAGTTCCTTACACAACAATGCAGCCATGTTGGGGTAGTGCAGGCTGCAGCCTGTGACAAAGCAAATATTCCTTTGCCTCACACCCCTGACAAGGACTCCAGGAGGATTGATGCCATGGCAAAGAAACAGTACATGGCAGCATCCTTGGGACTCAGACAGGCAAATTATATGGCTTATGTTGCTAGATACCAGAAATCCAGATGGGACACTGTTTTGGCTCTAGCAAAGCAGGTCTCTGGCCAGCTTGCCAAGGAACTGGAGCAGGTGGCTGCTGATGGTATTGAGGCATCTAAGGTGCAATTTCATGCTGCAGTGGACTCTAATGATGTGTCATCAAGAGTCATGGCTACATCTGTGGCTCTCCTCAGAATGGCTTGGCTCAGATGTACTAGCGTGTCACAGGATACCCAGACTAAGGCCATGGATTTTCCTGTTGTGGGTAACTCTCTGTTTGGGGAGCAGACAGAGAATTGGATGAGTATAGGACCACCTATAGGAGTGCACAGGCCCAGGAAAGGCAGGCCACTCCTCAAAGGCAGCCTTCCAGGGGCAGGGGCAGGCCTTTTCATAGGCCTTTTTACCAAGCCCAGGCCTCCTCTTCAGCTTATGCCCAGAGGGGGGTTCTTTAGAGGGAGAGGCAGACGGGGTACAAGCAGACCTGCTTCCACTCCTCAGCCTAAAGCCCCTCCCAAGCAGGCACCCTGATGGGGTGTCCAGGGTCGATTCTCCGCTACCGGTAGGGGGCAGGCTGGCTTACTTTGTCCAGGACTGGAAGTTTCTAACATCAGACAAGTGGGTCCTGGAAGTAGTAAGCCAGGGACTGGTTCTCAGCTTCAAAAAATTTCCGAAGATGAGAGCCAGATCCTTTCCACCTGCAAATCCATTGGAGGCTCTTGCCCTAGAGGCAGAAGTTTCTACCCTCCTGGCTCTCAGAGCTGTGGAAGGGGTTCCACCCCTACACCAGGGCAAAGGATTGTACTCCAGGTACTTCCTTACCCCAAAAAAGACAGGAGAATGGCGGCCCATCCTGGATCTCAGATACCTAAACAAGCATCTTTTAAAACCAAAATTCAAAATGGTGACTCTGGGAATTATTTTACCCTCTCTAAGGCCAGGGGACTGGCTGGAGTCCCTGGACCTCAAGGATGCCTACTTCCATGTTCTCATCAGAAGCTCCCATCGAAAGTACCTCAGATTCGAACTGCCCTCAGGCCATTACCAGTTCAGAGCAATGCCCTTCGGCCTCACCTCTGCCCCAAGGGTATTCACAAAATGCCTGGCAGTAGCAGTTGCCCACTTAAGAAGGCAAAAAATTGCCATATTTCTTTACCTGGACGATTGGCTCATAGTAGGCCAGTCTCCAGATCAAGTCAGATTACATCTTCAGGTAACTCAGTAACTGCCTACTTCTCTAGGTTTCCTTCTCAATCTTCCAAAGTCAGTCCTGGAGCCTGTCCAGCTTCTCACCTTTATAGGTGCAGAACTGAACACAAAAGAAGCCAGAGCCTTCCTTCCTCTGGAAAGAGCAAGGACCCTGATCTCTCTGGCCTCCTCTTTCACCCTGCAGGTCTCTTGACCAACAAGGCATTTTCTGCAGCTCCTGGGACACATGGCTGCTTCCACAGCAGTAGTGCAGGGAGCCAGATTTCAGATGAGGGACATCCAGTTCCATTTGAGAGCCTTTTGGTCTCAAAGGAGAGACCATCTAACCAAATTGATCCCAGTAACTCGAACCCTGATCCAAGCCCTTGAGTGGTGGCAGGACCAGAGCAGTCTGAGACAGGGGGTCCCCTTGGCCCCTCAGTCTCACTCCTTAATCCTTACTACAGATGCATCCCTCTTGGGGTGGGGAGCTCACATGGGCGACCTCACTACCCAGGGATTGTGGTCCCCTCAGGAATCTCTGCTCCACATCAATCTGTTGGAACTCAGAGCAGTTTTTCTAGCACTTCAAGTTTTTTCCAAATCTGTCCAGAACAAAGTTATTCAGGTCAGAACAGACAATACCACCACAATGTGGTACATCAACAAGCAAGGGGGCACTCGGTCTACGGCCTTGTGCACCGAAGCAATGAAGTTGTGGTCTCTGGCTTGCTCACTGAACACCTCCCTTATGGCATTTCACCTCCCAGGCAAGGACAATGTCCTGGCAGATGCTCTCAGCAGGATTTCCCAGGGCCATCACGAATGGTCACTGAATCCCCTAGTACTGGAGGTAGTATTTGCCAGATGGGGCACCCCGCAGATAGATCTTTTTGCAGCCCCAGACAATCACCAACTCCCCTTTTGCTGCAGGCCCCAGTGTTGGGCTCAGTCCCTTTGGATGCCTTCCTTCTCAGTTGGGAAGGAAGTTACTCTATGCTTTTCCCCTTCCTCTTCTGTTCAAGGTGCTAGTCAAAATCAGATCTCAACCCTGCAAGATGATCCTGATTGCTCAGATTGGGTCAGACAGCCCTGGTACCCACTCCTTATGTCCTTAGCAGTCCACCTTCCCCTGTGTCTTCCCAGGAATCACGACCTGTTAACCTGTGCTCAGGGGAGAGTTTGGTACCCGAACCTCAAATCTCTCAATCTCAAGGCCTGGCTCTTGAAGAGTTAGAGTTTGCTGACCTACACCTCTCCCAAGGTGTATTGGATATCCTGAAGGCTTCCAGGAAGCCTTCCACCAGGGCTACTTATAATTCCAAATGGAAGAGATTTTCCATATGGTGCTCTGGAAAGCATATTTCCCCAGAATCTGCTGATTTACCCACAGTCCTGGATTATATGGTCCATCTAAATACTTTGGGGCTGAGACCAGCTACCCTAAAAGTGCACCTGGCAGCCGTGTCTGCTTTCTTATCAGCAGGTAAACCCTCTTCTCTTTCAGCTCATCCTGTATTCTCCAAGTTTTTCAAGGGGTTGCTTCATCAACCCTCCATTCAGGGACCCTGCCCCTGCCTGGGATCTTAATATTTGCATTGCCCAGCTTATGCAACCCCCCTTTTGAGCCCTTGTCTTCAGCAGAGCTTAAGTACTTGACTTGGAAAACTGTGTTTTTGGTAGTCATCACTTCTGCCAGACGCATAAGTGAATTACAAGCATTGTCAGTGGAGCCTGATTTTATCTCCTTTCACAGAGATAAGGTGGTCCTCAGGACTAACAGAAAGTTCTTGCCTAAGGTGGTCTCAGATTTCCACCTTAATCAGTCTATGTCTCTCCCTGTGTACTTCACTGACCATTCCTCCTGTGGCGAGAGGAGATTGCACAGTTTAGATGTCAAAAGATCCCTTAGCTACTACATAGATCGTACCAAGGGTCACAGGTTTGACTCCCTCCAACTGTTCCTCACTTATGGTGAGGTCGGCAAAGGGAAACCTGCTACTAAAAAATCCATTGCCAGGTGGATTGTCTCTTGTATCCAATTTTGCTATGAAAAACTGGGTAAGGTTCCTCCCTCAGGCCTGAGGGCTCACTCTATCAGAGGTACAGCTGCGTCTCTGGCTGCTGCCAGGGACATCCTATCCTAGAGATATGTCAAGCAGCTACCTGGAAAACAGTTCACACTTTTACCAAGCATTACTCCTGGACATCCAGGCTAGGAGTGATGCTCGGTTTTCACAGCTGTGCTTCAGAGCCTATTTCCTAAGTAGGTTCTGTCCCTCCTCCATGCGGTACTGCTGTGTAGTCTGCATATGTCATAATATAGCAAGACTTCATGTTGTTTGAAGGAAAAATTACTCACATTAGTAATGTTGTTCTTCTAATGGAGTCTTGCTATATTATGACCCCCATGCCCTCTCAGAACCTCTACTTTTGGGATGTGGGTGGGCAGGGCAGTGTTGACCAAGTAGTAGATGCCCACCTTGTTTTTCACCCCTCCTTTTGGGGTGACTGGTGGTGTGTTTTTCATTTTTTGGGTCTCCTGACTTGAGTCTTTGTTTTGCCACCAAAAAATGTGTTCTTATATTTAGTAGCCAGTTGGCTAGTGTAGGTTTACAGCTTCCATACAGAGCCTTAGTGAGTTTTGCTCGTAAAGATCTGACAGTTTGAGTTTGAAGAACAACAGATAGAGCTTTCAACCGAGCTCGAGCTCAAAGTTCCATTCCTGGCATGGAAAGTTAACTCTTTCACCTCCGGAGCAGTTCGAAGGTTGGGACTCACTGCATATGTCATAATATAGCAAGACTCCATTAGAAGAAACAACATTACTAAGGTGAGTAATTTTTTCTTACTGTACATACCCTGTATGAATAACTTCAAACCACATGAAGTCTTGCTGTATTCTGACTATTGCAGTTAGCCCCAGCACTCAAACTGCCCCGGAGAGAAGAGGGTTAATTTTCTATGCAGAGCATAGAACGTTGAGCTCGAGCTTGGTTCAGACTTCTGTCTGCTGCACTTAGAAGCACAACCATCAGATTCTTTACTTCGCCTAACTGAATGTTCGCTCCAGAGATTTCTCCTTTGCTCGAAGTTCGAAAGTCGGTTAAAGTCTTCGGTTTTACCGATTCTTTTTTCGCAAGTTTCAGTTCAGATCTCTGTCTGTGGTACAGTAAGTACTAGGTAGTGAACTAGATATAGTAAACAAGTGGAAATTGTAAAAATTGATTTTCGACTGGTTCGGCTGAACTGGCCAGTTTAGTGAATTACGTAGTCCTTTGTTTCTAAACTTGGAGTGTGGTTACCGGTCCTTATTGGTTTTAAAAAAAAAAAAAAAAGCATTTTCTTGTGTTTTTTTTTTTCCAATACCCGTGACACAGTCAGAAACCGATAAGGGTGTCTTGCCTGGTTGTTTGCCATAAAAAAGGGTAAGTTTGTGGTTAGTATGGCTATGTCTGAGAAACCCAAAAGAAAAACCGGGCCCACTGGGTTTCAACACTGCAGTGTACTGTATGTGGGGAGGTCTTTTCTAAGGCTGATCCCCACACCACCTGTGTTTATTGTGTGGGGTTTGACCACCTCAATTCAGACTGCCAAATCTGTAAAAATTGCCCTAAGTCTACCCTGGAAAAAAGATTAGGTAGGCCTAGGGATAAGGAGGCCGTGAAGTCCGCTGACCCAGATGGCCAGCCCGGTTCGATTCCGACCGAACCTGAGAGCGTGCCCTCTGACTAGGGCGATACTTCTTCGGGCAAGAGGAGAGCTGATCCTGTGGGATCGGTTCCTACAGAAAGACAAAGAAAAGAAAAATTGGCCGGTTTGGATCCAGAGACCCATTTTCCGACCGCCAAAGAGACTGCCAAAGCGATAAGGATTGTAGAATTACTTCACCCGGTTCAATCTGATCCAGTGCCTTCTGGCAGGCGCTCTGTTCAGTCAGATCTTACTTCGAGAAACAGCTCTTGCAGCAGGTTACACCATTGGGACTGAAGCCGGCAGGCGCCAGGACCTCACGGAAATTTTCTAGCTAGCAGTATTCAGCTGGACAGCCTCCGACGTCCGTCCGGCCCCCGACGTCAGGCGTAGTACATATGGAGGCGGTCCCCCATAATCCTCAGTTCTTTTCCCGTCGTCGACTCACCAGCATCGGCCTTTTGGTCTCTTTCTAGTGCACGACTACAGAACTTTCGACAAATATTTTCTCTGCACAACTGATGTCCTCTCCAACGCCATCTCTTGAGGGTCATCTTTCGAAGTGTACCTGCGGCAAACAGATTCCTTTCAAGGATCCCCACTCGTCCTATGTGCGTTGCCTAGGCCCGGACCACGACACCAAGGCCTGCACCTTTTGCCAGGGTTTCAAAAGCCGCACCAGGATCCGCCATCAGAAGGCACTTCAGGCATATCTTCTCAAGGAAAAGCTAAAAAGGATGGCCCAAGAACCTTCCTCCAAGGGAGAATCTTCCTCAAAATCCCACAAACACGGGACAAGCACCAGGAGAAGGTGAGGTCTGGGTCCCCAACTCTGGCCTCGGACTCCCGTAGCTCCGGCTCCAGATCAGACCGCTCTCCCTCCAGGGCTCGTTCGCAACCTCCCACGGTTAAGGTCAGGTCTTCAGATGGCTCTTCCTCGCTCCAGCCTCTTAAGACATTGAGGCCCTTGGCTTCATCAACCCCATCCAAGGTCTCTTCGAGTTCGAAGTCTGCTGAGCGCCATAAGTCATCTTCCTCCACCAGACGTCAGGACGCCGACTACAGATCAGTCTCCCAACTGCCCAGAGGTCCTGATCCGGTGCCCAGAAAGACCAAGGACCTGACGTCCCTAAAACAGACGTTGGACCCGACGTCGGCTCACCACCCGACGTCGGCCAAACATTCAAAATTGGCTCGGCGCTCACAGGAGCCAACAACACCGGCTAGACACCCGTCGCTGGCCTGGCGTTCGCCAGGTCCGAAGACATCAGCCAGGGGACCGACGTCGGCTACTCCGGAGCGGAAGACCGCACCCCCATCACCGGCGGACGCCGGTCGTAGGGATTCGACAGAGGAGGATACTCCACATCCCGAAGACCAGGCGGGCAACACAGAGGATGCCGGGCTTCCATGGGAACCCTCCATGGACCGGGAGACCCGGGCATGAACATCGCAGAGGTAAAGGAGCTCTTTACCTTTTGGTGGGACACCATCAAGAAGGATGTGGTCCCAACCCGTCCTCCTCCTACTACTCCTACTCCTCCTACCCCTTCACCTCCTACGCCCCCTCCTCCACCTAAGGGGCCAGTAGGATGACCACCATCCCCCAAGGAGCAGACTCCACCTCCTAGGGGCACATCTACAGACAGGAGGCCTCCCTCCAGATCCCCTTCAGGGTCACCCAGCCCCAAATGACCCAGACGATGTCGGTATACTCCGTCGGAGGATTCAAGATCGGATACTTCGGAATATCTCCTTCTCCGCTCAGCATCTCCTCTCCTGACTCACATGACCTCCCCAGATCTCCACCGGATGATTCCTCTTTCACCGAGATTATGAGGCACATCCAGGACAACATGGGGTGGGATGCTGAGGACCTTGACCCCGAACAACAGCGCCTTGCCCGCTACCTTCGGCAAAAAGACCCAAAGCCTGTGGTAGTGCCACCCTTGGTAGACACCTTCGTGGATGTCACCAAAGCTGCATGGAAGCGTCCGCACTCCACTCCGACGGTGCCGAAGAAGGTTGACCGCCTGTACAAGGCTCCTAGTGAGGACCAGTACTTGGTGAAGCAACCTCTGGCAGATTCCCTGGTCATCACTGCCTCACATGACCGGTCTCAAAGGCCCCAGCACATGAGTACTCAGCAACCGGACCAAGAATCCAAGCAATTGGATGCCCTGGGGAGGCGCACGTACGCAGCTGCTACTTGCGCCACCAGGTCTCTGAACTACCTTACCCATATGGTACAGTTCCAGAATGCCTTGTGGGAACAGGGCCAGGACCTGGTTGAAAAGCTTCCCGATGGTGACCAGAAAGCGGAGCTCCTAAACCTCCTCCACACCGGGTCAGATGTGGGGACCCAAATGCTTAGAGCCGCATACGATTCCGCAGACTCTTCGGCCAGAGCTGCAGCTTCAGGCGTCTGTCTCCAGAGACACTCCTGGCTCCGTGTCTCCGGCTTCACCCCGGACGTACAGAAGAATATTCTAGACGTCCTGTACAATGGCGAGGTACTGTTTGGTGAATCCTCGGAGAAGGTCATCACCAAGCTCCAGGACGCAGGGAAGGCAGTCCGATCTGTACAGGCCATGTACAGATCTAGGCCTAGTTCCTTTCGTAGGAACCAGAGCCGCTTTCGTGGCTGGCTACAAAGGCAGCAGCAACATTCCAGCCAGCAGCAGAGGGGCACTGTTTTGCGCAAGGCCCAGGCCAAATCGGCCCCAGGCAGAGGCCAAAGTTACACAAAGTCGGCCCAGCCCGCAGGGACAAACGCTGCCACAGCATGACTCCTTCCCGGCCCCCGCCCCATCTCTGGATCAACGTGCAGGGAAAGTCGGGGGTGGCAATCGATCACCACCGACAGGTGGGTTCTCCAGTTGGTCAAGAAAGGCCATTGCATAGAGTTTCTAGACGACCCACCTACAAGACCTCCCCTGCTCTCCCGTTACTCTGGTCAGCATGCCCTGCTCATACAGCAGGAGGTGGTCGCACTTCTGGAAAAAGAAGCTATAGAGCATGTACCAAGGAACCAGAGGGGACTAGGATATTATTCTCACTTCTTTCTGGTTCCAAAGAAAACAGGGGACCTCCGTCCAGTCGCGTACAAGCGCTTCCTTATGGTGACCCTCCCAGGTCTGATTCCCATGCTGAAGCAGGGTGCTTTTCTAGCGTCCCTGGACATGCAGGATGCCTACCTGCATATTCCTATCGCTCAAGCACACAGGAGGTTCCTGCACTTAGAGTTTCAGGACCACCATTATCAGTTCCGAGCTCTTCCATTAGGGCTGTCATCGGCACCTTGGGTGTTCACGAAGTGCATGGTGGTCGTAGCCGCATCTCTGAGGAGACAGGGCCACTACGTGTTCCCCTACCTGGACGATTGGCTTCTCATGGCACCCTGCCGGGAGGCCCTGATGTCTGCCATTCACTGCACTCAGTCTCTGTTCAAGATGTTGGGCATTCTCATCAGTTACAAGAAGTCACGCCTGGTTCCGTCCCAGACTCTGCAATTCATAGGAGCAGTTCTGGACACCGTCCAAGGGAAAGCTTTCCTGCCCCGGACAGAGCGGAACACATCAGATCCCTCATCAGGGACTTTTCGGCGAAGAAGACCGTCCCAGCCAGACTGGTCCTTTGCCTGCTCAGACACATGGCTGTGGCCATTGCAACAGTCCCGCTAGCCCGTCTCCACATGCGGGTAACCCAGTGGATGTTACGGGTACAGTGGGACCAAAGGCAAGACCATCTGCAGCATTCAATCCGAATCACGAAGACCGTAATTCGAGATTGACAATGATGGCTAGATTCAAGGAACCTTTCGGCGGGAGCCCCCTTCATAGCGCTGTCTCCAACTGTGACTCTCTCCACAGACACCTCAGGGTTCGGTTGGGGAGCACACCTCGATGATGTCCGGTCTCAGGGCCTGTGGACAGCCCAGGAGTCTCATCTCCACATAAACATCCTGGAAATGAGGGCAGTTCTTTACGCCCTGCAGGCCTTTCAGTCGGAGATTTCACCGGGTACACTTCTGTTACAAACAGACAATTCCGCGGTGATGTATTACCTCAACAAACAATGAGGCACCCATTCCTATCCGCTTTGCAGGAAGGCCATGAGAGTGTGGGATTGGGTCTTACAACATGGTGCAAATCTTATTGCCGTTCATGTTCTGGGAGTGGACAACGTCATCGCAGACAGCCTGAGCTGCTCTCAGGCCAGAGTCCATGAATGGGAACTACTGCAGGAGGTGGCAGAGGATTTGTTTCGCAGATGGGGTACTCCAGAGATAGACCTCTTCGCGTCCCCATACAACACAAAACTGCCCAATTTTTGCTCGCTAGCTCCAGTGCCTGGTGTTTTCTGGCGAGACGCGTTGTCCCTCTCCTGGGCGGGCAGATTCCTGTATGCCTTTCCACCTTTTCCATTGATACAGAGAGTTCTTCTAAAACTTCGTAGGGAGCAAGCGACGCTCATGCTGATCGCGCCCTTTTGGCCCAGACAGATCTGGTTCCCTCTCTTGCATCAGCTATCCCAGGAACCTCCAGTGCCTCTACCAATCAGCTCCTATTTGCTGTCTCAGGAGGTGGGTTCCTTAGTCCATCCGGACCTATGTTCCCTGAACCTGCATGCTTGGCTCTTAGAGACATAGCCATGATGCGATACGGGGTCTCGCAAGAAGTGGCAGATGTCCTTACTGCTGCTAGGAAACCGGCTACCTACGCGACCTACGCCATGAAGTGGCACAGGTTTTGCTTATGGGTTCAAGCGCGTGGCCTTTCGCCTTTGGACTGTCCAGAAAAACTGGTACTAGATTACCTGCTGTCCCTTTTCCACTCTGGCCTGGCTTACTCCTCAATTAAGGTACACCTTTGTGGCATTTCAGCCTACCACATCCCTGTAGGCCAATGCACTATGGCTCAACTAGACACGACACGTGCCTTCTTGAGGGGTATCCTCCACCTTAGGCCCCCGATTAAGGATCCAATCCCACCATGGGATCTACCCTTCATCCTGGAGCAGCTCACGCTGCCACCTTTTGAACCAGCCGCGGATTACGAGCTATGTTTTCTTTCTTGGAAAATGTTATTTTTAGTTGCCGTTACTTCGGCCAGAAGAATTTCTGAAATGCATGCACTTATGTGCAAAGAACCTTGTTTGGTTTTCCACCAAGACAGGGTATCCCTAAGGACTAATCCTAAATTTCTGCCTAAGGTGGTCTCAGCTCTTACCCTTAATCAGGACATCGATCTACCAGTGTTTTTCCCGAAAAACTCTAATCGAGAAGAAGCCCTTCTGCACACTCTTGATATGCATAGGTGTCTCAGATACTACCTGACCAGAACCAAACAACATCAAAAATCGGACCAACTTTTCGTCTCCTTTGCCCATAGGATGATGGGAGCTCCTGTCGCAAAGCAGTCGCTGTCCAGGTGGCTTATTCAGTGCATTACGTTCTGTTACCAGAAGTGCAGCAAACCCTTACCGGGCGTGGTTAAGGGTCATTCCACCAGAGGGATGGCTACCTTTTTTGCAGCTTTAAGGAGTGTGTCCTCCTCAGCTATTTGTGCTGCATCTACTTGGAGCTCCGTACACACTTTCGTCAGGCATTACAGCCTGGACATTGGATCGAGATGAAGATCAGTGTTCGGTCTAGCAGTCCTTTAAGGACTTCTGTCCTAGGCTCGAGGTAACTCAGGGATTTCTACCTTTACTCCTCCCGATGGTGTGTGATTACCAGTATTGCTTGGGAATCGGTCCTAATGGTGTAACCTGCTGCAAGAGCTGTTTCTCGAAATAAGATAGTACAGTTACGTAACAACTTACCGTAACAGTAGATCTTCGAGAACAGCTCTTGCAGCAGGTACTTTCCCTCCCACCATCCCCGCTGGAGGTAGGTCATAGTCAAAGCATCCTTCTCCTAGGATAGGGCATTTACTGACGCCTTGTTTTGCCGTTTGATGGCGGATCCTCGGTCTCCTCTGAAGAAAGAGGGGTTTCTAGTGGGGTACCACAGGGTTCAGTATTGGGTCCAGTCCTTTTTAATGTCTTCATCAGTGACATTGAAGAGGGACTGGAAGGAAAAGAATGCCTTTTTGCAGATGACACAAAGATCTGCAACAGGGTTGATACACAAGGAGGCGTGGAAAGGATGAAAAGGGACTTGGCAAGGTTGGAGGAATGGTCAGAAGTATGGCAGCTAGGATTCAATGCAAAGAAGTGCAAATATACACCTGGGAAACAAGAACCCAGGGAAGAATACACAATGGGTGGGGAGGTAGTAACAACAACAAAGAAGGAAAGGGACCGGGGGGTAATCATATCAGATGACCTTAAGGTTAGCAAGCAATGTGAGAAGGCAGTAGGGAGGGCTGGGGGTATACTGGGATGTATAGGGAGGGGCATCAGCAGCAGAAAACAGGATGTTGTTATCCCTCTGTACAGACAGTTTGTGAGACCCCATCTGGAGTACTGTGTCCAGTTCTAGAGACCCCCATCTCCACAAGGACATAGACAGGATAAAGGTAGTCCAGAGGAAGGCAACTAAAATGGTGCAGGGTCTGCAAGAGAAGCCGTATGAGGAGAGACTAAAGGAGCTTAATATGTATACCCTTGAGGAGAGAGGGGGACATGATAGAAACTTTTAAGTACCTCAGTAGAATCAACAAAGTCCAAGAGGGTAACATCTTTCAGAAAAGAGGCGTGCAAGAACAAGGGGACACAATTTAAAGATAGAAGGAGGCGATTCAGGGGCAATGTGAGGAAGTATTATTTCACAGAGAGGTAGTGGATGCATGGAACAGCCTTCCTGAGGAGGTTGTGGGGTCTAAAACTGTGGGAGAATTCAAGAATTGCATGGGACAGACATAAGGCAATTCTTGTGGGGGGTAGGAAGAAATAGGTTGTTGGTTAACTAGGATCTGCGGCCTATCCTATAGGTAGGGAAATGGGCAGACTAGATGGGCCAAGCGGTCCTTATCTGCCGTCAAAGTCTGTGTTTCTATGTTTCCTCTTCTGATGTCATCCAGCGGCTGGGAGTCTCTTGCGGGAGAACTGGGGATTATGGGGGACCAACTCCATATGTACTATGCCTTATGTTGGGGGCGAGACCGACGTCTGAGGCGGTCCCTGCTGAATACTGCTAGCTAGAAAATGTCCGTGGGGTCCTGGCGCCTGCCAGCTTCAGTCCTAGTGGTGTAACCTGCTGCAAGAGCTGTTCTCGAAGATCTACTGTTACGGTAAGTTCTGACGTAACTGTACTTTCCTCTGGTTCAAGGTTATGCCTCTGAAGATTTTTATGAACCGGATTTGGAGGGGGATGAAGATTATGATGTTGATGATGATGGTGGTGGGGAAGGTCTGGATGAGCACAGTGAACCGGACATCTCCCCAAACAGGCCTTCTGGTGTTTCCCCTCCTAGGTTTTCTGAGTCCCTTCCCACTACATGTTTTACAGGAAAGTGGCAGAAACCCTCCAGCTCCCTGTGGAGGAAGCTGTGGAGGAACAAGAGGAACCTGATTATGTGGAGATGATGGACATCCCAGAGTCCAAGAGACTGTCTGTTCCCCTTCATAAGTCTTTTGGGAAATGGACACAAAAGATTTTAAAAGCTCCAAATTCTGTACCTCCTGTCAACAGAAGGATGGACAAAAGGTACACCTTATCAAGTTCAGGTACAGAGTACTTGTATCAACAATGCAGCCATGTTGGGGTTGTGCAGGCTGCAGCCTGTGATAAGGCTAATATACCCTTGGCTTCACGTCCCCCAGATAAAGACTCTAGGAACCTGGATGCCATGGCAAAGAAACAGTACATGGCATCTGCCTTGGGACTCAGGCAGGCTAATTATATGGCCTGTGCAGCCAGGTACCAGAAGTCCAGGTGGAACACTGTACTGGCACTGGCTAAGCAGGCCTCCCCCAGCTAGCCTCGGAGCTGGAGGGGGTGGCTGCTGATGGGATTGAGGCATCTAAGGTACAGTTCCATGCTGCTGTGGACTCCAATGATGTCATCTAGAGTCATGGCTACATCTGTGGCTCTTTGGAGAATGGCTTGGCTCAGATGTACTGGTCTCTCACTGGACACCCTGGCTAAGGCCATGGATTTCCCTGTGGTGGGTAATTCTCTGTTTGGGGAGCAGACAGAGAATTACATGAAAAAGATGGATGAGTATAGGACCACCTATAGGAGTGCACAGGCCAAGGAAAGGCAGGCAACTCCTCAAAGGCAATAAGCTAGGGGCTGGCCTTTTCATAGGCCTTTCTGCCAAGCACAGGCCTCTTCTCCTTTTCCTCAGAGGGGGTTCATCAGAGGGAGAGGCAGAAGGGGGATGAGCAGGGCTGCATCCACCCCTCAACCTAGGGCTCCTGCCAAACAGACACCCTGATGTGTCAGCCCGGGTCGACTCCCCCATTCCTGTAGGAGGCAGGCTGGCTTACTTCGTCCAGGACTGGATGTCTGTTACCTCAGACAAGTGGGTCCTGGAGGTAGTAATCCTGGGGCTGGTTCTCATCTTCAAGAAATTTGCAAAGCTGAGGGCCAGATCTTTTCCACCTGCAAGCATCTCCGAAACCATTGCCTTAGAGGCAGAGGTTTCATCTCTACTGGCTCTAAAGGCTGTAGAGAGAGTTCCTACATTGCACAGGGGCAAAGATCTGTACTCCAGGTACTTCCTTACCCCAAAAAAGACAGGGGAGTGGCAACCCATCCTAGACTTAAGATACCTGAACAAACATCTCTTTTAAAACCAAAATTCAAAATGGTGACTCTGGGAATAATCCTTCCCTCTCTAAGGCCAGGGGACTGGCTAGCCTCCCTGGACTTAAAAGATGCCTAATTTCACATTCCCATCAGGTGCTCCCACAGAAAGTACCTCGGGTTCAAATTGCCTTCAGGCCATTATCAGTTCAAAGCTATGCCCTTCGGCCTGACATTGGCTCCAAGGGTATTCACAAAATGCCTAGCAGTAGTAGTGTCCTTTTTAAGAAGGAAGAATATTTCCATACCTGGACAACTGGCTCAGTGTGGGTCAGTCCCCAGACCAAGTCATGTCAGACCCGCTCGTGACTCAGCAAGTGCTCACTTCCCTAGGATTCCTTCTCAGTGTTCCCAAGTCAGTTCTCGAGCCTGTACAGCTCCCCACCTTCACAGGTGCAGAGTCAGATACAATCAAAGCAAGAGCTTTTCTTCCCCTGGAAAGGGCAAGGGCTATTGTTGAGCTGGCTTCTTCTTTCCACCTTCTGGTCTCTCGGCCAGCAAGGCACTTTCTTCAGCTTCTGGGCCACATGGCAGCTTCTGTAGCAGTGGTCCAAGAGGCAAGATTTCAGATGACGGACATTCAGTTTCACCTGAGGGCCTTTTGGTCTCAGAAGAAAGATTCTCTAACCAAACTAGTTCTAGTGACCCATACTCTGATCCAGGCTCTCCAGTGGTGGCAGGATCAGGGCAGCCTCAGACAAGGAGTCCCATTCGTCACTCAGTCTCACTCTGTGGTCTTAACCATGGATGCTTCTCTATTGGGGTGGGGAGCCCATCTGAGGGCTCTCACAGCCCAGGGACTGTGGTCCCCTCAGGAATCCTTTCCCTTCTTCATATCAGTTTCTTAGAACTCAGGGCAGTCTTTCTGGCCTTGCAAGCTTTCTCTCAGTCAGTGCAGAACAAGGTGGTTCAGGTCAGGACAGACAACACCACCACCATGTGGTACATCAACAAGCTGGGTGGCACTCGGTCCACGGCCTTGTGCACAGAAGCCATGGAATTGTGGTTCCTAGCTTATTCTCTGCAGACATTTCTGATAGCAGGCCACCTTCCAGGGAAGGACAGTGTGCTAGCAGATGCATTGAGCAGGATCTCCCAGGGCCATCATGAATGGTCCCTGGACCCTCCAGTGTTGAAAGTGATTTTTTCAAGGTGGGGCACTCCAGAGATAGATCTCTTTGCAGCCCCAGACAATCACCAACTTCCTCTGTTTTGTTGCAGACCCCCAGTCTTGGGCTCAGTCCCTCTGGATACTCTGATCTTGAACTGGGAGGGGAAATTTATATATGCCCTCCCTCCTTTTCCTCTACTGTTCAAGGTTCTGGTCAAGATAAGGTCACAACCCTGCAAAGTGATTCTGATTGTTCCAGACTGGGCCAGGCATCCTTGGTACCCACTGTTGCTGTCCCTAACAGTCCCATCTTCCCCTGTCTCTTCCCAGGAATTACAACCTGTTAACCTCCTCTCAGGAGGATTTGGTACCCCAATTTTCGGTCTCTCAAACTCAAGGCATGGCTCTTGAAGAGTTAGAGTATGCAGATTTGCATCTGTCCCAAGGGGTTCTGGATATTCTCAAAACCTCTTGAAAGCCTGCCACCAGAAAAACTTAACTCCAAATGGAAACGATTCAGCATTTGGTGTTCCAAGAAGCGCATATCCCCAGACACTGCTGAATTGTCTATAGTTCTTGATTATATGGTTCATCATAATGGCCTAGGCCTCAAACCAGCTACTCTCAAAGTACATTTGTCAGCTGTTTCTGCTTTTCCGTCAGTGGGAAAGCCTTCCTCACTGTCATCTCACCCTGTATTCTGTATATTTTTCAAGTGATCGCTTCATACCAATCCCCCCTTTTAGGGATCCTACCCCTGCTTGGGATCTTAATGTTTGCATTGCTCAGCTTATGCAACCCCCTTTTTGAGCCTTTGTCTTCAGCAGAGCTTAAGTACTTGACTTGGAAAACTGTGTTCCTGGTAGCTATTACCTCTGCCAGGCATGTCAGTGAATTGCAAGCTCTGTCAGTGGTGCCTGATTTTATCTCATTCCATAGAGATAAGGTGGTCCTTAGAACTAACAGGAGGTTTTTACTTAAAGCGGTTTCAGATTTTCATCTGAGCCAATCTATGTCTCTCCCTGTGTTCTTCACTGATCATTCTTCTTCAGGAGAAAGAAGTTTACACAGTTTGGATGTTAAAAGAGCCCTTAGTTACTACATTGAGCGTACCGAGGCTCACAGGTTTGACTCCCTCCAGATGTTTCTCACTTATGGGGAAGGGCAAACCTGCCACTAAGAGAACTATTGCCAGGTGGATTGTCTCTTGTATTCAACTCTGCTATGAGAAGCTAGGCAAAATACCTCCTTCAGGTCTGAGGGCTCATTCGCCTAGAGGTACAGCAGCTTCCCTGGCTGCGGCCAGGGATATTCCTTTGCTAGAGAGATGTAAAGCAGCCACCTGGAAAACAGTCCATACATTTACCAAACATTACTCCCTGGACATCCAGGCTAGGAGTGATGCTCGGTTTGATACAGCAGTACTGCAGAACCTATTCCCAAGGTAGGTTTGAGTCCCTCCTCCATGGAGGTACTACTTGGTAGTCTGCAATAGTCAGAATACAGCAAGACTTCATGTGGTTTGAAGAAAAAATTACTTACCTTAGTAATTACGTTTCTTCTAATGGAGTTTTGCTGTATTCTGACCTCCCTCCCTGCCTCCCCTCTCAGAACCTGTTTTTGGGGAGTGGGCTGGCAGATGCAGTGTTGCACCCCAGGGGTGCATTTGGGCACTCGCTTCTTTTAGAGAGGGGGACTGGGTTATATTATTAATTTAACAGTCTTAAGTTGTTCACTACCTGGTTTTTGATTTTGGATTTCTTGACTTGAGTCTTTTGGGGATCCAAAATATTTGGTTGCCATTTGGCTAGTAAAAATGTTACAATTTCCACATAGTAGTTAGTATTAGCTCATAAAAATCTAACGGTTGTGCTTCTAAGTGCCGCAGATGGAGGTTTGAACTGAGCTCAAGCTCAACGTTCTATGCTCTGCATAGAAAATTAACTCTCTACTCTCCGGGGCAGTTTGAGTGCTGGGGCTAACTGCAATAGTCAGAATACAGCAAGACTCCATTAGAAGAAACATAATTACTAAGGTGAGCAATTTGTTCATTCACTATATGGTAGACATGGGTCTGCAGTCCATGTGATCTTGGTGTATACAGTCAACGATCTAGTTTCTGTTGCCTTTTCTTGTGCATGGTGTACTTGATTCCTTTCCCATTGCATGTGCAATATGTTTTTTCATTCGTCAGTGTAACAAGCAGTCAAACCAAGGGTCTGTGATCCAAGTAACTGGTAACATTCCTACATCTTTTGTGTTTTGTTTCCCAGGTTTTAATACATTATCTATAATTATGGTAGCTGTACAGTTATTAAAATAATTTCATGCGCAATATTATAAAAGCAAGCAACTGCAGTCTTCCAAGGCACACATCAGAGTGTGTATATTTGTGTTTTGCATTATCGCTTAGTCATTCTTCAAGCATTCCATTTTGAAACTTGGTAGACTGACTTATTTTATATATGCAAAATGTTATTTTGCTTTGAATTTTCAGTGTTTTATACCAGTTTTAGCCTGTTCTTTTTCTTGTTATGGTATTTATCCTCCTGTGGTCACCTTGACGCATCCCTGTAGCCTCGCATCCTGCCATCGGTGGGATCCGGCCGCCATCCGTCTCGACCAGAGCCGCTGGCACCCAGTAACCCCTGCGGCTTACCCCCTTGCGCGGGACGGCAGGGAGCCCCCTAACTCCTCATCACAGTGGATCCAGTTTGGGTGCCAGTGCCCAGCGAACACACGGGATGGCCATCAAGCCGCAGAAGGTGCTACCATTTTCCTTGTTTCTATGCCCCTCAATCGGAGGCGTGCAGTGACGCCATCAGGCGTGAGCGCGCACATGTCCCCATCCAGGCATCTGCCCCGACTCAACCCCAGTGTGCGACGTGTGGCCCCGACCCCCAGCCTCCTCCAGGGGCAGTCAGGTGCCGACTGCTGTTAACCTCCCTCCCCGGAGAGGAAGAGCCGTCCATGGGATGCCCAATTCCTCTCCTCCCCTGCCAACCCCCAGCGACCCGTGCTTGCTCCAGAACATGGGTCGCCGGCATGGCACGAGGTGTGGCGTCCAGTGCCTCAGCTGTCAGTGCCACCGAGCCGGTCAAACCTGTTCTTTTGACACTGGAGAATAGTGTGTGTGTTTTGGGGCGGCGAAGCGCATGAGGAACAAAGAATATAACCTACCTTATCTCACTTTATCTGTATGTTGGTCATAACTTTAGTGACAGAGCCACATTTCTGGGGCACTCTTGAGTACACACTTTGCAAATATGAACCCTGCCCAGTACTTATGGATTGCGGTGCAAGAAATAATCACTTACTCTTACATACTATACAGTATATGCTCCTAGGCATTGATCAATTTTGTGTAACACTTAACATTTAAGGGACATAAACCTTGTGTTACCTTGGAAATTTGGCCATATGTGTAGGTTCTTTTTTTTTTTTTTTTATCTCCTCTGTATTTCTTGCACCTGCCGCGGCGCCTATCGGCAGGGGCATCCAGCTGCCGGACCTGCCCGCAGGGAGAGCAGACGGCTCTCTCGCATGATGAGGGGGTCCGGCACAGCTGTGGCCAACCTGCTGGAGGGCTTCCCCATCTCTGCCAGCTGGACGGCGAACCCCACCCCACCCCCAAGCATGATTCACAGCGGTCCTTCCGGCGAGGCAGGGCACGGCCATCAGCTGCATAGTTGTGCCCAGCGCTTTTTTGCCCTAGTGGGAGCGTGGGCATTCAGTGACATCCATGCACAGGCGTGCAGACATCTGCCACGCCCCCCCCCCAACTGCTGAACACGGTGCACCTGCAGTGCCTCCGGGCATCCCCAGGGACTGCCAGAGCATGGTGTGGTGCCCACCCTTTTCCCCAGGACTAAGAGAGCTGTCATCGGACGCTCAGTCCTAGTCCTCCCCTGCCAACCCCCAATGACCGGGCTCATTCCCGAACCTGGGTCACTGGCGTGGAGCGAGGTGTGGCGTCCAGCGCCTCAACCCTCAGCGCCACTGGGCCGGGCAATGTGTAGTGTCTTTAATCTCTTTACTGTATGTTTTCTTTAGTTTTCCTTAAAATAATCTTGATATTTGCTTATTTGGGGTCTTGTATTGATGGTGTCCTTTTCTTGCCTGGTAATCATTGTATAATTTCTGGAGCCCATTGACGTCAGTTGAGTGGAAGCTCACAGCACTAGTGTCCATGCAGGGCCACCACACTGGTATTTCTAAGTTTAGAACTGTTCACGAGTTATAAAAATTAATGTCAGGCAGGGAAAAGGCAGCATCTGCAAAGGATCCTAAAAAGTTCATTTCAAAACCAACACAAGAAGAAATACAGTAGGATGATTTTGGAGGCTATACACTCTAAATCTGTTAATTGGGTTTAACCCCAATAGGTGTCTTGGCTTCTCTTCAGGCAGCCATCATCTCAGCGTCCACAAGGGCCACCCCAGAAACTATCCGGAAGGTGCCTAGGGTTAGGACCACCGTGGCCCAGCGATCCTTCCCCCTTAGAGCTCCATCCTGGTACAGTGCCCTCCCACCGGCCATCACATCAGTCACCAATCTAGGTCATTTTAAAGCTGCCTTAAGGGCCCATATCCTCTCCTCATGTCAGTGCCAGTGTAACCGGTAACCTGTGGATCCTGCACCGTGCCTCTAGGCCATGCACCTGCCCTTGGCCTGGCAGTGGAGAGCCCTCACTATTTCTAACCTACAGGCTCTTCACCTCCCTCGGTTACCATATAGTTGCACTGGACTATGAATGCATTGTATTATGTATAAGACAAGGCCTCCCTGAGGCAGCTTACTACCAACACATATCATGCACTGCTTTAGTTACCAGTTGTATGGGTCTTAACCGCTCATTAGGTAAATATGTTTAACTCTGCCCTGTTTTAGCTACCAAATGTATAGGCATTAACCCGTGCTCATTGAATTACATATACTCTGTATGATTGCTCACCCACATTTATTCTATGTATGTACTGTATGAATGTCTATGTTTTATTCTGACATGGAGCCTTTGGAAACGAGTCTATGACTCAAAGGGTTGTTATTCTGATTTCCTAAATAAATAAAAATATGTATTTTGCTGAAACTGCACCTTGTGTTGTTATGGCTAAAATGTTTGTTTCCCTTTTTTATTTTTCTTAACTTCAATGTGAGTTTGTACTGCTACTACTACATGTGCCCAAATTTCTAATTATGTGAAAAGGTAAAGCAAGGTTTGTGTTCCATTTAAGTAATATAAATTGCACACTAGTACATATTGAGTTATACAGGCTAGTGATGTGGAGTCATTTGGAGTACTGTACCTTTTGAATGACTTGTTTAGTTGTATATGATGTGTAAATAGTACATGTTCTACCATACCAGCGAGGACTCGCTGCAGATTCCATTTTGGTAAAATTAACAGTATGTAAAAACTGAGAATTTGACGGCAGAAGGAGACCAAGGGTCCAACAAGTCTGCCAATACTGTACTACTTCACCCCACTGACCTGTACTGGTGGGTTAGCTTCTTCTTCCCCACTCCCTCACTGCTCAATTCTGTGTTGTTTCTCCCTAAGTACTATGAATCCTCTTGCCCTATCTTAGCTGTTTTTAGACCCATTTAGAGTAGCTGCCCCCACCTTTAAACCCATTTAGAGTAGCTGCCCCCACCTTTAAACTCATTTAGAGAAATGCTGCCCCATAGATTCATCACCCTCTAGGAGAAGTGCTTCCTAACAGTATCCCAGAATTTGCCACCTCTGAGCTTCAAGGTAGATTTCCTGTGCCCTTGCCATCTCTGAGAGTCAGTGAGGTGCCTGTGCCCTGCTGGAGGACACCAGATCAGATGTCTGTCTTTTTGATCTTGGCTATACTCTTTGTTTGTAGGAAACAGATCTTGTCCCCTATTCTCCAGTTTGAGCAGGTTAAAGCTCCCCACCTTTTTCTTTGTGGTTAAAAGTTTTTTATTGTTTCTCTTTTAAAGCACAATACATTGGAAAAGCAATTTGTTACAATACTGTAAAGATTATAGAGCAGTACAGTAGGTGGTGAAAGTTATGTTGACACTATGAAACTATAATACTTAAGGAGCATATGCAGGGTCCTGTACTCGCCGAGGTATACTCAGGAGGGCTTACAATTATTGCCCTGTAGAGTACCTACCAATGAGACCCCCTAGCTGTTACTTTAGCCAACAAAGAAAGATGCGACAGGGCTTCCCTTGGTAAAAACTCCGGAATCTGAGCCCTTTGAGAACGTGACGGATCCTGGTGAACAACTACACTTTTCTCATAGCTTTTGTCTTCCACAACCCTGATCATTTTGGTGGCCCTTCTTTATTACTGTATCTTTTGTATTGAGCCCAGAACTACATGCAGTACTCCAGGTGGGTCTGGACAAGGCCTTTTGAAGAGGCAGGGTTACTTTCACTGCCCTGCTGGTCACCCCCTCGTTGATGCATCCCAGCATTCTGCGGGCCGTCTTGACAGCAGCTGCACACTGCTTGTCATGCTTCAGCCCCATGTCTGTTATGACCCCCACCCCCAGTCCTTTTCCTCTTCCACTGCAGCAAGAGGAGCACCACACAGTGTGACAGTCCTACTGCTGTTTTTTTTTTCCTCCCGATGTGTATCACCTTACATTTGGCTACGCTGAATCAGACACTAGGAGTCTGACCAGTCAACTAGCTTGTTCAGATCCTCCTGATGTTTGTCCCTGTCCTTAAGGTTGTCCATCACCCTGGCCAGTCTAGTGTCTCGTCATGAACTTCAGAAGCCAGCTGGGGACCCCAGCTTCCATTTTGTTGATAAAAATGTTAAACAGTGACCCAGCATTGATCCCTAAAGGGGGCACTCCGCTCAACTCAGTATATTTCCCATCCACCACAACTCTGTCCTTCCTGCATCCAAGCTAGTTAATGGCTGAAGTCATGTGTGACTTCTGTATGCCACACTGGTGTACTTTGCCCAGAAGTGTGTCATGTGCCGCAGTGTCAAAAACCCTTTCTGAATTTCTTTTTTTTTCTTTTTTAAATCCTTTGTTAATGGGATAAGGCCTAGTGGGCAGAGGTTGCCTGTTTTCAAGAGCACCCCGAGGTGCTTAAGTGACTTGTTCAGAGTCACTCTGTATGCAAGTGGAGGTTGTGGGAATCAAACCCAGGTCTGCTGGTTGCACCAAGTTCATTCACAGCTTGTTACTCTAACCTCTAGGCTATGCTGCCAGCCCAGTTGAGATATACTGTGTCTATGGCCATGCCTCTGTCTGCCCCAGTCACCCCGTCAAAGACAATCAGGTTGGTTTGGCACAATGTACTCCTTGCAAGTCATACTGAGAGGGTAAGAACCTTGTTTAAGTGGTCCATTATTTTGTCCTTGATAATGGGTTGTTCTCATGTCGGGATTACCAGTTGGTAGTTGTCATGGTCTGACTTTGCCTCCCCTTTTGTAGTGTGGGGGCCACATTAACCACTTACTAGTTCTCTGGCACCATACCTTTCTGGGCAGACTCCTGAAAGACTACTGCAAACATCTCCGCCAACTGATAATACCTATTTAAAAAGTGCATAATTCAACATGAATCCTTGTGTAATTCATAAGTGATTATTATCTTTATGTAAAGTGTGACTTTACTTTATGGAAGGAGGCAGGATGCCACATAGTGTGTGCTGTGGGGCGATGCTTTCCTCAGTGTTCTTTTGAAGTCTAGCTAAAGGTTTTGTTCTGTTTTAAGCAAAACAAAGTCAACCCAACATAATTTGCATACAGTGAGGATAAGTATGCTTAGTATTCCCAAACTTGGGGAGAGCACACTCTATATATCACATGGTTATTCAATAGGTCGCTGCTGGAAGGTAAAGTTTGCACAGCCTGGAAAGTTGCTGTGGTTACTCTCTTACCCAAAGGGGGGGCCAAGTGAGCTGGTTGAGAATTACAGACCGATTTCTATACTGTGCACACTAAGCAAAATACTAGAGTGAATTGTGTACCAACAAGTTCAAGAATATATTGAACAACATAACAACCTCACTCCCTGTCAGCACGGGTTCAGAAAGCAACATGGCACTGATACCACCTTGCTTAGCCTTACATCAGACAACTGGCGGCCCAGGATAATGGCCTACTAATTGGTGCAATCTTTATAGACCTCACCAAGGCCTTTGATCTTGTAGACCATCAGCTGCTACTCTCGTGAGTCAGATCCCTTGGACTGGACAACCACTCACTGCAGTGGTTCAAGGATTACCTGCATGATAGATCTCAAATAGTCAGATGACTGGGGGTGAAATCTGATAAACTCCCCATTTGTGATACTGTCCCCCAAGATTCAATTTTGAGGCCCCTCTTGTTTTCCCTGTTTATCAACAACTTGCCCAAGCATTGTGGAGGTGCCAAGGTGACCCTTTATGCTTAAGATGCTGTGCTGTACAGATCATCTCATGATGCAGCACAGCTAAATCAGCTTCTCAGCCAGGACCTCCCCATATTGGAGAACTAGTTCCTGACCAATCAGCTAGTCCTCAATGGGGAAAAAAGTTTTCTTATTTGGGCCCAAAAGCCTGGGTCTTGATAGATCGTGCTTATTGTCCCCCTGTCTGTCCAATGGTTCCAAGATAGAGGTTGTGGATTGCATTAAATATCTGGGTGTGTATATAGATCAAGGCTGTTCCTTCAAGGGTCATGTTGACCCAACTAACCAAGACAGTTAACCAGAAGCTTGGTCTCCTGTATCATCTGAGCCTGTTCCTCACTCAAACATCTAAGTTAAGGGTAGCCACTGGCACACTGTTGCCCACATTGTGCTACACTCACTGAAAAGCACAGAGATGCAAAAACTGAGAACACTATTTCATAGGGTTGGGCGTTTTGCCATAGGTGCACTGCCCCTAGAACACCACCTCAAAGTATTTCACTCACTAAACTGGCCTTCTCTTGAGGGCAGATTAATGTACCCTTCTCTTTATCTGGCCTTCAAGCTTCAGGAAACAAATGCCACCCCCAAGTCTGATTGGTATTATTACACCTAAGCTGACTATAAGAACTTTAAGATCCTCAGATCAGCAGCTCCTTCATGTCCTCAGAGTTCGGATGTCTCAAGGGCTCAGGTCATTCGCAGCTTACATACCGTCCCTCTGGAACAGCCTCCCTAATAATGTCCCAAGAGGGCAGCTCTCTTGAGGTTTTAAGAAAGGCCTCAAGGCCCACCTGTTGGGGCCAAGTCTCTGCTCATGTTACCGCTGAGCATCAGAATACTCCAAGGGGCTACCCCATTAGCTATTGTCAGCCTCCTGGCTGGCCCTTGCTCCCATATTGTGACCCGTACCATTCTGATAAACTGTGTGTATTTGTTTTATTTGTGTGAAACTGTTTTATTCCTCATGCTGATCTTCAGTTGTACCTAACTTGCCTGTGTATCATCTGTTATGATCTTCAGTTGTACCTAACTTGCCTGTGTATCATCTGTTATGTCCCTATTTTAATGTGTATATTACCCCATTTGCTTTGAGTTGTTCTTGCTGTTTTTTTTTCTCTTTGTATTTAATTAATCCCAGGTCGCCCCTGAAAAAGGGACTGTAATTGTCTCTCTTGCTACCTGGTTACCAAAATTTAAATACATCGTTTTTTAGTTGATGGCTAAAACTCTCAGAAATACACAGGAAATGTAACAATGAATTACACTCATGTGAAGAAATGTGTGTTTCAGCAAATCTGACAGATGATTTCATAGCTTACAGGTCCATGGAGAAGCCTTTGGGTTCGGATGGGATATGATCCAAGAAAGGATTCAAAATCCAAGTATTACCAAGTGCTGGACTTCAGGATTCGCTGTGGAATGAAACACGGTAAACAAACTTGCATGACTGGAGACAGACCTTAAAGGAGACTTTAGGTTTGCTGCTCTTTATTTAATTGGTGCATTTACCTTTGCGGATGCATATTTAGTGTGTTCAGCCCTTTGAATACTGGCTGTGTTCCAAGGTGTGGGTTGAGATCTGGGTGGGTTGACTTTTCCTTGTGGGAGTTATAGGTGTTCTCACATTGGGAATAAGTAAGCAGTAGCACACGATCATGTGGATTATGTAAGGAATAAGACATGGCAGAGATGAGATTGTTAGGTTAACAAAACTCCTACTGGTCAGTCACCAGGATGTGCTAACCTGGCATAATTTCCAAACTCTCGAGTGTCCTGTTTCACTAGTGAAAGTGTTTTTAGTAATAAATGACTAAGGACACATTCAGTCATTTTTGTACTGTGGCCCTTTTAAGAGTGTGGGCCACTGATTTTTATCCTTTCTGAAATCGAGTAATGATGCCATCATTCGGCTTCCTGCTGTTTTTTTTTTTTTCTTTCAGTTTTTTAGTGAGAGGCCATGGGAAAAGGAGTTTGTTTTATGAGTCATGTATTTTGTGGTTTTTGTAGCATTTGCTTTCTTCTTTTTTTTTTTTCCAACTTTCTACTTTGTTGATTTTTCATTTCAGTACGATAATGTATTGCCTTTTCTGATTAAGATCATTGTTCACCCTGACCAGTATGGTCTCCGTACTGTGCCTCACCCTAAAACCAGACTGGAGAGGCACATTGATGTGTCAGTCTGTGAAGTGTGCATCAAGCTACAGAGCCACTAGCTTCTCAACAACCTTTCCCGGAAAGGGAAGGTTGGAGACTAGTTGATAATTTGACAAGCATCCGGATCTGAGGATAGAAACATAGAATTTGATGGCAGATAAGGACTGCTTGGCTCACCTAGTCTGCCCATTTCCCTACCAAATGGATAAGCTGCAGATCCTAGTTAACTAACATGCTAACATACTATGAAGCCAGCAGAATAGGCCCTATGGTCTGTCGAGTCTGCTTGATGGTCAGTGCCTGTAAGTCTGTGGAAGAGTTCATTAAGAAAACAGCATGCTTCTCACACAGTGTTCTTGTACATTTCCAATGTTCTTGTCAGTTTCATGCAGGAGCAGCAAAAAGAACATTGTGACCTAGAACAGAGCTCTTTACAGCTTCTCAGAATTTGCACCCCAGCTTCTCAGTTTAACCCCCTGAATTCCAAATAGCTTTTTGTAATAATTTAAACAGTATAACTATATACAGTTTTAGCTGTGCAATAATTTCAGCAGTATACGTATATACAGTTTTAAACAAAGGGATCCCAGTATCAGTTACATATCCACAATACGATTCACACATATTTTTATACCAGCAGATATGCATGGGTGAAGAAAAGACAGAATCAGCAAGTGAAGGTAGAGAGATAGCGAGAGGTAGAGAATTGCAAGACCATCGGGGTGATCAAGTCCTATGTCTCATGAGAAAATTTGGTTGCACAACCAGAGAAGGGACAAACTCTTTCTCCATAACAGCTGGGACAGGGCCGTACCCAACCCTGTCACAGTCATTATTATTAACACTGCACACTAGGCTTTTTAGCCATTCTGTCCCTGTTTGCTTATCCTTCCATTGTCATGTTGTTTTTTTTTTTGTTTTTTTTTTGCTCCCTCCACCTAATGATCAGATTGAGTTGGAGTCCAGCGCTTCCATAGGTGGCAGACTGGGCCTTGCTGAAGGGCAGAGTCTCATATTCGTGACATGTGAATTTGACACACGTTCCCATGTTTTATAAAAATTCTTTTTTGAGTATGAGGTGGTACCCACATGAGTTTTATGTGAATTAGAAGCAGCTGAGGGAACCCAAACATGTCTGGAAGGTCAGCTCTTTGGGAACTGAAGAGAACATTCTGCTCGATCTCAGAAAATAAGAATGAGATTTTTAATTGGCCTGAAAAGTTGTTAATACAGTCGGTGTCAACTCCACTTTCTAACAGTGTTGCTTTATGATGACATTGATCCATGTACTTAGAGCAGAAATATCATGTCAGTGACGGATTTTCTAATCGTTTAACTGATAGTGCTGAGTACACTTAAAATGTCTTAAAAACACGTTCGGAAAAGGCAAGGAATGCAGCACAGTGAAAAGTGTCTAAACCATTCTGTGAAATGGTTGTTTGCCTTCTGAAGTCGGCAATTCCATCATACAAGGGGGAGAGCAATTGGGACTGCCCATCTGCACTGGTAAGATGAAACATTTCCTGCTTATACAGTTACTGAAAGAAATGTCAACTTATTAAAATGTATTTCAATAGGATTGCCCAGTTGAGTGCGGCTGGAGAATCATAATAGCCTACCTACCTACTTCTCGCCTCTACAGAAGAAAATGTAGATGCGCTGAACCGGTAAGCCGCTGTAACGGTTTCAAAACTGTTACAGTGCAGTAGAGCATAGTGCAGACAGGGCCATAGATGGATAACTTCAGAGTCGTCTTCCGTGTTTGTAGCAGTCAAGCATTAATACTTTAGTGTAGCTTCTATTTCACACTGCTCCTTGAATGTAATCGTGCCAAAGAAAATATAGTCCTGAACTCCTTAACTGATGAACTACAAAATCTAGCAGTTTAGGCTTTAATCCTTTCTGGAGATAAAAGCATCTGCCTCCTGGTCATAAGTTGGGGTGTCTTTTTATCCAAGGGCACACATTTGAGCCAATTTATTATGTGAATGGTTGCCAAAGTGGCAACTTTGGACTTCCCAAGCTCAGCTCTATGATGAGCTTCTGTTCTTGACAAGGTTACTCTTAATAATGATTTATAAAATAAATGTATTGCTTTTTTCAAAGAATTTGTTAAACAGTAGCCCACACTTCTGACGTGTAAAGCTATAAGTGGGATTTTAGCATCTCCTGTGATTAGTGCATACAGTATTTTAAGCTATGTCCTCCAAACTTGCTGTTCAACCTCAAAAAGGCCTTGCTTTACTCCACTAATTACCGAATTCACATAGTTCAGATGTTTTACCCATTTGCAATAATTTTGAGAACATCTTGCCTATCTATAAAACTTAATTGCTCCTGTAAGTTACCATTGATTTTCTAGAGGTGTGTCTTTTTATTTTATTAGCCCCCAAAACCACAACTTTGCTTCTGGTAGTATGAATGTTTTATTTTAATTCAAAGCATAATTCCTGTAGTTTTTTTTATTTATTTCCTATTTTGACCATTAGGGGAAAAAAGACAACAGTATGGCCTAATTGTTGGCACAAGCCAGAATTAGACACAGTTTTCTGAAAACTGTTGGGAAAAGACGTGTTGGATGGTCAATACTTTGGTAATAATGAGGTTAAACAGGAGTGGCGCAGGAGGTCCTACTCTGACCCATATGATACATAACGTTTTTCTGGAATGTCTTTTTTTTTTTTTTTGTCAGCTTTCTTTATGCCCTGTTCTCAGTGGCCCCATAGGACCTCTCTGCACGTAGGCACCACTTATTGGCTTTCTCCCACTCGCCGTGATCTCTGTAGCCAGACCTCCATCCTGGAGTGCTCCCATATCCTCATCCCTGACTCGCCAACCCCCCTGGTTCTGATTTCCCCGAGGTGGGACCACCAACTCCTCTGGTGCCCTATCTGAAATCTAGTGGGTGTTGGGAGTGAGGGTGGGAGCCTGAGACCGGTAGAGTGAATTAGGCACTGAGCATTGGTGTCGGTTGTGGGCCCCACCTTTGCCTTCCCAAGTGCCAGGGCTTTTTCCTCTCTCCCCCAGGTGCAGGTGTGCAGTGACGTCACCGCATGGAGGGCATGCTCCTGCCCCCTTCCCGCAGACATCCACTGTCACCACCCACTGGTCTGTAGTGATCTTGGTCTTCATCGGGAGCTGCTACAAGGTGGGGAATCCCCAGTAACCCTCCCCAGGAGAGGGGAGCAGTCCTCTGAATGCTCTATCCTGTCCGACCCACAGCAGCCCTGAATCTGGGTCACCGGCATGGCGCAAGGTGTGGCGTCCTGTACCTCAACTCTCAGCACCATTGGGCCAGCTTGCTGGACTATCTTGCAGAATACTGATGGAACAAAATGTAATCCAATTGAAATTACTCTGATTTGTCACAAAGTAAACTGAAATCTCGTACAAGTGCTTAATACTTGGGAGCTGCTTTCTTCAGGCGCAGCTCCTACTTTTTCTGGACACACAGAGTGCATTGTGGTAGCGAGGGCAGAGACCCTCATTCTTCTGCTCTCCCTTTTATATCAGCCACCAGAACTGGCTTGACCCTTTAACGTCACTACACTTTAACTATGAAGGCTGCATCACGGGGCCCCAGTCCAGCAAATCGGAAGCGAGGCACAGACTTTTTGGGCGGGGTTTAATTTACCTTCTTAAGTCCTTATCCCAAGCTGTTCTCCACGCTGTGGTCTGGAGCGCCATGGACAAGTTATTTTACTTTGGGTGTCTGCCATAGGTGTCAGCTGTGAGGCAGCTGACAGCCAGCCACCCTGCCCGGTTTCAGTAAGTGCCCAGTGTGTTTAGTATTTTTTCTCCTTTTGTTATTGAACTTCTGTGCTCATAGCCACCTGTTAGTGGTTTGTCTAGCTACCTCGCTCACTCCTGTTATCTTTGTGCTGCTCTGCATTTGCTCATTGTTACTGCAGGTCTACATTGCTTGCTATTATGTACTATTTAATTGCTTTTATTCCATAGTTTATTACAGGTGTTTTACCATAGTTTTTTAATTGCCACACTTACCAAAGTCACCTATTCCTTGTACCTGCTAATCTGACTGCATTGTCTGCTGTCGCCTTCCACTCTGTCTGAGTGACCTACTTAGCCTCCCTGTCTGTGCTTGGCTCAATTCCATACTCTGCCTATGTTAATTTTTCATTATATAGCTTACCCCTACCTGGGTGATACCCATATCCACATTATATAGCACTCCTTATCTGAGAGTAACCATTGTACTCACTCACTTCTATTATAAGCTCACTGCCATATTAACTTCCAGTCATTCCATCCTATCTGGATAATAACCATATCCAAATTATGTAGCACTATATAGCACTCTCTATCTGGATAAAACCATCATCCTCACTCATTTCGTTTTAGGCCCCTTCCCTACCTGGGCAGTATAAGCAACTGTTAGTTACAGTATCCCCTCGCCTGCTCTAGTTCATTTAGGGCAACTGCAGAACTCACTCCTCCATCGTGATATTTGTAACCTTCTCCCCCTCCCCTGCTAGCCTCCTCTCCTTCCCACCCCCTCTACGTACCCTGCTCCTTCCCATCCCCTCTACCTACCCTGCCCCACTCCCTTTCCCCCTCCTCCTCTACCTTCCCTTCCTTCTGCCCTCTCTGCCTCTTCCTTCTGCCTTCCCTGCCTCTCCCACTCCCCCTGGCTTCCTGAGTGCAGCCTCCTACCCTCCCCTTGGCTTCGCTTTGAAGCATTCAGGGGCCTCTACTCCTCCAGCACCCCAGTCCTCCTGCCACCTCCTCTCCTCCCTTCAGATCACACAAGCAACTCATTTGTGCCCTCAAGCTCCTTGTCTCCCTGTTTTTTATAGTAACGGGTGACATAAAATATGCGCAGAAAGCACTGACACTGAATCCTTGTGAATAAGAATTAACGGAGGAAAATCACAGTCTATTATTTTGGGGACTGTATACCGTGCCCCATTATCTACATCTGAGATCACTGAAAGTATTATAACAGAGTTCAAAAAAGCGGGGGAAACTTCTGAGTTTGTAGTAATGGGCAATTTCAATTTGCCTAACATCGATTGGCTAAACAGTTCAGCTACAGGAACAAATGAAAAAAGATTTTGTGACTGCTTTAACAACCTCAGTTTGATGCAATATATAAACTCCCCACTAGAGGGCATAACATATCCGATATAGTCCTCGGGTCTGAGCAAATATTAGTACAAGTTCAACTTTCAGAATTAAATATGAACATGTAGTAGTACAGGACCAAACTCAAATCTTTCTTTATGAGAAAGCCAAGATAAAATCTTATCAGATTTAGAACAACTTGATTAGACAGCGATATTGACTAATAAGTCAGTGGATCAAATGTGGGAAATTATAAAAATACTATTTTGTGACTAAGTGAACTACGTATCCCTCAAATAACAAAATGCAGTAAATCCATAAAACGTCCTATGTGGTTAAATAGACACATAAATTAATCAAACAAAAAAATAGGTGTTACAAAAAATGTTTTAAAAATAAGAACAGCAATACACAATGGGCCAGATATTCAAAAGGGTTGCGCCATGCGCAAGTCCGAACTTGCTCCATTCTGCGATATTCAGCAGGAGGCAGTTGCGCCACAGAAAACATGCTGAGCAGCAGCACAATGCAAATGTGCATGCTGAACTGGAGGGGGAGGAACCATGCATAAACTGCACAGCCGATATTAGTTGGGCTGTGCAGGCTGCGAACCCCAACCTGCACCTGTACAACTTTGAGCCAAAACAAAGGCTTAAGTCGAGGGCCACCCACAGGTGAGCTGCTGCATTGCAGGCGCAGCACAGCAGCTGCCACCTGTGGCTGCAACCCTCCCTGCCCCCCTGCAGCCCAATGGCGGCAGATGACTGTAATCCCCCCACCCCCCCACACTGGCCCGTCGCGGGCAGCAATGTAGCCCCCCCCAAACCTATCTCTGTGGTGGTCCAGTGGACCGTAAATCGATGCGGGATGGTATTAAAAACACCCCCCTCCCGAACACATCCCTGGTGGTCCAGTGGACCAAAAAGCCCGATCGCGGGCAGTAGTGTTTAAACAACCCCGAATACATCCCTGGTGGTCCAGTGGCAAATCCCAATCGCGGGATGTAAAGTTGAACAACCCGAACATAGCCCTGGTGGCTAGTGTCCCCACCCACCACCCACCCGAAGCCCCACCCCGCTCCCCCCAGCGGCGGGCGGCAGCATCCACCCGCCTGCCGCCCCGCCGCCCACCGACTGACTGCCCAGGTAGGGCTGCCGCCCATTGGTACAGAGCAAGAGCCAATGGGCATGCAGCCCCATACCGTCTAAAGACAGTCAGTTTGTGAATGAATGAATGTATTCATTCACAAATCTGGACTATCTGTACAGCTCATTCTGCGCCCATGGCTCTTGCTCTGCACAATGGGCGTGCACTTCCCGGCAGTCAGTTGCTGGGCGGGCGGGTAGCAGGCGGTGGGATGCTGCTGGGGAGCGGGTGGTGGGGCTTCGTGGGTGGTGGACATTAGCCACCAGGGCTATGTTCGGGGTTGTTCAACTTTACATCCCACAATCGATTTGCCACTGGACCACCAGGGATGTGTTTGGGGGTTTGTTTTAAACCACTACTGCCCGCGATCGGCTTTTCGTCCACTGACCACCAGGGATGTGTTCGGGGGTTTTCAACACCATCCCATTATCAGGATTTACGGTCCACTGACCACCAGGGATATGTTCTGGGAGCTCACATTGCTGCCCGTGGATTGGGCTGGTGGGGGCGGGAATTAAACTATGCCCGCGATCGGGCCAGTGGGGGTGGTGGTGGGATTCTACACTGTTTTATCCGCCGACTGGTTGTGGCGTCCGGTCCCGACGGCTGCTGCCTGGCAGGGCGCCAGGTGCAAGTCCTCGGGGATCGGCGCACCTGCATGCTAATTGCTTGCAAATGGGGCTATAATCAGATGCAAATGGCCCCCCCTGTGCCCTGCATGAATTATGGCTCCATTTGCATGTTACCTTTTGAATATCGGGATTTTGCACATGGTGTAATGGTACTTGCGCCACCGGAAGTTGAATGCTCCACTCTAACAACTTGCGGTGGCGCAAGTTCCACTGCGTCATGCACAGTGGCTGTGGCCGGGGGGTGATATTCAAAGGAGTTGTTCTAGGGCGCAACTTCTTTGAATATCGCTCTGGACACACCCCTGCGCAACTATTTTGTACAGCGCAAGGGCTTGCTCCACAAAATAGCTCAGTTTGAATATCTGGCCCAACATTCATTAAAAATGGCACAACAAGCCTGAAAAAAGGAATTAGACATGCAAAAAATGCAACAAAGGACAACTATAAGGCATTCTGTGCATAAGTAAAATAATTAAAAAAACCTCAGAGTTATGTGGGTCCCCTAACAATGGAAAATAAGATTACTTCATCAGACTCAGAAATGGCCTCCATTTTTAATAAATACTTTTGTCAAATGTATGGAAAAAAATCTGCTAATAATTATGATATTGCCTAAATACTAACTTAGTAGAATTTGAGTTAACTGATATCAGGCAATGCATTAGAAATTTGAAACCAAATTCACCTCCAGGTCCTGGCAGAATTTCAGCTCGGATGCTACCCATTATGCTTGATTACATAATTTATCCCCTAAAAGTATTATTGGAGTCATCTATAAATACAGGTGTGATACCCAGCGAATGGAAAATAGTAGATGTGCCAATACACAAAAAAGGGGATAGGGCTAATGTTAAAAACTATAGACCAATCAGTTTAACTTGTGTCATTTGTAAGGTTCTGGAAGGGCTGATTAAAGATAAATTGTGTGCCTCGCTCAAATTACAATACTCAGACCAGCACAGTTTCAGGACTGGCAGGAGTTGTACCACGAACGTACTATGTTTCTGTGAAAACATTAGTAAAGCATTAGATTAAGGGGTGTCATGTGACTTTTATTTTTTAGATTTCAGTAGAGCTTTTGATTTGCCCCCCCCCACCACTGGGCAGTAATAGATAAATTGAGACAACTAAAGGCTGACACTCTTTTAATAAACTGGATAACAATGGTTGAACAATAGGAAACAGAGGGCAGAGGGTACTGATGAATGGCTATCTGTCAGACATTGGGGAAGTCACGAGTGGCGTGCCACAGGGATCAGTATTATTCCAGATCTTTTTTCTGATTTAACAAGCAATTTAAATTGTTGGGCAACCAAATACACTGACAACACTAAAATTGGAGGGCCTTGTGGAACTATTGAGGAAGCAAACTAGCAAGATCTTGACAAGGTACTGGCATGGGTTAACAGATGGGGTATGTCATTTAACCTGGACAAATGTAAAATCATGCATTTAGGAAAAACTAATAAAAAAATCAATTATACTCTCTGTGGAAATGATTTAAATACTTGCTCATGTGAAAAAGACCTTGGCTATTTTGTATCAAACAACTTAGGCACAGATGGGCAAACTAAAGCTGCTATCAGAAAATGCAATAACATCGTTTGGTCCATAAAAAGAAATATTACTACCAGAAAAAGCTCTGTTATGCTCCCATTGTATCGAGCCTATGTCTGACCACAATTACAATACGCTTCCCAGATTTGGTTTCCTTCTAGGAAATGGGAAAGAAATAAAATAGAGCAGATACAAACAAAATATGCAAAATGCATTGAAGGACTGGAAGGGTTGGAGTATGAAGAAAGATTGAAGAAACTAAACTTGGTGTCTGTAGAAACCAGAAGGTTAAGGTCAGATCTTCTCTTCATGTATGATATAATGCAGGGTCCAATCCTTGGTATAGAGTTTAAAGCAAGATAGGAAGTGTAGAAGAGGGCACCCATTACAAATACAGGGTAAAAGGTTCAGAATTACTAAAAGGAAATACTTTTACATATCCAGGATTGTAAATCCATGGAACTCACTCCCAGAAGGCTTAATAATAAGTAGGAATAAACAAGTTTTCAAAAACAAGTTGGACCAGTACATATCGATTGGAGCTGACCTTAAATATTTTTGAATGACTGTCTGGAGCAAATATGGGCTTCGCCTGCTAGCTCCATGTTTACCTCAGTATGAACCTCAGTATGAGGGGACATCGAGCCCAGTCCCGGTCCTGCTGTGTCATCCTCCTTTCCTGTCCCCAAAAAGGTTGGGAGTGGCTCATGGTAATCTCCACAGTCTCCTCCCCAAATTGACCTCTTATAACCATTCATGGTTAACCTTTACCTGATGTGTCTGTGATCTCGGAGTCTTGACTCTCTCCCAAGATCGCTGACACTGCTGTCCCCATCGCTAGTTTCTTCGTTATCGGGGAGGATGATATGAAGTGGGGAAGTGGTGTAGCTGTTCACCAAGTACTCACATTTGTAACTTTGAGGCTTGACTATTGCAATGCTTGGGTACCTCAGGGTCAGTGAAGGTACGCGGTAGCGCCTGCAGCTGGTGCAGAATGCAGTGGCTAGGTTGCTGACAGCCTTTCAAGGTCATGTCCTGTCTCCCCGGCGCTACGTGAGCTACACTGGCTGCCAGTTAAGTGGCATATCTCCTTCAAAGTTGGCTTGCAAACTTACCAAGGCTCCACTTAGGTTAGGCCTGGGCTATCTCGTAGTGCCCATACACCCTTAGCACATCCTCAGGCCCTCTCCATTCCACTGAGGAGGGCCTCCTTGTTGTACACAGGGTGAGGTTGAAAACCTCGGGCGACCAAGCCTTTGAGGTAGCTGTCCCGGTTCTGTGGAACTGGCTCGCAAGGGCCCTGAGGGAGGCCCCTCAGTAGAAGCCTTTAAAAGGGGCCTTAAGACCTTTCTGTTTAAGCAGGCATTTGGGTATTAATTCCTGCTGTACTGTCTTAACATCCCAATTATCTGTCTGTCTTATCTATTCATTGACCTGGTTTTAATGCTGATAATATTAGTAAGAATGATTTATCTTATTTATTTAACTATTATTTAGTTTTATGCTATGTTTAAACCATAACATGCACATGGTGCCCTGAATCTCTGGGGATGGGTGCCAAAAATGAAAGCTACTACTATTACCACTGCTACTACCTTTCTTCTCGCATCCAATTTGAACCTGTGCCATCTATTACATTGCCTTCTGCTTCCAGATCTGATCCTTCCGATCTCAGGACTTGCCCTCCTTACATGCTGACCTGGTGGGTACTGACAGGTCCCTCTTGTTAGCTGCCAGTGACATCAGTTCAGCCTTTGAATTTTTAACTTTAAGTTCTCCTCTGTCTGAATCATTATGCCCCCGAGAAAACTAGAGTCTGAGGTTCTCTCTCCCATGGATTACAGTGGAGTTGCTGACCTATCACAGAGTACATGACTTTGTCTAGCGGACATACAAGTCCACTGGTTTACCAGCCAGTCTCTTTAGTTACAGAGCCTTCTATAACGCCTGTACCAGAGCCATTAGGCTAGTGAAGGCTGGCTACTGTAGTCTAGGAAATGTTCACTTTCATTTCATTATTGCTGTCTTCGTGCTTTTGAAAAAAACGCGAACATTACCTGATTGCAAATTATTGCGGACTACCATTTCCTTATTAGTCCGTCATACTACTAGTGGTACGCGCTTGCAATCATTTCTGTAAACTGCCCCCTTCAACTACAACTAGAGACTTAAGCAATCGGTTATATTGTTCAAAACTTTCAAACTTTATTATTTTTTAAAAAGCAAAAGCAAAAAAGCAAGATGGCAGGCAACGGCAGGTAAAGCAGCCTTTCTAGAATATAGACTTTTTCGGCGTTTGGTATCTCATGCAAGTATCCTCTTCTCGTTCAGCATAAAATGGTTCTGAAAAAACGAAACCAAAAAAAACACTGTAGTAGCAGCATCACGAACATTTCTAGCCGTGAACAAGTTCGGCCAGCTGCTACTGCTAACATTACAGGACATGAAGAAGTAGTAGTAGTAGTAGTGGTAGTGGTAGTGGTAGTGGTAGTGGTAGTGGTAGTGGTAGTAGTAGTAGTAATGATTTTATTCATCAGTGATGAACAAGGTAAAACAATCCCATTGAGTACACAAGTGCACTCATTTTCAAGGGACACCTTCTAAAGTACATTTCCTGGTTACAGTAAAGGGAAAAAATGTTCAAGACATAAAAATACAAATATGCATATACTTAATAAATACATTTCCATTTAATAGATAACATCCCACTGAGCACTAATTACCTTTCTATTAAAATGTATCCATTTTCCAATGCTATACAACATTCATGCAGTTCCTCAATTTGTTTGTGATACCACTGCCTAATATTAGTCCAACTTCTTTTAACTTTGTAAGATCTTAGGTCAACAAGCAAGTTATTCCGGGTTTTTTGGACCCAGATAAAGCAGTGTTGCACACCCACTTCTTGTTCTGTACTTTGGCACTTCAAACTCAATATACTGGGCTGATCTCAGACCCTTAATTGGGTGTTTAATTTTTAGGTCTTTAATAATGTATTCAGGTAATTTATTTTCAATGAACTTATACATAATTTTAGTTAAATGTTGATTTCTCCTGTTATACAAATGATCCCATCCTACATCTCTATACAGCTCACAATGATATGTGAGTCTATGTGCCCCCGTAATATACCTGGCCATTTTGTTATATGTACAATCTAATTTCTTCAAATTGGTTTTATTTGCCCCCCATATATTATGTCAGCATAATCAATCACTGGTATTAACATCGTATTTATCAGATGCAGCCTGGTATTCCTTGAGAAATTCTTTTTTATTCTATACAACATCCCCAATTGCTGCCCCAACCTCCTGACCAAATTGTCTATATGAAAGGACCACTTACGATTTATGTCTGTCCATAACCCTACGTATTTATACTCATTTACCATCTGTAACATGGAACCATTTCTCACTTTTATTTCCAAGGGTTTTTTAATATATGGATCATTATTTTTTTGCCGAAACAATATTACCTTGGTTTTAGTAGTGTTCATTACCAGTTTATTTTTAATATAATAATTCTGTATATGATTAAATGCTAATTGTAATGTGTGCGGTATACAGTGGGGGATCCATTCCTGAAACATACATCATAATATCATCAGCATACAAGATATTCTGTTATATAGTACTTTGTATCCACTTCAGAGAACAGCCTTAAAGAGCAACTTAGTTATTTGCCTGGCTCATAACTTCAGAGTATGAGTCAAGCGACCACCAAATGCTGCAGCGCCAGTCCCAAAAATAGCATTTTGATGATGTGAGATAGGGAACAGGGATGCAGGCGCACTATATATAGTAACAGTGGAATCTGTAGGGGGGTCCTCTGAACATGCATAGTTTCTTTGCTGCAAGTTATATCATGTATGGGGCTAATATGCTCTATATTATAGCCCCATGCATGCGTAACTAATAACAAAAGCTATGCATCATCAGAGGACCCCTTCTACATTCCATTGTTTCTATATATAGGATGCCTGCAGGTCCCACTGCTTTCCTCACATCATCAAAATGCTTTTTGGGGCGCTGCAGCTCAAGGTGCTGCTCAGTTCATACTTGAAAGTTACGAGCCAATCATATAACTGTAAGGTTTTTTTATTACTCAACAGAAAAAAATTCATAATAGGCTTTAATTCGCTGATTGGGCAGGCAACTACTTAGTGTGAGTTGCCTCCCTAATCCTCAGATTGTGTCAGTTGCTCTTAAAGGGGTAGTTAAAGTAGGTCATACACGCCCTCTTCTGTCCTCCAACCAAGCTTCCCCCCATCCTAATGGTAGGCGACTCCTCTATCTAAAACCCTGTGCCATTGCCTCATCTTTCAACTTCTTTTTTACCACCTGTGCACTCACCGACCTTCCTTCCTCCTTCTCCTCCCTTTCCCTCCTCCTCTCCTGCCTCCTTCAGGCTGTCCTCCCCCCATCTCTCCTTCTTTACCACTTTCACTGCTACCCACACAATCCACCTAGATCTAAACCCACACAAGGATGGGAGCTTTGATGGCCTTGACCCTAAACTCCTGTCCCTCTTCACTTCTGCCATTGGTCTACCTGTCAGCCACCGTCTAAACCTCTCATTTTCACTTGCCTCTGTACCTGACTCGTGCAAGCAGGCTATAGTTATCCTCCTTCCCAAAGGGTGGAGGCCACTCCATACTTGACAACTACCACCCTATCTCCCTTCTACCCACTCTGGCCAAACTCCAGGAGCACCTGGTCTTCTCCCAGCTCTCCCCCTTCCTCGATTCCTCCTTCTCTTTCTTCACTCCTTACCGGTCTGACTTTAGGAAGCCCCACTCTACCTTCCCCTTCCTTTTGCGGCTCACTGACTCCATCCTTTCTGGAGTGGATCAGGGCCAGGTCACTTCCACAGTTTTTGTCAACCTGGTCAAAGCCTTCAGTACTATTGCGCACCCTATCCTTCTGGACAAGCTTAAGGTGGTGGGGCTCTCTACCTCCTCAGTTGTGGTTCTGCTCCTACCTTGAGGGCAGGTCTCAAGTAGTCCTTATTAGCAGTGCCGTATCCTCTCCACTCCCTGTCTGCTGTGGCATCCCCGAGGGTCTGTCCTTAGCCCTATTCTGCATCCATTGACATGTATGCAGATGACATGGTGCTCTGCCTCAGGTTCCTGTGCCTCTGACCTCATGGCTCGACTCCAACTGGATTTCAGCAACACAACATCCAGCACTGGTTCCGGACAAATCAGCTGTCCCTCAGTGTCAAGAAAATGGTCTTCATGACTTTTGGCATTAGGCAGAGACTTGCCAGGCTCAGCCCCCTCCACTCCTTCCATGCCCTTGATGGTGCTGCGATTAAGGATGTCTACTCTTTTAAATGCCTCAAGGAGTGGTTGGATCGTCACCTCAATTTCTCCGTTCATGTGGATGCCATCCACCAGAAACTTCACCACAAATTAGGTACGCTTTTCTGGAATAAAGCGAGTAACCGGCTTCTGCCTGTAAAGGGATCATTTTCAAAATGATTCTGCCAGTCTTCAGCTGTGGTGACGTTATCTGTAGTGCTAGTTACAAGTCCACCTTAGCCAGACTGGATTCTCTCTTTCACTTCTTCTGCCACTTTACCCTGGACTGTCCCCTGAATCCAGTGTTACCTTTATTCCTCTCCTTAATGCCAAGTGCCTTGCTGATTGCACCACCTTAATTTCCAAATTCTGGTTTGGTTCCTTCCTCTCGAACTTTCCTCTCTCCTCAGTTCCCCTCGTTCTTGCTGTTACTCCCTTAGCAGCTCTGTCCGTCACTCTCTCGCTATCCCCCTGTCAAATCCTCTGCTGGCTAAGTTGCTTTCTCCTTCCGCTTCCCCAGACTTTGTGGCTCTACCCCCTCTCTACTATTCGTACTGCTCTTTTCTCCAGCACACAAAAATCTCTCCTCTGAGAATCCACTGCTCCCTCCTGCAGTTGCCCCTGATCCTGGGTTCAGATTTAACCTGTTGCCTTAAATACAGTTCTCCCCAGCCCCTACCCCTAGTGTAGGCCACTCTTCATTGCTGTATGCTGTTGTGCCTTATTCACTATGCATTTTCATTGCTGAAATTTGCACTTTGCTGCTTAGTTGTCCTTCTGTTGTTGCTATGTTCTGCACAGCTTGTTCACTTTGTTCTTCTTAATTGTATAACTTGTATTTTTATTTTTGTAACATAATTTATGCAACATATTGCTGCACTTTCCTCATCCCCCTCCCCCAGGATGCATCTGGAAAGAAGCTTTTTTAGCTTAGTATGTCTTCTCTTGTAAAACTTTTGAAGTCAGTCAGTCTAGGTTAACAGCACTGTATATAAGCAACTACGTCACTGTTTTGTGCTCCACTCAGCATTTTCTAAATGAAAATTATTTGTATTTTGCTCTCAGGTTACGCTCCCAATGACATGCCGGTGAAAGCAAAACGAAGCACATATAACTACAGTTTACCAATCACCATTAAAAAAACAGGTAAGCAAGCCCTGGGAGGGCTTTTATGGTTTACTTCTGTTCTACAGCTTGAGCAAAAATTGTTTTTAGCCAGCCCGTCGGCACAGCGGTTGGATTTCCGTCTGTGACACTGGCGACCCGGGTTCGGGAACGGACTCGGGTCGCTGGAGGGCCGGCCGGGGGGAGAAGGATGGAGCGTCCGGGGACAGCTCTCCTTCTCCGGGGCGAGGGTAGGGGATGCGCACCGGTGCACACTAACTCCTGGCAGAGGCTGGGAGCACAGCAGTGACGCCTGGGTATGGTGCTTAAGGGGAGTGACAGAAGTCCAGCGTATGCCTTGACGTCACTCCCCACAGAAAACCAGGAAAATGCTTCCTGGCTGGCCAGATGATGGTCTCTCTGTCCTCCACTGCCGCCAATCCCAGGACCGACACACCTCCTACCCCGGGCCAATAGAAGAGAGTGCGCTGGCTGCCCCCACCGGTGCCTTCCCCCTCGGAGAAGGGGGACCCGCCCGGCGAAGGGATACGTCGGGTTACCCGGGGGGGGACTGCCATATGAGGTTGGTAGCCGGTGTGGGAGTTGGGGCAGGCAGTCGGGAGGGACGTTAGAGACCCGAAGGAGTGGGCAGCCAGGAAGAATGGGAGGCAAAAAAAAAAATTGTTTGTTGGCATTTACCACTGGTGTTCATAAAGTAGCATTTCTTTTCTGAACATGTTTGTTCACCCCCTTTGTTCCCTCTCCACTCACAAAGCAACACTGTTAACCTCCTCCAAGCCAGTTTTGTCTCTAATTGAGTGTTTGACTTTAGCTGCTACCAAAAGTCAGTCCCAGTTTGTTTTTTTGTTTTTTGGGGTTGTAGGCCAAACTCTATTTTCCTCTGATTTTCTTCACTTTCCCACCATAGTTAATTGATGTCACTGCAAATGCATGTGTTCTTCCAGTCAAGAGGGCAGTCAGTGCCACTGTTATGTGATAAGGGCAATTCCCTTATCGCGCGCCACACAAACTGTGACGCAAATATCGCCCACAGCAAAAGGGCAACCGAGTAAAACACAGACTGCCGCAAACAGCTTATGGTTCATAGCTCTGTCAAAGAAAAAGGCAATACAATTGCTTCATTCTTATGGGGGACAAGCTACCTGTCTCACCCAAATTAATGTAATCAACACGGGGGGGGGGGCAGACTTTAAAAAAAAAAAAATACTGTATCCTGCTGTAGGACCCAAACCCAGGTCTGCTGGTTCCGTAGGCAGTGGCTCTGGCCACTACGCCAAACAGCCAGCTCGGCAGGATTCAGCCACACACCTTCCCATGTACTGTTATAGCGTGTGTAGTTCACTGCTACACGCGCTATACAGGATCATTAGCTCTCTTGTGACAGTCGCCATAAACAGTTGCAGTATTATTGAGTTGCTTATATTGAGCCGCTCAATAATACTCGCCCTTATAGGGTGTTAGCTCAGTGCCACCCTTTGATTGGCTGACCAAGGGTGTGCAAAGAAATGCTAGACAGCCTGCGCCAGGCTTCATTTAGAGTTGAGCGCCTCGGATCTTCAAGATGCCCAACACAAAGCTGGTCCCAGGGCAGGAAGCATCAGTCTGCGCACTATCCTAGACCTCCCAGACAGCAGTGTTGTGCACTGATGCCACAGCACTGGGATAGCATCTTGTGTGATGTTTTTTAAATTTCTTTAAATAGCTTTTTTGTGTTTTCCTGCACTCTGGAACACTCTTCCAACCTCCTCCCGTCCATCTCCATCTCTGTACTGTCTAAAACACACTCTTTCCCAATATTTTCCCTCTTCTTGCTCCTGCTCCTCCTCCTCCTGACATTGCTGTCCCTTAGCACCTCTCTCTCCCACCTCTTGTACCCTACCCCCCCCCCCCTTGTCACCTTTTTGTCCACTAGTTTCCTTCCTTTTTCTCTCCTCTTTAACCTCTAGATCTGGCTCCCCTCTGCCACCTCGCAAATCTAGGCTAATTTCCCCAAAAATGTTATTGTTTTGTTACCAGTCGTAAACATAACTCTTAATCTGAACCAACTTTTGTATATATCTAATTATTACTTCCTACAGTGTTATGGGACCTGGTCGCTACCTGAATGTCGTGGCTGAAACTGCGCTGCAGATGGTGCTAAACCATGCACAGCGACAGGGATAGTACAGTGTTTGGGAATTACCGGGTACACTTGTCGCTGTAGCATAGGAGCACTGGGGACAGGGTTCGAGTCCCTGTCTGCTGGTATTAGAGATCTCATTTATTTATTTTTTATTTTTTTTTAGGACATTCCTCCTCCCTTCTGAGTTTCCCCCATCCCTGAGGTCCACATGCCCTGGAGTTGATTATAATAGGTCCAGGGAGTGAGGGGGCCAGAGGCCCCCTGTAAAAACAAAGAGTTTGTATGGCGTCCCATTATTTTGTATGGCGTCCGCAGATTTGGTCATGGTCGGTGTTTTGCTTGTGGCATTGTTTGCTGCGCTGTTTTTGTTTGCGGGGATTTGACCCCATGCCAATGTTATACACCCTTGCTTCTCTTACCTGTTTACACATTTCTACCCCCTTGTTGTACCGTACTCAAGTGTTGTAGAATTTATTACCTGCTACTTGTAATGTGAGATACTTATTGTATATTTCAGCATGTCCTACTTTACTGTATTTTTCTTCTCCTCCTGGGTCACACCTGGAAACGAACTTTGACTCAGTGTGCCTCTCCCGGTTACCAATTTCTTAATAAATAAAAATAAATGTGCAGAGTCAACATCTTTGGGCCACTTTAGCAGTGTTGGGTCTGGGGAGGTGTGTATTTTAGCAGCCAGTGTAGCTGAGTCTGCGGAAAATGCACGAGTGAATATCGAATACTGAACAAGTTTCTGCTGTTGCTGCTTTGCTGGTTAATGGGCAGTAACTTCTCACATATGAAAGGATGCAGCCACACCTATCTAGTGTGGTAGCATCCTTTCATATGATCATCAGCAGCCAGCATCCCCCTTTCACACAGTACATATCCCCCACCTCATAACAAAATTTCCACACAGCAGCGCTCCAGAATGAATACAAGAAAGCCAAATAATTCAACTGAATTGTTGATTGGGGCTCTCACCATGGTGTGACTAAATCAACAATTCAGTTGGAATTATTTGGCTTTCTTATTCATTCTGGAGCGCTGCTGTGTGGACATTTAGTTGTGTTGGCTGGCTGCCCATTACAGAGAACCGACTCACTATTGAGTGCAGGAGTTTTCTCTGTGCAATTCATATCCCCCACCTGCCTGACCCAGGCTTCCAGTAAAAACCGATGGTGGGTACTCAACACTGCCACTGTATCCCCCTACTGCCTGCTCTAATTTTTAAAATATGATCGGCTGTGGGTGCTAAATCCTGCAGCTGATATCCCCCCTGCCACTTCTAGCTTTGTAGATATGACCAGTGGTAGGTGCTCAATCCTGCCAGTGGTATCCCCCATCCTGCCCAGCCCAGCTTTGCAAATATGACTGGTGGTGGCTATTTAACCCTGGTGCTAGTATCCCCCCTCCCACCTGACTCATCCTTAGTAATATGACTGGCAGGTGCTGAACCCCACCACCAGTATCCTCACTCTGGACTGTCCCAGCCTTCAAACCCCCCCAGATGTGACCTCGACAACCAACACACAGGTGCTGAGGTGCCCCATTTCCAGTGCCGGCCCTTGCAATAAAGAAAACTGTCCCTCTTTGTTTGTTTTTGGTTTTTTTTTTAAACCTGAAAAAAGAGAATGGTTCATCAACATGTTCTGCCCACCCCCTACTCTCTCAACACCTCACTTACCTTTTCAGTCCACCTGTAAATGTTCTGCTGCTACTGACGCCAACTGCAAACTGACTGAAAGCGAGGTATTTCGGTAAATGGCTTTTTTTAATGCGTTTCAAAGTTTTACTTATAACTTTGTCATTTTTTTTTAGCATTTTTGCCCCAAATCTTTAACATAACCTTTTTTTAACCCACCTCATGAATAAAGGAGCTGTAATTTTCATATCCCATCTGAAATATGTTTTCTCAGTTGTTTTGCGAAATCACCTTTCAGATGGGATTTAAAAGAAAATTCCCCCTGTTTTGGTCATAAGGTGGTATCATAAAAAATAGAAAATAAAGACCGCGCACAAAATGTAGCTTGTATTGCCCCCCCAATGAAGCCATAACAGCGATACATAGGGGTGTCCCAGTTTGTGTCCTGGGTAGTTCTCCTGCACTTTAAAATATAAATAGTTTTAGTGCAATACCAGTTACGTTGCCTCTGACACTTTCTCTTTATTTAATCGAATGTATGCTCTTGCAGGCAGCACCTGTGAGAGAGTGGTTCTATACTTCTTTCTGTGCTGTTCAGGGTCATAAAAATTGTTGAAAATTTTGGGTCAAAAAAGAAACAAAGAAATGTTGAATTCTTTTTAACATTTACTCATAACTTTGTCATTTTTATAGATTTTGACTCCAGATTTTTAACATTCCTTTTTTTTTTTTTTTTTACCCTACCTTATGAAACAGGGAGGTGTAATTTTTCAAATCCCCTCCAAAACACATTTTCATAGTCACTCTGCAAAATCCCATTTTGGATGGAATTAAAAAAAAATTCCATCTGTCTTGATCATAAGGTGGGGCCATAAAGACTGTTGAAAATTTGAAGTCAGAGCGTCAAACGAAGAAGTTATGAAGACTCATTGAATTTTTTCAGTATTTAATCATAACTTTGTAAGTCTTACCCAAATCAGACTTCACTATTCATCACAATATGAGTCTCAGCCAGAGGCGCAAGCCCATCGCAGGAGCTTTAGCTTTGAGTTTTGGAGTGGGAGAGCCGATGTCGGTGATGGCACAACCCACGAGGCAGATGTACTACGTGGTGCTCGTGGACTGGCCAGTAACCGACGCCACCCCCCCTCAGTTTTTTTCCTACCATCGAGGCAACATCTATTTGTGGGAGCAGCACAGGATTTTAGATTGCGTAGTTCTGTTTGACTGTTTTACCTTGGGTTTCCACCATGATATGGATGCATGAGATGCGTGCTTTTCTATGGGCTACCGCACTTTCCAGATCCGTGTGACCAAGTTGGGGCGGGATCCCAACTTTTGGAGGGTGGCGTCCCTGGGCTCTTCCCTAAACCCCTCTCCGATTCTATACAGACCGAGGGAGAGCAGGCCTGAGGTCTGAGAACCCCTTGCAATCCAGTGCTCCCTTGAGGGCCTGAACGACCTCAGGAGTGGTGTTGCAGCTATATGCTTAGCTCGCACTGGTTGTTTCCTCAGTACCATGGCCTGGTGCCAGAGAGCGGAGCAGTCTGCGTGCCCGGTTCCCCATCCAGTGCCGCTCGTGATGCTGGACAGGCTAGGGTTCAGGGGGTTGCTAGCCTGGAGATCTCCCTGAGCTCACCCTTCAGCTCGGAGCAGAGGATTGGGACAATCCAGACTGGTTCCCCAGTTCCGAGGAGTCTCCGTAGTCTTCCCGGGCCAACCTGAGGCCTTATGCTTAGTCAGAATCTACAGACCCCCGTCTCAGTGCTGCTGCTGGAGATGGGGATTCTTCTGGTGTGGGCCTTGACACCAGCGGGGACGGCGGTGCCAGGCTCCATGCTGAGTTGGGCGCTGGTTCTGCTTCTGGCTCTGGGGCCGCCTCCGTTGCTACTACTGGCATAGTGGTGGATTCCTGTGCCGGGTGGGGGTGGGCTGTTGTCATCCATGATACTGGATAGGCCTCCTCCGCTAGTCCCAATACAACTTCCAGGCCTCTTCTGAGGGGCAAACCTTCTGGGGAGGGTGGGTTTTGGCATGTCAGAGGCAGTGCTGTGGCATATTCCTAGAGCTGGTGGCTTGGAAAGGAGCCGTAGTGCAGACTCTGGCCTGTTTTCCCTTCCCCAAAGAGAGGGGCCTGCAGTTGGCAGGAACAGGGCTGCCCAATGGTCCTGGCATGGCTCTGTTTACCTCACCTGGCTCCCCCACAAAGCACCACCCTGTTCACCCCTCTCTGGTTGGGCATTCTTTGGTGGACGGGTTTGGCAGCCCCCCTCCCACCATGAGGGATCCCCTACACATTCCCGCTTTCCTTGCGGAGGACCTTTGGTGATTCACCAAAACTCCTCTCCTCTGCCTCCTCCACCCCCTCTCCCAGGTCTCTCCGGCCCTGTGGGGCCCTTGGCCTGGGAGCAATTCAGGGCCTCGGCGGCTGTGTTCCCCAGATACCTGATAGCACTGGATGAGGTCATTTGCAGACCTCAAACCTCTGTACCCACCTCCCCCAGAATCCAACTTCTCTGAATCTTTTACTTCCTCCACTGAGGAAGAGGACTCTTCCATTCACTTTTCATCAGATGCTGATTTCACATCTTATCAACGCTTCCTATCAGAGATGTTGGAGGAGCTGCACATCTCCCACTTTGTGGTATGCAACCCTACACATACAATGCTGTCATTCTTGGGGGAATACAGCGCTGACCTCACAGTCATACCTTCTTGGTCTTGGCCATTTGTGGAGGCTTCACGCAGCATCTGGCAGCATCTCACTGCCCCTGTTCCAGCCCCTAGGAACTACTTGCACTGGTACTGCGCTACTGTGGGGTCTCCAGGTGCTGTGCCCCACCCCATGTTGGGACTGGAACCTCTTGGACACCCCTTCAGGGTATCATTACTATGGACCCCCAAGAGTCTGACTCAGTCGAGTTTGACCGCTTGGGTAGAAGGGTGTTCTCGGTGGCATGCCTTCTGCTGTGCATAGCAGCACACCAGGCACTTGTTGTCGTTGCTGGGATAACTCCTAGCATCAGTGCCAGACAGTGAGTAAACCTGGCAAACCATTAGCCTTTCTGCACATGGCCTGGAGCTGGTAAGACACAAATACAGGGCATCGTACAATGTCAACGAGGTAGCCTCTAGGTTTGTAGGAACTTCGGTCTGCATCAGGCGGACGGTATGGCGTTGCCTCTCCCGGTTGTCACCCATAGCCAGGTATAGGGTGATGGGTTCACCATACCAGGGGGTCCATTTCTTCTCCCGCAGAGCCAGGTGTGAGTTACAGGGGCGTCTTCATTCTCCTAGGTCTCGGGAGCCTCTGCTAGGCCATGACCATTCTCTGGCCTCGCAAGACCCGTAGGGGGCCTCTGCCTCTTGTGCCTCCCCACAAGAGGCTGAGGGTTCTTTTTCCCTCAGGGTTTTCTTCCTTCAGGGTTTGTCGTCACCACCGCAGGTGGTGACTTGGCACTCTCACCCATATTGTGATGAATGGTGAAGAAAGATTGATTTGAGTAAGATATGAAAATTACGTACTCACTGTAATTCTTCATCTTCCCAAATATGTTCACCATTCATCACAACTTCCCACCCATCTTCCCCTCATGGCCAGACCCTGGCCAGTGCCTCCTCACTTTAGTTATTCCCTCTTTTCTTCGGTTTCAAAAAAAAAAAAGGGGGAACTATTGAGATTAAAAAAAGGGGGGGGGTTCCTAACTGGCGAATGCTGTTTTCAGGCTGTGCCCTTCTGAGGTATGTAGGGAGTGGATGCAGGATGAGCCTTTGGCTTGCTCCCTAGTTTTGGGGTCCCCCTCCCTGCTGGGAAGGGTGATCCCTTTTGTCAACCGAGTGAGCAAGTCTGAAGTCCTCCTTGCTTATATCTTCCTCTGAGAAGCTAGAGCTCTGTGGAAAGGCTCCCTGCTCTCTTCAGAGAGAGAGAGTATACCTTCTAGAAGGTATCCTCCATCATCCAGGTTAGGCCTGATGGACCCTTTCCTTGCTTGCTCCTTACCTCACCCTTCTCCAAGGAGAGAAGTCCCTTTATAGCTCCTGCCAGTGAAGAGAAAAAAAACAAACAGAAAAAACACAATTCTGGCAGTGGATTATCTGTCTGCCTCAGCAACCCCAGCCTCCTCTCCCCCCAACCACTGGATGACTCCTCCACATGTCTGGGTTTCACCTTTACTGTCTAACTTATGCTTTACAGGCCTCTGCCTTCAGATGACTTACATTCATCATGTACAGGGGAAAGGCTTTCCAGCAGCCACCTTTCTCGCAACTGAAACAGGAAGAGCTCCTATCTTCAAGTGGGTGGTGTAACTGTCTCTATCCCCTCTGTGGGTAAAGCGATTTCTCAGGACCTCTGCTGAGGTTGGTTTATCCCAGGTCACTGCTTGGTGATTCTTAATAGGGAGTTGGCCTGCGGGAAGGAGAGACTACCATCTGGGATGTTGTGTCTGTGTGTGTGTCTCTCTCTCTCACTGTTTCTCTCATTCTTTCTCTCTCCACCCCCCCCCCCCGGGCCTGCCCAGTGGTTCTGGCCATCTCGGGCCAACCCCAAGTGCATCATGCCATCCTTCAAATCTCTTTCTCAGTTGACTTTATGCCTTTTTTAGTTTATTACTTTCCTTTTTCTTTCCCTTGGGCTCCTTGCCCACCTTTCTTATCCCCAACCCTTCTTCTTCCTCCTCCCCTCCTGGCAGACAGAACTGAGGAGAAGGGGGCCAGCATCTGTTATTAACCCATTCATTAGTGCTACAGCACGCCTTCCTCATAGACGGTGCCATTCTCCGACGTCGGCTTCCCCGCTTCAAAACTCTTAAAGCTAAAGCTCCCGCAGTGAGCCTGTGCCTCCAGCTGAGAACCCGTATTGTGATGAGTGGTGAAGATATTTGGGTAGATCAGGAATTACGGTGAGTATATAATTTCATTTTTTTAAGATTTTGGCCCCAGATTTTCAGCATAGCCCTTTTGTTACCTACCTCATCAACATGACAGATGTAATTTTTCAAATCCACTGCGAAACATGTTTTTGCAGTTAAATCAGCTTTCGGATGGGATTTAAAAATTCCACCCTTCTTAATTATAAATTGGGGTTATAAAAAGACTGTTAAGGTCAAAAATTATAAGTTGGGGTTATAAAAAGACTGTTAAGGTCCAAATGTCAAAAAAAGACATTATGAGAACGGGTTTAATTGTTATGTTTATTATAACTTTATTTATATCGATTTTTGCCACAGTTTTTCAACATAGCTGTTGTGTTACACTACGTCATGGACATGGCAGGTGTCATTTTTCAAATGCCCCCCGAAACATGTTTTTGCAGTCAGTGTGTGAAATCACGGTTGGAATTAAAAAAAAAAAAAAAAAAAAAAAAATCAGCTTGTCTTGATCATAACATGGGGTCATAAAAAGACTTTGTTTAACATTTAGGGCCAGATATTCAAAGCTGTGCCCTGGGGCTAAATTAGCACTGCCTGGCGGACAAACTTAGCCCGGAGCACAAAGCAAGCTATATTCAAAAGGAATAGCCCGGAGCAAACAGCTTCTGAATATAGCATGGGAGTGAGGCTGGGCAAACTGGATTGGGAGTGCAGGGCAAACTTAGCCCTGGAATAAGACAGCTCTGAACATAGCTACCAGGAAGTGCAAACCACAACAGCAACACAGTGCACAGCGACGAGGAGGCAGCTAGAGGTGAACTATGTGGCCAATGTGTGTGCCAGCAAATGTGTGGACCTAGTACAGCTGCAGGCAGCAACAGATGTGAAAGAACAGTGATCAAACCTGTATAATATTCTCTGAACCATTAGCACCGCGCTAACGTGCGGAGCTAAGCTGTTTGCCCCGTACTAAGATTTGCCGTATTCAAAAGTGGCACGCAAATGAGCCTGTTTAGGCAGACTCTGGGCAAACAGCCTGATTAGCATCTCACCATGCCCTGATTTGCATGCCGTTTGCCCAGCGTTACTGCAGGGTCCCACAGAGTCACCTCTAGGTCAGTCTGGAAGTAGAGGATCTGGCCAGGTCCGAACACAGCTCCACCTGTTGGTCTGTCTGGCAGTGCACGTTGATAGTTGCAGGCTACATGTAAACAGTACAGCATAGCATAGCATATTGTACCCCAGGGGACAACACAGCATAGGCACAGGTGGTGGTGGTGCAGCATGCAACTGTCGCACTGTAGGGCATGCTGCAGTGAACAGCAGACACTACAGTAGCAAGGGGGCCAGTAGTGTGAGGGACACAGCACTGCTTATGGTGTGTAGGGCGGTGATGCTGACTGCACTGTACACAGTGACAGGTCCAACTTGCAGGTGTTTACTGACAGTGGACATTACTGTTACGCTGTTGCATGATCCACAGATGCTGCACCTGCGGCATGTGATGCACACAATGACATATACATGGCCGGCTGTGTGTGCTGTGGCATCTGTACAGTTGTGCTGTATGTGGCTGGGGGGGCACGTAGGATCTGACATGCACACAGGCGGTGGGGTATTCCCACTACTGGCCCATGTCCACTGTGTGCTGTGTCCCAGTCTTGTGGCCAGACTTGGGCTGTGGTGAGGTCTGGCCACCCGTACATCCTCCCCTCAATGGCCACCAAAAGCATGAAGAAACAATGAACTTATAAAGGTGTTTTATAGCCTGTTCACCATTCTTCAGCTCTGTAATTCTTAGCATGGTGGAACCCAAAGTCTCAGAGACGACAGCCACTGGGAGAAGAAAGGTCTGCCTGTCTACTCAAGATATACTGTTACTCTGACTTGTAACAGCATGCATGCAAGCATGTTGAGCATTGACAAATGCTTATCTTTGCTCCCACCATGAACCACAGTGCCTTGCTCTTTTGAACACTCCAGTGCCTCTTTGCCCGTCTGGGGAAAACTGCAGACCACTAGATCTTCCTCCTCCTACCACCCGTACCTCTACCACCAGAGGCCTACAGTTTATCCCAGAAAGGGGGATCTTTATTGCCTGGTAGGGAAACAAAAGGGCTTCTCCATAGAATATGATGCTCTCAACAATCACCCTTGAAAGTAAAAACGTAGGGCACACGAATTGTCACTGTTTATAAACAACCATACGAGGGTTATAATTTGAAAACTGTCCATTTTATTGCGACTAAGTACAAGGTAAACAAACTGAGTAGATCCCTCTGTGACTCGCCACCCAGTCATTCAGACTGATCAGTGGTGTGTTATGGGGGGCTACACTCTGTTTATTTAACTTACAGTTAGAATCAGTAAAGTGAGATATTTTTCATACGAACATACAAAAGAGCCAGTAGAATAAGGCCAGTTTGGTCTATTGAGTCTGCTCGGTAGTAATGCCTGGCTTACACCATTGGCCCTGCGCCCCTCCCCTGTCAGTCTCTCTTCTGTAACCCCCCCCCTCCACAGTACCCAGGATTCCCTTTATGCCTATCCCAGGCCCTCTTAAAGCCACCCACTGTCTTGTGTGAGACCTCCTCTGGCATTGCATTCCAGGTGTCCCTCACCCTCTCCGTTGAAAAGTGTTTCCCAGCATCCCTCCTAACCCCCCACCAGCTTCAGACTGTGTCCCCTTGTGGTTCTTTTGTTACTTAGCTTGAAGAGACCCTCCCCGTCCAATCTATATATTCCCTTCAGGTATTTAAGGTCCCTCTCTCCTCTCAGGAGTACGTTCTCAGGGCTCCCAGCCTTTCTTTTTAAGATGTCCCCTAATCATCTAGGTTGCCCTCCTTAGTACCCTGCCTAAGAAGCCGTTGTCCTTCTTATGATATGGGCTCCAGAACCTTACCCCATGTTCTGAATACGGTCTCACCAGTGACCACCTCTACAAGGGCAGCATGACCTCACTCCACCTGCTGCTGAATTCCCTAGCTATACACCCCAACATCTTGTTTATCTTCACTACTGCCCTATTGCATTGCATGGAGTGTGTCAGGTTACTGGTAATCACCACCCCCAGATCCTTTTCTTTCTCCATTGCTGCTATCTGGACCCCCAGGTGATACTTGGTCCTAGGATTTATGGCCTCAGTGTGCATCACTTTGCATCAAAGCCAAGTTGTCAGCTCTCTGACCATCTCTTAAGTTTTCTGAGGTCTTCCCATAGGTCCTTTATTCCTTCAACAGTGTCCAGCCTTCCACAGAGTTTGGTATCATCCGCAAACAGGCACGTCTTGCTGTAAATGCCTTCCGGAATGTATTTTATGAAGACATTGAACAATACCAGCCCCAGCACCGATCCCTGCGGGACCCTGCTGGTAACCTCCTTGGCACTGGATAACTCACCTCCCACCACCACCCTCAGTGGTTCTGTCATTTAGCCAGCTTTCTACCCACCTTGTCATTTCTCCCCGACCCCAAGATCCTTCAGTTTACTGATTAGCCTCCTATGCAGCACAGAATATAAGGCCTTGCTAAAGTCCAGGTAAATGACATCCACTGCTGTCTCCCAATCCACCACCCTAGTGACCCAGTCAAAAGTTTCAATCAGGTTCATCCGAGAGGACCTTCCTCCCACAAACCTATGCTATCTCTCGTCCTGGAGACCATTCTCCTTAATGTGCCTTACCAATCTCTCCTAGAGTATGGTCTCCAAGAGTGTGCTCACGATTGATGTCAGACTGACGGGCCTATTGTTCCCTGGATCATCCCTGTGTCTGCTCTTGTGGAGAGACACCACATGTGCCATTCACCAGTCCTGCGGCACCACTCCTCACTCCAGGGATGGATTGAAGAGGTCCACCAGCAGCCCTGCGAGCTCCTTGGGTGTATGCCTTCTGGTCCTGGGGACTTGTCTACTTCTAGTGCAAGTAGACCCTCCCTCACTCTATACACCTCTGTTACCACATCTGTTGCCCCTCCCCTCTCCTTCTCTTCCCAGGCAGTACCGGCCCATCTTTTTCCCTAGTAAAGACTGAGCAGAAGTGCTAATTAAATACCTCTTCCTTGCTCACTTCATCCTCCACTCATCCATTCCTCTTCCTCAGCTTAAATATCTCGTCCTTCCTGTCCCTCTTCTGGCTTATGTAGTGATAGGCTTTCCCCCAGTCTTTATTCTTTATTTGCAGTTCCTTCCATGGCTTTGCTTGCTGCACCACCTTGCCCACCACTGTAGCCAACTTCAGGTATTCCTTCTTATCCGCTTCACTTTCAGTCCTCTTGTAGGTCTCTCTCGTTTCTCACCACTCTGGCAACCTCAGAGTTGAACCAGATGGGTGATTTGGCCCCCAATTTCTTTGCCCTGCATGAACTTAACACAGTCTGCTGTGGCTGCTACTGTTGCATCCCTGATGATGGCCCATTGTCCGTCCACCCCATGTCTGCTTTGATGCCCTTTAGTTACTTCTTTAGAACCTCCCGCATTTTACAGAAATCTGCTGTCCTAAAGTCCAGGGTTTTCGTCTTGGTGGAAAAGCATTCCCTTCCCATATCCAAACTGAACCACAGTGAGCTGTGGTTGCTCTCTCTCTTTGCGTTAAACCCCAGTTGCCACTCTTCCAACCATTTTGCCAGTTTATCCAGATCTCTTCTCATTCTGCCCACCCCATCTGGATCATCTACTCTGCCCTTACCTGCCCCTTCTGCCACTGTTCCATACCCATCCCCCCTCTTTTTTTACACTATATTGCCCCCCTGTGTTGTCCCCAGAAGTAAGCAGGCTGTTCAGCTTGAAGGGGAGGCTCCAAAGCATTGGACGTGGGGTCAGATAATGGCAGCCATCATCTCATGTGCCAGGCTGGAGGATTTTCCCTGTTCTCCCACTGTCTACTCGTCTCCTTCCTGATTTTGAGGCACTGCTCAGCACTCCATCTTGTAGACCAGGTCTGTCAGAGAGCAAGTGGGTCACCAATGCCATCACTGCTGTGTTGCCAGCTGCCACAGGAGGTATTAGTGCATTGGGCGCTCTGTTGTACGTGCCCGTGTGCACACACACACAACGTCTGAATGTATTTCTGCAGAATGATCATCTCTGTATGAGTGTTGGGTTTGAACCCAGGTCTCCTCATGGTAGCACAACACACTTTCCCAAGTGCCGCCCACTAGAATATACTGTTCCTTTTTATAAAATTATCAAATGAAAGCCAAAAAATGACAAACCTTCTTTATAAACAACTGGGAACTGTGTGTTTTTTTTTTTTTTTTTAGAACTTTTTGAAGGGGTATGTCACAGTCTATGAAACTTTCCCCACCAATGAAAAAAATCTGCCACCGATCTGTGTTTATTTTTCTTATAGTACCACAGGTGGTGAATATGCAAGACCTGACCCAAGGAATGAACATAAACACTCCTAGCAAGAAGAAATCATTTGGAAGCAGCTACAAACTCAAAGTATGTATCATCCACCTCTACGCCTTCTTTCTCCTTATGCAGAGTCAATGATTCTCCATTTTCAAAAACGGGCAGTTCCATTTGGCAAAATCTCCATCTCCCCGAGGTTGAGGGCAAATCGCTATGTTTTGTACAGACATACAGCTTACAATGGAGCGGTTTGCCCAAAAAGCTGGTAGAAAATGGGATTTTTCATGAAAAATTGACTCCCAAGTGCTGTTTTAAAAATGAACAATTCTTGTTTTTCCGTCAAAAACGACAAGTCATTGGCACTCCTTTTTTTTTCTGCTTTGTTCCGCTGAAATTATATGGCAGAATCATTTTCACACTGCAGTAGACCCGATTTGCTTAGTCGAACTTTGCTGCTGGTTTCAAGAAGTAAATTAATTATTTGGACAGCTGGGCATGCAGGTGTTGGGGATGAGATGGGCTGTGAAAAAGCACAACAGCGTACACAAAGTTGGGGAGAAGGAACATTGGGGACAATTACTTGATTTTTATTTTTGTAAAATCTGTTTATTGATAATAAAACAATAAAAACATCATTACAAATTACATTTCAGAGGTGAGATCCATAGACTGCAGATGAATTTGTGTCACAAACAAGATCGACAGTACCTACCAACTCTGATCGTAGGGGTCATATTCCTCATCAGATAATGGAATTAAACAAAATGTCCAAGAAACCTAAGCGATTGCACAGTGCATGGGTATATAAACATCCAGAACATACCTGTGAAGATTCCAGACTTCAAAAAGTCCTGATGGTCCTGAAGTTCACTATATACATTAATAAAAATAAATATAAAGAACATATTAATAGGATACAAAATAACATATGCCCCCACAATGCAAAGCATCATGGGCTACATATGCAAATCACCACAGAATATTATGCTGGTTCAACTTTAAGCAGAAATGCATGGTGCCAAAAGGCTCTCACACAGTTTGGAAGGGTGCCAACAGAAGACAGTTGGCACCCTTTGCAAACTGTGTGAGAGGCCTTTCGGCACCATGCATTTCTGCTTGAAGTTGAACCAGCATAATATTCTGTGGTGATTTGCATATGCAGCCCATGATGCTTTGCATTGTGGGGGCATGAGTGATTTTGTATTTCTTTGAAACTTGGCTTCCTGGCCAAATGCCCTTAGGGGTAATCATTGCCTCAGTGCTTGCGTACAGAGGTTCTTTGTCTTTCATATTAATAGGATGTCTATTAGAGATCCCTCAAAGGAATAAGGCACGCTCAGTGCATCCTTGTCCATAACCGTCTTTGGTGCTGCATACGATACACATAACAATTAACTGCTGCAAACTGTATCTACCTTATAAACAGGAACTGATGCAAAGTTCTGTAAATAGAGACTTTTGCTAAGAATACACTTTATCGTTCTATATAGCTGCAGTATACCTGGAGTAAATAAGATTGTAAAAGTATCCTGACTGCTTAGTTGAGCAAAACTTTAACAAACTTGCCTGCCCTCTTATTACAGGATCTAAGACACTGTAAATTACCGCCAGTGGCGGGGAAAGCCTGGACACAGATGGGGGGACGGGACATAAACAATGCTGGCTCCCAGAGGCGCTTATAGCACCATTTTGACTGCATGGTCCTGCATCAACAGAGAATATATATTCCCTCAGGACAGTGTTTGCCCTATTGCCAGTACCGCACTCCTCCTGCCCTACTACCACTCACGTGTCTCTGACTTCGGTAAAAGACAGAAACCAATCTCAATAGTAAGCCTAATTACAGTCGTTTGTGCTCATTTTATAACTGTTGTTTCAAATTAACAAGTGATCAGTAGCTGTTACTAATAAAAGTCACAAGTAAATACATGGTTGGCCACAGTTCCTACAGTTCTCATTCCCCCTCAGATTCTGACTGCTCCTCTCCTACTTGAGAGGAAACCCCCCTTCTTGATTTTTTCCACAAAGCATCCCCTATCTGAGGGGTTGTAAAACAGATGCACCTTACCTCCATATTGTATTTTCAGGCAAACGGGGAGAAGGAGGTAATGGTTAAATCTCAGCTCCCTTAATAGGGAAGGCAAAGATTTCCTCCTTTGATGGGTGCTGAAACTCGGGTCCAGGAAGATTTTGAAAGTTGTATCCCCCAAAGTGGACTCCAGTTTGGTGCGTAGCTGCTAGCAGTAGGTCACTGCTCCCCAAGACTGTCTGAATTGTCTCTTCATTAGCGGGCCCCCTCCTTGGTGTATTGTGGTATGCCCTTCTAATGTGCAGCTGCAGTGATACATCTGTTGTTTCCGGCAGCCATTCTTGCTGAAAGGTTTTTTAAGTTGTTGCCTTCCGCTATTTCGTGCAAGCCTAACAGGTGGCTGTTGACCATCTGGGAGACGTTCTGGAGCTGTTGGAGCTGGGTACAGAGCACAGACTTTTCTTTAATTAGCTTTGTTCAGGTGACTAGGTCACACCACGCCGTCGCTCCTGCTTACCTGGCATCTGCTTGCAATGATCAGTCTTTTGTTTTTGCTTGTTTATTAAGCAGAGTAGTCCTGGAATTGAAATCTTCCATTTTCTGATCCAGTGTTTGGATTGCTGCCATCAGTGAGGCTAGAGATGGTTCCCCTCTCTGCATGGGGAGAGGAGCAGACCCTGCAGTTGCTGTCTCAGCCTGGGCCTTTGATCTTGTTGCCTTTGCGGTTGCACCATCTTCGTGCATGATTTGCTGGTCAGGGAATTAGCACACCTCATACTTGATACTGAAAAGTTCAATTTGACTTGAAAAAATAACTGTAAAGATATGAAAATTAGCTTTCAAAAAAAAATTTGCAACAGAATTCTTTCTATGCATGTCTGTCTTGCTCTGCAGTCAGGTGATGCCCCGACAACTACATGATTTAACATAGAAACACAGATATTGTTGGCAGATGAGGAACGCTAGGCCCATCCTGTCTGCCTGCAAGCTCTGATTTGAAAATTGCATTTTCAGTAATCTTGGGCTCAGGCAAAAGGTTGGGAGGGGGTATGCCCCCTCATCCCTCCACCGACAGTGGTTGTGCCCATGGGGATGGCATACTGTTAAGAAGAGCTCTGTACAGGTGGTTTAGATCAACAACAACAAAAATGACCAGACAGGGGTGGGGGGGGGGCACATCTCTGTTCAAAAGGAGGCATGTTGCTGGAGCTCCTTGCTTTATTTTAGGGGGGTGGAGGACATTCTTGTTAAAGAAAAAGCAGGACTTTGGTTTATTATTATGTATGTACTTATTTATGTTTTAACTGTTGGACACCCAGAGGCTTGAAGAATCAGGAGATGGTGAGCTGAAGGGCACCATAGAAACTGGAGAGGGCCCAAAATTAAAAGAAATGATGACCCACAAGAAAGGCCTCCAGCCTTTGTGCACAAACGGAGACCTCAGGCAGGCCCCTGAACTGAGCCTTGTAAGCATCAGTTGTATAATTGAGCAACTCAACAGACTGATCACATTTTATTGATTAACAAAAAAAAAAAAAAAACTGGGTTCTTTTTGTGATAGGCTGATGGGGTGGAACACAAGGTAACGAGGCTGCAGTGGGAGTGGGTAACTGCGTCTCAGCCGTCCTCTGCTGCCTGGCAGATCGAAACTCAACTGATGATAAGAAAATATGTTGTTCAGAACAAGATTGGAAGGGCTGGAAAATCAGACAAGGGTGCACAACGTGCAGCAGGTTGGACTACTGGATGTGGTGTAGGGTGATTCTCTTTATCTCATCTTAACTTACTGGTTGCCAGAGGTTCTGGGAGTTGTTTTGACAGGAGCACCCATAGGGATTGAGAAGGCATATAGAATCACCCCAGATGGAATGCTGCAGAAAGATTGTGCCCCCGCACTGTGTTGGTCATCAAGATGGGGGGGTCCATGCAAGAGGTTGTGTGCTTTAGTTAACTGGGGATAAGTGGAAGCTGCTGGTAGCAGGTGCTCGGCGTGGACCTACTCCAACTTGAGTTATGCTACATGCCAGTTGATAGTGTTTGAGTGAAGGAGGAACATTACAAACTCTCCAGCAGCCAGCTTGCAGTGTGATAAAATGTTCCGCTTCACAGATTACAAGAAAAGTGGACGCTGGGCACAGACGGATGGTTTGGAAGTATGAAGCTGGAAAGCAGATTCATCGGAGGCTTAAAGAGCAACTCTCTATTATAATAAAAACCTTAAAAGCACTAGATTTACACATATTAGAGAACTTTATTGTTTTATAGTTATTTATTTTATTTCACTTTCCCCTGCTGTTCTACTAAATATTATAGATTATCTGACACTCCCCAGCTAACCACACAATTGCTGTTTGTGACATCATAGTCTGTTGTCATGGTGAGTGCTACGGTGTAATAAACAAAGGCACTGTGACAGTACTCCGGGAGGCCTGGGATCAAGTCCCAGCTGAGGCACTTACTTCTTTCTCTCCTCTGTTTGCATGTGTTCCATAAATATGCACACTGCACCCACGTGATTGAAAATGTAGTAATTATTTGTGCAGCACCAGGTTGTACATTAGAGAAAGAGTAATGTGCAGCCCTGGTTCCATTTGCTTTCGTGGCACAGTGGGTTAGCGAGACCGGAATGGTATTCTGGGTGGCCTGGGTTCAAGTCCCAGCTGAGGCACTTACTACTTTCTTTCCTCTGTTTGTAAAGGCACTGTGAGGGTAACAGGGGAGAGATCAATGTTTTCTATACAGACTTTTTACATGGACTACCAAGATGGGCTGTAAATCTTGGAAAAGAACATTGAAAATTAAAAAAATATATATTCCCTAGTAAATTGTAACAGCTGAAACATCTTATTTATGAAGGCACGTACTGACTTGCAGAGCTGCCTTTTAAGGGGAATGGTTCATAGTGCTAGGACAAAAAACTGTTTTTCGGGACATGACCATGTAATTGCCACTTCAAGGACCGACTGTGGGTGATACGTGATGGCTTCATGTAAGTTGTATTTGATACTCTGTAGTAAATGTTGCAGTTGAAATGGCAGCCACCTTGTGCGTAAGTGTTCTTTTTTGACTACACAGTTAATAGCCAGTCTCCTCTCATAAGCCGTTGTTTTAAGTTTCCCTGCCAGATCTACTAAGTACCATTATTTAATGGCAAGAAAATTTCTCGTGTCCTGATTGGTCACTTTGTGTCTGGGACAGTGATGTTATTGAACAATACCATCACTGTATTACGTCCAGGCACACAGGTGACTGCAGAACACTAAAACAAGCCCCTCCCTCCTCACATAAGCACCACGAGCACACAGTTCTGTCTCCACACAGCCAAACATTATCGGACTTTAAAGCCATCACAGCATAAGTCGCCCCCCACCCACCGACAGTGATGTCTTCCCTCAGTCTGCATTTCTTTGAAAATGAATATCTTTCTCCACAGAGCCGCTGCCTTTGGCGAAATGCTTTCCGTATCAACAGGTGCCAGCTTGTCGGTTTTGCCGAAAAGCCGCAGGCAGTGGTGATACTTCAGAAAGTTTCCCTTTCCTTACTCTCCTTCCTACTCTCCCCCCCCCACTCCTAACGCTGCCCACAGACTTCTGCCAGCCCCTTTCTCTCATCTCTCATCTCTCCGCTGCCCTCCCTCTCACCTGTCACTCTCCCCTCTTATCTCCCACTACTCTCCCTTTTGCCCCTCAGTTTTCCCTCTCCTCTCCAACTACACTCCCTGACAGTGTCAAATTTCTTGACAGCATCACTCCCTGCTCTTTCTCCCTAGGGCACCTTCCTAATTCCCGAAACCTACTGCACATCTTACTGTAACCTGAATGTAAAACTTCACCTGATTGTAGCTTTTACTTCAGATTGTAACCTCAACTCCATGTATCATGTGTTCCACTTGCTATGTATTCAGCTCTCTGTTGTGTTTGTCTTCATTCTGACGTGGAACTTCAGTAAAAGAGTCATTGACTCAAAGGTACTGTAATCCAAAATATAAATAAATAAATAACATTTTCTTCCCAAAAGTGGTTCCCTGCTACAAAACTCGCCTCTGCAGCTAAACATCCCACTCCACTGTGCTCCGCACCGCGATCCTGTCTGCGTACCTGCTCCACACACTGCCTGCCTTATCAAAGTACTGGCCGCGCCTTCATGCTCCACACAGTACCCAGCACCTGAAAGCAATGGCCGCAGTATTCAAAACAGAAAACATTTCCCCACCACACAAATGGTTCCAGCTTTAAACAGCAAGCACAGACTTAAAAAAAAGCTTCACCTCGTGCTTCAACCCACCCTAGAAGTGATGTGATATATAGAATAAAGTATGAGTCGGGGTGTGTAACGAGATTTTACACACACCCGAGCTGTGGGATGCTACATAAACCCCCGAGGGTTTTGTGAAAAGCATCCCACAACGAGGTTGTGTGTAAAATAGAGTTTGACACCTCGACCCATGTTTTATTTTATATAATTACTGGGTTTCCTTTTTTTGCCTCAGCAATTATATTAAATAAACAGCTCCCAGTGTATCCTACAGTCAGTCTTTTTAGTCCGGTGCCAAGATTTTCGTATTTTAAAACTGTTTTTTACCTTTTTTGCAGGTCTTTCTGTGTTTCCAGGGTATTATGGGGGGATAAAATAAAATAAAAGGACTTACTGCCGAGTTCTTGTGGAGGTTCTGTTTCAGGTGACACGGAAGCGGTGAGCGGTCTCGACTGGTCGCGCTGCTGCGTGAGCATGCGCACAGCAAGGGAAATCGTGCGCGTGTTTGCCATTATAAATGCTCCTTTATAACGGTAAATTATGCCACAGTTTCCCTATGGGGAAAAGGGAGACCCGTTTATTATTACACAAAAACACACACCCTGTCATGCCTTATTGCTTAATTAAATTGGAGCTTGTAGGCTCAAAACATTCTGGAAGTTTCCTGTAGACTGATGTGCGTTTAAGACATGTGAAACTTTAGGATCCATGTTTCTAAAAATGCCCTTATATCTCTAAAAGCTCCTGCCTGTTAGCCAGACTTTGAAGTTCATTTGTCATGTTTTAGTTTTTTTTAATTCCAGGTGTTAGCAGTGCTGTGTTATCTAAGTTACTGACTAGATGGTATGAATATATAGCATGCCCATATAAAAAGTTTGCTGCTATCTTGTTAACAAATTATATATTTGGAACCATACTAACTAGCAGTGAGTGTTGGTGTAAGATTAATATCTTCGGATTTAGGTTCACTGCTGTCATGTGCAGCAATGATCATAATATTTGGGGAATTTAATTTAATTGTATGATGTCTATGCAATGTATGTGTATTGTTTTGATGAAAATTTAATAAATAAGTATTTAACAGGTGGGTAAGCTTTGTTAGCCTTGTAACATCCCAGCTTTACAATGGTTAACAGGTACACCATTTGACATGCCAGTGGCCTTGCATACATAGGAGGTTCAGCAGAACAAAACAGTATATTCAGTTACATGTCACTACAGATCTACGAGCCCTGGTAAGGCATACAGTGATTCTCAGCACTTTCTAAAAGTGTTGTATCAGTGTCTTATAGAGGCCAGCATTGTTTCCACTCTGAGTGCTTGTATTACCTCAGAGTGCCATTCTTGAAAGGAAGGAAGGCTGTTCCTGATCCATTCAGTGCCTCAGAATCTTTTCTTTGTAGCCATGGTGATGAGGTTAAAGTTATATTTTCTGTTACCCGTGAACTTTTCCATGCCTCGGCACAGGAGGCATCTTTCAGGAGTGAAAGTGTCCGGTAGGCCAAGCATGGGGTCTAGTGCTTGGTGTACACACTGTTGCCACAGGGGTTGTGCCTTAGCACAGTCCCAAAGAATATGCTAGAGTTTACCCGGTGCAGCATCACATTTGGTATATGCAAGTGAAGGATATGCCAGGCATGAAGTTTCTCTGGGATGCGATACATATCTTGAAGAATCTTAATCTGCATCAACTTTTAGTGGTCTAATTTAATGTACTGGGGTGTTAGTCCATATTTTACTCCATGTGGCATCTGAAACCTCCCATGTATGTGCCTTGGTCCAGTATTTGGCTAGTGAACAGAACTTATGTGTCAACAAAGTTCTAATGGCACTGTATAGTAAAGAGATAGAGTGAGGAGCTGATGCTTCCTGTATCATTTGGGGCAGAACTGGGGTTCCTGTAGTTAAGGGGGGGCACAATATGTCAGTAGTATTAATTGCAGCATGTCTGATCTAGAGGAGGAAAAAGGCATCCTTATTAAAGTTAAACTTGTGCAGCATCTGTGCAAAAGTTGCCCATCTGCCACCCACAGTTAAATTCCCTTGGGTAGTGATATCCTTGTCTTGCCATTGTGATTTAGAAACGGATTTTTCCACCAATGTGGAAATTGTTATTCTAGGGACATGGATATATTGTTCATTCACACTGTCTGGCAGGTTCCTTGCTGCTTTTAAATCTTGCCGAAAGTCTTCAAGCTGGCTCCTCCCGCACACCCGGGTGGTAAAACTCTTGGCTCCACCCCATGACGCCAGATCTTCCTTACCGCATAGAAGCTCGGGTTCCCTCCTTAACGCTCTGCGTCTAGACTGGATCCTAACTCTTCGGTTCACCCAAAAATAATTTTAACGTTTTCCAGACTTCGGTCTACTTCTTCCTTCGCAGCTGCGATGGACAAATCGACTCCTGATTTTCAGCAGTGCCCATGCGGGCAGAAGATGTCCAGGACCGATCTGCACTCTACATGCGTCTACTGCCTCGGGCTTGACCGCGACCCGCAGGCCTGCGAGTTGTGCAGGTCTTTTTCGGTTAACGTCCTTGGAAGACCGCGCTGCCCAGCTCCAACTTGGGCACCCTGAGAAACGTTATCCACTGGTGAAGTCCAAGGAGGCCTGTTGGGCGGTTTCCGCGGCAGCTGGCTCGGCTGAGCAACTCGAGCAGATGATTGCCCTCGAGAAGGAAGCGGCCCAGGCCGCATCTTCGTTTTCCTCGAGTGCGGCATTTATCCCGCTCTCTTTGGGATCCTCCTGCACAGCTTCTTTTAAGGAGCTTTGCCAATCCCTCTCCATGAAGGGTGAGGGGCCATCGGGACACTCTTCTCGGTCAAAAAAAGGAGGACACGAAGGGTAAGTCCCACCGTTGACATTCGTGGGAGCGGGAGAGGTCCCCTTCCCTGGACAGTCGACACTTGACTTCGGTCGAGGTTGCGGCTAAGGCCGCTGGCTTCACGGTGTTCCGTCAGGTCGGCGGCCAAGACACCCACGTTCAGCGTGGTCGAGATTTTTCTTGACCGTGGACGGTTGCCGACTCAGTGAAGCCGACAACCCTTCAGCACCGGTTCCCCAGTGGAAACCGAGGACTTGCCTGCACCTCCTGTACCAGAGTCCCCGGTCAAGGCTCCCGAGCCGAGGGAGGAGCGGTTTCCCGCTCCCTCCCCGACCCACCCTTGGAAACATTGAGGGTCTCGGCACCGAGGAAAGCAGCAGCGCCGCTCATCCTCGTAAGAGGAGAGGCTTCGACGCAAATTGCGTTGATGCTACGAGGATTTAATGTGGCAGCAGCTCCTTCTGTCCAGGAACAAGCTGACGCCGTCGCTTCCCCGGCCATTAAGTGGCTGTCACCCGAAAGGCTGAAGCAACCCCTCGCGGTGGTCGGGGTGCCCAAGCCTGGGCCGGTTGTTCGGCCAAAACCAGCTGCCCCACCGATTATGGTGGAACCTCCGCCTCCACAACCGAAATCGGGGGCTCTGACCAAGGATTCTCGGTCGGGTCAGGGTCTGCCCTACTGGTTGTCGGTCACCCTCACGCGTCACTGTCCTTGGCAGGTGGAGGGTGGCTCAGGCCCTAGGCAGCTCTTCGCAGACTCCTCGGAGTCTGACGACGACTCCTCCCTGTTTTCCAGGCCACTTGACCTGGAGTCCTCCGGGGGGCAGTCGATGGACGAGAGCCCATCATCGTTCATGGGTCTGCTTTGGCTCATCTCGGAGTCCACTGGGATGCAGCTCGAGCCCGTATCCAAGCGGGCCAAGTATCCCCTCACAGAGATACTGGACCGTGGGGATTCTCCCACAGAGGCCTTTCCGGTGGCTGAAGCCATTGTTGGCCCAGCCTTGGAGCTATGGCAGCGGCCGGCTTCCTTCCTGTGCCTTCGGCCAGGATGGCCAGGAAGTATGCGGTACCTACCAGCTCTTTATCCGGTTTCTCGGAACACCCCTCTGCGGAGGGATTGGTCACCGATAGCGTTTTTCGGCATTCCGGGAACGCTAGGGATGTGGACAAGCCCCCTGACAAGGAGTCCAAAAAGCTGGACTATGCCGGGCACAAGGTATATGCTGCGTCCTCCCTCAGCCTCCGTCAGGCCAGTTCGGCCGTACTGATGGCGCACTTCTCCCACGCCCTCATCTCCCGGCTGATCTGCAGACTACGGTCAAGCAGGTGTGGGATCAGGGAAGGGTAGTGGGAAACAGCAGCTCCAAATGGCTCTTGATATCTGAGACTCCTGTGCCCGGTCAGTAGCGGCTGCAGTGGCCATGCGCCGCAGAGCCTGGCTGAGGATATCCACCTTTACGGCGGATACCCAGCACAAGTTGGCAGACGTCCCCTTCTTGGGGACTGACCTGTTCAGCCCTGGAGTGGAAGGCCACCTCCAGAGGATCGAAAAGTCCAACGCCACCTTGGACTCGGTCACGTCTGCTCAGAAGGACAAAGGCCATCGACAGCAACATAAGTCCTTTCGCCCTTCTGCCCCTGCGGCACGTCCGGCCCAGCAACACCAGCATCAGGGCCAGCAGGCTCGCACTTGGCACCCTAAAGCCTGCTGCAGCTTCCTCTAACAGGAAGCTGGGAGGAAAAGGCCCAGGAGGTCCCTCGGCCAGTCCTTCCTCCAAGCCTGCCCAGTGATGGGTTGAGGGGTGTTGCCCCCAACTTCATCGCTTCCCCCTAGGTTCCCCCCTTGGGGGGACGGCTCCGCCACTTCCTTTCTGCCTGGTCTGCTATCACCATGGACCGTTGGGTGTTGGAGGTGGTGGGAAAGGGTCTGCCTCTGGAGTTCGAGCAGGCCCTGCCCTTCCGAGCCATCGCCTCACGGGAGGTTACAGGATCCGCAGCCTCTCTGTCAGCCCGTCGAGCCAACATTGCCCTGCTCCTCGAAAAGGAGGTGATCAGGAAGGTGGCGGATCCTTCTCCAGACCCAGGGTTTGTGTCCAGGTACTTCCTGGTCCCGAAACGGATGGGGGTTGGCGCCCCATTCTAGACCTGCACGACCTGAACAGGTTCCTAAGGTCTCGAACCTTCAGGATGGTCACTCTGGCTCAGATCATTCCATCCTTGGAACGAGGCATGTGGTTCTGTTCTCTGGACCTCCAGGACGCGTTCTTTATGTCACAATCCGTCCGTCCCACCAGCGATTCCTCCACTTCAGAGCAGAGGGGTCCCTCTACGAGTTCCGGGCCATGCTCTTCGGCCTTTCTCTAGCTCCCAGGGTCTTCACCAAATGCATGGCAGTGGTGACAGCATTCCTGTGGCGCCGAAGGGTCCGGGTGTTCCCCTACCTGGACGACTGGCTGATTGCGGCTCCTCCAGAATGGAGGTGGAGCGGTCCAGGATCTGGCCCTCCAGGTTTGCTCTTAGTTGGCCTCCTTATCAACGAGGCCAAGTCAGAACTCCGTGCCAAAGCAGGTGATCCAATTCATCGGGCAGAACTCGATTCTCTTCGAGCCAGAGCACGGCTCCCAGCAGACAGGGCCGAGGTTCTTTCCTCCTTTGCCCAATCATTTCAGGTTGGGCAATTGCGCCCTGCCTGGGACTTCCTGTGCCTCCTGAGCCTCATGGCGGCCTGCACCAGCGTGGTCCATTGGGCCCGTTGGCACATGCATCCCCTACAATGGGGACTGGCCAGCCAATGGTCACAGCGCTCTGATCCTTTGGATCAGCCAGTGACAGTGACCCAGGAGATGTGGAACGTTCTCCAGTAGTGGACCGTTCCAGCTCATCAGCAGGAGGGCATCCAGTTTGTCCGCTCTGAGCCGACGGTCTCTCTATCGACCGATGCCTCTCTGATGGGTTGGGGTGCCCATCTGGGGGAGCACAGAGCGCACGGCCTCTGGTCCCCTCGGGAGTCCCGATGCCACATTAACCTGCTGGAGCTTCGAGTGGTTCGTCTATCCCTCACCGCCTGCGCTCCATTTGTACGGGGTCAAGTGGTCCAGGTCCAGACGGACAATACCACGACCATGTACTACCTGAACCGCCAGGGCGGGACGCGCTCCATGACCCTGTGCAGGGAAGCTCTCTGCATTTGGTCCCTCGTGCGCAGCCTGGAGGCGGATCTCCTTGCCATCCATGTGGCAGGAGCCTCCAACATTCTGGCCGATGCCCTAAGCCGGATAGGAGGTGCGTCCCATGAGTGGTCTCTCCTGCCGGAGGTAGTACAAGATCTGTTCTCCCACTGGGTCATGTCTCAGGTGGATCTGTTTGCCTCCAGGGAGAATGCGAAGCTGAAACTGTTTCATGCCTGCCTCCCTCAGCAGGGCTCGCTGCAGGGAGATGCCTTCTCGAGGCCGTGGACCCTGGGCCTCTTCTGCGCCTTTCCCCCATTTCCCTTGATCCACAAGGTGCTTCTCAAGGCGAGGAGGGACAAGGCGCAGGTGATTCTGGTAGCCCCAGACTGGCCCCGCCAGTTCTGGTATCCAGATCTCCTCAGTCTCAGCTCCAGACTCCCAAGGCGGCTTCCAGCCCACCCGGACCTGATCTCAGTCAGTCAGGGGGAAGGTATTCCATCCAGACCTTCAATCCCTGCACCTGACGGCCTGGTTCCTGAGCGGCTAGAGTTCCAGGCCTTGGGTCTTTCCAGCGAGGTCCTCAACGTTGTTGAGGCTTCCCGTAAGGAGTCGACCAGAAAATGCTATGCCTTTAAATGGAAGAGATTCTCCATTTGGTGTCAGGGCAAGGGCCTGGACCCTTCCTCCTGCTCCTTGGCAAGCATTCTGGACTACCTGTGGTCCCTTTCTCAGCTTGGGCTTCGGCCGATGACCTTTAAGGTGCACCTGGCAGCCATCTCTGCTTACCGGGCGTGGGCCGGGAAGCAGTCAGTGGTGCAGGAGAAGGTGGTCGGGTGCTTTTTCAAAGGCCTTGATCACATATCCCCTGTGGTGCGAGAACCTCCATCTCTGTGGGGATCTACTGCTGGTATTGGCTAAGTTCATGGGCAAGCCATTCGAACCGATGCACAGGTGTGACATCTCTCACCTGTCGTGGAAGACCGCCTTCTTGGTGGCTATCACGTCAGCCAGAAGGATGGGAGAGCTCCAGGCGCTTTCCATCGAGTCTCCTTATCTGGTCTTCCACAGGGACAAGGTTGTCCTGCGCCCTACCCGAAATTCCTTCCGAAGGTGGTGTCAGAGTTTCACCTTAACCAGGTGTTGACTCTGCCGGTGTTCTACCTCAATCACACCTCGGAGGCCGAGTATAGGCTCCATACTCTGGACCCTAGAAGAGCATTCGCTTATTATAAGGAGCGGACGGCTGAAGTTCAGGGAGAGGTTCGCCAGCTGTTTGTCACTTACGCTGTAGCCGCACCTGGCAGACCTGCAGCCAAGCAGACGATAGGCAGGTGGGTCACCTCCTGCATAGATCTCTGCTATAGGTTGGCGGGCATGGAGCCTCCCAGAGGGATAAGAGCTCATTCTACCCGCCATACCGCTAAATCGGTGGCTGCTTCCAGGGACGTCCCTATCCAGGAAATCTGCAGGGCTGCTACCTGGAAGTCAGCACACATCTTCATTACCCATTACCACATCGACCTTGAGTCACGCCGGGATGCTGGTTTTGGGGCCTTGGTTCTCCAGTCATTATTCCCTAAGTAGGGAGTGTGCGCCTTGCCTCCCTCCTCCCTGAGAACTGCTAGGAGTCTGCCAGACAGTGTGGATGAACAACATATCCATGTCCCTAGAGATACAGGTTATTCACCTGTAACAGGAGTTCTGGGAATGGTATATGTTGTTTATCCACACGACCCACCCTGCCTCCCCGGCTTCGACGCACAACCTGGCTTCCGGCGGGCTAGATCTGGCGTCATGAGGCGGAGCCGAGAGTTTTACCACCCGGGTGGGTGGGAGGAGCCAGCTTGAAGACCTTCCGGCAAGATTTAAAGCGGCAAGGAACCTGCCAGACAGTGTGCATGAACAACATATACCATTCCTAGAACTCCTGTTACAGGTGAGTAACCTGTATTTGTGTCATAAAGGCTGGGCTGAGATACTTTCTGGTTTGTTCTTCAGTAGTCTAACCAGTTGGGCATTCATGTAAAGTGATGTGGTGGTGGGGTACCCTTTAGAGGTTTGGGTAATGAATTTGCACTAGTATAGAAAAGTGATGCCAAAGGGATCCCATGTTGTCTACGTAGAAGGTTCAAGCCACTGCAGATGGTACTGCTTGTCCGAGTCCTGTACAGGAGCTCACCATCTGAGGTACATGGCTCTTTGCATAGCATGATAGTAGAGCAGAAAATCTGGTATGCTTAAGGCCGCCTGTTTGCAAGCTTGGTGTACGGCCTTCTGGGGCATTTAACCTGCCAAAGAAATGAGGAGATGGTACTTTGTAGGAAGTGAAACCATTTTAGTAGGAGCTTGATTGATAACATACTTGGGGGTTAAAGGATTCTAGGGAGAACATTCATCTTAATAATGTTTACCCTGCCCTATAATGTAATGGGGAGGATGGACCAGCGTTGAAAGTCCTGTTCTGTCGTGAGCAAAAAGGAAGTGAGATTGTATTTGATCATTTGCTTCCATGATGTGGAAATGTGTACCCAAGTATAACAAGGGAGTCGTAGACCCAAGTTAGTCCTAGCTGGACAAGATCCTGTTATAGTAGTTAAAAGGGAGGACAACTGTTTTGGATACATTTTTGTACAGAACAGTTATCCAGAATTCCTCCTTCTCTCGCAGGACTTCTGGGATGGATATGTGAGGGTTCTGTACATGCAATAATACATCATCCGCATACAAGGAAATTTTGTATTGTTTAACACCAAATGGAATTCCCTGTTTATTTTTGTTCAAGTTCAGCTTAATGGCTAGGGGTTCCAAACAGAGATTAAACAGGAATAGAGACGAAAAATCCCAACCTCGTACCGTTGGACAGGGAAAAAACAGATAAAACCACTCTGTCACAATGAAATCTTGCTGAAGGTTGTGAATAAAACAACTAGACCTTTTGGATATATTCTGACGGAAGACCAGTGTTTTCCAAAGCACTAAACGGATGCCTCCAAGGTACTCTGTCTGAGGCTTTTTACTGTATCCAGGGAGGCCAGAGCCATGGGGTTCTTCACCCCCTGGATGCAGAAATTATATGGAACAGTTTCTGAAGGTGGTCAGAGGACACCCGTTCCTCTGCACAAAATCTACTTGCTCTGGGACTAATAGGAAGACCCATACCTTTCGTAGTCTTGTGGCTAGCAGTTTAGCTGAAATATCCAGGTTGATATTTAACAGGGAAATATGACTCTAGTTTTGGACCAAGGTAGGGTCCCTGCCTGGCTTGGTTAGGACAGATACAGTATAGTGCCCTGTTGGGTGAGGGTGTCCATTTCCTATTTTTGATATGCCTCCAGGTACATGTCTCTGAGAGGGCCAGAGATGTCGGAGCTAAGCGCCTTATAAAAATTGGTTGAAACGTTATCTGGGCTGGGGCCATTTCCAGAGTCATAGATTTTATTGCATGCTAAATCTCTGGTGAGGAGATGGAGAATATAAGAATCTCCTGCTGCTCTGAGGGGAGATGGAGTGGGATGGTGTTTAGGTAATCCTCCATCTGTTGAGAGGAGCTACCACTTGAGTCTTCCAGATTGTACAGCTGAGAGTAGTAATTCTGGAAGGCCTGAGCAATAAGCCTGGGATTAGCGATCCCTTGGTTGGTTCTGGGATTTATTATGGATTTGATTATCCACAGTGATTCCTGTTGCTTAAGCTGCAGGGCTGAGCGTTTGCCTGCTTTTTCACCTTCTGAGACATAATGCATTTTGGCTCTGAAGAGCTCCAGTTCAGCCTTCTCTCTGTTGAGTGCATGGTGTTTTTTCCTGAGAATTCCCAACTCTTTGCAGGTGGAGGCTGCAGTGAAGCTAGAGAGATTTCTCTCTAGTGCCGTAATTCGAGTTAGAATGGTGTTTGCTTTCTCTTGGCTGATCGTTTTTCTCCTAGCTATAATTTGGACAATTTCACATGTAATTGCAATTTGAAGTCGTGCCAGATAGTAGTGTGCTGAGCGTCTGAACCCTTATTTTCCCAGAAAAACCTCTCAGCAAATTCTTTGAGGGACTTGAGAGTGGTAGGATCTTTCAAAACATTATCGTTAATTTTCTAGGTCTTGTCTTCTTCAGCAGTGGGATCCAAGCTAAGGAAGATTTGTAGTAGGGCATGATCTTGCTTCGAGAGGGCTCTTGCAGTAGGTAATCACCTTGGGGTCTGCACCCCCTAGCGTCAGGACCGTATGGAAACTTTAGATAGCAGTGTCTGAAGGGAAACTCCCATCCAACGTCATGTAACGGATGTCAGCATGACTCTATTTAGTGGCCGGTCCTCATGCCTGCCTTCCAGGTCTTTCCCTCCATCGACCTGTTCACTTCAGACCACATGAAGATCGTATGCTGCAGTTCGATCACTTTTCGGATGAGCATCAGTTTTTTCTTAATTTATCAGTATTTTGTAGTTTTTGTGCATGTTGTGTACCGTTGAACATAAAAATAAGTGTGCTTCGTGCGGGGTGCAGCTCCCACACAGAAACTCCCATACTCTGTGCCTCTTATGCCTAGACCCAGAGCACAAGGTCGAGGTTTGTGAGGCCTGTTCCAGATTCAGCCAGGCCACATGGAAGCGACGCCAACAGGCTCTCGAGGGTCACCTACTTAAGCAGAAAATGGTCTTGATGGAAAAGGAGCTTCAAAAACTCCATAGCGCTTCCTCCTCACCCCCGGAATCCAAGCACAAGAAGAAGGAAAAGGAGAAACACTGACACCAAGATAGGCTCCCCTCTCACCCACGGCCACCATCTGGCCCCTCGGGTGAGCAACAGTCTTCTTCCTCCGGGAAGTCGGCCGCCGCGGCCAAGCCTGCCCCACCTCAGGAGCAGTCCTTTATATACACACACACACACACACACACACACACACACACACACCCCCACCACTAGTTGCAGTGACCACGGGGATCTTGGCATCGTCCAAGGCCTCTGCCGCACTTGGACCCCTTTCCTCCAGCAGGTCTGTAGTGTCTTGCGGGACTGGTAAGTCGCTCGTTGGGCCCCCCACTGAGCGTCCGGCCCAGACTGTGTTGTCAGGCTCTGGAGACCCCTGAGCTTTGGTTGATAAGTCGAGCATTGGCTCATACGACGTCTGCCCGACCACTACGGGCAAAAAGTTGGGAGTTGGTTCAACTGACGTCTCCCAACTGATCTGGCGTCGGGGTCCAGCAAGAGCCCTGACGATACACAGTTGCAGGATTTGGCTCAGCTCTCCCCAGGGGGATCCCCCATCAGGCATCTCCCTCCTTCCCACTGGAAGAGGTCCCTCCTCCCTCCCCAGACCGGGAAGGGGCATGGGACGAGGGTCATCTGTCTGGTGGCACCTTTCCAAGCTCACCTCTGGATTTATCGTTGACTGTTCCAAGTAACCCTCGGCGGTCCCTGCCACTGGTTTCCCAGAAGGAATGGTCTCCGATTCGATGCAGTGAGATCTCTTATGGTGGCAGGATCTCACCAAGAGGATCCCCCTTCAGTCCCCTCTTCCCACCCAGACTGACTACAGACCCATCAGGGATGGGTTGGGGCGCTTACCTGGGGAACCACAAAACTCAAGGTCTGTGGTCACAGTAAGAGCTCTCCCTGCACATAAACGTGTTGGAGATGAGAGCAGTACAGTATGCCCTTCAGGCTTTCCAGCACCTGCTTCACTACGGCACACTATTAGTCCAGTCGGACAATACATGTGTAGTCTGGTACCTTAACAAGCAAGGAGGCATTCGCTTGTATCCCCTTTGCAGGGAGGCAATGCGGTGTAGAACTGGGCAGTTCTGCATTGGATTCACCATTACAGCAGTTCATGTTTCCGGCATGCAAAATGTCCTAGCAGACAGTCTCAGCCACACCAGAATAAGCACCCACGAGTGGGAGCTCAAGCAAGAGGTGGTCGACCACATTTGCGACCTGTGAGGTTGGCTGGACCTGGATCAATTCGCCTTCCCATACAATGCAGAACTACCCAAGATTTGCTCGCTCACTCCCAGGCGTGGTGTTTTTTGGTGAGACACGCTATCTCTTTTCTGGACAGAGAGGTTTTTGTACGTCTTCCCTCCCTTTCCAGTCCTGCAGAGAATGCTGCTCAAGCTCCAAGTAGAAGGGGCCCACATGGTTTTGATTGTCCCCTTTTGGCTTCGCCAAGTTTGTTCTCCGTTTCTTCAGCAGCTAGCGGTGGAGCCTCCAGTTCCTCTGCCATGATGATCTGACTCAGGAGAGGGGCACGCTGGTCCATGCAGGGCTAAATTCCCTTCACCTTCACACGTGGCACCTCAGGACATAGCTGTGTTATGATTTGGAGTCTCTCAGAGTGGTGCAGGTCATGGTAGAGGCTAGAAAGCCATCTATGTGAACCACCTATGCTATGAAACGGAAGTATTTCTCCATTTGGGCCACCTCAAAGGGTTGGGACCCTTTTCCATGTCCAGTTCCTCACGTGATGGAGTATCTTCTGCACCGCTATGATCTAGGCCTGAGCTACTCGTCTCTGAAGGTACACCCGTCGGCTGTTTCTGCCTACCACGTTCTGGTGGAGGGCAAAACAGTGGCTCAGTTGGAGGTTTCCAAAACCTTCCTCAAAGGAATCCTCCACCTAAAATCCCCGGTCCGCAGCCCTGCGCCACCTTGAGACCTTAATTTTGTTTTGGAAAAGTTGACTCTGCAACCATTCAAACTGGCTGGATCTTACTCGAGAGGGTTCCTTCAGTAGGTGATCACTTATAGGACTGACGCCACCTGGCGTCGGGCCACACAGCAGACTTTTCTAGCAATCCCTGATGGGGAACCGCCAACCCGGTGTCAGCGTAACTGTATATAGTGGGCAGTCCCCATGTTCGCCCACCAGTTCTTTCCGGCCGTCGCCTCATGTCAGTCACATTGCAGGCTCCATATAGTGATTGTGAAAATACTTTATGTCGGAATTTTCCTTTGACAAAAGTTCTTTTTTTTTTTTCTCCCCCCAACTACTACATTGATGTCTTCACCGAAGAAGAAGTACTCGTCCTATGGCATGCAGATCCTGTACAAAGACGGTCACCTCAAGTGCGTCCTCTGTCTAGGCCCAGACCACCCTGTCTCCTCCTGCCCGGAGTGCCAGACCTTCAACCAGGCCACAAAGAAAAGGAGGCAGCAGGCTTTGGAGGCCCATCTCTTGAAAAGCTGCTTGGCTTCTCTAGAAAAGAAAATGGACCATTTGAGAGTCCTCAGCAGAAAAATCTTCTCCATTGAAGAAGTACACGGAGAAGTCTAGGGAGCGGGAGTGCTCCACGGACGACACGTAGCCCTCGAAGAGCAAGGCCTAGCTGCTGCCCAGAAAATTGGACTGTAAGTCTGGTAAGACAGTGGGTTAGTCAGCCCCTCCGACGACCACACCGCGCCAGCCAATAAGTCAACCCCAGGTTCCTCCGGGGACTCCGCGGCAGCTGGTAAGCCAGCTCCCCAGCCAGTGGGGACCCGCCCGGCATCCGTTGATAAGTCGGCCGGGGGCTCATTCCTCGCCCGACGCCACCTGCTAAGACGCCCGTCCCTGACGGATGCACAGGTGTGGTTTCCCCCGTCAGGGCCTAACGGTGCCTTGCCCAACATCCGGCGGAACCAGGGGGAGAAAGCCCCTCTCCTCCCTTTTCCTTCACCTGTGCCCTCCACGTCAACGGTGGGTACCTCCGGCAAAGACAGCGGAGAACCCCTCGACGTAGTCTATTCCATGGGGTCAACTCCATGTTCTACTCTCGGGGTCCAAGGGAAGGAGGCTCCTCCTAAGCCAGCAGGCGTTACCAATGGAGGCCCCTCCTCCACCTTCGGGTAGGCTCCCTGTAGTGACGATTCCTGCCAACATGCCGTCAGAGGACCCGGTGAACATTACTCTGACACCGGATGTCCCGACGACTGTTGCTCATCTGGGACCTAGCGATCAGCCCCAGCCGTTGGCTCCAGTGCTGGACATCCTGACTATAGTCCCTCAGCTTGGATCTATTGATCGGCCTTAGCCGTTGGCCCTGACACCAGATCTAGTCCTGCCACCTGGGCCCCTTTGTCCAGTTCTGACGCCGGCCCCTCCAACGCTGGATCAGTTTCCAGCACCGGATCAGGTGGTGCCGGTTCCGATGTCAGTCCCCCTGATGTGGGCTGTCCTGTTGCCGGACCCCCAGCCTATATATACCACGACGGGTCCGGAGTGGGTACCCCTGCCGCCAGACCTGACAATGAGGATTTACTCCAGACCCCGAACTGTCCCTCATTACCCACATGGGTTCCCTAGGGACCACTACCCGGCTGGCCCTCCTCTGGACTGGAGTCATTACGGGCAGTTTTACCCTGGGTTCAGTCCCTACTCTCACTACCAGGGATTCCTGGGCTATCACTACCCACCCCCACCGGTAATGCCGCCTTCTCCTCCTCCCCCTTCCCCAGCCTCAACCTCCTCCTCCGCCACCCCCTCCATCTCCTCCGGTTACCCTGGATTTCAAGACCCTAATTCAGTCTTGGTGGCAGGGGGCTCGGTCAGAGTTGGTGCTGGACCTGGAGACAAGACTCCCTCTCCCACGGTCTCCCAGGTCCCCTTCCCAGAGCAGTTCTTCTGTGACTACTGTACACATCTCGGGGAAGACTCATCAGGACGTTTCACTTCCCAGTATCCATCACCGTCCTGTCGAAGGGGCAGATGACAATGAGGGGGCTGACGATTCTTCAGAGGAGGTCCTGGAGCGGCCCGTCAGGCAAGGTTTCCCTGAAATCATCACCAGAGGACCCTGCCTTCTCGGACCTTCTGAGGTCCATGAAGGATTTCTTTGACTGGGAGTCAGAGGACCAGGACCCCATGAGACAGAGGCTCACAGAGCATCTGGACTTAGTCTTTGCCTCTGGTCCCCATTCCTCCATGGATTGGACCTCATCAAGACCTCACCACTACCGTCTGGCAGATGCTTCATTCCCTCCTGGCTGTCTCCAAGCGGGTGGACAGGCTTTACCAGGTGCCGAAGGATGCCCCGTTCTTGAAAACTCATCCTAAGGCTGACTCTGTGGTCATTTCTGCTGCTCATGACCGCTCCGCAGCACCAAAGCACACGAGCATCTCTCCTCCAGACAAAGAGTCGAGGCAGATGGACCAGTTTGGGAGAAAGATCTGTTCTTCGGCCACATGCGCCCTTCAGTCCCTTAACTATGTGGCCCATATAGTGTCTCATCAAAAAGCTGCCTTGGCCAGGTTAGAGGTTCGGGTCCAAGCCATGAATCCCTCGGCCTTGAAGGAGGAGCTTGTCAAGGATCTTTGCTTCTCCAAGTTCTCATGTAGGCATGCTTTGCGGGCCAGACTTGGTCGATTCCGTGGCGCACACCTCAGCGACTACCATTGCCCTTGGACGGCAGTCCTGGCTTCGTCTTTCTGGACTTGCTAATGAAGTTCAGTCGGCGATTCAAGATGCCCCCTTCCGGGGCTCTGTACTCTTTGGTGGAGACACCAAGGACATTATCACGGACTTGCAGGACAGAAGTCTTGCCCTCAGGTCCGTGAGGTCCATGTACCGATCGGGCACCCAACAACAGCAGCCCTTTTGGAAAAGGACCTGGGGGCAAAGAAAGTGAGCCCCGGCACGTCGCCAGGGAAAGCGTAAGGCCACGGTTACAGCCACTCCTCCCTCCTCCAAGAACCAGAGACGAGCACGGGGTCCTCCCCCTGAATGTCTGGCCACTTCCTGACTTCCCATCCCCACTGCCTCCCCAGTCCCTCGATGGGGAGCAGGTGTGGGGGCGGTTCGCCTGCCATGCGCAGGAGTGGAGGGTGATCACCTCCGATGAATGGGTCCCGCAGCTAGTGTCCGTCGACACACAATAGAGTTTCTAGGGACATGGATATGTTGTTCATCCACACTTATTGGCAGGTATCCTTGCCGCTTTAAATCTTGCTGGAAGGTCTTCAAGCTGGCTCCTCCCACCCACCCGGGTGGTATAACTCTCTGCTCCGCCCCATGACGCCAGATCTTCCTTACCGCTTGGAAGCTCAGGTTCCCTCCTTAACGCTCTGCGTTTGAGACTGGTTCCTATTTCTTCCTTTTGCGAATTTAAAAGTTTTTGCTAAAGACTTCAGTTTTCGATCCCTCGCTCATGGTGGACAATCGACTCCGGTTTTGGAGATGCCCCCGCGGATCAGAAGATGTCTCGGACGGATCCACACTCACGTGTGTCTACTGTTTAGGCCTTGAGCACGCACCCGCAGGACTGCGACTTGTGCTCTTCCTTTGACCTATGTCTCGAGCCGTGCTGCCCGATTGCATCTGGGCGCGTCCGAGCGTTTCCCTCGGTGAAGTCTAAGGAGGCCCGTTTGGCGGTGTCAGCGGCCGGGTCGGCCCGGATCAGCTCGAGCAGATGATCGCCCTCGAAAAGGAGCGTAGACGTATCTTCCTCGGCCGTGGCATTTATCCCGCTCTCTGGGTTCTTCCTACACAGCTTCCTTTAAGGAGCTTTGTCTGTCCCTCTCACTAAGGGAGAAGGGCCAGCGTCTGCTGGACCTTTTTCTCGGTCCAAAAGAGGACAAAGGTAAATCCCTCCGTCGGCGCTCTTGGGGCGGGAAGGTCCCTCTCCCGAGTCGCGTCGACGTTGACTTGGTCGCACCGCCCGGCCGCCACTGGTCTCACGGTGTCCCGTCAGGTCAGTTGACTGAGACCGCCGGATGTGCCAGATTTTTCAATCCGTTGGACGGGTTGTCACCTATTGAAGGCGAGACTCCCCTCTCCCCGGTTCCCCCGGGGGGAGTTGAGGATCCCGTGGGCTTGCCTGTGCCTCCGGTTCCGGAGCCCTCGGATGAACCCTCCGGGCCGAAGAGTGCGGTTCCTGCCGACACTTCTCGCACCGACCTCGGAAAGCCGAGGCTCTGGGTCCCGGTCTCTGACCTCCAGCGGTCAGCCGAGTCCCGCCATGGCGGTCTCGGTCTCGGCACCGCGGTAAGCGGCGTCGCCGCTCGTCCTCGTCCTCCTCCTCGGACGAGGGGAGGCTTCGGCGTGAGTTACGTCGACAGTACGAGGACCTCATGTGGCAACAGTTCCTCCTGACCGGGAATAAGCCGACGCAGTCGCCTTCCCCGGCCATTAAGTGGCTGTCACCGGAGCGGCCGACACAACCCCTCGACTTACCCGAGGAGCCTGTACCCAGGCCGGTTGTTCGGCCAAAACCAGCTGCTCCACCGATTCCGGTGGAACCTCCGCCTCCACAGCCACTATTTGGGGCTCCGACCAGGGATTCTCGGTCGGCTAAGGGTCTACCCCATAGGCTGTCTGTTACCCTCACTCCCGACCGACCTCGGCAGGTAGAGGGTGGCTCAGGCCAGAGGCAGCTCTTCGAGGACTCGTCTGAGTCCGAGGATAATTCCTCCTTTTTCTCCAAGCGAATAGACTTGGAGTCCTCAGGAGGACAGTCAATGGACGATAGCCCGTCGTCCTTCCTAGGACTGCTTCGGCTCATCTCGGAGTCCACCGGGATGAAGCTCGAACCAGTTTCCAAACGGGCCAGGTATCCCCTCACGGAGATTCTGGACCGAGGGGATTCTCCAACGGAGGCCTTTCCGGTGGCCGAGGCCATAGTGGGTCCGGCCTTGGAGCTTTGGCAGCGCCCTGCTTCCTGTCCTGCGCCTTCGGCCAGGATGGCCAGGAAGTATGCGGTCCCTACCGGTTCCCTGTCCGGTTTTTGAACACCCTCTGCTAAGGGTTGGTTACAAACAGCGTTTTCGGCGCCCGACAGCACGCCAGGGATGTGGACAAACCTCCGACAAGGAATCCAAGAAATTGGATTATGTCGAAGTAAGTTCATGCTGCGTCCCTCTCTCGGCCTTCGTCAGGCCAGTTCGGCCGCCCTCATGGCACATTTTTCTCATGCCCTGTTGGGCTCCTGGATGAGGTCATCTCTCATCTTCCCGGATCTGCAGACTACGGTCAAACAGGTGCGGGACCAGGGCAGGAGCAGTGGCCAAACAACAGCTCCAGACTGCTTTAGATATTGGGACTCATGTGCCAGGTGCGGTGGCGGCCGCAGTGGCTATCGTCGGACGGGCTTGGCTGAGGATATCCACCTTTACTTTGGATACCCAGCACAAGTTGGCGGATGTTCCCTTTTGAGGACTGACCTCTTGACCCTGGGGTGGAAGGTCACCTGCAGAGGATCGAGAAGTCCAGTGCTACCTTGGACTCCGGTCTCTTCCGCTCAGAAGGACAAAGGCCCAAACCACAGCCTAAGCCCTTTCGTCCTTCTGCGCCGCGCGCCTGACCAGCATCAGGGCCAGCAGGCTCGGCCTTGGCATCCCAAACCCAAGCCGCGCTTCCTCTAACAGGAGGCAGGGAGGAAAGGCCCAGGAGGTCCCTCGGCGGTCCCTCCTCCAAGCCTGCCCAGTGACGGGCTGAGGGGTGTCGCCCCCATCCCGTCACCTTACCCCTGGTTTCCCCCGTGGGGGGACGGCTCCGACACTTCCTTTCCGCCTGGTCCGCTGTTACCACGGACAGGTGGGTACTGGAGGTGGTGGGAAAAGGCCTGCCTCTGGAATTCGAGCAGGCCCCACCCTTCAGAGCCGTCGCACCTCGGGGGGCCTCGTCGGAGCCTCACTGTCGGCTCGTCGAGCCGACGCTCGCCTCCTCCTCCGAAAGGAGGTGATCAGGGTGTTAGCGGACCCCCTCAGACCCAGGTTTTGTGTCCAGGTACTTCCTGGTTCGGGAGCGGACGGGGCTGGCCCCATTCTCGACCTCACCGACCTAAACAAGTTCCTAAGGTCTCGAACCTTCAGGATGGTCACTCTGGCTCAGATACTACCATCCTTGGAGCAGCGTGTGTTCTGCTCTCTGGACTTGCAGGGCAGCGTTTTTCACGTCCCTATCCGTCCGTCTCCCAGAGATTCCTTCGCTTCCGGCGGAAGGATCCCTTTTCGGTCTCGAGCCATGCCCTTGGCTTGTCTCCAGCTCCCAGGGTCTTCACCAAATGCATGGCAGTGGTGACAGCATTCCCTCTGGCCGAGGGGTCGGGTGTGCCCTTACCTGGGCGACTGGCTGATAGCAGCTCCCTCCAGGCAGGAGGTGGAGTGGTCCAGAGATCTGGCCTTCCAGGTCTGCTCTCAACTGGGCCTCCTTATCAACGAGGCCAAGTCGGAACTCGAGCCGAAGCAGGTGATTCTGTTCATCGGGGCGCAGCTCGACTCTCTTCGAGCCAGAGCGCGGCTCCCGGCGGACAGGGCCGAGGTTCTTTCCTCCTTTGCCCAATCATTTCTGGTTGGACAATTGCGCCCTGCCCGGGACTTCCTGCGCCTCCTGGGTCTCATGGCGGCCTGCACCAGCGTGGTCCATTGGGCCCACTGGAACATGCGTTCCCTTCAATGGGGACTGGCCAGTCAGTGGTCACGACGCTGCGATCCTTTGGACCAGCTTGTGTTGGTGACACAGGAGATGTGGAACGCTCTCCAGTGGTGGATCGTTCCAGGTCATTTGCAGGAGGGCATCCCGTTCGTCCGCCTCGAGCCGACGGTCTCTCTATCAACCGATGCCTCTCTGATGGGTTGGGGTGCCCATCTGGGGGAACACGGGCTCACGGCCTCTGGTCCCCGAAGTCCGATGCCACATCAACCTGCTGGAGCTCCGGCGGTCCGCCTCGCTCTCACCGCCTTTGCTCCGTTCCTCCGGGTCAAGTGGTCCGAGTCCAGGCGGACAACACCACGACCATGTACTATCTAAACCGCCAGGGGCGGGCGCAGCTCCATGCTTCTATGCAAGGAAGCTCTCCGCATTTGGTCACTCGTGTGCAGCCTGGAGGCGGATCTCCTAGCCATTCATGTGGCAGGAGCCTCCAACACCTGGCCGATGCCCTAAGCGGATAGGGGCTGCATCCCCCGAGTGGTCTCTCCTGCCGGAGGTAGTACAGCATCTGTTCTCCCATTGGGGCACACCCCAGGTGGACCTGTTTGCCTCCAGGGAGAATGCGAAGCTGAGGCTGTTCCATGCCGGCCCCCCTCAGCAGGGCTCGCTGCAGGGGGATGCCTTCTCGAGGCAGTGGACCCCGGGCCTCTTCTACGCCTTTCCCCCATTTCCCTTGATAGTACAGCATCTGTTCTCTCATTGGGGCACACCTCAGGTGGACCTGTTTGCCTCCAGGGAGAATGCGAAGCTGAGGCTGTTCCATGCCCGCCCCCCTCAGCAGGGCTCGCTGCAGGGGGATGCCTTCTCGAGGCAGTGGACCCCGGGCCTCTTCTACGCCTTTCCCCCATTTCCCTTGATCCACAAGGTGCTTCTCAAGGCGAGGAGGGACAAGGCGCAGGTGATTCTGATAGCCCCAGACTGGCCTCGCCAGTTCTGGTACCCAGATCTCCTCAGTCTCAGCTCCAGGACTCAGCTGGCAGCTTCCAGCTCGCCTGGACCTGCTCTCAGTCAATCAGGGAAGGTGTTCCATCCGGACCTTCAATCCCTGCACCTGGCGGCCTGGTTCCTGGCTGCTAGAGTTCCAGGCCTTGGGTCTTTCCCGACGAGGTCCTCAGTGTAGTTGAGGCGTCCCGGTAAGAGTCGACCAGAAAATGCTATGCCTTCAAATGGAAAAGGTTTTCCATTTGGTGTCAGGAGCAAGGGCTTGGACCCTTCCTCCTGTTCCTTGGCAAGCATCTTGGACTATTTATGGTCCCTTTCTAATCAAGGGCTTAGGTCGGCGACCCTAAGGGTGCACCTGGCAGCCATCTCTCTGCTTGCAGGCGCGGGCGGAAGCAGTCAGGTGTGCAGGAGAAAGGTGGTCTGGCTTTTTGCCTTGATCACATTTCCCCTCCAGTGGAGAACCTCCACCTCCGTGGGATCTACTGCTGGTACTGGCAAAGCTCATGGGCAAGCCATTGAACCTATGCACAGGTGTGCTCTCTCTCACCTATCGTGGAAGACCGCCTTCTTGGTGGCTATCACGTCAGCCAGAAGGGATGGAGAGCTCCAGGCGCTTCCACCGAGTCTCCTTACCTGGTCTTCCACAGGGACAGGTTGTCTCGCGCCCCCACCCAAATTCCTTCCGAAGGTGGTGTCGGAGTTTCACCTTAACCAGGTGTTGACTCTGCGGTGTTCTACCCCAATCACACCTCGGAGGCCGAATATAGGCTCCATACTTTGGACCCTAGAAGGCTGCGCCTATTACAAAGAGCGCATGGCTGAAGTTGGGAGAGGTTCGCCAGCTGTTTGTCACCTACGCTGAAGCCGCATCTGGCAGACCTGCAGCCAAGCGGACGATAAGCAGGTGGGTCACCTCTACATAGATCTCTGCTATAAGTTGGCGGGCATGGAGCCTCCCAGAGGGATAAGAGCTCATTCTACCGCCATACTGCTGTACGGTGGCTGCTTCCAGGGACGTCCCTATCCAGAAATCTGCAGGGCTGCTACCTGGAAGTCAGCACACACCTTTATTACCCATTACCACATCGACCTTGAGTCACGCCGGGATGCTGGTTTTGGGGCCTCGGTTCTCAGTCTCTCTTTCCCAAGTAAGTATTGGGGTGTGCGTCTTGCCTCCCTCCTCCCGGAGAACTGCTAGGAGTCTGCCAATAAGTGTGGATGAACAACATATCCATGTCCCTAGAAATACAGGTTACTCACCTGTAACAGGAGTTCTAGGAATGGTATATGTTGTTCATCCATTTCTCGACGGCACAACCTAAAAGCTCAGCCAGCCCAGATCTGGCGTCATGGGCGGAGCGAGAGTTATACCACCGGTGGGTGGGAGGAGCCAGCTTGAAGACCTTCCGGCAAGATTTAAAGCGGCAAGGATACCTGCCAATAAGTGTGGATGAACAACATATACCATTCCTAGAACTCCTGTTACAGGTGAGTAACCTGTATTTCTAGACATTCCTCCAGAAACTCCGCCAAAAAGATCCTCCTATTCAAGGGATCAGGCTGTTCTCGTTCGAGAAGAGGTAAACAGTCTCTTGCTCAAGGAAGCATTAGAGCACGTTACCCGTCTGGCAAAGGGGAAAGGGGTTTTACTCCCATTTTTTCCTGGTTTCAAAAAAGACGAGGGATTTCAGACCCATACTCGACTTAAGCTACTTTAATCCAGTTTGTCGAGTACAAGAAATTTCGGATGCTGATTCTCCAGATCCTCCTGACACTCCTTCTGGAGAACCATTGGTTGTGCGCTCTGAACATGCAGGATGCTTACCTGCATATTCCCATCTTCCCCAGTCGCCACCGTTTCCTGTGATTTCAGTTCCAGGAGGAACACTTCCAGTTCCGAGTGCTCCCCTTTGGCCTGTCCTAAGGACCGCAGGTGTTTACCAAGTGCCTGGCAGTGGTTGCGGCCTTCTTACACTGCAGGGGTATTGCGGGTTTCCTTTACCTGGATGATTGGCTGATTTCAGCTCCGTCCAGGGACTCTTTACTAGAGGCTCTTTCATTCACTTTGGACCTTTTCAACAGGCTAGGGATTACTGTCAGTATCACTGTCAATATTACTGTCAGTATCCCCGCGCCACCTTGAGACCTTAATTGTGTTCTGGAAAAGTTGACTCTGCCACTATTTGAACTGGCTGATTCCTGTGATATGCACTACTTGTCCTGGAAAGTGCTGTTTTTAGTGGCAGTCACTTCTGCTAGAAGGATTTCTGAGCTTCAGGCCCTGATTTGTAAGGAGCCTTATTTAATTTTTCATAGAGACCGGGTGGCTCTTCGTACCAACCCTCAGTTCTTGCCAAAGTGGTTTCAGAATTTATGTTGAACCAATCGATTCAACTCCCATTGTATTACCCCTGGCATTCTAACTGGTGGGGGGATTCTTCATACATTGGAAATTCATAGAATCCTGTGCTATTACACTAATGGGACAAAGTCCATCTGGAAAATGGACCAACTTTTTGTTTCCTTTTCACCCAAGAAAGAAGGTGCCTCAGTTTCCAAACAATGTTTATCCAAATGGTTGGCAAACTGTATTATTTTTTGTTACCAGAAATATGGTAGAACCTTCCCGGGAGGTTAAGGGGTTATTCTACCAGAAGCATGGCTGCCTCTACTACTCGTTTAAGGAATGTGTCAGCTGCTGACATCTGTGCCGCGGCTACTTGGAGTTCTGTCCACACTTTCACAAAGCATTACAGCTTGGACTTTGTCTCTAGGCGCAGGGCAGGCTTTGACCCAGCTGTTCTTCAGGGTCTCCTGTCCTGATTTGTCTGCCTTATGTTGATCCATTCCTGCCTCCCGTGTTTGTTTTTCTTGTGCTTCACACTGCTTGTGACTCAGTCCTCAAGGTGATTACCTACTGCAAGAGCCTTCTCGTAGTAAGTAAGTAAGACCTAACCGTAACAGTAGATCTTCGAGAGAGGCTCTTGCAGTAGGTAACCTTTTTCCCTCTCTCTCCATCCCCCAAAGTTTTCCTTTGTTGCTCTTTCTCTATGAGCTCATTCTGGGCTCCAAGAGCCTCTTTTACATACTGCTGTCGCTCCTCCCTGGAGGTTTCCAGTGGGAGAACTGGAAGGCGGGCGTGGGGACCACCCACTCTATAGGGTCACGCTGACATCTGTCATGTGACGGGTTGGCAGTCCCCCGTCTGACACTGCCAGCTAAAGTTTCCATATGGTCCATGATGCCAGGGGGTGCAGTCTCCAAGGTGATTACCTACTGCAAGGGCCTCTCTCAAAGATCTACTGTTACAGTAAGTTCTTACTTAACTGTACTTTCTGATATGACCTGTGGGAGAGTCTCCACTGTATGCAGCCCAGGGACTGGATTCATGCTGATTAAGAAATAGTCTAGCTGAGAGCTTGTACCATGTGATGTGGAGAAGGTCTGTTCCCTCTGGAATGGGTTAAGGAATCTCTAGGTGTCTGTACAGTGGACAGAATCCTGCAGCTCATGTACTGATCTCTGGTCTGGGGAAAGTCCTTTATGCTCTGCATAGCATCTGTCCAGATCTTCTTCAAGCCAATCTCTTGCAGCAGGCCATAACACATGGGATATCCAACCGTAGGCATCACTTCCTCCGGATGATTACCCAGCAGTCTCTCCAGTTACCTGAAGTGCTTTTGCACATGTATAAAGGGAAGGCCCCTGATACTCCTCAGTTCTTTTCCAGCCATGACCAAGTCAACATCTACTTCTCCAAGAGTACCAGCTTTCTACAATTCATCAACGAAGAGTTCTGCAGTAAAAGTAGATGCTCTGTTACAAAAACATGCCATAGAATCAGTTCCCACCCGTCAGAGGCTTGGGATATTACTCACATTATTTCTGGCTCCCAAATGAACGGGGGACTTGCGTTTCATTCTAGATCTCAGAGATCTCAACCTCTATATAAGATACAAGAAGTTCAGGATGGTGACACAGCCCACCCTGCTTCCCCTGTTAAATACGGGGGACTGGCTCTTTTCCCTGGACATGAAGGACGCGTACCTTCATATCTTGATGCACTCTGCCCATAGGTGGATCTTACGAGTCCAGTTTCAGGGCCATAATTTTCAATTTCAGTCCCTTCCTTTTGGCCTTTCTTCGGCCCCCAGGGTCTTTCCGAAGTGCCTGGCTGCAGTGGCAAGGGCCCTCGGCCAGTAGGGTCTGTACGTTTTTCCATACTTGAACGACTGACTCCTCAAGGCGTCTACACACTCCATGCTAGAATACACCCTGACCCGCACCCTAGAGATGTTCTCCATGGTGGGCGTCATGGTCAACTACCCAAAGTCTATGAAGAACCCATCACAAACCCTCCAGTATATAGGAGCAGTACTAGACACCTCTCAGGGCATGGCGTTTCTTCCCAAAACTCAGACAGACCCTATTTTGACCCTCATTCTGTGGTTAGAGACTTGTCGGTATGTCTCAGCATGAAACTACCTTCAGCTCCTGGGACATTTGGCGGCTACCATCTCCATTGTGCCTCATGCCAGACTTCATATGAGGATCCTTCAGTGGAACCTCAGTTTCCAGTGGGATCAGAAGTGGGACGACATCGATGCCCCGATCCTTTTGTCCTCCCTGGCACTTCACACACTGCAAGGTGGAAGTCCAGGGACAGTCTCCTGCAGGGCATGCCATTCCATCCCCGGGTCCCGGACTTTATTCTCATGATGAATGCCTCCTTGATGGGCTGGGGTACCCCTCTTCAGGGCTCTTGGGCAGTGATGGAAGCTCGTCTTCACATCAGCGTCCTGGAAATGAGGGCTGTTCTGTACACCTTACAGGCGTTCAAGATGTTACTCCCTCAGGGGTGCCTTCAAGTACAATTGGACAGTTCCACGGTAGTTCACTACCTGAACAAACAAGGTAGTACCTATTCATACCCTCTCTGTCGAGAATCCATGAGGGTGTGGCATAGGCGATCCAGAGAGGCATTTACCTTCTGGTGGTCCACATTCCAGGGGTTTCAAATACCCTAGTGGATGCCCTGAGCAAAACCCATGCTTGGGCTCATGAATGGGAACTCCACCCAGACGTCTTCCTCCAGTGGGGTCACCCAGGAGTTAGACCTGTTTGCCTCTCAGCAAAACGCAAAACTGCACCTCTGTTATTCTCTAGAGTGTGGTCCTGGAACTTTATGCCTAGACACCTTATCTTGTTCCTGGACAGGAAAATTTCTTTACGCTTTCCTGCCCTTTCCCCTCCTACAGAGAATACCCCTAAAACTGGTCAAAGACAGGGCGTCGATGATTTTCATAGCCCCCTACTGGCCGAGGCAAATATGGTTCCCCTTGCTGTTGCAAATCTCTGATTGGGATCCTCTTCCTCTGCCTTTGTCCAGCCCTCCTATCACAGGAGCACAACTCCCTGCTACACCCAAACCTTCGCTTCGTGTACCTGCATGCATGTCTCCTGAAGACATAGTCCTCTCTCATTATCAGGTGTCCCCAGGGGTTGCAGAGATCCTACGGGTGGCTCGGAAGCCCTCTACTTGGTCCTCCTACTCTAACGAAATGGAAATGTTTCTCCATTTGGGCCTTTTCCAGGGAACTGGACCCCTATGACTGTTCCCCTCAGAGAATACTGGACTGCCTGCTCTCTCTGTCAGAGGGTGACCTAAAATATTCCTTGATAAAAGTACATCCATCGGCTATTTGTGCATTTCATTTACCTGTGGACAACAAACCATTGTCCCAGTTGCCTCTGATCAGAACCTTCCTGAAAGGTATCCTACATTTACATCCCCCTATTTGGGAACTGGTCCTGGTGATAGATTTGAATTTTGTGCTTGAAAAATTGACTGAAAGTCCTTTTGAGCCTGCAGATACATGCAAGCTCCGATTTCTGTCATGGAAAATTATTTTTTGCTGGTGATTACATCAAGAAGATGTATCTCAGAATTACAGGCATTTATGTGCAAACCACCTCACTTACAGTTTCATATGGATCGGGTGTCCTTACATACTAACCCCTGTTTTCTCCCGAAAGTAGTTTCTGTCTTTATTCTGAATCAGTCCATTCAGTTGCCAGTATATTTGGTGGAACCTGAGAATCCAGGGGAACCCCAGACTTTATCTTCTCCGCACTGAACAGTTGCGAAAAACTGAGCAACATTTTGTTTTCAGCTGGGCGATCAGGTTGTTAAGCAGGGCTTGTCCACATGGTTGGCCAGCTGCTTTATGTTCATTTATAATAAATATGATCAACCTCTCACAGGATCCATGAAACCCCACTCCACTAGAGGCATGGCTACCTCCCCAGCGTGTTTTTGAGGTGCAAGGCCGCCACCTGGTCTGCTGTACGTACATTCACAAAACATTACAGTCTAGACATTGCTTCTAAGAAGCGTGACGCTTTTGGGTGGGCTGTCCTCAACGGCCTCCAGTCCTAATCTGCTGCGGTTCACTTCCTCCTCCCGTGGGCATTATAACTGCTTGGGATTCTTCCCATGTGTGATGGCCTGCTGTAAGAGATTGACTTGAAGAAGATAGTAGAGTTGCATAAGAACTTACAGTAACAGGAGATCTTCGAGAGTATCTCTTGCAGCAGGTCATGCTGCCCTGCCTGCCTTCCCCTTTGCTCCTGCTTCAGAAGGATACCTTGCTCCATCCTCTCGTGAAAGCCTTGAGCTGCTGCCTTTTGTTCCTCTCCTTGGTTCAATTCGGAGACCTATGATTCACTTTTCATATCAGTCGCTGAGATGGAAAACAGAACCGAGGAGTATCAGGAGCCTTCCCTTTATATATGTGCAAAAGCAGATCAGGTGACAGGAAGGGGAGGCCCCTGGAGAGACTGCTGGGAAATCATCCAGAGGAAGTGATGCCTATGGCTGGATACCCCGTGTGTTATAGCCTGCTAAAAGAGATACTCTCGAAGATCTACTGTTACGGTAAGTTCTTACACAACTGTACTATCCATGTCCATGACTTCATTCCAGTCCCTGTCAAGGATTAGAGGGAAGGAAGACCATGCAGCGAGATGCGTAGGCAGAAAGGTAAAGAAGGTTGGATTGCTGTTATTAGGTCCACAAATGTTAACTAGCACCACTGTGGACCTATGCAGTATTTCTTTCACTAGTATATATTTGTCCCACGGGTCTGCTGTAAAGTCCTGCATTTGAAAGGGCATACTTCTGGCTATCAAAATGACTCCACCCTTCTTTCTTGGAGTAAAGTCCAACCCCAAAAACCTGGCCAGCCCTTCTCTCCTAAGGAGCATAGTACTTGGTTTGCAGAGAGGAGTCTCCTGAAAAAAGCTATCGAGGGGGCATATAGTTTTAAATTAGTCAAGATCCATGCATGTTTCTGCAGGGATTTTTCCTCTTTCACATTACAAGTAATGATTTTCACCTTGTTGGCTGCCATTAATGGGCCACTGGTCATGTGCAGCGTAGATCAGGAGCTGCATTAAGAAACCAATAAATGAGGGCCATACCATGGCTGAGTATCTATATTGCTGTAAGATGTTAAGCCTGCCAAGCCATCTACTGAGTAGTTCCCTCCCTCCCACATCCCTACATACACCAGCAACAAAATAGACCCTGCCCTCTCACCCTGGTAAAACCAAGAGACACTATCCAAGGTACAGGTACTCTCATTCCCCTCACACTTAGAAATGCGGCGTCCCTCCTGTTGCTTCTTACCAAGTCAGCCAAGGCCTGGACTGTGACCCCTGCAGGGGACCCAGTACATCCCTCCCTGAGGCTTAAAGATATCTTGTGTGGAAAAGGAGGCAGGAATATCACCTACCATCCTGCAGTAAGCCCAAACCAGGGTAGATCCTCTTAAGTGCAGTCACTGTCCAAGGCCAGGGCTGATGGCACATGCACACCCTTGCATGTGAGTGACCCCCCCGGCATAAAAGCAGGTCAGAAATAGCTAACATGCAACATAAAAAGCTAAATCTTACAGTCACCATATGGGTCAAATAACCAAAACATGTCATTAAATGTTGACAGCTGTAAAACAAGCCAGTAATAAAAAAAGGCAAAAGTCACATTAAAGGACTAGCACTATTAGTCCATAAGAAATAGACAGACAATATCTGGGCTGTAGCAGCCATGGAGAAACTACGATGACAGACTGAGACTGCCACAAAGGGAGCCACAAAGGGTCTGTTGTAGAAATTAGGAACAGCAAATACCGCTCCAGCCACTGAAGAGTGCTCAAGGCTCACAACACAGTATGCAGAAAAAAAAAAAGCCAGCACTCATCGGCCCAAAACATGTATTTTGTTACACACCACCACTAACATCAAAAAGCTTTCCTATTTATATAGTTAAAGTGTTCTTTACCCCTTATGATTCACGCCACCCTGAAAGTGTTTAATATTAATCCAAGCTTCTTAGTATGTCATATACAGGGCTTCCCAAACCATAATATTTTGAGGTCTCCGAAACTAGCTTTTGGACCACTGCTTTTCTTCTGATCTGATTTGTGCGTGATGGTCTCTTTCTTCATGGGTTGTGCACTGTTCGACGAGACCAAAATTGTCTTCGCCATCAATATATTTTTGCATCAGTTAAATTAAGAATTCTAGATGTAGCAAGTCAGTATGTGTGTTCACTTGCATGTGAAAAAACAGAAGCTCTTTTTTTCATCATTAAGCAAAGATTTTGTTACCTCGGAACAAATCTTTCTGTTTTCATACATTCAAAACTTCAGAGGTGCACTTGTAATATTAAGAATGGAGCAGTTTTCTTCCACTTTTAAATGAGGTAGATTTATAGGAGTTCCAAAAGAGAATGGAATGTGTACATACTTTCTAAATTAACTTGAAGCATTCCATACTGCTGTCCATATTATAAGTAACTTAGGGGTGTGTGTTGTTTTGTAGAAGCCTTGAACATGCCTTTATGAATAGTGTTTGTGTGATTTCATTTTTATTGACATGTCAAGATCCAGAGATTAAAGCAATAGCATTTTATGCTTATACGACAAACACAGCTGGATTGCAGAAAATAAGACTTCATATAAATTGGTCTGAGAGTCATAAACCTTAATCTCCTAGACCAGATCTGTTTCATTAAGTTTTTGAGATCCAGGGAAGCTATGGGTAGGTAACAGATTCTTTTCAAATTAATTGTTACTGAACTTTGAATCCTTTACTCTAGAGGACCCTCATTTGAAGCGGTGCATTTTAACTATAATGTTGTGCATTCTAATGCTGATGGTATACTGATTATTTTCATGGGTTTAATTGAGAACATTTCTGTTGTACATTCTTATATGGTACATACGTGGCTGTAATTCAGCTTCACGTATGAGTCAACCCCCTGTTTACCAAGATAATTTATATGTGAAAAAACTAGTACACCTCATTTATAGGTTGACTACCTGTCCTATGTTCTAGTGTCACTAAATTACTTAAAACGTTTTTACTGGCAGAATCTGTTGTAGAGTCAGGGATCCAACAGCATTAGTAGATCTTCAGATGTGCAGTTTGTTTGAAGCCTCAACAGTATCCTTTTCTACTTCCAAACCCTTGGTATATAAACACTGTAGAATAAAAAAAAAATGACTCTTGAGCTGCTCTAATACTCCCCTACTTTTAATACCCTTATCATATTCATTAAAATAATCTTCAGGGCCCTTTGGCCCACTTGAGAATTTACATGTCCTGTGACGATCAGCACAAGAGCCACAGACGGAAGCTATTGGTACAAGTCCTAGCAGAACTCGCAGTTGATGCTAATTCTCCGATGCTCCAGCGAAAGAGAACAACTTGGAAAGTTAGCACCAACCGCAAGTGACACTGGGACTTACATATGCCTCTGTGGCACTCACGTCGAGTGCGGTGGGACACAGAGCTACTTGCAGGGCTCTGAAGTTAATTTTAATAAATATGGTATGCTCATTGAGGATAAGGGGGGGGGTTTAGAGATGCTGGTAATTGGCAGAGAGCCATAATTTTAAAAGCCACAGTGCTTATATATTGGTAGTAGAGATTTGAAGTAGAGTTGGGATAGAAAAAAAGCTGCATGTAAGTCAACCTCATATGTGAGTTATGTTCCCTTTTTTGGCAGCTAATTAAGGGAATAAAAAACATGACTTAAACATGAATATATACGGTGCATGGTGTATGTAGTGTTTCTGTGTTTGGTAAAGGCAGAAGCCAAATGTTAAATAAATGACTACTGCATGATGAGGCAGTGGCTGTGGTGGGAACCAAACTGTTATTTCTTGTTTGTTATAAAAGGACAAGAAAAAAATCTAGAAATTTCATTGGATGGTGAGACATCACCTAACTGTGCATTAAATCTCTCTAAATGCATGGTCAGGTGCCGAATCTCATTTTCCTTCCCAACAAAACCTATTTAGAGCCATTTTATAAGTGTAATAAACCCCTCCAGGGTGTGCATTATAGGATTTTAATGTACTTCCCAGGGGCATAAGGACACTCGACCTTCAGCCTCATGCCTTACTACACCCGAGGGGCGTGCATTAAAATCTTCTAACGCACACCCTGTCATGGCTTATTACTTACTTAACTACTGAACCCCACCCCACCCCCGCTGTTATAGCCGGCGACACTGAACTACAGAATGTAAGCCTTCATCAGCAAAACAAGTTCCAAACCTTTTCTGTTGCAGATGCAGCTTTCTGCATACAGAGTAATGTACTGCTGGTACCTTCAGTCAGACTTCACAAACACTGTCATTGGATGGAAGCCGTGTATAAATATCCGCCATTCACATAATGAGGCAGCAACTTTAAAGCCTCTTTCTGATGGGTAGGACATTTAAGCAGTAAGACATGACAGGGTGTGCATTATGGTGGGATAACAGCCTGCTTCGGGTTGAAGCACGAGGCGAAGCTAAGTGCTTCCACCACCTGAAAAGGGCTGTTAGCCCACCGTAATGCACCCCCTGGAGTGCCTTATTGTGATTATGAAATGAGTCCTTAGTAAATTGGATGTATTTTCCATTTTTTTTTTTTTTTGTTTACTTTCAGCCGGGCTATTGTGCTGGGATAATGGTCTGGCTGAAAGTATGTTTTGGCCACGCGGCAGCCAGTATTCTTTCTAACCATTTCATACCTTTTCTTGTTGAATACAGTACTTCTGAATAGTAAGTGTTTTTTTATTGTTTATGACAGCAAGGACACAGCACTCGGTGCCAAATAATGCATCAGACTAACAAGTCTTTCAGCCAAAGTTCACCAATTATTGTAATTCAGCAACAGTGAAAATGCTGTAGCCCAGGGAGGCTACCCACAGTCCATTTCAGGCTCGTACTGGGCTCTTTGTCCTACGTTCCCTGGGTTGCACCTGGAAATGAGCCTTGGCTCAATGTGCCTTTCCCAGTCACCAGTATTCAAATAAATTTAAAAGAAAGAAAGAAAGGATAGAATAGAAGAGGCACAATGTTCTTGTCGAGTGAAGTGAGTTAGTGATTCTTCTGTTGCTAGCCTGTCCATGATCAGTGGACCTCAGTCGCCCAGGACATCTTCTATAACTCCCCTGCTCTTCTGAAGGGTACCATTGTATCTTTTTTTTTTTTTTCTACGTGGACAGCAACCATATACAACAGAAGGGACCTTGGTTTAACATCTCATCCAAAGGACAGATATGGCTAACATAATTCTTAATCCCACTTTGTGTAGTGGTGTTTGTTTTTTTTTTTAATCTGAAGTTAACCACTTGCTAATAATCTCAGCAACTAGGCACCAATCAAAGCTGCTTTGATGAATTTCAGTTATTCTGTTTTTTTATGTTGTCTTGCGCATGCAGCACAGACAACATATTGGGGTTGCTTGAAGTGGAAGAGCAGGTTCTGGAGGCGCGGTCGTGTTGTGGCCAGTGGCACTACTGCTTTTTCTGGCTTGGCTGTGTTACACGAATGAGGTTGCATGCTGTCTATGACAGCAGTTACAAAGCTTGCCACCAACTTGAAACGTTTTAGCCGCTGCAGTGAGGGTGCTCCACCTAATTGCAGGGCGTGCCTTTCCTGGTGTAACATTTCAATGAGACATGGCAGCGACTATGCCGTCCACCTCTCACAGTCAGAGCTGACGTCGGGGGTGCCCAGTCCCCCTGTCGGCATCATCATGCCCCTCCTCAGTTCATTTGCTGGGGTGCCTGTCCCCTCAGCATCACCCCCCAAACACCCTTTTTATTTGCTGACCGGAGTACCCAATCCCTTGCCGGCGCCAGTCTCCCCACCCACCCCAAAACACACACAGGTGGCACGCTGAATCACCTTTGGGACCGATTAATGAAATGACAGTGCCACTGTTCATGAGGTGGGCTCTCAAAAAGCCTATGTTGCAAATTTGCCAGAAAAAATCCAAAAAAAAATATTTTTTACGAGTTTATGCTGTACAGCTTCATGCACGCCACATAATCTCGCAAATCTGTAATATTTTCACTCCAGATTATTTTCAACTTTGCCATTTTTTCACACCTCCTTATGAACGGTACAGCTGTCATTTTTCACATCCTGGCCAAATTGTGTTTTCACACTTCCCGTGCAGAATAGCGCAGTCGCTGTGGAAAATCTGTGTTTGGGACAGATTAAGAAAATCACAGTGACTCTGTTCATGAGCAGAGGTGCTAAAACGCCTTTGTTGAAAATTAGGTGACAAACGTCCATAAAACGACTGTGTTACAAGCGTGTGTTGTGCAGTTTCCATGCACCCTCGTAACTTCGATAATTTTTACTCCAGATTTTCACCATTGCTATTTTTTCACACCTTCTTTTGAACAGTACAGCTGTCATTTTCCAGATCCTACCCGAAATGTGTGTTCACACATCTGGCGCACAGTCACTGTAGGAAAACAATGTTCAGAACAGAGTAAGAAAATCACAGTAACACCATTCATGAGCAGAGGTCCCAAAATGCCTATGTTGAAAATTTGGTAAAAAAATTCCGTAAAATTACTATGTTTCAAGCATGCGTTGCGCAGTGTCCACGCACAGTCAGAACTTCGAGAATTTGTAATATTTTCAACATTGTCATTTTTGCACACCTTCTTATGAACAGTACAGCTGTCATTTGTCACATCCTGCCTGTAATGTAGTTTTTCACATCTGGCACACAGTCACGTGGTCATTGTGGGAAATCGACGTTTGGGGCAGATAAAATAATTGTAATGTCACTGTTCATGAGCAAAGGTCCCAAAATGGCTATGTTAAAAATTTGGTGAAATAATTCCACTAAATGACTGTGTTACGAGCATGCAATGCGCAGTTTTCACACATGCTCGTAACTTCGGGAATGTTCAATATTTTCACTCTAGATTTTCAACATTGCCATTTCTTCACACCTTCTTATCAGTGGTGTAGCTGACATTTTAATGTGGTGCAGAATGGTGCAGTTACTGTGGGAAATCAGCGTTCGAGAGAGATTAACAAAATCACAGGGACACTGTTCATGAGCAGAGGTCCCAAATGCTTTCATGAGGTGGGGTCACAAAAAGGTCATGTTTTAAAATTTTGAATGCAAATACCAACAAACGCCCAGGGCGTTAGGGTTTCTAACCATTACGTCCCACCCTGTACAGACTAACAGGCATCAGGGGTGTGTCTATGGATTGTCTGGTGTAGTGCTCACTCCATTGGTCTTCCACCCCCACCCTGCAGCAACTGACAAGCATCAAGTTGTGCCTTGGATTCTTCAGCCCCGGAGTTCAACCCATTCTCCTATGCTGCACCCATCTCAATGTACTTCCGTATGAAATGGGGTGAGCATAAGGCCCGACTACCCCAAGGCAGAGTGCACACTTGTCAGACTCTGCAGGGTAGGGTGAGGTGAACTGACATGAGCGTTATGGCCAGCAACCCAAGCGCACACCCCAGTGCCTGTCGCTCTCTGCAGGGTGGGGTAGAGTTGACATCGGTTCTGTACTTCACTGCTTTTCCTATTATGCGTCTCTCTAACTCCTGCACTACCAATGCCAACACCAGCAAGACAACATTCGGCATTGACGAATGCTTGTTCCCCCTGGAGTTGCTACCTTGAACATCTTGCAAGAAGCTATCACAGGTTGGGGAAGGATATTTAATCAGTTGGATCAGTTTTGTAATGAAGCTGAATGTGAGTTGTTAAATGTGTGCTTGGTATACTGAAGCATGCAAGACCACAGATGGAACTAACAATATTTTCCTTTTTGTTATGCTTTTGTTTGGCTCTTAGGAGTCTTTGTACGTCTTCCATGAAGGGACACTACCTCCTTACCGACAGATGTTTTACCAGCTTTGTGACCTGGATGTGGAAAGGTAGTATTATGATGATGGTTTTTATTGTTTGCTAGTGTCTTTTTTGCAGTCTGATGTAATTTCAGGTTGTTTGTTGTGCTGCTGCTACTGCATTTTTAGCTTGTTGGCATGATACATTAAGGCTTACTCAAATTAAATTAAAAAAAGGCAAAAGCGTTCTGGCAGAGACAAGTAACACTGATTTGCCCTACAGAATTAGACAATGAAGATTCCATTTTTTGACCTGACTTGCGAAAATCAGGTGAGGAAAAGTTCTGAGAAGCCTGCTCTACTTGGCTAGTCATTCCAGTAGTTAGCATAGCTGAGCATATTGTAATTCCTCATCTTTTTGTCTGAGGTAATCCCTTGGTTCAGGTACCACTTATATGACAAAGGACAGAAGAATGTTTTGTGGGCTTGTTGCATATTGCTGCTGTTACTGCCTTTTCAAAATGGCAGACGATATTTGAGTAGCCTGCATCACTATTTGATGCTACTTTTTCTCTTTTTGGGTAGGTTTGTAGATTCATTATAGCTGAAATTACTGTACCTTTTCAGTTTTAAAATGGTATGTAGTATATAAAATGTTTCTCATCTGATGTATTGGCACAGTGCCTTAAAGAACAACTGACATGGTCTGGGCCGGCAACTCATTCCAGCCTGACTAATGAGGTACTTTTAATTTTTTTTAGGCAGTTTAAAGGCATTTTAACCTCGTTTTCTCGAATCATAACTTCAGTGTATGAGCTGTGTGGCTGCCAAGTGCTGCAGCCCTGCTCAGAAAAACAGCACTTTGATGACGTAGAGTAGGGAATAGAGCTGCAGGCACTCTATGTAGTTACTAAGAGGATCGGGGAGGGGGTCTGTCTAAATGTACTAAAATGATCTTTGCTGGTAGTTCCTTCATACATAGGGCTAATATATATATATTATAGCCCCATGCATGTAGAACTGCCAGCAAAGATAATCTTCGTACATTTAGACAGCCCCTTCCCCCCGATCCTTTTTTAGTAGCTGCTGTACCAGGTGTTAATCTCGTAGAAATTCCTGGTATAGTGCAAAGCAGCATGGCATGGGATTGTATGCAGCACATCTATCTTTAAAATGCCAGGTGGGTCAAACGTGATTAGGCATTTAATCACACTGACACCCTTACAAGTCTGCATTCCTTGGGATTAACACCAAGACTGGAGTAAATACGTGAGGCAAACACCCTCCAGCCAGGCTTAATCTTCTGGAAATGACTGCTTGTTAAGAAATTATTGCTTAAATGTTTAGACATTTGTGGGCAGCACTCGCCCCACCCCCCAATAAGAGGAACTCTGCCTTGGAAACACCAGGATGCATCTGTAAATGAGCTGTTACCAACTCATTATGTCTTCCTGGTAAATCCTTTGCAATAATAATGCTAATTCTAACAGAGATTCTTCAGTGTCAGGGAAAATGTTTTAAAATATAATATCTAGACCACATTCAGCAGTTTCCTGTATTTACCTCCCCTCGTTCTTTATTGCTGGGGTAATTTGGATGAAAAAAGGATTTCTAGGGACGTGGATATGATGTTCTAGCCACACTATCTGGCAGTGCCTTTCCCTTCAAGACTTCTCCAGAATGCCTTCAAGCTGGCTCCTCCCACTCACCTGGGTGGTAACTCCCTCGGCTCTGCCCCATGATGCCAGAGTTTCCTTTCCACTGGGAGACACAGGTTCCTTCCTTACCGCTCTCACGCTGAGTAGGCCCTTTGCTAATAAATCTTCAGATTTACTTCCAAAACTGTTCAAAAAAGTTGTGTCTTCAGGCTCGATGATCGATCATGACCGTGATGTACAAAGACAGGTCCTCTCTGGGGTTCCGTCGGTGCCTTTGCGGGCAGAAGATGTCCAGAACAGATTCGCACTCTGCATGTGTCTTCTGCCTGGGGTACAAGCATGACCCTCAGGCCTGCGACATTTGTTGGTCTTTCCACCCTTCCGTTCTAGCAGATCGTCAAGCCTGGCTCTCCTTAGGCCACCCGAGTGAATGGTACCTTCTGGTCAGATCTAAAGATGCCCATCGTGTGGTCTCCATGGCTACAGGGTCCACCGAACAGCTTGCGATGTTTGAGGAGGCGGTGGCCAAAGCTGCGGCTCACACCTCCTAAGCTTTGGCCTTTGTGCTGCTTTTGCTGGGTGCATCGTTTATGAGTTCATTTAAAGAATTGTGCCAGTCTTTACCGACTCTCAGTCAAGACTCTTCTTTGGGGTACAAATCTAAATAGAAAAAAAAGACCAAAAAAAGGTCTTGCCATCGATCTTAGGATTGGGAACGCTTTCAGTTGAGGACTTCGGATTCCCACGGTTCTCCTGATCTGACTTTGGTTGAATCTTCGGCCCAGGCCGCTGGCTCCACAGTAACCCCATCTGGCCAGTTGACCGAGACGCTGGTCGATCTTCTGGCCGAGACTGTTCTCAAGCCGGTCGACCATTTGTTGACTGAAGAGGCCAGCACTTTGCTTTCCAGGACTCTAGTCCTGACTCAGACCATTGCAGGGATGGATCAGTCTGCTGGCCCACAGCTTCTGGTCACTGACCAAGACCTGAAGGTGCCTCGGCTTTCGCCAGCTCCCTCCATGTCCTGCTGTTGGTCCCCCCCAGTGGTCTCGATCTTACTCCCGGGGGTCGAGCGGTTCCCGCTGACATCAGTGCTCCCGCTCTTGACGCCCTGGGAAGCGGCGCAGCCACTGTTCTTCATCCTTGTCCTCCTTGGGTGAGGAGAGGCTTTGGCACAAGTGGCGTCAGCGCTATGAGGATCTTATGTGGCAACAGCTGTGTTCTCCGGTATGAAGCAGGCCCGGCTCCTACACTGGCCATTACTTGGCTGTCGCATCAAAGACCAATGCCTTCTCTGCCTCAGGAGCCGACCAAGATGATCTCGGCTCGGCTGACCCCGGCGTCTCCACTGATTTGCGTGGAGCTGCCACCTAACCAGCCGAAGACCGGCGCTTCAACCAAGGAGTCTCGGGCAGCCTCGGGGCTTCCCCATCAGCTGTTGGTCACCATCACTCATGACCATCCACGGAGGGTCAGAGGGGACTCTGGCGGTCGACCCCTCTTTAATGACTCCTCTGAGTTGGAGGGTTCGTCCTTACACTCCCATCCGGTTGACATGGAGTCGGTAGGGGGTCTCTCAACGGGCGAAGTTCTGACTTCCTTTTTGGGCCTTCTCTGTCTGATCTTGAAATCCATGGGTATGAAAATGGAGCCCGTTCAAAAACAGGCCCGCTACCCCTTAACTGAGATCCTGGACAGAGGAGACACTCCTAGGGCGGCTGTGGAGGCATTCCCGGTGGCAGAGGCCATTCTTGGTCCTGCCTTGGAGCTTTGGCAGCGCCCCGCTTCCTGCCCAGTGCCGTCTGCCCAGATGGCCCCCAAGTACACAGTCCCTATTGGTTCCCTCTCAGGATTCAAGGAACACCCCTCGGCCGAGGGGCTAGTGGCTGATTCTGTGTTAAGGCGCTTTGGCAACACCAGAGATGTTGACAAGCCTCCTAACAGAGTCCAATTTGAATCATGTGGCTAAGAAAGTCAGAGCTGCTTCTTTGCTGGGCCTTCGCCAGGCGAGCTAGGCCCTCCTTATGACCCACTTGTCCCATGCCCTGTTGGGCACCTTGGATGAGGTGCTTCCTCATCTCCCGGCAGACCTCCAAACCACGGTCAAACAGGTCAGGGACCATTGCCAGGCTGTAGCAAAGCAACAGCCCCAGACAGCCATGGACACTGGGGACTCCTGTGCCTGCTCCATGGTCACTGCAGTGGCCATGTGCCACAGGGGGCTTGGCTGAGGCTCTCGACCTTCAGGGCAGACACCCAGCACAAGCTGGCTGATGTCTCTTTCCTGGCCACCGACTTGTTTGGGTCTGGTGTCAAGGGCCACCTCACCTGTATTGAGAAGTCCAGTGCCACCTTGGACTCCATGACATCTGCCCAGAAGGGACCCCAAGGGCTCTAAACAGCAGAAAAAGAAGCCCTTCCAGTCCACCTCCACACCTGCGGCCAAACCAGCCCAGCCCCAGGCTGGACAACAGGCCCAGGCCTGGTGACCTCGGCTGAAATCTGTGGCCCCAGTCGTCCGTAAGCCTGGGGGGAGAGGCCCCGGTGGATCCTCAGCTGGGCCCTCCTCCTCCTCCAAGCCTACCCAGTGACAGGAGATGGGGTGCCTCCCTCATGCCCATCACACCTCCCCTGGGTCCTCCCATGGGGGTCTGGCTCCACCACTTCCTTACCACGTGGTTCACTGTCACCACGGACAGGTGGGTCCTCGAGGTGGTGGGTCAGGGTCTGCCTCTGGGATTCGAGCAGTACCCTCCTTGCTAAGCCCACGCCCCACGTGAGGACTTGGTATCCACAGACATTCTGTCAGCCCTCCAGGACACCATTTCCCAGCTTCTTCGCATGGAGGTCATGATTCCTTTTGCAGATCCTCTGGAACACCCAGAGTTTGTCTCCAGATACTTCCTGGTGCCACTACGGATGGTAGGACTGGCGCCCCATTCTGTATCTGCACGACCTGAAAAAGTTTCTCAAGTCGTGCGCCTTCAGGATGGTAACTTATACCATCTCTAGAGCAAAACATGTGGTTTTACTCCCTGGATCTTCAGGGTGCATTCTTTCATGTCTCAATCCGTCCGTCTCACAGAAGGTTCCTCCACTTCCAAGAAGAGGGAGCCATCTATGAGTTCCAGACCATGCCATTCGACCTATCTTCGGCCCCCAGGGTCTTCTCCAAGTGCATTGCAGTGGTGACAGCTTACCTGAGGCACCGAGGGGTCCTGGTTTACCCCTACCTGGATGACTGGCTGATCGATCTCGGGTCCCTCCAGGGAGGAAGTGGAGCGGTTCAGGGACCTGGCCCTCCAGACCTGCGTCTTCCTTGGTCTCCTAGTCAACGAGGCCAAGTTGGAACTCGTGCCTTCGCAGGTGATAGAAACAGAAATTGTCAGCAGATAAGGACCGCTAGGCCCATCCAGTCTGCCTGTAGGCCCTATACATTGTGTGTAGCCACTGACCCTATGTGATCAATGGCTTTTCATCACTCCCTCCCCTCTCAAGCTTCCCATGTGCCTGTTCCAGGCATGCTTAAACCCCTCCACTGTGCTTGCCCAACTGCCTCCTATGGCAGACTATTCCAAGTGTAGATTGCCCTTTCTGTGTAGAAAAACTTCCTCACACTACTTCTTAATTTACCCCCTTCCAATTTCATATTGTGCCCCCTTGTTCTAGTACGTTTTCTGTATTGGAAAAGGTTCCCCACCTGCACCATGTTTATGTCTTTAGGGTACTTGAAAGTTTCAGTCATGTCCCCACCGCTGTCTCTTCTCCTTCAGTGAGTACATATTGAGGTTCCTTAGTCTCTCCTCATACGTTTTGTGGTGCAAGCCCTGCACCATCTTTGTTGCCCTTCTCTGGATAGTCTCCACCTCATCTATGTCCTTGGGTAGGTGTGGCCACCAGAACTGCACGCAGTACTCCAGGTGAGGCCTTACCAATGTTTTATACAATGGCATCACCACCTCCTGCTAGTGATACCCCTGCCTTTGCACCCCAGCGTGCCACTGGCCCTTCCTGCCACCTTCGTGCATTGATACCTTAAGTCATCACAGATGGTAACCCCTAGGTCCCTTGCCTCTTTGGTGACAGTCAGCTCCTCCTCCCCACCACCAGCCTGTAGCTCTCCCCAGGGTTCTCTCTACCCAGGTGCATTGTTTTGCACTTCTTTGCATTGAACCTCAATTGCCACATCTTCAACCATCTTTCAAGCTTCTCCAGGTCCCTCTTCATTTTCTGCACCCCTTCTGGAGTATCCACCCTGTTGCAGATCTTGGTTTCATCTGCAGACAGGCAGACCTTTCCTTCCAGCCCCTCTACAATGTCACTAATGAAGACATTGAACAGGACTGGTCCTAGTACTGATCCCTGTGGTACCCCACTGGTCAACCCCCTTTCCCCAGATTGTACCCCATTTACCACCACCCTCTGTCTCCTGTCTGTTAACCAGTTCCTAACCCAGTTCACCACCTTGTCTCCCATGCCCAGACTATCCATCTTTTTAATCAGCCTTCTCTGTGGGACGGTGTTGAAGGCTTTGCTGAAATCTAGGTAGGCGACGTCTACCACCCTTCCCTGATTTATTTCTCTAGTCACCCAATCAAAAAAATCTATTAGATTTCTTTGACATGACCTTCCTGCTGTGAATCCGTGTTGCCTCAGATCGTGAGCACTGCTGGATTCCATATGTGCCACTATCCTTTATTTCAGCAGTGTCTCCATGATCTTCCTACAACTGAGGTGAGACTGATTGGCCTGTAGTGCCCCACCTCCTCCCTGCTGCCACTTTTGTGCAGTGGGACTACATGTGCCCTCCTCCAGTCCTCTGAAACGACACCTGTGTTGAATGACTCTGTGAATAGGGTCACCAGAGATGCTGCTAGTTCCCTTCGCAGCTCCTTTAATATCCTCAGGTGGATGCCGTCTAGCCCTGTGGCCTTATCCACCTTCAGCTTTGTGAGTTCTTCCAGAACTCTCCACTGTGAAGGGATTCGTCTCCACTTCTCCCTCCCCCTGTTGCTTCTGCAACCCAGCTATGGTCCTTGACCCTCCCCATCCTTAGTGAATACTGAGCAGAAGTATTTGTTCAGTATTTCTGCTTTGTCCAGATACCCCTCCTTACACTCTCCCTTCTTCCCTTTGAGCCTCACAACCCCCCCCCACACACCCCTGGTTTTTCTTTCACTGATGTACATATAAAATGCCTTATCCCTTTTGTTTACAGACCATGCTAAGCCCTCTTTTGTCTGCGCTTTCGCCCTCCTAACAGCCTTCCCTTTTTCCCTTAGACATTCAAGGTACACCTCCCTGTCCTCCCTTCAGCTCCCCTTATATTTCCTGAAACTCAGCCTTTTAGCCCTGACTTTCTCTCCCACCTCTTCAGAGAACCATAGTGGTTTCCTTCTTTCTTTCCGTTTGGCTACTATCCTAACGCATTGTTTTGTTATATCCACTATGGCTTCTTTCAGTTTCTTCAATTGTTCTTCCACCCCCTCTCTTACCTCTCCCTTCCCCAGGACTGCGTGTATACATCTACCCATTTCAGTGAAATCCGCCCTCCTGAAATCTAATACTCTTGCCCTTGTGTGGCTTAATTGAGTCCATGTCTCCATGTTTAACCACACCATGTGGTGGTCACTGGACCCCATCTGCCCATCCGCCTGTATTTCTTCGACTCTGTTCCCATTGGTCCATACCAGGTCCAGAATTGACTTGTCCCTGGTTGGTTCATGCACCAGCTGCCTGAATCCAACCCCCTGCAGGGATTCCAGGATGGCTGTGCTTCTGGCAGAAGCAGCCACCTGGGTGGCCTAATCCACGTCCATCTTGTAAATGAGCTTGCTCAATGATGTTCACTTGGATAAATCAAGATTTTGATTGATTGATTGAAATCCCCCAGTAGCAGGATTTCGCCGTTAGCTGCCATGTCGTGTATGTTCTCCACTAGTTCCCTGTTTACTTCCTCCCTCTGTGCTGGAGGTCTGTAGATCACCCTTGTGTGTATTGCTGTTCCATTCCCTGGCTCCAGGGTGACCACATTACCTCGGCCTTCCCCTGTCTTCCCTGAACTTCTGTAACCTTTATACCATCTCTGATGTACAGGGCCACTCCCCCACCCTTTTTACCCTTCCTGTCCCTCCTGAACAGTGTATAGCCTGGTACATTGACTTCCCAGCCACGACCGATGAACTAGAGGAGTGTGTGTGTATATGGAGTCTTTGCAAACCCTGATATTTGGGAATCTGTAGGCCTACAAACTAGACCTAACCTCATGGCTACAAGAGACCACAGTAAAAAGATAAAGGGAGTCATTTATAGAAAAAATTTCAGAGGAGATTGGTTTACACAGAGGGTAGTGAAGGTATGGAATGGACTCTCTGACACAGTAGTAGAAAGTGAAACTATGAAGCAGAAATGGATAAACACATGGGCAATTGGTATATTTGACACACGTTTATTTCAAGGACCAGGCTGATATTGGTTAACGCTAAAAACCTATAAACATTCCTATGATTAGCAGAGTACCACATCTCTGTTATTATTGCTATGTCAAGGTCTGCATCTGCCAACACGGCCTTCAGGTCTGGAACCTTGTTTCCTGGGCTACGGGCATTGATTATCATGACCTTCCATGTTTTACACTCTGCCCTCCCTCTGCTCTTGTTTTCCCTCTCTAGCGTCTCCCCCTCTCCCCGTGTCACTCATTATACATTCTTCACCTGCCTGCTTTAGCTGTTCCTTTAGTCAATTTATGTTCCTGCATGTTCCCATGGGGTGTTCCTAAGCCTCCTGACCTCCTACCTTGGCCAGTTTAAATGCTCACAGCTGAAGCATGTAAACTTCTCCCAAAGGACCAAGGTCCCCTTCTCAGACAGGTGCAGGCCATCTTCCTTATATAGGCTTGCATCTGCCCAGGTCAGGCCACAGTCCCCTGTGAAGCCAAAACCCTCCCATCCACACCAATCCTTCAACCAGGAGTTGAAGGTATGGATGTGGAGTGCTCTAGCTTCCCCTGTGCCCTGGACAGATAGCACCTCCGAGAATGAGACGGAGCATGCTATCAGTTTCAGGTTTCCTGCCAGCTTCCTGAAATTCTTCTGGACTCTGGCTAACTCCACCCTTCTCCTGGCCGGCTCATTAGTCCCCAGGTGGACAATGACATCCAGCTGCTCCCTCCTAGCTGTTGCCGTAACAGTCTTATGGATCCGCTTCCCATCCCTCCATGCAGCGCTTCCTGGGAGGCACTTGACCTCCTTCCCTCCCTCTCTCCCCTGCGAGGTGTCCCTAACTCCACTCCCTGGACAATACAGTCCCCCACTAGGAGAAACTTCCCCCTCCTCTGGGGTCCAATGCCTCCCTTCCCTGGGGATCCATCCTGGAGGACCCTCCCGTCCTCCCTCATCCCAGCCTTGGGTTCCTGAGCAGGGCTTTCCAATTCCTCCAAGACGGTGTAGGTTTTACTAAGTGGGACTGGTTGGGGGGATGTGCTTTCAACCCCTCACCCACCCTGAACCCACAGTAGTCCAAACACTCCTCTTCCCTGGCATCCTTTGAGGGACAGGTTGTGGACCCGGTGGTCTCTGGGTGGGGGTGGATGCCACCTTCAGCTTGGCCAACTCTGCTAGGAGACAGGCAACCTTCTCCCTCGCTCAGAGGTGCCTGTAGATAGGGCAGCATCACAGCCTCCAGAATGTCACCCTGAAGATCAACTTCATCGGGGCGGAGTTCAGCTCTTGCAGAACTAGGTCCTGGCTCCCGGCAGGCAGGGTGGAGGGTCTCTCCTCCTTTGCCCGATCATTTTGGGTTGGGTAATTGTGCCCTGCCCGTGACTTCCTGTGCCTGCTGGGTTACATGGCGGCCTGCACCAGCTTGGTCCATTGGGTCTGCTGGAGAATGCACTCCCTGCAATGGGAGCTGGCCAGCCAGTGATCTCAGCGCAGGGGTCTCTTCAACCAGTTCATCACTGTAACCCAGCAGATGTGGAATGCTCTCTAGTGGTGGTTAATCCCAGAGCATCTGCAGGAAGGGATCCCATTTGTCCGCCCAGAGCCAACGGTCATCCTGACGACCGATGCCTATCTCACGGGCTGGGGTACCCACCTGGGGGAGCACAAAGTCCATTGGCTCTGGACACTCAAGGAGTTCCGATGCCACATCAGCCTGCTGGAGCTCTGGGCAGTTTGGCTGGCACCGACTGCTTTTGCTCCACACATTCGGGGTCAGGTAGTCCAGGTCCAGACGGACAATACCACGACCATGTACTACCTCAGTAAACAGGGTGGAACGCACTCCCTACCTCTGTGCATGGAAGCTCTCCATGTGTGGACCCTCGTGCGCAATCTCTGGGCCAATCTCCTAGCCATCCATGTGGCAGGGACCTCCAGAGAGCTGGTGGATGCTCTCGGCCATGTGAGCGAGGCGTCTCATGATTGGTCTCTCCACCCAGAGATAGTAATCTGTCTGTTCTCCAAGTGGGGCACCCCTCAGGTGGACCTGTTCGCCTCCAGGGAGAATGCAATGCTGAGGCCGTATCGTGCCCATCCCCTTCAGCAGGAAACACTGCAGGGGGGGGATGCCTTCTTGAGGCCTTGGACCCCAGGCCTCTCTTATGTTATTCCTTGATCCACAAGGTGCTTCTCAAGGCCAGGAGGGACATGGCACAGGAGATACTGGTGGCTCCGGACTGGCCATACCAGTTTTGGTACCCCAGTCTCCTCAGCCTCAGCAGCAGGCTCCCAAGGTATCTTCCTTTCCACCTAGACCTGATCTCCATCAATCCGTGGAAGGTTCTCCATCTGGACCTTCAGTCCCTGCACCTGACTACCTGGTTCTTGAGCGACTAGAGGCCCAGGCTTTGTGTCTCTCCAGAGTTGTCCTCACTGACCTGTTTTTGCAAACCCAAATGTTTGTGTAGGTGGCAATCCAATACCTGTTTCTTTTTGTCCCCTACTAGGTACAGCGCTGATGTCTGATCTTATTGAGCAGGGTAAACTCCTCTCCCATGGGCACGTGCAAGAACTTTTCTCCATTCCAGTCCTACAACCCTTCAAGTGCTTGCAACTAGCCAGCGCCCTTACGTCCTTTTTTGGTCATGGTCCTTGGGAGTCATGTGACAGTGAATCCCTGCCCCAAGTTGTTTTGGTAGGTGCTCAACTCCATTCAGTTGCAGGTCTGTACTCTTATCTGCAAGCTGCTGACCCTGCATCTCTTGATGGGGTCTGCTTCTATTGACAGCAAGCCTTAAACTGGCATCCAGAGCTCAAAGGCTGGCATGTTTGGTCTAACCTTTATAATTTATTAAAAGAGATCAGTACCCATTGGTGGACCCAATATCGGATTCTCCATAACTTGTACTGTACCCCCCTTCAGCTTTTGAGGATGGGTAGGTCTCCCACACCAGATTGTGTTCACTGTGGCTCAGCAGTTGGGCATTTGTTTCATGTAATGTGGGAGCGTCTGAAGGTGGTACCCTTCTGGATGAAGATTAAGGCCTCGCTGGACCCGTTCTTGGTCCTTCAATCCACTGATTTGCCTAGTGGGGGACTACCTTCCTTCCCTGACTGGAAACTGCAGGGCTCATAGTGCTCTCTTTTGTAGTTGCTAAAGTTACCATTTTAAGGCACTGGAGAGATGATATCATGCCTTCCTACAAAGCATGGTATAACAAGCTAATGCAAGCCCCTGGGGTAGAGAAACAGATTGCTAGACTCCAACAGAAGGACACTCTTCTTCCGGAGATAGGACACCTTGTACACCCTTATGTCTATTCAACAGGTTCCTGATTAAAGTGGGATTAGCTTGGGCTCCTTTTTCCTTTTCAGACCTTTCAATCTGTTACTGTGGAGACTCCTCCTAGTGCTCTGGGGAGGTACGGGGTGTGGAGAGGAGGGATGGGGATGTTTCTAGGAGGTTGTACTATGTTTGTGCTTTACGGTTATTGATCTGTTTGTTTCTTTGTTGTGTGTAAAATCAATAAAAATTTTAATTATTTAAAAAAAAAAAAAAAATTTCCTCACTGTTGTGGAGGCATCTAGGAAGGAGTCGACCAGGAAATGCTATGCCTTCAAATGAAAGAGGTTCTCCATTTGGTGTCAGGGCAAGGGGTTGGATCCCTTGTCCTGTCCAGTGGCTAGCATTCTTGACTACCTGTGGTCCCTCTCTCTGTTGGGCCTTCAGTCGACAACCCTTGATGTGCACCTGGCAGCCATCTCTGCTTACTGGTCAGCATTTGGTGGTGCAGGAAAAGGTGGTCTTGCACTTTTTCAAAGGTCTTTACCACATTTCCACTCCGGTATGTGAACCACCACCACCACCTTGGGATCTGCTGCTGGTTTTGGTAATGCTTATGGGCAAACCATTTGAAGTGATGCACATGTGTGACATGTCTTAGCTGTCATGGAAGACTGCCTTCTTGGTGGCTATCGCATCAGCCAGAAGAATCAGCGAGCTCCAGGTGCTTTCGGTGGAGTCTCCTTACCTGGTCTTCCACAGGGACAAGGTTGTCCTGCGCCCCAACCCGAAGTTCCTCCAGAAGGTTGTGTCAGGGTTTCACCTTAACCAGGTGATTAATTTCTGGGTATACTTCACCAGTCACACCTTGGAGGCCAAGCTCAGGCTCCATACTCTGAACCTGTGGCGGCGAGCGCTCACTTATTACAAGAAGCACACAACTGGAGTTCGGGGAGAGGTTCACCAGCTGTTTGTCACCTACGCTGAAGTGGACGATTGGCAGGTGGATTGTATCCTACATTGATCTCTGCTATAGGCTGGTGGGTAGGGAGCCTCCCATAGGGCTTAGGGCTCATTCTGCCTGCCATACTGCTGCCTTGGTGACTGCTTTCAGGGATGTCCCCATCCAGGAAATCTGCAGGGCTGCTACCTGGCGGTCAGCACACACCTTCATTTCCCATTACCACATCAACCTCGAGTCACACCAGGATGCTGGTTTTGGGGCCTCAGTTCTCCAGTCTCGGTTTCCCAAGTTAGGGGGTGTGCACCCTGCCTCCCTCCTTCCTGAGAACTACTAGGAATCTGCCAGACACTGTGGATAGAACATCATTACCATGTCCCTAGAAAAAACGGGTTACTCACCTGTAACAGTAGATCTTCCATGAAGTGGTCTCTTGCAGCAGGTAATACACTTGGGACATCACCAGAGGTCATTGTGGTGCACGGCATCTCTTCTAGCAGTCTTTTACAGGGGCCACCCACACATGACATCACCTTCCTGTTTCCTATATACTGTATAGCAGTTAATATTAGCGCCTGATATATTTAGCATGACAACTCTTGTTGTACATATTAGCGCCTGATATATTTAGCGCTCAGTGCTAACTGCTGGAGTACAGTTAGCATGGCAGATTATATTAGCGGTTCTTTGCTTTCAACTAATATAACTAATTTAAGCAGAAAGCTAATATAATCTGCTATACAGTAAGTGTGGGCGGTCCCTGGTATCCTCAATTCATTTTCCCGCTGTCTTCAGCTCACACGCAGCAGCTAGTGCATCATTAGTAGCAGTTATCGATGAGAATTTGAGCAAACGCTTATGTCCAAAGAATCTTAGCAAGAGAGCACTATTTCATTCCTGCCATTGCAGTAGGAAGATCTACCGTTTCGACAACCACACAACCTGTGTAAGGTGTCTGAGACCCTCACATGACGCCACCTCCTGCATACATTGCCAGGATTTCAACCAGGCAATCCGTCCATGATGGTTGCAGGAAATTAAATACCATCTAATGGAGCAGAAATTCTCTCTCATGGAGAATCAGGGTGCTCGTCCCAAGAGCTCCCCGTCCCCTGATTCTCATAAGCGGCACAAAAAAGAGAAGAAGCCCTCCTCAACCTCTGTGACTAAACGCTCGTCTGCCACTGTGACAGGTGCCCCACTGTCGATGATGCATTCCAGTACGGCCTCCTCATTGACAGGAGGTTACACCCTCTTGTTGACAGCACTTTCCAGCGCATTAACGGCAGTCTGTGATTAACCTCTTGTGGGTTCCATCTACATCCCATCGACAGGGGCTTCTCTCCTGTCGATGGGAATGTAATTTTCACTTCTTAATAACGTTTCCCCAATGGCTGCATCAACGAGGGGCCAGCGTTCCAATGGGGAAGCCTCTTGCATTTGCCATACATTCTGCCCCTCCATCCTTACAGGTGTATACTCACAGGGGCCAGGCGGACAGGGATTGGGACCCTGGACATTACCACCCAGGGGCAAGACCTGCTCAGGCTACGCATCCAATCCCCTCTACAATCCCATTGGTTTCCCAAAAAAACCCCTCCCTACCCCCTTTAATTCCCAACCAGACGTTACTTCAGTAGTTCAGCAGGACTTGCATGCCATGCAGCATACTCAGCCCTCTGATCTAGGAGTGCCGAGCCAGCCATCCCGTTCCCCCTACTCCTCCACCTGTATGCTTTCAGGGTGACAGGAACTCTTTACCACCCTGGTCATCTCCCTCATACGTGGATGTCTGCCTATCAGACGAGGCTGAATTTCCGGTAGACTTCACCAGAGATCTGGAGGAGGAGGAATTCCAGGACTTGAATTTCCACCCCTAGTCTCCTCTCTTGGATATTTCCTCCCTAAATGAGGATTTATCCAGGCAGGTGTCTGCCTCTCCTCCAGATGACCCATCCTTCCCTGAGATGATGGTCCAAATTCAAAAAGTCATGGGATTCTCCACTACCGATCATGACAAACAGCGTAAGGATATGGCAGACTATCTAGAATTCATAGGTTTTACAGAGCATTTGAAAGGCAAAGTCCATTAAGCTCGCTATGAATTAGGAGTAACCCTTTATACCCTTATCAATTAAAAAAATATCGAGCTTTGTTTTAAATTCAGCCATAGTCTTGCTGTTCACAACTGTGCATGGGAGTATGTTCCAAATTTCTGTCACCCTAATGTTGAACCATGGCATTCTCTTTTTTGTGGTATATTTACCCTTGAATAATTGAAAGGGATGTGCTCGAGTGTTGTGTGGTTGAACCCTTAATACCAATACCAATTGTTCCCACATTTGTGTGTCAGTTAGGGCCCAATATATCAAGCACATATCGCCCCTTAATCTACAGTATTCCAATGAAAACATACCCAAGTGTTGAAGTCTCTGTTCATAATTTAAGCCCTTAAATTCCCTAATATTTCTTGTAGCTCTCCTCTGGATTTTCTCAAGTGCTCTTGTATCCCCTTTATTGCTAGGAGGCCAGAACTGGGCACAGTATTCCATATGTGGGCGTACCAGAGAGCTATACAGGGGAATGAGAACCTCTCTATCCCTACTTTTAATATGCCTAAGTATGCAATGGAGTGTGCTGCCAGCTTTTTTAACAGCCTGGCTACATTGCATTTTAAAACTGAGATCATTACTTACTCTGATACCCAAGTCTTTTTCATCCAATACCACTTTTAACTGCGTCTCTTCTAATGTATAATTAAAGACATCAGGAGAAAGGACTGCTGTGTGACTGGACTTCTCTGCTGGGACTAAAAAAGAAGAACTTTTGTACTTGGACCTTTAATTTAGGGTAAAAAAAAACAAAACTAACAAACAAAACAAAAAAAAAAGTGTGTGTTTGTCTGGGTTAACTGAACTGAATGGGTATCTGAACAGTTGTCTAGGTGTAAATCTCAGGTGATCGAAAGGACTTAATAGCTGTGAGGTTTAAATTACTTGTAGAAAGATCTAGTAAGTAGGGAGAGTGGCTTAGCTAGAAGGAAGCTACATTTAAAGACTGCTTTAGAAAGATTCTGCTAATAGCTTGGTAGAAGACACCAGGAGAAAGGACTGCTGTGTGACTGAACTTTTGTACTGGGACTATATTGCCCTCCTTCCCCACCCAAAACTAGTTCTATTTTTATAGGCACAGGATTTGACTGACAACAGGAACTTCCTGTTTGGGAGCAGGAAGTGAGTGATCACAGAACCACCAAAGACCCACCATCCTAGAAGGGCAAGAGTAGCTCTCTGGCCCCCCGTAGCTGCTGGAGGTCTGCCTCTGAGCAAGTAAGTGGTCTACTGAGAAGTATAGGATATTCTTGTCTCAGAACAGGACAATCAGGAGCTTAAAGGGCACACAGGCAGAAAGTAAGGAGAGAGAGAAAAACAGAGGAAAGAGTAAGGATTGCAAACAGTTAAGGGGCCAGAAATAAGACATGATTGGAGTGTGCAGTGCAGTGGCTGTGGAGCAGCAGTCTTCCGGGAGATGTTCTGGAGGATGCGGTGTTGTCCCATCTGCAGGCACCTCTCTGGGCTGAGGGAGGAGGTTGCTCATCTCCAGGCTGAGTTGGCCAGGATTTGTGGGACCTCCTCTTCCATCCAGGGACCACCAGTGCCACTGCCGCTGCCTCAGAGGTTGCCAAGAAAGAGGAGCGTTGGACCACAGTGGCCTCAGGGAGGGTGAGGGTGGTGGAACAGAGGCACATCTCTCCAGTTGTACCTCTCCACAATTCCTATGCCATTCTGGCAAAGTGTGGTTCCTCTATGGAGGCACCAACAGTGGAGACCAAGGAAGATGCTGGGAGCCTCCACAAAGGAGACCCAAAGGAGGGTGGCAGGGGACCCTGCAGGGGGAAGGAAACAACTCCTGGTGGGGGACTCCATTGTTAGGAAGGTAGAACTGGGGGAGGAAATGGGAGAGGGAGGTAAGGTGCCTGCCTGGCGCCATGGCTTGGAGGGACAGGGAGCGAATCCTCAGGATTGCCGGAGCAGCTGCACAGGGAAGGGAGCTGGATGTCATTGTCCACCTAGGGACAAATGACCTGGCTAAGAAAGGGATTAGAGAAGTGCAGGAAGAGTTTGTGGAATTGGGGAGGGGTCTTAGTCAAGTAGCATGCACGGTAACCTTCTCGGAGGTGCTGCCCATCTATGGCATAGGAGAGGCTAGGGTGTTCCGCACCATGGGATTCAATCAGTGGTTGAAAAACTGGTGTGGAGCTCAGGGATTTGGCTTCACTGGGGCCTGGGGGTCCACCTGGAGTGATGCAAGCCTATACTGGCATGATGGGCTGCATCTGTCCGGGAGGGGAACCAGGATCCTAGGTGATAGGTTTAAATGCTTCATAGGCAAGCTTTTAAACTAGCCAAGTGGGGAGGCACTGGAAAGGATCAGGGAAATCCTAGCCCCCAAATAATCACGGTAGTAAGTGCGGCAAACACCAACATAGAGGTGTCGTTAGGGAAAAGGGCAGGGGTAAATGGAGAAAGTGACAAAGGCAAGAAGGACAGGGATGGGGCAAAGGGAGTAAGGCCATCAGGAAATGGAGGGTAATGAGTACCAATGCCCGTAGTCTGGGCAGCAAGCTCCTGAGCTGGTGGCCTTGATGGAAGAGGGATGCCTGGATATCGTGAGCAGTCACAGAAACATGGTACACAGAGAACCATGACTGGGATGTTAACATACCAGGATACATAACCTACAGGAGAGACAGGCAGGGAGAAGAGGGAGGAGTAGCTCTCTATGTAAAGGAAGGGATAAAAGCAACTGAACAAAAGAGTAAACAGGGAGGAGAGAAGCACTGTGGGTCACCTTGGAGACTGGAAAGGGCACCACAATCCGCACAGGGGTTGTGTACAGACCCCCATGTCAGGGGGATTGAATGGACAAGGATATGATAGAAGGCATTCTTAGAATGGCAGAGAAAGGGGAGATACTGTTGATGGGAGACCTGAATATGCCAGATGTTAACTGGAGCACATTTGCTGCAGCCACATCCAAGAGCAGGGCCATTCTGATGCCCTACAGGTGGCAGGCCTTAGACAGCTAGTTTCGAACCCACTGTGAGGGAGCAATCTTAGACCTCATACTCTCAAACGGGGCAGTGAGAGGATCTCAGATCTAGAAGTGGCCTGCCATCTGGGACAAGTGACCATCAAACAGTGTGGTTCACGCAAACTCAGCTACAGAGCCAAGCCATACAAAAGTGAGGGTACTGGACTTTAGGAGGCTGACTTTGGCAAGATGGAGAGTGCCTCAGAAAAGCACTAGCAAATAGGCTAGAAGGAAGTGTGGAGCAACAATGGGGAATCATCAAAACTGCCATCACAGAGGCAACAAGCTTTGTGAAGCAAATAAACAAATCAAATGAAAGAAAAGCCACTATGGTTCTCAAAAGAGGTGGCTGTGAAAGTCAGGAAGAAAAGATAGCATTCCGAAGTATAAGAAAACACAGAAGGAGCAGGACAGAGAGCTGTATCAGTTAAGGCAGAAGGAAGCAGGAGGGAAGTCAGAATAGCAAAGGCCCAAACTGAGGAAAGATAGCCCACTCAGTTAAGAAGGGGATAAAACCTTTATAGGTACATCAGCGAGCGAGAAAGACAAAGGAGGGATAGTGAGGTTGAATAGAATGAACGTGGGTGGGCAGAGGGGGACAGTGAAAAGCAGGGATACTGAATGAATATTTCTGCTCAGTATTCACAAAAGAGGAGGGGAAGTGCCTAATCCAATTAACAGAAGCACTCTTGATGGGGGTCGATCCCAGTCCTTTCACAGAAGAAAGGGTTCTGCAAGAACTCCTAAAACTGAAGGTGGACAAAGCAATGGGTCCTGATGGAATTCACCCCAGAATTCTAAAAGAATTAAGGAGGAACTAGTGAAACCACTGGCTACTCTTTTAATAAATCATGGAGGATGGTGTGGTACCGAGGACTGGAGGAAGGCGGATGTGATTCCCTTCACAAAGTGGGACCAAGACAGAGGCAGGAAACTACAGACCTGTCAGTCTGACCTCTGTGGTAGGGAAAGTGATGGAGTCACTTCTGAAGGAATGAATAGTTGAGTACCTAGAGGCCAGTGGAGCACAGGACCCAAGGCAGCATGGGTTCACAGCTGGAAGGTCATGTCAGACGAATCTAATAGATTTCTTTGACTGGTGACCAAAGTAGTAGACCAGGGAGGGGCTGTGGACATGGCTTACCTAGACTTTAGCAAGGCATTTGACACAGTCCCACACAAAGATTAATAGTCAAATTAACCAGCCTGGAGTGGGTCCCAGGGTGATAGCCTGGTAAAACATTGGCTGCACAACAGGACACAGAAGGTAATTGTAAATGGAGTCCACTCTGAAGAAAGAGGGGTTACTAGTGGGGTCACCGCAGGATTCGTATTGGGCCCAGTCCTTTTAATGTCTTCATCAGTGACATTGCAGAGGGACTGGAAAAGAGTATGCCTTTGCAGATGACACAAAGATCTGCAACAGGGTTGATACACAAGGAGGCGTGGAAAGGATGAAAAGGACTTGGCAAGGTTGGAGGAATGGTCAGAAGTATGGCAGCTAGGATTCAATGCAAAGAAGGTAAAATAATGCACCTGGGAAACAAGAACCCAGGGAAGAATACACAATGGGTGGGGAGGTAGTAACAACAACAAAAAGGAAAGGGACCTGGGAGTAATCATATCAGATGACCTTAAGGTTAGCAAGCAATGTGAGAAGGCAGTAGGGAGGGCTGGGGGTATACTGGGATGTATAGGAGAGGCATCAGCAGCAGAAAACAGGAAGTTGTTATCCCTCTGTACAGACAGTTGGTGAGACCCATCTGGAGTACTGTGTCCAGTTCTGGAGACTCCATCTCCGTAAGGACATAGACAGGATAGAGTCAGTCCAGAGGAGGGCAACTAAAATGGTGCAGGGTCTGCAAGAGAAGCCGTATGAGGAGAGACTAAAGGAGCTTAATATGTTTACCCTTGAGGAAAGAAGGGAGAGGGGGGACATGATAGAAACTTTTAAGTACCTCAGTTGAATCAACAAAGTCCAAGAGGGTGGCATCTTTCAGAAAAAGAGACTTGCAAGAACAAGAAGACACAATTTAAAGATAGAAGGAGGGCGGTTCAGGGGCAATGTGAGGAAGTATTATTTCACAGAGAGGGTAGTGGATGCATGGAACAGCCTTCCTGAGGAGGTTGGGGTCTAAAACTGTGGGAGAATTCAAGAATGCATGGGACAGACATAAGGCAATTCTTGTGGGGGGTAGGAAGAAATAGGCTATTGGTTAACTAGGATCTGCGGCCTATCCTGTAGGTAGGGAAATGGGCAGACTAGATGGGCCAAGTGGTCCTTATCTGCGGTCAAAGTCTATGTTTCTATGTTACCGAAGTGCATGACAGTGCACTTATCAAGGTTAAATAATGATTTATTGGATTGTGCCCATAATGCAAGATCAGTGAGGGCTGCCTGTAAAGTGTCCCTGTCATGTAGGTTATTCACTGGGTAGCCAACTCGAGTGTCGTCCATGAATTTAGACAGCCATACCCCAGACTGAGTTTGCATTGAAGAGATGTATAGATTAAATAAACAAGGGCCCAGAACCGAGCCCTGAGGGATTCCACTAGTGACATCTACCCAACTTAAATATTCACCTCTAATGCCAATTCGCTGTCGCCTCTCATTCAGCCAGGACTGAACCCATCGTACAATATGTATATTTAATCCATGATCTTGTAGAGCATTAGCCAATTCTATATGCGGAACTTTATCAAAAGCCTTGGCAAAGTCAAGGAAAACCACATCAACTGAATGGCCCTCATCCAAAGCATTACTGACTTTATTATAGAATTCCAACAAATTGGTTTGGCATGACCTCCCCTTAGTAAACCCATGTTGTACTGAGTCAGTGGCTCCTGTGAGTCCTATAAAGTCATTAACATGGTCCTTAATAATTCCCTCCAGGATCTTGCCCAGCACTGATGTCAGGCTAATAGGCCTGAAGTTCTCTACCTCTTGCCTAGATCCCTTCTTAAAGATAGGAGTAACAACTGCCTGTCTCCAGTCCATGGGGACCTCCCCTACATCAAGAGATTTCTGGAACAGATTGGTAACTGGGCTAGCCAAGATATCTGCAAGTTCTTTTATTAACCATGGGTGTATATCATCAGGCCCCGGTGTTTTATTATAATCAATTTTTTTTAACCTAGTTGTAACATCAGGTAAATCTAATTTGATGCTAGGTTCCATGGAGTCCTTAATTACCTTTACATTACTGATGTGTGAACCCTTGTTGAATACAGATGCAAAGTGATTATTAGATCTCTCAGCCATTTCTGTAGGCTCAGTTATCGGTGAGCCATCAGTAGTTTTCAATGGTGCAATTTTACTGTTTTGCCCTTTTTTATTGTTTATGTTTGAATAAAATGTTTTATAATTTTCCTGGACCCTAGTGGCCAATTTTAACTCATAGTTTGCTTTTGCAGTAGAAATGGATTTTTTAGATTTCTTTTGGCAATTTTTATACAGATCCCAGGCTTTTTTATCATTACTTTGTTTTGCCTTTTTGAATGCTTTGTTCTTTTTGTTTATTAGTTTTTTAACTGAAGAGGTCATCCAAAGTGGCGGGATTTAAATTTCCCATTGTATTAGTATTTCTGGGGTACATGCTCCTGGACCAATGTATGGAGTTTTTGCTTTAGTTTATCCCACATCCCTGATACAGTTTGGTTATCATGATCAAATTTCCAGTCCCATGCTGACAGATCAATATTAATTTGCCCAAAGTCAGCAATGTCATATTTAAATATTTTTGTGTGACCCATATTTCTACCTAAAGAACCCAGAAATTGGAAACTGACCATAGCATGGTCACTGGAACCCAATGGTGGCAGAACTATACAGTTTTGAATATGATTATTTAGATTACTTAAAACCAAGTCAAGGATGTGGTCATCTCTAGTGTTGCTGGAAACTTATTGTTCCACGCCTACTAAATTAAATGCTTCCAGGTAACTAATTTCCGGAGCGGTTTTAGCTCTCAGAGGATTTGGTCTTAGCGGTACCCCCACTGATCCAAACCTACCAAAATGCTATGCTTACAGCCTGGAACCAGCCTTCCACTGTTCCAGCTATTCCCCTCAAGGCGGATCACCCTTACCAAGCTCCTCTGGATCACCCTTTTCTATCCACTACTCCTGAAGCAGATTCAGTAGTCATTGCTGCCGCTCATGATCGTACTAAATGACCAAAACACATGAACTCCTTACCTCCTGATAAAGATTCCCGTAGGATAGACTGTCTGGGTAAAAAAGGTATTCCAAGCAGGTACCATGAATCTCAGAATCCTAAATTATATGGGACATATGGTCAAATACCAATGTATACTCTGGTCCTCGGCCATTGAATTAGTCAATAAACTCTTTCCTTCAAAGGAAAGGGAACACTGATTGGCTACAGTATCTACTGGCAACTCCATCTCATGACACCTCCTTCGTTTAGGATATCATGCGGTCTATACTTCGGCCCACATGTCTGCAACCAGCATTACCTTGCGTCGCCATGCTTGGCTTCGCATCTCAGGTTTTACACCTGATTGTACAGCATAGAGTGGTCAATGCCCCCTTTAATGGGTTCAGACTGTTGGTCCAGGTACCCAAATACTGATAGATGATCTCCAGTCTTCAGGAAGAACTCTACGCACGGTTAATGGCATGTACCATACCTCCCAGCCATCATACCATCCTCAGTGCTCTTTTTATTCCAAAAGAGGTGGAAAATACAGAGGCTCACATAGAGGCAGATTCAGAGGTCGTTCACAGCTTACCAGAACCAGCGCCTCTACTGCCAAGGGCTCCCGCTCTCACCCTCTTGGTGGGGCTGGTCAGCCCGCCCCCCAGTGACCAACTGGAGCTCTGTTCACGCTTCTTCGACCAGGCAATGGAAGCTGTGGGCGGTCATTTCGCCCTCCATTTGGAGGCTTGGCAGATGATCACGTCAGACGAGTGGGTACTCCAGATCAATCAGAGGGGTCACACCCTGGAGCCCCTTTCCAGTCCACCCCCCGGCTCTGTCCATTAGCCACCTGACCATATTCATATTCTGCAGGAGGAACTTCAGGCTCTTCTGACCAAGAAGGCCGTTTACCCAGTACCCCCAGCAGAACACCAAAAGGGGTTTTATTCCCACTTCTTCCCAGTACCCAAACGAACTGGAGCTCTCAGACCAATACTAGACCTTAGACAATTGAACCAATACATCCAGTACAAGAGGTTCCGCATGGTCACCCTAAATTCCATCATGCCAATGTTGAAACAAGGGGTTTGGCTGTGTGCCCTAGTTATGAAGGATGCCTGCCTACATATCCCTATCCATCCTGCCCACCACAGTTTCCTTCGTTTTCACCTGTTGGGACAACACTACCAATTTCCATGACCACATTGATGCCCTTGCATCCACCACCAACATACGGCTTGACATCCTCTTCCACCATAGAAACTGCCTCCCCCCAAATGCTCTCCGGCTCGCTGTTATGTCCTCAGTACTGTCCCTTGTAGACTATGGCCTACCAGTCTATGGTGCTGCCGACACGACTGCCCTCAAAAAAATTCGCATAACCCTAAATAAGGCTTGCAGACTGATTACTGGTGCCCCCAGGCTCACACACACCTGTCAACTGTATGACGATGCTAAACTCCTTACCCTTGATGAACGGCTTCACTATCAAACCTGCCTCCTCACAAAAAAAAAACCCTACTCTGGCTCTCCCCTCCAGGGGTGACTGCATCCATGCACCGGATCCCACCTACTATTGCAACACGGTCCTCCAACAAGACCGCTCTACTGGTCCCCAGATCAAGAAACACTCATGGTCAGAGGTCCTTCTGCTACAGAGCCCCATCCTGGTTTAACTCTCTCTCCCTGCCCCCATCACCAATGCCACCACTATCTCCAAATTGAAAACCACCCTTCGAAGCCAACTCTTCAACACTCGTAGCTGCTCCGGTCTCTGAATGAGGCCCGACCTCGACCTCTCCACTCGTGACAACACCCACCAGGCGGCTCTCCACCTAGCCCACCCCTCCACCTCTTCCCAGCACACCATACCTATGTATAACCTGGCCAGTGCCTGCTGTTTTATGGTAATGCCAGTAGATTGCTCAGTATATGAAACCAACTTGTGTAAGACCTATTTCAATTACTTGTACCATGTAACTCAAATGTATTTTGTTTGACCTCAGTGTGACGTGGCGCCTCTGATGAATGCCTATTTGAGAGAACCTGTGCTATGTAACCTAAAATGCTATGTATGTCCTCAATGTGATGAGGTACCTTTGGAAACGAGCCCCTGGCTCAAAGGTTGTAAACTGATTTTCACAAATAAAAGTTTATAGTGTGAAAAAAAAAAAAAAAAAAATTTTGAGCACTCCTGTTCAGCCTCTCGTCTGCCCCGAGAGTGTTTACCAAGTGCCTAGCGGTGGTAACAGCAGCCCTACGATGGGACGGGCACTTTTTCTTCCCATATCTGGACGACTGGCTCATCAAGGCAGAGTCCAAAACCTCTCTGCTTGTCGCCCTCGACACAACCCTAACTCTGTTCCAAGCTCTAGGGATTACAGTCAATTGGCTGAAATTCAATCTGATCCCTACCCAGTCGCTCCAATATATAGGAGCGGTCCTAGACAACTGTCTCCACCAAGGCCTACCTCCCGGCCAGCAGACGAGACAAGCTTCTATCTCTGGCTTCTTAGATACAAAACTGGAAAATAGTCATAGCCAGATACATGTTATGTCTCCTAGGACACATGGCCACTGCCATCCCTACGGTAGCTTTTGCCTGTCTTCATATGAGACCAATCCAGTGGGTTCTCCAGAACCAGTGGTCTCAAAGAACAGGAAATTTTGAAGACAGAATCAGAGTCACTCCCATGTTGTGGTCCGCCCTAGTATGGTGGACCCTCCGAGCTAACCTATGTTAATGCATGCCCTTCCAGTCCCCCCATTCCTGTAGACGTTGACTATGGATGCATCCCTGGAAGGGTGGGGTGCGAACTTGGATCCTTACAAAACACAAGGCAAGTGGACCAGTTCTCTCCCTCATCCCCATATCAATCTCCTGGAGATGAGGGCAGTTCGCTTAGTCCTCTAGGCCTTTAACCTCACTTGTCCCTGGGACCGTTGCTGATTCAATCAGACACCACCACAGTAGTGTTCTACCTCAACAAACAAGGAGGTATGAAGTCCCGTTCCCTATGGAAAGAGACGCTTGCTGTCTGTCAGGAGGTCATACGACAATACCTTGTACTGACAGCCGTCCATCTACCAGGAAGCTACAGTCTCTTTGCCAACCTTCTTAGTCACCAATCGTCCATACATGAATGGACACACTTCATCACAAAGTGCTTCAGAAGATCTTTTTTCTATGGGGGACCCCACAACTGGATCAGTTTGCCTCCCTAGTCAACCACTGTCTCCCCAGATACTATTCCATTATCCTGAACAAAAAGGGATGGTCTATAGATGTCCTGTCCCAAGCATGGACAGGACTCTTCTTATATGCTCTCCCTTTCCCGCTCCTGCAACGGACTCTACTGAAATTACAGCTCGAACCTGCCACCATAATTCTTATAACCCTTCCGTGGCCTTGGCAGGTTTGGTTCCCCCGCCTTCAACAATTCTCAGTGGAGGAGCCCATTCCATTGCCAGTCAGATCAGACCTCTTGACTCAGAATCAAGGGTCCCTTCTGCATCCCAACCTGAAGGCACTACACCATCACACTTGGCTCCTGAGGATGCTTTCATAGCACGTCTACAAGTGTCCTCCCCTGTTGCTAATATATTACTGGCCTCACGTAAACCAGCGAGCAGGGAAACATATAATGCCAAATGGAAACGCTTTTTCATTTGGGCTGCTTCCTAATCATTGGATCCTAATTCATGTCCACTGACGAAAGTCCTGGATTACCTGGCCTCGATTGCCGAGACAGGTTTAAGCTATTCCTCTGTCAAAGTCCATTTGGCCTCTGTTTCGGCCTTCCATGAACCTCTGGATGGTAGATTACTGTATCAACATCATCTAGCCAAAATGTTTCTAAGCGGAATGTTACACATTAAGCCACTTATCAGAAGACCCACTCCTCCGTGGGATCTAAATTTTCTGATAGAGAAATTAACTCTTAAACCTTTGAACCGGCGGCCACTTGTGACCTCCATTTTCTTTCTTGGAAAACACTGTTCTTAGTGGCTGTCACTTCGGCTTGGCGTATTTCCGAGCTTCATGCCCTCATGTGTAGAGAACCTTGTTTGATTTTTCACAAAGACATAGTGGCACTTCATACCAGCCCTTGCTTTCTACCTAAAGTAGTGTCTGAATACACCTTAAATCAGTCCCTGGAGTTACCAGTATATTATCCTGAACACTCCAACCGAGGTGAACACCTTCTACATACTCTAGATGTCCATTGTGTATTATGATACTATACTAATCGATCTAAATCAATTAGGAAGACCTCTCAACTTTTTGTTACCTTTGCCTCAAACAGGGAAGTGCTCCCGGTCACTAAACAGACCCTCTCCAATTGGCTGGCACAGTGTATCGCATTTTGTTATACAAAATACAACAAGCCATTACCAGGATCTGTCCAAGCCCATTCTACCAGAGCTATGGCCACCACAGTGGCTTGCTTTAAAGGGGCCTTTATCACAGATATCTGCAATGCAGCTACATGGTCCACAATCCATACTTTCATGAAGCATTACAGCTTACGTTGCTTCACGCCATAGGACAGCCTTTGGCTGAGCTGTTCTACAAGGCCTTCTGTCATAATAACCACCCTTCTTGGATTTACTGCTTGGGATTCATCCCAAGTGCATTACCTGCTGCAAGAGATCACTCCTTGGAAGATAGTACAGTTACGTAAAGACCTTACTGTAACAGTAGATCTTTGAGGAGTGTCTCTTGCAGCAGGTATGATCCCACCCTACGTCCCCCTCCTTCTCTAGGAGAACAAATTCTGGTCCATTGATATTTGGGTTGGGATACCTGTGGTACCTCGGCTTTCCCTCGGTCCTCACTTAGCGAGTTGAATCCAGCGGGGGAAACTGAGGATACCAGGGACTGTGCCCACACTTATATAGGAAACAGGAAGGTGATGTCATGTGTGGGCGGCCCCTGGAAAAGACTGCTAGAATTGCTGCCGTACGCCACAGCAACCTCTGGCGATGACCCAAGTGTATTACCTGCTGCAAGAGACACTCCTCAAAGATCTACTGTTACACTAAAGTCTTACGTAACTGTACTTTCTAGGAGTGGTATACGATGTTCATCCACACAGACCCACCAGACCTCCCCTGACTTTGGCGCACAACACTGCTTCCAGCGGGCAAGATCTGGCATCATGGGGCGGAGCCGAGGGAGTTGCCACCTGGGTGGGTTGGAGGAGCCAGCTTGAAGATGGTCTGGCGAAGTCTTGAAGGGAAAGGCACTGCCAGATAGTGTGGATGAACATCATATACCACACCTAGAACTACTGTTACAGGTGAGCAACTGTCTTTTTTGTTCCTCAGACTTCACATGCACCTTCTACTTTTTTGCTCTGTTGAAGTTCTTCTCTGTTTGGGACATAAGTTTGTTACTGCAAAAACAACTCTCATGTCACAGATGACTGTGACTTCAGTGGGTGGGAGGGGGCAAAGAAAATCTGGGGCACAAAGCTTCCATTTTCATGCAGGCATCCTCAGTAGTAAAGAATAAGGTGAGATTGAGACAGTATTTAAAAAGAAAGCTGAATTGTATCTGAATAATAACTGTTTTTTAAAAAAGTTCTCCTGGAGACTAAATAATCCCTTAAACTGCTTTTTCCATTAGGGCAGGCCGGAAGGGAAAGAAGGCTCGAGTGCCCAGAGAATGCTTGTCTTCCTTGGGGAAGGTGTCTCCGCTGCATTAGTGCCACCTAGGTGACCACAGGTGGCATTACTAATGGCGGAGCAGCGGGACTAGGAAGATGTTGGCTGGCTTGGTGCAGGCTTACTTGCATGCTTTACAGTGGAGCCCTAGTCATTTGTGTACCAAGGGAATGGGTGGAACTGTCTGAAAACACCCCCAGCCCAGTAGAATTAAGCATGAAAACACACACACCCTGGAGGAAGTGGTGCCCCAAAGGCTCCCATGGTGAGCAGGACGTACCAGGTAGGAGGACGACAGGGGTGGGAGTTTACTGGAGAACAGAAGTGGACCAGAGCTAGAAATGAGGTGACAAAACTGAAATTAAAAACACAAAACAAAGAAGTTCTTTCCAGTCCAGTTTTAATGGATTCTTTCTTCTGCTGCGGTGTAGCTTGCAAGGAATAATCCGTCGGAATGATGGCTGTGAGACGACATGTACAGAACGTGACGGCTGGTGCCTTCCAAAAACCAATGATGAGTTGAGGGACATCATGTCCAACATGATAAAGCAGATAATTCGATTGAAAAGACCCAGTAAGTTTTATTGCGTTCCTTTTTGCTATTATAAATTGCCTTATTTTATTTACGAACAGAAGAGAGAGAGAGAGAAAAAAGTGCCTTAGTTGGGATTTGAACCCAGTCCGCCCGGAATATCATTCAGGTTGTGCTACCAGCTGTGCCACCAACACAACTGGAAACCTGGGACTCCCAGAAGCACCTTATTCTTTCTCTACTGCACAACCTGGTGCTGCATAAATAATTACATTTACATGCACATGGGCATGGTGTGCACATATATGAATTCAAAACAGAAGAGAGAATGAAATAAGTGCCTTAGCTCAGATTTGAACCCCGGCCACCCAGAATACCATTCTGGTTGTGCTACCAGCTATGCCGGCTAAGCAGCTGGAAACCTGGGACTCCCAAAAGCACCTTACTTTTCTCTAATGCAAAACCTGGGGTTGCACAGATAATTAAATTTACATGGATAAGAGTGAGGTGTACATATATGGAATCTCCCAATCAAAAAAAAAAAAAAAAAAAAGAAGAGAGAAAGAAATAAGTGTCTTAGCTGGGATTTGAACCCAGGCCGTCCAGAGTACTGTTCCAGTTGTGCTACCAGCTGCCCCATCATGACAATTGGAAACCTTGGACTCCCAGAAGCACCTTACACTTTCTCTAATACACAACCTGGTGCTGCACAAACATACGGGCAGCAGAGTGGATGACTGGCAGGTGGATTACATCCTGCATCGACCTCTGCTATAGGTTGGTAGGGAGCTTCCCATACAGCTGAGGGCTCATTCAACCAGACATACCCTTGCCTAGGTGGCTGCTTCCAGTGACATCCCTATCCTGGAGATCTGCAGGGCTGCACCTGGAAGTCAGCACCCACCTTCTTTTCCAGTTGTTTAACTAGGAGTCTCCCATTACAGCATCGACCTCGATTCTTGTCAGGATGCTGCATTTGGGACCTTGGTTCTCCAATCTCTGGTCACCAAATAGGATTTTGTTCCTTGCCCCCTCCTCCCGGAGAACTTCAGGAAGTCTGCCAGAGTGTGGATAGGGAACTAAATCCACATCCCTAGAAAAATAGGTTACTGACCTCTAACCATAGTTCTAGGAGTGCCGTGGTATATAGGTCACATCCACACTGCCAACCCTTCCTCCCCTAGCAAGTGGCACACAAAGTTTTGTTTCCTGCATGCAAGATCTGACATCACGGGGCAGAGTCTGAGGACATACTGTCCTGGTGGTAGGAGGAGCTTAGCTTAAAGACGTTCCAATAAATCCACAATTCCAGTGGACCTTTCTGTGTGTAGATCTGAACTATATACCACTCCTAGAACTATGGTTACTGGTGAGTAACTTTTTATTTCTTTTGCAGTTTCTTTAGATGTCATATAGCTAGCTTTAAAGTTATACGTTTAACAAAAATTCTGAGCTCATGGCCACACCACGTACATCCACAAAGCCCAAGTTAACTTTAAAAAACTTTTAGACATTTGCTCCAGCATTGTATTAAGGTTAACAACTTACAGGCAGCAGCCCACAGGGAGCCAGCCGACAATTTTCAAGGCTACAAATAGCCAGCTTTAAAGTTATCCAGCGTTGACATCTTCGCAATTTGGGCCCATACTGACACCACAGGCTACATAGCTGCTTCAAAACACTGTGGGTGATGAGTTTGCCTTGCACCAGCTAGGTTGGGGAAGAGGTATTGAGTCTGTTTGCATGCTTCCAGTCTTGTTGAATTTATTCTCTAACCTTCCCCCAATCATTTTGGCACCCCTGGGGCACGCTCCAGAAGATTTTCTTTTTTTGCCAGTAAGGTTTTAATCCTCTCCATAGCCAGAGCAGGCAAGCCCCCTTCGGCAGCTGTTCCTACCGCCCCTCCAATGGCTACCACTGCCCCAGGCCCTACCCTGCTGGCTGTATCCCCCATAGATTAACCCCCCCAATGCGGGGACAGGGGGAAACCATCCTCCTCCCCCCAGAGAATACAATCGAGATTGCTGGCTGAATGGTGCTCGTGGTGGCACGATGGTGGTGGACAAGTACACAGTGTGTCATTCACACCTGCCCCACCATCACTGTTTCCACCAGTTTTTCTCCCTTAAGCCCTCCCGCACGTTGGTACATGCCTGTGGAGGCACCCATGTGCCCCGGAGTCCCGCTGCTTTCCGTCCTTCGTGCCAGTCCTGACTCAAACTGTCACTAGGCCCTTGGTGGCAGTATAGTAGCGTTTCTGATAAGCCCTCTTTCCCCAGGAGAGGAGATTCTTTCATGGAACACGTATTCTTTCCCCCCAGCTGACCCCTAGCAACCTGAAACCCTCTTGATCCTGAGTTGCTGGCGTAGTGGGTGTTTGCGATACTGCTGCACCACTGGGATGGCCTCCGGAAAGTTTTCTTAACTGCATCCTTTCTTTGGTTTATACTACGCAGAGTGCTGTATACTGGTGTAACTCCTTCCCCCTAGTGTATTTTTTCACTGGATTACCTGACTCCTCACGGTCAGCCACCCACGTGGTCACCCCCTGCAGCCCCCTAGGACTCCGATGACTGGAATGGCGAGTGGGGACCCGAGTGAGAGCACAGAGCTTGAATCTTTGGTGCTTCCTGTGCCATTGCAAAGTGACTTCGGCCACATTTTTACTGCCGACAACCAGCACTCGCGATGGAACCAGGGACCCCCCCCCTTCCCCGACAGACTCTAATGCATGACTATGCAGCAACAACTGATCACATAGGCATTGTGGAATCATGATGAAAACACTCCTTTTTTTCCTCTCTCCTTTGTTCCTCCCCCTGTTGGCAATTCATTTTGCAGAATGCGGTATAAATCTTGATGTCTGCTTGACCTTGGGCATTTCTGAGCTCCCATTCTCTGTAATATTCCTAAACTGCTATACCTCTCTGCGCCCGCTATTTCCCTCCCTCTTGCTGATCTCCTCAACCTGTCTTTCCACACTGAGACTATCCCTGAAGCCTGGAAACATGCTACAGTTCTCCCCCTGCCAAAGGGAGGTGATCGTTCATCTCCTGGGAATTACTGCCCCATCTCGCTTCTACCCACCTTGACTAAACTTCAGGAACACCTTGTTCTCTCCCAACTCCCTTCCTTTTCTTTTTTTTCACTTTTATTTGTGGATTATCGTATAATAAAGTTGCAAAATGTACATACATTCCAAGTGCAAATGCATTCATTGAGCAGAGGTGAAATATCTGCTCAGTAGTTTCTTTAAAGGACAATGCAATACAGCATATTGTTCAAATACAGTCCCTTCACCACCTTAAGTATGCAGGAGAAAAAGACAAGTATAAACTTGTAGGTTATAGCACTCTCACCCCAGACTACTTTCATTAATAACATTTTGCCAAGTTTCACTCCCAGTCACAGAATTAAACCAATTGTGGGGGATGATTCTTGCAAGCTAGACATAACTCTATATATAAGATTACCTGAGCTTGGTTACTTTAAAATGAAACCCTGCATAAACACTGATCCTCTATGGGATCATACAGGGGAGAGAAATACATTGTGGGGTATTTAAAGTCCACAAACTGAGCAGTGAATATCAACACACCTTGAAAAGATCCCATTGTCCAGTTGCACAGATATAAAACATTTACAGGCATACACCCTTAGATAATACAAGACAATTGTTAAACTTTAAACGTATAGTATGTATGCCTGGTATTATTGTTCAACTTGCAGCATCTAAAGACCAAAGCACTGCCTTACCAGTACTTCAGCCCGCAGGGACAAGTAAAGCAAGACAGTCCAAAAATAGTTCATTTTGGTTCCTCATTCACCTCGTCTTCTGGAGCCCCCGCATCCAATTGAGCCAACAGTTTTTCGGCAAAGTTACCAGCGTCTTCGGGATCAGTGAAGATGTAAGGCTTGTTCTTATGGTGTATTTCCAGTCGGGCTGGATAAAGTAATTGAGCCCTCACACCTTTGTCCAGCAAGGATTTCTTTGTGACCTGCAGCTTCTTTTTACAGTCGTGCGTCTATCCCCTTTGCTTCGTGCAGCTTGGAGCAGTGGAACTCTGGCCTCCTGTGTTGACAATGTGGCTACTGCTGTAAGGGGCCTTTCCACGGATCTTCCTTGTGGTTTTTGGTACAGTGGGATAGGGAAGGCTTGAACCACCCTTTCTCCCATGTCCCTCAGAAGCAGATTTATATCATCAAAGATATTTTTTTTTTCCAGTGTATTCACCAGCTCTGTGTGTCCTACATATCATGGGGGAAACCCACAATCCGAACATTATGTTGCTGGAGCCCATTGTCCAACATTTCAACCTTGGCTCGCAGAAAACCCACATTGCGGATCAGGCCTGAGGACACTTATGAGTGATGCTCAGGAGTAGAGGTGAGCTCAGCTCTGGTCCATGCTTGCCAGCCGCTTATTTGTTTCAATGCCCATCGCTTGGAGTTTACGGAGGAACTGAAGGACTTGGGTGAAATTTGCAGCATTAGCTGCGGTGTGGCCTGTAGTTTTAGAAGACGCACTGGTCTTAGGCATATTGAAGTATGTTTCTAGTCCTGAGACCGTGGGCTGCTGATGTTTCTTTGGCCCCAAAGTGTTCGGCAGGACATCCTCTCACTAGCGGTGTACACAAATATAAATTCAAAGCGGTAAGAACATTTAATTTTAAACTTATTTATTGATCCCACCACACAGCTCCGATAGAGACGTCCACCCTGTTAGATGCTCCACAGCGCTCCCCTACTGTCCTCCTTTCTTGACGATGACTCCTTCTTCACTCCCTTCCAATCTGGTTTTTGGAAGAATAACTCCACAACCACTTCCCTACTTAGACTCACTGACTCTATCCATTCTGCTATGGATAGAGGTCACATTACTTCTGCTATCTTTGTCTCCCACTCCCTCCTCCCCAGAACTCGTCAGCTGACTTGTCTCTGTCTGCCTGCAACTGGTTCAGAGCCTACCTGGTAGGTAGAACTCAGTTTGTTAAAATAGCTGACTCTACGTCCCCTCCACTACCCATCTCTACTGGTGTGCCTCAAGGCCCCATACTTGGCCCACTCTTATTCTCAATTTTTCTAAACTACATACCATTAGTATGTTCCTCATCCTCTATCCATATGTATGCTGTCAACACGGTCTTGTTCACCTCTGGCCAATCTCCTTCCAATGTGACTTCTCTGATGTGACTTGTCTCTCCCTCTTATATCCCCCACCTTCTACCCTCGCCTGTCCACTTCCCCACTTTGTTTTATACCTGCCCTCCCTTAAGTATACAATAGCACTTTGAATCGTGTGCTCAGCCTACTACTTCTAGCACTTCAAATGTGTCATCCATCCTCTAACCTTTACCCTACTGGATCACCTGCTCTTGGGTTGTTGCAATGTACATTATATCCAAACATGGTTTTGTTTACCCTGGCCGGGTTGTTTCTGCTTTGTAATTGTACTACGCTGTTTTGTTTTAGTAATTGTGCTTGTATTGCTTTGTGTTTGCCTGTTCTCCCAATTCTTGTACCACACACACCCTGGAAGCTTCTGGAAACAAGTTGTTTACAGCTCATGTTGTCTTTCCTGGTGAAACGTTTTCCAAATAAAATAAATAAGTAATAGCTGTCGAAGCAGTGCATGATAGATGTCAGCCCAGCATGATACTTCCCTCCTGAGCTCCCAAATAGGCCTGGCATCAAACACGGAAAAAAGGGAAAGAAAAACAGATGGCTTATTTTGGCAGGCATGTTGTAATATACATAGGAAACAGTGACATTTAAGCCCTGTTTTACATGGTTGCATTTGTACCGGAGCAACATGAGCGCTTGGGTTGCTCTGGTGCAAAGGCAGCCATGTAGACACTAACCAGCTGGCGGTAATTTGATCACTGCACCTCTTCTGGATCCGGAGGAAACTTGGGGACACTGATCGGAGCAAACAGTGTAAGCAGTCACATAGACAGGCTGCACCGTTCGCTTGGACATAAGTTACTTTATCCTTTTGGGCTAGTCTTTCCTAAGTGTGGGCCTTTGTGCCCCTCACCACTTTCCCTACTTCTTTCGCTTCTCTTGATGCACCTCCTTTGTCTCTTTGCATCTCTTTAAACTTCCTGAATGCTATCCGCTTAACCTTTACCTTTTCAGCCATTTACTTTGAGAACCACATCAGTCTTTTTTCTTGTGTTTTTATCCACTTCTTTTGCACAGAGGTTTGTTGCCTTCATTGTGCCTTCCCTTAACTTAGACCTGTGTTTCTCCACCCCAATCTACCCAGGTCACACACCCCCCCCCCCTCAAAAAACCAGGTCATCCTTGAGGTATTCACCCATTTTTTAAAAATGTGCCATCCTGAAGGCCGGGACCCTAGTCCTTGTGTGGTTTACCTCCACTACCATACTTATGTTGAACCACACTGTACAGTGATCACTGAACTCCACGTGGCCTCTCACCTTGACTTCTACAATACTGTCCCTGTTTGTGAGCACCAGGTACAGTACTGACCCATCATGAGTGGGCTTGCTGAGAAGTGCCCCTTGCAAGGAGTCTTGGATGTCCCTGCACCTAGCTGAAGCTGGGAGTCTCCAGTCTGCATCCTGTCTCTCTCCCCCCCCCCCAGCAGCACCTCCCCTTTGTTCTGCCATTGTGCTAATGGTTTCCAGCAGTGCCTTATCCAGTTTCTCCCCCTGTGTTGGAGGTCTGTAGATCATGCCAGTGTTTTATTTTATCTATTTATTTATTTATGACTTTGATAACCGGGTGAGTGCACTGATCCCAGGGACTGTTTTCGGGCATGACCTGGGCCATAACACATGGCGCAGGATGACAGTAGAGTACAAGGTAACAGGAATAGTGGCTTCAGTTCCTGTCTCCAGGGTGACCCACAGTACCTCCAACTCATCCATTCCCCCCCTGGATTCTGTGTGTTTCCATTGCTTTGATACCCTCCCTTACATACAGAACCACTCCTCCTCCCTTCCTGACCACCCTATCTTTCCTGAACCGAGTATAGCCTGCTTTGGCCATGTTCCAGTCATGGTTTCCTGTGAACCACAATTCCGTAATGGCCAGCTCAACTGAAATGGTATTCTGGGTTGCCTGGGTTAAAATCCCAGTTAAGGCACTTGTTTCCTTCTCATCGGTTTGTTTAGATTTCATATATGTGCACACCGCACCCTTGTGTGTGTTAATGTAATTATCTGTGCAGGTCCAGGTTGTGCATTAGAGAAAGAGTAAGGTGCATCTGGGAGTCCCAGGTTTCCAATTGCCTTGGTGGCAGCGTGGGTTCAAATCCCAGTTAAGGCACTGATTTCTTTCTACTGTTCGTTGGGCTTCCATATATGTGCACAACACACCCTTGTAAATGTTACTGTAGTTAACTCTGTAGCACCAGGTTGTGCATTATAGAAACAGTAAGGTGCTTCTGGGAGTCCCAGGCTTCCAGTAACCTTGTTGGAGCAGCTGGTTGAGCAACCGGTATGGTATTCTGGGTGGTCTGGATTCAGATCCCAGCTAAGGCACTTATTTCTTTTTTTTTTTTATTTTTTTTTTCTTTCTCAATAAATGTTATAGTTTTGTATTAATTAATACAATAGTTCAGTTATACATACAAGTATACATCCGAAGTGCATTCAATTTACAGTTAGAATTTACCTGTTGCTAGACTCTTTATGCAGAAAAACAAAAACACATGAAATAGTCTGTACTTTGGTGAAACCCAAGTAGAACAATTTCAACATAACCTATATAATCATATCATAAGAAAATATATTCAAATCAGTCTCCCCTTTTTCAAATACAATCGCTTTCCAGTTAACCTGTTCTGACTCCGTATATGTGCACAATGTACGCTTGTGTATGTAACCTTATTTTATTTATGTAGTTTAAAAGTGCACTGAACATACAGTGCCTATTGTCGGGCACTAACTGGGACAGTACTGACTACAGGATAACTACAGATTGTAAAATACAGAAAATACAGCTCAAAGTACAATAGAGAATTAAAGAATATCCATTAGTGATGCTGCAGTTCTTGATAATAGCAATTTATAATTGTTAAAAAAGTAGGTAAAAAGAGATTCCAGCCGTATCGGTCCTTGCAAAACAGGAGAAGATGGAAGGTTTGATACCTTTTATTGGGCCAAGTGTCTTGTACAGAGATGGAATTTATACACAAGCTTTCAGGGCCACACAGGTCCCTTCTTCAGGTGAATCACCTTCACCCCCACCTCGGGGGGGGGGGGCGCGGGGTTCAGAGCCAGGGGATCCACGGGGCTGGAGCGGACCTGGTGGAAGGCTTCAGACAGGGAGGTAGAGTCGCTGGTGAGTGGGGTAGCTGGATAGAGTTCCCAAGACTGGAGCAGAAACAGTCTACCAAAAAAAAAAAGATTCCAGATGAGGGACATCCAGTTTCATCTCTGGTCTCACTGGTCTCAGAAAAGGGATTCCCTGTCAAAGATGGTACCAGTCACAGGAACTGCAGTGCAGTGGTGGCAGGAAAAGAACAACCTCAGGGAAGACGTATCTTTCCTCCAGTTGCCAGCAGCAGCAGTCTTGACAACAGATGCCTCCCTCCTAGGGTGGGGTGCCCACCTGGAGGAGCATACTGCTCATGGTACCTGGCTCCAGCAGGAATCTCTGCTTTACGTAAAACTGCTGGAACTTGGGGCAGGTAATCTGGGCATTCAGGCCGTTGCTTCAGTGCTGCAGGGCAAAGTGGTTCAAGTCAGGACAGACAACACAACCTCAATGTACTACATCAACAAGCAAGTGGACACAAGGTCTTCCCCTTCCTGTGCACAGAAGCTATGAAGATATGGAACCTCGCTTACTCCCTAGAGATCTCCCTCTCAGCAGTTCGTCTCCTAGGGAAGGGCAACGTCCTCGCAGATGCCCTCAGCAGGATCAACCAGAACCACCACCACGAGTGGTAACTAAACAGGCAGATCCTAGAAGTGGTGTTCAGAATGTGGAGCACCCCAGAGGTGGATCTCTTTGCAGCCCCAGACAGTCACCAACTGCCACTGTTCTGCTGCAGGCCTACTGCTCTGGGCATAAGGCCTCCAGATGCACTTCTGTTAGATTGGACAGGGAAGTTTCTGTGTGTCCCCCATTTCCCCTGCTGCTCAGAGGACTGAACAAGCTCAGGGTTCAGCCAGCAAAAATGGTCATCAGTGCTCCAGACTGGGCCAGGCAGCCCTGGTATTCCCTGCTACTGACCCTCTCAATCTCCAAACCAGTTTCCCAGCCCAGGAGGCACAACCTACTGACCACCTCTCAGGGCAGGGTCCTGTACCCCAGTCTCCGGTCCCTCAGACTCAGAGCTTGGCTCTTTAGGACTTAGAATATGCTGACCTGCACCTCTCGGAAGAGTTGCTAGAGGTCCTCAGGGTGTCTAGAAAATCCTCCACTAGAAAGACTTGCTTTTCTAAATGGAAGAGGTTTTCTATTTGGTGCGGTCAGACATATAGACCACCACCAGGCTGGCTTACCAGTCATTTTGGACTATCTGGCACACTTGCATTCCCTTGGCCTTCGGCTTGCCACTGTTAAGGTGCACTTGGCAGTGGTATCTGCATACTTTTCTGCTGGGAAAGGGGCAACCCTTGCCGCCAACCAGGTATTCAGAAGGTTTTTCAAGGGCCTACTGCATTTGCATCCTCCTCACAAGGAACCCACTCCTGCATGGGACCTCAATATATGCATTGGCCAGCTAATGCAACCACCATTCGAACCCATGTCCTCAGCAGAACTTAAGTATGTGACATGGAAAGCAGTGTTTCTAGTAGCCATCACATCAGCCAGGAGGATCAGTGAGCTTCAGGCATTCTCTACAGAGCCAGATTACATAGCTGTCCACAGGGACAAGGTTGTCTTTAGGACCAATAGAAAATTCCTCCCTAAGGTGGTTTCAAACTTTCACCTTAATTAGTCCATGACATTGCCAGGCTTTTTCACTGATCATTCCAGTTCAGGGGAATGAAGACTGCATAGTCTTGATGTCAAGAGAGCTGTAAGGGGGATGTTGGGGTGTATTAATAGGGGTATCATAAGCCGTAAGAGGGAGGTAATAATCACTTTTTACAAGACACTGGTTAGGCCCCATCTGGAGTACTGTGTGCAGTACTGGAGGCCGCACCTGCACGAGGACAGTAACAAAATGGAGGCAGCCCGTAGAAGGGCAACCAAAATGGTGCAGGGACTGCATCAGAAAACATACGAGGACAGATTAACGGAGCTCAGTATGTATCCCCTAGAGCAAAGGAGGGAGAGGTAATATGATCGAAACATTCAAACATCTTAAGGGCTTTAACAAGGTGAAAGAGTCTAACATGTTTTAGTATAAGAAAAATAGCAGGACAAGAGGACACAGCATGAGATTAGAGGGAGGCCGATTAAGGGATAATGTGAGGAAGTTATTTTTCACAGAAAGGGTGGTGGATGCATGTAACAGGCTTCCAATTCTATGTTTCTACTACTTGGATCACACAAAATGACACAGGCAGGATAGAACCCAGCTCTTCCTAACCTGTGGGGAAGGGCATACCCGCCTCAAAGAGGACCATTGCCTGTTGCATTGTGGCCTGTATCCAATTTTGCTACAGCAAAGTGGGTAACGCGTCTCCTGTAGGCCTCAGGGTCCACTCTACAAGGGTATGGCTGCTTCTATAGCAGCTGTAAGAGATATCCCTTTGCTAGAAATGTGTAAAACAGCTACCTGAAAAACAGTTCACACCTTTACCAAGCACTACAGCCTGGATACCCAGGCCAGAAGTGATGCCAGGTTTGGCACAGCAGTACTGCAGAGCTTGTTTCTTAAATAGGTGCTCTACCCTCCTCCAAAGGTACTGCTTGGGTAGTCTGCAGAAGTCGAAATACAGTAAGATTTCCTGGGGTTTGAAGAAAAAATTACTTACCATAGTAATCTTGTTTCTTCCAAGGGAATCTTACTGTAGTCTGAGCTCAAACCCTTCCTCCCCTGCTAGAAACTATGGGCACTGCAACACAGTTGCCCATGGTGCTTGAAACCTTTGAGTGGTTTTGTTTTTTGGGCGTAGTGATTTGAGTCTTAGTGATGCCACATTTTTAAATAAAGGGGGATTGTTTGGTGTGGGGTGTTCTGAATTGGTTATTTAATTATTAGTATAGTTTAGATAGCTTCTTATTATGTTTGCTCCGTAAGAATCTGACGGTTGTAGAATGTTTACCAGGGACAGTGGTTTGAAAACAGAGCTCGAGCCTAACATTCCACAATTAGCATACTGTAGGTGCTATTAACCATTTCAGCTCTGGAGCAGTCTTATGGTGAGACCATACTGCAGAAGTCGGAATACAGTAAGATTCCCTTGGAAGAGACAAGATTACTATGGTAAGTAATTGTTTCTTTCGACCCCTGTGATAAGGCACACTAGTGTGTTTCTGTTGCAGTCAGAGGCTGTGAGCTGGAATCTTGACACATAATAGAGTGATCAGAGTGAGGAGACTTAAGTGTTTTTTCTGGGGTAGCACACAGTCATGCATTTTCAAGGACTGAGCATGGTAAAAGTATAGAATGTTTCTGACTTAGTATAAAGTCATCCAGTCATAAGTGGTAATGCCGAATGACACCTCAGATCATCTTTGGGGGTATCTTGGTTATCGGGTAACAACGCAGGAATCTTCACCGTCAGTGAAGGGGAATCCACGTGGAAGATTTTCAGCAGTACAACTGGGGCCGTCCACGTCTTCGACGTCAGCTAACGTCACCAACCCTGTATAGGTGTGAGTGGCCCTGCTCCCTCCTCAGTTCTTTCCAACCGTCGACCCGCTTGCATGAGTCTCCAGTGGAAGCTCCGTTGCAGTATTCATGCCTTTTTTCAGTCTACAGCTTTTTTCACTTACATAGTTAAAACAAATTTTAATAGAGTACTTCTCTTGTTTATGTCGAGAGTTATTCCTTCCTCTTCTCTTTTCTGTCACTGCCGGTGTGGAAAGATTGCCTCTACAGACCAACAGTCTGTTTGTGTCTGCTGTCTTGGGCCTGACCCCAAAGTTTTTGACTGTGAGTGACTGTGATGATGAAGAGTAGAGTGCCACAAGGGTCAATTTTGAGTCCGCTTCTCTTCAATATCTACATCGGTGATATTGCTGAGGGTTTGAGGGGAAGGGTGTGCCTATTTGCTGATGATACAAAAATATGCAATAGGGTGGACACCCGGGGGGGGGGGGGAGTGGAGTACATGAGGGAGGATTTAAAGATGCTTGAAAAATGGTCTGGGATGCGGCAGCTGAAATTTAATGCCAGGAAGTGTGCTGTGATGCACTTGGGGAATAGGAACAGAAGAGTACAGTACACCCAAGGTGGGGAGTAAATTAAAGTAACAGAACAGGAGAGGGATCTGGGGATCAAAGTCTCCTCGAACCTTAAGGTAGGAATCCAGTGTAGCAGGGCGGCGGGGAAAGTCAATGGAATGCTGGCATACATAGGCTGGGGCATTACTAGCAGAAAGAGGGAGGTAATAATGCCCCTTTACAAAGCCATGGTGAGGTCACACCTGGAGTATGGGGTTCAGTTCTGGATGCCACATCTCTGCAAGGATATAGATGCATTGGAGAGGGTTCAGAGAAGGGCAGCCAAGATGGTGCAGGGTATGCAGGGAAAGTCATACGAGCGGAGGTGTAAGGAGCTGGATCTGTACACGTCGCAGACAAGGAGAGAAAGGGAAGACATGATTGAAACTTTTAAATATGTAAATAGGCTCAATAAAGTGGGAGAAGGGGGTTTACTTAAGAGGAAGAAGGGGATCAGAACTAGAGGGCACAGCCTCAGACTGCAAGGAAAAAGATACAGGAGCAAAGTGAGAGGGTGTTTCTTCACGGAGAGGGTGGTGGAGCCCTGTAACAGACTACCAGACAGAGTGGTGGGGGCTAAATCGGTGGAAGAAATCAAGAGGGCATGGGACAAGCATATGGGTCTGAGTATTGGGGGGAGGGTGGGGGCTGACAGGGAAGGGGAGGTGTAGGGGGAAAAAGGGGCAGACTAGATGGGCCAGTATGGTCCTTTTCTGCCATCAAACTTCTATGATTCTGTGTGAGCTCTGCCAGAAGATTAACCAGACTACCCTTCGGCGATGCAAGAAGGGTCTGAAAAAATTCCTGATGGAATAACAGGTAGCCAGCTCCAGGCAGGGGTCCTCAGGGGCCCTGGCCTCCTACTAGCCAACAGGATCTTCAAGCTCCAAGGCCCGAGACAAGTCCTCTAGGAGAAGTAAAAAAAAAAAAGACAGAGATTGTGACTGCTCCCCCCTGGCACCGATCTTGCTCCTCTTCTTCTGGGGTATCTTCGTTCGCTGCAGATGCTCTGAGGAAGAGAGCTGCTGTTCAGGTCTCTGGCCTACCAGACCCATACTGACAGCACGTCCTCCTGATTCACAGGGCGCCCAGCTGTAGATCTCCGGGTTGTCTGCCCCTCCATCGTTGACAACAGTTTAGTCGGTGACAACTCTCCCGTCGAGGACTGCCCCTTCTCCCACCAGGGCTACAGGCTCATCGAGTTCGCAGAACACAGCTGGAGGGTCGTCAACACCAGTGCCGTCGAACTCCCCACCATCGACGTCCACCATGGACCTGAGCAAAGTACTGACTAAGTTCACCAATGTACTTGTTTAGCAGCTGGGTGCTTTTAATAGGCCCCCCTTCGCTGACACCATTGACGGGAGCTTTGTCAACAACGCCTGTTCATTAACCCTGGGAGACTCCTCGTGGGCCACTGCCAGTAAACCCGATGCCAGACCCAGACCCAGAGATTGAGGAGGTCAGTGTCGAGAAGGAGCATCACTCTGACCTCATTCTTCCTGATGATGTGGAGGAAGATGAGGAGGAGATCCTGCTTTCTGGCAAGTCCACAGCCTCTTCTGTCAGTGAGGACTCTGTGAAGCATACTCCCAGGTCCCCTCGCGAGGACCCCACATTTTTTAATGTGATGAAGCAGGTGTCCTCCACATTGGGCTTCCACACTGAGGAAGAGGTTGCCACCAGAAAGGACATGCTGGACTTCCTGGAGATTCCAGAATCTCCCCCTAAGACCATTCCTCCTATGCTTCCAGCATTGAAGAATGCAGCCACGGCAACCTGATACAGACCAAACATGGTGCCAGCCATGCCAAGCAGGGCAGATAAACTCTATCACGCCCCCTCAGGGTCTCCTCTATTTTTACTGCCCAGGTGAAATTTGATTCAGTATTCATCACAGCGGCCCATGACAGATCTAAGATGCCCAAACACCTTAGTTCTAGGGATGTGGATATGTTGTTCTTTTCCCCACTTCTTTGCATGTCCTTTCCCTTAAGGTATCTTGCCGGAAGGTCTAAAAGCTGGCTCCTCCCACCCACCCGGGTGATATATCCCTCTGCTCCACCCCTTGACACCCGATCTTCCTTTCCTCTGGAAGATTCAGATTCTAGGGATGTGGATATAATGTTCTATCCACACTGTCTGGCAGATGCCTTTCCTCTTTAATTCTTGCCGGAACATCATCAAGCTGGCTCCTCCCACCCACCCGGGTGGTAAAACCCGTGGCTCCACCCCTAGACGCCAGAGCTTCTTTTCTGCTTGAAAGGTTCAGGTTCCCTCCTTACCGCTGCCATGTGTAGTAAGCCTTAGTGCACGAATCTTCGGATTTGCTTCCTAAACTTACCTTAAAACTCGTACAAGTTCCAATTTCAACCTTCTCTTCAATTGTTTCCGCAGTGGAAGGCAAGACTGCTCCTGGGTTTCGCCGGTGCCCCTGCGGGCAGAAGATCTCGCAGACCGACCCTCACGCCACGTGCGTGTACTGCTTAGGCCATGATCATGATCTGCAGGCCTGCAAATGTTGTCGGTCCTTCCACCCAACTGTGCTGGAAGACCACGCTGCCCGACTCCAGCCGGGCCAACTGGAGAAGTGTTACCTGCCAGTCAAATCCAAGGATGCCCATTGGGTGGTCTCCGTGGCTGCAGGGTCCGTCGAGCAGCTTGAACAGCTCAAGGCCTTCGAGGAGAAGGCGGCCCAGGCCGCCACTCAGTCCTCTTCAGCTTCAGCCTTTGTTCCACTCCAGTTGGGCTCCACTTACTCGGCTTCCTTCAAGGAGCTATGCCAATCCCTCTCAACTAAAAGAGAGTGTCCTTTGGGATTGCACAGTTCGTGCTCTCACAAGGAGTCGTCGAAGAAAAACCGAGGAGAAGGCTCATCGTCGACGCTCCTGAGATCGGGAATGATCTGACTTCGAGATATAGCTCTTGCAGCAGGTTACACCATAAGGACTGAAGCCGGCAGGCAGCAGGACCCCACGGAGAACTTCTAACTAGCTCTACCCAGATGTCGGCCCCGCTCCCAACATCAGGTACATCATAAAAGAGGCAGTACCCCAGCTTACCTCAGTTCTTTTCCTGCCATCGACTCGCGCGCATCGGCTCCACGTCGCCCCAGCGGGCAGACAACGCTAAGAAAGAATTTTCTTGTTTCCATAATTTTCACAAGTACATGTCTGCTTCCCCGACTCCTTCTACAGAAGGACACCCCTCTAAGTGCGCTTACAGCAAGCACCTTCAGCTTTGTAAGTTCTTCCAGAACACTCTCCACTGTGAATGGACTGAAGTCCACTCCTTCCCCCCCCCAAAATGCCACTGCAACCCAGCTGTGGTCCTTGACCTTCCCCCTCCTTAGTGAATACTGAGCAGAAGTATTTGTTCAGTATTTCTGCCTTGTCCAGAACCCCTTCCTTACACACTCCCTTCTCCCCTTTCAGCCTCACAATCTGCCCCCCAGTTTTTCTTCTTTCACTGATGGACATATAAAATGCCTTATCCCCTTTGTTTACAGACCGTGCTAAACTCTCTTCTGTCTGTGCCTTCGCCTTCCTAACAGCCTTCCCTGCTTCCCTTAGACATTCAAGGTACAACTCCCTGTACTCCTCCCTTTGGCTCCCCTTTTATTTCTGAAACTCAGCCTTTTAGCCCTGTCTCTGTCCCCCACCTCTTTGGAGAACGATAGTGGTTTCCTTCTTCTTTTCCCTTTGGCTACTATCCTAATGAATTGGTTTGTTATATCCACTATGGCTCCTTTCAGTTTCTCCCATTGTTCTTCCACCCCCTCTATTACCTGTCCCTTCCCCAGGACTGCTTCTGTATATCTACCCATTTCAGTGAAATCCGCCTTCCTGAAATCTAATACTCTTGCCTTTGTGTGACTTAATTGAGTCCATGTCTCTATGCTGAACCACACTATGTGGTGGTCACTGGACCCCAGCTGCCCTTCCACCTGTATTTCTTCGATTGTTTTCCCATTGATCCATACCAGGTCCAGAGTTGACTCGTCCCTGGTTGGCTCAAGCACCAGCTGTCTGAGTCCAACCCCTGTAAGGATTCCAGGATGGCTGTGCTTCTGGCTGAAGCAGCCACCTGGGTGGCCCAGTCCATGTCCAGCATATTGAAATCCCCAGTAGCAGGATTTTGTCTTTAGCTGCCATGTCATGTATGTTCTCCACTAGTTCCCTGTCTACTTCCTCCCTCTGTGCCAGAAGTGTGTAGATCACCCCCGTGCATATTGCTGATCTTACTTCGAGATACAGCTCTTGCAGCAGGTTACACCATTAGGACTGAAGCCGGCAGGCGCCAGGACCCCATGGAAATTTTCTAGCTAGCAGTCTTCAGTGGGGACCGCCCCCGACATCAGGCGTAGTACATAAGGAGGCGGTCCTCCCATAATCCTCAGTTCTTTTCCCGCTGTCGACATCGCCAGTATCAGCCTCTCGGTCTCTTTTCTAGCGTGCGACGACCTACAGAACTACAACAATTTTGTCTTTATTCACGACTTTGGATTCAACTGATGTCTTCTCCAACTACTTCTCTTGAGGGTCACCAATCGAAGTGTGCCTGCAGCAAACAAATCCTCTTCAAGGATCTGCATTCAGCCTGCGTGCGTTGCCTAGGCCCGGAATACGACACCAAGGCCTGCTCCTTCTGCCAGGGCTTCAACAGTCACACCAGGATCTGCCGCTAGAAGGCCCTTCAAGCGTGTCTCTTAGAGGAGAAACTGAAAACCATGGATAAAGAACCTTCCTCCAGGGGGAGTCATCGGGTAAAACCCACAAGCACCGGGACAAACACTGGGAAAAGGAAAGGCCCAGGTCCCCTGCGAGGGTCTCGGTCTCCCGAAGCTCCAGCTCGCGATCTGACCGCTCTCCCTCCAGGGCTCAATCGCAACCTCCCCCGGTTCAGGTCAGATCCTCCAGCAGTTCCTCTTCTTTGCAGCCCTTGAAGACTTCCAGGCCGTCGGCCTCTTCCACTCCATCTAAGGCCTCGTCAAAGTCCGGGGAGCGCCATAAATCTTCTTCCCACCAGCGGGACTCCGACGTCAGGTCAGTTTCCCAGCCTCCGCGTGGCTCGGATCCGGTTCCTCGCAAGACTAAGGACCTGACGTCCCTCAAACGGACATCAGACCCGACATCGGCCAAGCATCACCGGCACTCCAGGGCGGCGACACCTAAACACCGTGCGCCCGACCAGGCGTTCGCCTCCGGTGTCGGCCAGGGGACCGGCGTCGGCTACCCCAGAGAAGAGGACCTCACCACCGTCGCTGGCGGACGCCGGTCAGAAGGACTTGTCGGAGGAGGATACCACACAGCCTGAGGACCAGGCGGGCGACACTGGAGACACCGGGCTCCCACGGGAACCTTCCCCGGAGCGGGAGACCCCTGGGGATCGGATGCCCAACCCCAGCAACAGGCCACCGGCGCCAGGCCTGTCGTCGGGCATGAATTTGGCAGAGTTAAAGGAACTCTTTACCTTCTGGTGGGACACCATCAGAAAAGATGTGGTTGCCACACGTCCTCCTCTTACTCTGACTCTGCCTCCTCCTACTCCTTCACCGCCTATGCCCCCTCCTCCACCCAAGGGGCCTGTAGGACGGTTGCCAACCCCCAAGGAGCAGACACCACCTCCTCGGGGCAGATCCTCAGAAAGGAGAAGACCTCCTTCCAGATCCACCTCAGGGTCACCCAGTCCCAAGAGACCCAGACGCCGCCGGTACACCCCGTCTGAGGAGGATTCCAGATCTGACACCTCAGGGCGCTCCAGATCTCCTTCTCCCATCAGCATTCCCTCTCCGGACCCACGCGACCTACCTAGGTCTCCTCCGGATGATCCCTCTTTCACGGAGATCATGAGGCACATCCAGGAGAATATGGGGTGGGATGGTGAAGAGCTTGACCCCGAGAGACAACGCCTTGCCCGCTACCTTCGGCAGAAGGACCCAAAGCCTGTGGTAGTGCCGCCCTTGGTGGATACCATTGCGGACGTCACCAAGGCCGCCTGGAAATGTCCGCATTCCACTCCAGCAGTGCCGAAGAAGGCTGACCGCCTATACAAGGCCCCTAGGGAGGACCAGTATCTGGCGAACCATCCTCTGGATGACTCTCTGGTCATCACTGCTTCACATGACCGGTCTCAGAAACCTCAGCATTTGAACTACGACACGACAGGAATCCAAGCAATTGGATGTCCTGGGCGAAAAAGCGCCTTGTCTGTGGCTGCGACTTAGCATCAGGTCACTGAATTACCTCCTTACATGGTTCAATTCCAGAACGCACTGTGGGAACAGGGACAGGACCTGGTTGAGAAGATGCCTGATGGCGACCAAAAGGAAGAGCTCTTGAACCTCCTTAGCACGGGTTCGGATGTGGGGACCCAGGTACTCAGAGCCGCATATGATTCTGCAGACTCTTCAGCCAGAGCTGCAGCCTCAGGCTTGTGTCTCCGGAGACACTCTTGGCTCCGTGTCTCCGGTTTTACCCCGGACGTCCAGAAAAACGTCTTAGACGTCCCTTATAATGATGAGGTCCTATTTGGTGAAGCCTCCGAGAGATTAATCACTAAACTTCAGGACGCAGGGAAGGCAGTCCAATCTGTACAGGCCATGTAGAGGTCTCGGCCCAGTTCCTTTCGTAGGAACCAGAGCCACTTCCGTGGCCGGCTACAAAAGCAACAGCCACGTTCCGGCCAACAGCAGAGGGGCACTTTCACCTGCAAGGCCCAGGCCAAGTCATCCCCAGGCAGAGGCCAACGATTTGCAAAGTCGGCACAGCCTGCCGGATCAAACGCTGCCACAGCAAGACTCCTTCCCGGCCCCCGCCCCATCTCAGGATCAACGGGTAAAGAAAGTCTGAGGTCGCGCCGCATGCCACTTGCCAGGGTGGCAGTCGATCACCACCGACAGGTGGGTTCTGCAACTGGTCAAAAGGCCACTATATAGAATTTGTAGGCAGTCCACCCACAAGACCTCCCTGCTCTCCCGATATCGGTCAGCATGCCCTGCTCATACAGCAGGAGGTGCTCGCGCTTCTGGAAAAGGAAGCCTTGGAGCATGTTCCAGAGAACCAGAGAGGACTAGGGTACTATTCTCACTTCTTCCTGGTTCCAAAGAAAACAGGAACCTCCGTCCAATACTGGACCTCAGCGACCTCAACCTTTTGATCGTTTACAAATGCTTCTGCATGGTGACCCTTCCGGGCCTAATTCCCATGCTGAAGCAAGACGCCCTTCTGGTGTCTTTGGACATGCAGGGCGCCTACCTGCATATTCCGATTGCTCAAGCGCACCGGAGGTTCCTGCGCTTCGAGTTTCAGAGCCGCCATTATCAGTTCTGAGCGCTTCCCTTCGGGCTATCATTGGCACCTTGCGTATTCACGAAGTGCATGGCGGTCATAGCGGCATCTCTGAGGAGACAAGGCTACTACGTGTTCCCATACCTGGACGACTGGCTTCTCATGGCGCCCTCCAGGGAGGCACTAATGATGGCCGTTCACTGCACCCAGTTCCTTTTTCAATCACTGGGTACTCTCATCAACCATGAGAAGTCACTCCTGGTGCTGTCCCAGAAACTGCAGTTTATAGGAGCAGTTCTGGACACTGTCAGAGGGAAAGCCTTTCTTCCCTCAGACAGAGCGGAACACATCAGATCCCTCATCGAGGACTTGACGGTGAAGAAGACTGTCCCTGCCAGATCGGTCCTTTGCCAGCTCTGACACATGGCTGCGGCCATTGCAACAGTCCCACTGGCACGTCTCCACATGCGGGTAACCCAGTGGATGCTAAGGGTGCAGTGGGACCAAAGGCAAGACCATCTGCAGCATCCAATCTGAATCACGAATTCCGTAATTCAGGATTGGCAATGGTGGCTAAATCCTGGGAACCTCTCTGCAGGAGTTCCCTTCGCAGCGCCATCTCCGACTGTGACCCTCTCCACAGACGCCTCAGGGCTCGGGTAGGGAGCACACCTCGACGGGGTTCGGTCTCGGGGCCTATGGACAGCTCAGGAGTCTCATCTCCACATCAGCATTTTGGAAATGAGGGCAGTCCTTTACTCTCTGCAAGCCTTCCAGTCGGACATTCCACCGGGTACACTCCTGCTACAAACAGACAATACCGCGGTGATGTATTACCTCAACAAACAAGGAGGCACTCACTCCTACCCGCTTTGCAGGGAGGCCATGAGAGTGTAGGAGTGGATATTGCAACACGGCGCAAACCTAATTTCAGTACATGTCCCGGGAGTGGACACCACCAACGAAGACAGTCTGAGCCACTCTCAGGCCAGAGTCCACGAGTGGCAACTTCTACAGGAGGTGGCAGAGGATCTGCTTCACAGATGGGGCACTCCAGAGTTAGACCTTTTCGCGTCCCCATCCAACGGAAAACTGACCAATTTTTGCTCGCTAGATCCAGGGCCTGGTGTTTTCTGGCGAGACGCATTGTCCCTCTCCTGGGCGGGCAGATTCCTCTATGCCTTCCCTCCTTTCCCGTTGATCCAGAGAGTTCTCTTAAAACTTCGCAGGGAGCAAGCAACGCTCATTTTGATCGTGCCCTTCTGGCCCAGACAGATTTGGTTCCCTCTTCTGCACCAGCTATCCCGGGAACCTCCAGTTCCTTTGCTAATCAGCTCCCGTCTTTTGTCTCAGGAGGCAAGTTCATTGGCCCACCCAGACTTACGTTCATTGAACCTGCACGCTTGGCTCCTAGAGACATAGCCATGATGCAATATGGGGTCTCGCAAGAAGTGGCAGACGTACTCTCTGCCACCAGAAAACTGGCAACCCACACGACGTACGCCATGAAATAGCGTAGATTCTGTTTGTGGGCTCAAGCGCGTGGTTTTTCACCGTTAGACTGTCCTGAAAAGCTGGTTCTGGACTACCTGCTTTCCCTCTTCCACTCCAGACTGGCTTACTCCTCGATTAAAGTGCACCTTTGTGCAATTTCTGCTTACCATGCCCCCATAGGCCATCGGACGTGGCCCAGCTGGACACTACTCATGCCTTCTTAAGGGGAGTCCTCCACCTTAGGCCGCCCATTAAAGATCCAATCCCTCCTTGGGACTTACTTTTCGTCCTGGAGCAGCTTACGCTGCCACCTTTTGAACCAGCCGCGGATTGTGAGCTACATTTTCTCTCTTGGAAAATGTTATTTTTAGTTGCCATTACTTCGGCTAGAAGGATCTCAGAATTGCATACTCTTATGTGCAAAGAGCCTTATTTGGTTTTCCATCAGGACAGGGTATCCCTAAGGACAAACCCAAAGTTTTTGCCTAAGGTGGTTTCAGCCCTCACCCTTAACCAGGATATTGATCTACCAGTGTATTTCCCAAGGTACACTAATCAAGGAGAAGCCCTTCTGCACACCTCGGCGTGCATCAGTGCCTCAGATACTATCTGACCAGAACCAAACATCCCGAAAGTCGGACCAACTTTTCGTCTCCTTTGCTCACAGGATGAAGGAGCTCCTGTCTCAAACAGTCATCTCGGGGTGGCTCATTCAGTGCATCACTTTCTGTTATGACAAGCGCAATAAACCCTTACGGGAGACAGTCAAGGGTCATTACACAAGAGGGGTGGCTACTTCTTTTGCTGCGTTAAAGAACGTCTCTACCTCAGCTATTTGCGCTGCAGCTACTTGGAGCTCTGTGCATACCTTTCTCAGGCATTACAGTCTGGACATTGCATTGAAGCGAAGAGAGGGGTTCGGTCTAGCCGTCCTTCAGGGACTTCTGTCCTAGGCTCAAGTAATATCGAGATCTCTACCTTTCCTCCTCCCAGTGGTGCATGATTGCCACTATTGTTTGGAAATCAGTCCTACTGGTGTAACCTGCTGCAAGAGCTGTATCTCAAAGTAAGGAAGTACAGGTACGTAAGAACTTACCGTAACAGTAGATCTTCGAGAACAGCTCTTGCAGCAGGTACCTTCCGGCCCACCATCCCCCTTTTTTTGGAGGTAGGTCATAGTCAAGCACCCATCTTAGGAGATGGGACATTCCTATTCTATAGTCTTTGCCATCTAGTGGCGGATCCTCGGTCTCCTCTTCTGATGTCATCCAGCGGCCAGGAGTCTCCGGCGGGAGAACTGAGGATTATTGGGGGACCCCCTCCTTATGTACTACGCCTGACGTTGGGGCGGGACCAATGTCGGAGGCGGTCCCCGCTGAAGACTGCTAGCTAGAAAATTTCCGTGGGGTCCTGGCGCCTGCCGGCTTCAGTCCTAATGGTGTAACCTGCTGCAAGAGCTGTTCTCGAAGATCTACTGTTACGGTAAGTTCTTACGTAACTGTACTTTCAAACAACATGAAGTCTTGCTATATTATGACATATGCAGTATAACCCCCAGGTTAGAACTGCTCCGGAGGTGAAAGAGTTAACTTCTATGCAGGGCATGGAATCTTGAGCGCGAGCTCGGTTAAACACTCGTGTCTGTTGAAGCTCAAACTTAAACTGTCAGATTCTTTACTCCGCCTCACTGAACAGTTGCTCTGGAGATTCCTCCTGCTGCTCAGTTTGTTTGTCGGTTTTAAAGTGTAATTTCTCGGTTTATTTACCGAAATTTAACTGCAATCGTCGGTTCAAGCTTTGTGTCTGGTATTGTAGGTAATAGATAGGCTTACTTTTTTTTTTTTATTTTCTTCTGTGTGGAACTTGTAAACGTCTTTTTCGATTCGGTTTGAACCGATCAGAGGGGTTTAAAAATTACTTTCTAGCCCTTTAGAGTGCGGTTCCCGGTTCTTATCGGTTCTAAAAAAAACGGATTTTGTTTTTTCCATGACCCGTGACACGGTTGGGAACCGATAAGAGAGTCTTGCTTGGTGGATTGCCTTTAACGGGCAAGTTTGGTTAGGCTGGCACTATGTCTGAGAAACCAAAAGAAAACCGGACCCACTGGGTTTCAGCACTGTGGCCTCTGTGGGGAAGCCTTTGCCAGGCTGACCACACACACACGTATGTGTATATTGTCTGGGTTTGACCACCTCAATGCAGACTGCCAGATTTGTAAAAATTTTCCTGCTGCCACCATGGAAAAAAGAGTTGGTAGGCTCAGGAAAGGGAGGCCAAAAGTCCGCTGACCGGATGGCCAGCCAGTTCGGTTCAACGAACCTGAGGAGATGCCCTCTGACCAGGCGATGCTTCCTCGGACAAACTAAGAGCCAGCTCTGAGGGCGGTTCAATTAAAAGGGTTAGAAGGTCAGCTAGTTTGGGGCCAAAAGTTCTTTCTCCAACCGTTGAGAAATAGCCAAAGCTATTCAGATTGTCAGTCTCTTTCCCCAGTTCCGTCCGACCCGGCACCATTGGGTAGCGCCCGGTTCGAGTCGGTTCCTGATTCAAATTATGATTTTGAAGATTTTTATGAACCGGGAAGGGAGGAGAATGCGAGGAGAGTGGGTGTGATTTTGACAGTCTGGATGTGCCCATTGAACGGACATCTCTCAGACAGACCTTCTGGAGCATCCTCCCAGGCTATCTGAGTCCCCTTCTCATTTTTGTTTACAAGAAAGTTGCTGACACTCTGCAGCTCCCTGTTGAAGCTGTGGATGATCAAGAAGAGCCTGATTTTGTGGAAATGATGGATATTCAGAGTCTAGGAGACTGTCTATTCCCTTGCATAAATCTTTTAGGAAACAGACAGTTAAAATTCTGAAAACTCCTCATTCTATCCTCCTGTGGATAAAAGGATGGACAAAAGGTATGCGTTATCAGGCTCTGATACAGAGTTTCTATCTCAGCAGTGCAGCCATGTGGGGTAGTGCAGGCTGCAGCCTGTGACAAGGCTAATATTCCTCTAGCCTCTCACCCTCCTGAAAAGGATTCCAGGAGGATGGATGCCATGGCAAAAAGCAGTACATGGCAGCATCTTTGGGACTCAGACAGGCAAATTATATAGCTTACATGCTAGGTACCAGAAATCCAGGTGGGATACTGTCCTGGCCCTAGCAAAACAGGCCCCTGAACAGCTTGCGGGGAGCTGGAACAGGTGGCTCTGGATGAGTATTGAGGCATCCAAGGTGCAATTCTCATGCTGCTGTGAGACTCTAATGATGTTTCATCTAGAGTTATGGCTACATCTGTGTCTCTTCGCAGAATGGCCTGGCTCCGATGTACTGCCCTGTCACAGGATACCCAGTCTAAGGCTATGGATTTTCCTGTTGTGGGAAATTCTCTGTTTGAGAGCAGACAGAGAATTATAAGAAAATGGATGAGTATAGGACCACCTATAGGAGTGCACAGGCCAAAGAAAGGCAAGTCACTCCTCAAAGGCAGCATGTCAGGGGCAGGAGCAGGCCTTCTCATAGGCCATTTACCAAGCCCAGGCCTCCTCTTCTGCTTATGCCCAGAGGGGGTTCTTTAGAGGAAGGGGCAGAAGGGGTTCTAGTAAGCCTGCTTCTGCCCCTCAACCCAAAGCCCCTGCAAAACAGGCTCCCTGATGGGGTAGCCAGGGCCAATTCTCCACTACCAGTAGGGGCAGGCTGGCTTACTTTGTCAGGACTGGAAGTCTTTAACATCAGACAAGTGGGTCCTGGAGGTAGTAAGCAGGACTGGTTCTCAGCTTCAAAAATTTCCGAAGGTGAGGCCAGATCTTTCCACCTGCAAATCCATCAGAGGCATTGCCCTGGAAGCAGAAGTTTCTACCCTCCTGGCTCTCAGAGCCGTGGAAAGGGTTCTACCCATACACAAGGGCAAAGGGTTGTACTCCAGGTACTTCCTTACCCCAAAAAAGACAGGAGAATGGTGGCCCATTCTGGATCTCAGGTATCTAAACAAGCACCTTTTAAAACCAAAGTTCAGAATGGTGACCCTGGGGATTATTTTGCCCTCTCTAAAGCCAGGGGACTGGCTAGCCTCCCTGGACCTCAAGGATGCCTATTTCCATGTTCTCATCAGAAGCTCCCATCGAAAGTACCTCAGATTCGAACTGCCCTCAGGCCATTACCAGTTCAGAACAATGCCCTTGGCCTCTCCTAAGCTCAAGGGTGTTCACAAAATGCCTGGCAGTAGCAGTTGCTCATTTAAGAAGGCAAAAGATTGCCATCTTCCCTTATCTGGACGACTGGCTCATTGTAGGCCAGTCTCCAGAACAAGTCAAACTTCATTTGCAAGTAACCAACAACTGCTTACATCTCTAGGTTTCCTTCTCAGTCTTCCAAAGTCAGTTCTGGAGCCTGTCCAGCTTCTCACCTTCATAGGCGTAGAACTGAACACAAAAGAAGCCAGAGCCTTCCTTCCTCTGGAGAGAGCAAGGACCCTGGTGTCTCTGGCCTCTCTTTCACCTGAGTCTCTCGACCAGCAAGGCATTTCCTACAGCTCCTGGGGCACATGGCTGCTTCTACAGCAGTAGTGCAGGGGCGAGATTTCAGATGAGGGACATTCAGTTCCATTTGAGAGCCTTTTGGTCTCAAGGGCGGATCCCTAACCAAATTGATTCAGTGACTCGAACCTGATCCAGGCCCTTCAGTGGTGGCAGGATCAGAACAATCTGAGACAGGGGTTCCTTCATCCCCAGTCTCATTCCTTGACCCTTACCACAGATGCATCCCTCCTGGGTGGGGGAGCTCACATGGGCGACCTTTCCACCCAAGGGCTGTGGTCCCCTCAGGAATCCCTGCTCCACATCAATTTGCTGGAGCTCAGAGCATTTTCTAGCACTTCAGGTTTTCTCCACATCTGTCCAGAGCGAGGTAGTTCAGGTCAGGACAGACAATACCACTACAATGTGGTACATCAACAAGCAAGGGGGCACTCAGTCTACAGCCTTGTGCACAGAAGCAATGAAGTTGTGGTCTCTGGCTTACTCTCTGAACGTCTCCCTTACGGCAGTTCACCTCCCAGGCAAGGACAATGTCCTAGCGGATGCTTTCAGCAGGATTTCCCAGGGCCATCACGAATGGGCACTGGATCCCCTGGTACTGGAGATGATAATTGCCAGATGGGGCACTCCGCAAATAGATCTCTTTGCAGCCCCAGACAATCACCAACTTCCCCTTTTTTGCTGCAGGCCCCCAGTGTTGGGCTCAGTCCCTCTGTATGCCTTCCTTCTCAGTTGGGAAGGGAAGTTTCTCTATGCTTTTCCCCCCTTCCCTCTTCTTTTCAAAGTGCTAGTCAGAATCAGGTCTCAATCCTGCAAGATGATCCTGATTGCTCCAGATTGGGCCAGGCAGCCCTGGTACCCACTCCTCATGTCCTTAGCAGTCCACCCTCCCCTATGCCTTCCCAGGAATCACAACCTGTTAACCTGTGCCCAGGAGAGAGTTTGGTATCCAAACCTCAAATCTCTCAATCTCAAGGCTTGGCTCTTGAAGAGTTAGAGTTTGCTGACCTACACCTTTCTCAAGGTGTATTGGATATGTTGAAGGCCTCTAGGAAGCCTTCCACCACGGCTACCTATAATTCAAAATGGAAAAGATTTTCCATATGGTGTGCTGGTAAACATATTCCCCCAGAATCTGCTGGTGTGCCCACGATCCTGGATTATTTGGTGCATTTGAATTCCTTGGGGCTCAGACCAGCTACCCTAAAAGTGCACCTGGCAGCTGTGTCTGTCTTCTTGTCAGCAGGTAAGCCCTCTTCTTTATCAGCTCACCCTGTGTTCTCCAAGTTTTTAAAGGGTTGCTTCACACCAATCCCCCGTTCAGGGATCCTGCCCCTGCTTGGGATCTTAATATTTGCATCGCTCAGCTTATACAACCCCTTTTGAGCCATTGTCTTCAGCAGAGCTGAAGTTCTTGACTTGAAAACTGTGTTTCTGGTAGCCATCACCTCTGCCAGGCGCATAAGTGAGCTACAAGCCTTGTCAGTGGAGCCTGATTTCATCTCCTTTCATAGAGATAAGGTAGTCCTCAGGACTAACAGGAGAGTTTTTCTAAGGTGGTTTCAGACTTTCACCTTAATCAATCCATGTCTCTCCCTGTGTACTTCACTGACCATTCCTCCTCTGGTGAGGAGGAGATTGCACAGTTGGATGTCAAAAGGCCCTTAGTTACTATATAGGCGTACCAAGGGTCACCAGGTTCAGATCCCTCCAATTGTTCCTCACCTATGGTGAGGTTGGTAAAGAAACCTGCCACTAAAGATCCATTGCCAGGTGGATTGTCTCTTGTATCCAGTTCTGTTACGAAAAACTGGGTAAGGTTCCTCCCTCAGGCCTGAGGGCTCACTCTACTAGGGTACAGCTGCATCTCTGGCTGCTGCCAGGGACATTCCTATCCTAGAGATATGTCAAGCAGCTACCTGGAAAACAGTTCACACTTTTACCAAGCATTCTCCCTGGATATCCAGGCTAGGGTGATCTTTCGGTTTGATCTGGCCGTGCTTCAGAGCCTATTTCCCAAGTAGGTTCTGTTCCTCCTCCATGGAGGTATTGCTGTGTAGTCTGCATATGTCATAATATTAAGACTTCATGTTGTTTGAAGAAAAAATTACTCGCCTTAGTAATGTTGTTTCTTCTAATGGAGTCTTGCTATATTATGACCTTCCCAGCCTGCCCCTCTCAGAACCTCTGTTTTTGGGATGTGGGTGGGCAGTGCAATGTTGGCACTTCTTTGGTGCCCACTTCTTTTCACCCTTCTAGGGTGCTTAGGTGTATGCTTAAGTTCTTCTTGAATCCCCGACTTGAGTCTTTGTTTTGGGATCAAGATCAAAAGTGTTTTGTAAGTTAGTAGCCAGGGGCTAGTGTGAGTTCTGACTTCCACAGAACCTTAGTGAGTTTTTGCTGTAAAGATCTGACAGTTTAAGTTTGAGCTTCAACAGACAGAGTGTTTAACCGAGCTCGCTCAAGATTCCATGCCTGCATGGAAGTTAACTCTTTCACCTCGCAGCAGTTCTAACCTGGGGTTATACTGCATATGTCATAATATAGCAAGACTCCATTAGAAGAAACAACATTACTAAGGCGAGTAATTTTTTCTTCCATTCCCTGGCTCCAGGGTGACCCACATTACCTCAGCCTCCCCCTGTCTTCCCTGAACTTCTGTAGCCTTTATACCATCTCTGATGTACAGGGCCACTCCCCCACCCTTTTTACCCTTCCTGTCCTTCCTCAACAGTGTATAGCCTGGTACATTGACTTCCCAGCTATGATTAGCAGAGTACCACTTCTCTGTTATTGCTGCTATGTCAAGGTCTGCATCTACCAAGAAGGCCTCCAGGTCGGGAACCCTATAGCTTACTTCGAGTATGAGCTCCTGCAGCAGACTACACCATAAGGACTATGCCACCAGGCACTGGGACTCCACGGAAAAATTTCTAGCCAGCAGTACCCAGCTGGGGCCTGCCCCTTACATTGGTCTGCCCACCAACATCACCCTCTGTATAAAGGGGGTGGTCCCCAGCCCCACCTCAGCAATTTTCCTGCCATCGACCTGCGTGCTTCAGCTCCTCGGATGCCTTGTTGCATTGTCGACCGCCATTTTCTTCTCTCTGATGTACCTGTTTTTCTTCCTTTTTCCGCAAAAGCATGGAGTTTCACAAAGGGTGGCAGAGGTCCTAGTAGAAGCAAGGAAACCTCCTACAAGGGCCACGTATACTATGAAATGGAAACGTATCTGCATCTGGGCAGTGACACATTCCCTGGACCCACTGTCCTGCTCGGTGAAGTCAGTCCTGGAATACCTGCTATCGCTTTCTGATGCAGGTTAGCGATACTCTTCCATAAAGGTGCATCTCTGTGCCATTTCTGCTTATCACGCACCTGTGGAGGGTAGGAATGTTGCTCAATTGGTCCTTGCCCATACATTCCTTTGGGGCATGCTTCATATGAAGCTTCCCATTAGGGATCCTGTCCCCCCCATGGAACCTCCTTTTTGTTCTAGAGAAATTGACATTGCCTCCCTTTGAACTGGCCGTGGATTGTGACCTGCGTTTTCTCTCTTGGAAAACGTTTTTAGTTGCCATCACTTCAGCTCGAAGGGTTTCCAAGCTGCAAGCTTTGATGTGTAAAGAACCTTATTTAATTTTTCACAGAGACAGGGTGTCTCTGCGCACTATTCCTAAGTTTCTTCCGAAGGTGGTGTCTGAGTTAACTTTGAATCAAGACATCTCCCTTCCAGTGTACTATTCCGAACAATCGAATCGAGGGGAAGCCCTCCTTCACACTCTAGATATATATAGGATCCTCCGCTACTATTTTAAGCCGTACATAATCGATCCAGCAATCAGATCAGTTATTTGTTTGTGTCCTTTGCCCGTAGGGTTCTGGGGAAACCAGTCGCAAGACCAACCATGTCCAAATGGTTAGCAAATTGCATTACCTTCATCTACAACAATTACGAAAAACCCTTATCAGGACAGGTTAAGGGACATTCAACAAAGGGGGATGGCTGCATCCTTTGCAGCCATGAAAAATGTTTCAGCAGCAGTCATATGCGCTGCCACAACATGGAATTCTGTACATACTTTTGTTAAGCACTACACCTTGGATATTGCTTCCAGAAAGAGAGCAGGTTTCAGCCTCGCTGTGTTCCAAGGCCTAATTTCATAATTGAATTAAATAATTCAGGAGTTTGTATCTCTGTCTTCCTTTTTTCTTCCCTTTGGGGACACTGCTTAGGACTCAGTCCTTATGGTGTAGCCTGCTGCAGGAGCTCATACTCTAAGTAAGATAGTACAGTTACGTTATAAGTTACCATAACAGTAGATCTTTGAGAAGAGCTCCTGCAGCAGGCGCTGTTTTTCCTCCCTCCATCCCCCTATTATGTTTCTCCTTTTGGGATTGTTTTTTTGGCACCTGCCTCAGATCTCTCCTGCTAAGTAACCTTTGGGTCCCCAGCAGATGAACTGAGGTGGAGCTGGGGACTGCCTCCTTTATACAGAGGGTAACATCGGTGGGCAGACCGACGTGAGGGGCGGGCCCCAGCTGGGTATTGCTGGCTAGATATTTTTCTGTGGAGTCCTAGTACCTGGCGGCATAGTCCTTATGGTGTAGCCTGCTGCAGGAACTCTTCTCGAACATCTACTGTTACGGTAAGTTCTTATGTAACTGCACTTTCCTAGGCTACAGGCATTCGTTAGCATGACCTTCCATGGTTTGCAGTCTGCCCTCCCTCTGCTCTGGTTCTCCCTCTCCAACGTCTTCCCCCCCCCCACCCCGGCTTCCTTTCCTATGTGCTCTTGCCTTCCCGTATCCTCGTTATACATTCTTCACCTACCTGCCCCTCCCTGCCTGCTTTAGCTGTTCCTGTAGTCAGTTCTTGTTCCCATGGGGGGGGTGTCTTCATAAGCCCCCTGGCTCTCCCTCCTTGGCCAGTTTAAATGCTCACAGCTAAAGCATGTAAACTTCTCACAAAGGACCAAGGTCCCTTGCTCAGACAGATGCAGGCCATCCTTCTGTGTAACCCTTTTCCTAGCGACTATGTACTAGGACCCCCTAAGTTTTTTTTGTTTTTTTTTAACAATAGCAATCACAAGAAGATATCCTCCCAGCTTATGCAACGCTGCCTGGCTGTATTCTGTGGCACACCCCACCCTGTTTTGTGTCTGAGCAGGAAGTTGTCACACCTTCCTGCCTAACCCCATAAAGCTAGGGTAGCTAGGGGTTGGGCATCCACCTGTTCTGTGCTGTGAGGACAATTGGAGCAATCCAGTCTGAACCTCCTGACTGATACACAACTCCACTGACTGCAGGAATGAAAGAACGCACCAGTGAAAACTTAAAGGAGCAGTCCACCCAAAATTTGCAAAATACATATGCTGTGCAGAGTGTTCTGCTTTGTGTTTGAAGTCCTAGTGTGTCCTTCCCTCTGTCTGCTATTAGGAGTTTTTCCTAAAGTAGCCTGCTAGCTTTATGGCCCCTGGGGATCTCCATCTGAGCTAACTTTATTGCATTCCTTGTACCCACAATGCATCCAGTCTTATGTGACAGTGTTGTAGCAGAGACCCAAGATTCAGCACACACATGCAAACAAACTAAATATCTTGGATACTTTACAAACTGCACAAAAATGACCAGCAGCAAAGTTGTTCAGGACAAAAAGACCTTTACAGTGAGGGTAGTCACTAAGCTGAACTCTATAGATTTTAAAAAGGTAGCCATCTCTGCTGTTGTGAACTGATTGTAAAGCAGTGCTTTCTGCTGAGTCTATGGTCTCTGCTACATTACTGTTGTAAGAAGTCACCAAAATACTAGCAAACTACAAATAAGCCACCAGATTCACAGAAAAAGAAAAAAATTCAATAGTATTTTAATCCCTCTGTATGTAAAGTAGCAATCTACAAAAAGATCAGCAGTATTGCAAACCCCTTCTTGATTCAAACAAGCAAAAACCAGTGTAAAATTAAAAGGCCCATTTCCTTCAGAATTTGAGCAAGAGTGTGCCTTCCTCCATAGAAACATAGAGGTTGATATCAGATAAGGACCGCAAGGTCCATCCAGTTTACTAGTTCAAGATTGTGCATCCTTCCCAGCTCCAAGTTCAAAAGCAACCTTTACCTTCAAAAGATAAGTCCACAATGCAGAGTTTGTACCCTGCACTCCACAGTTAACATAAGGTTTTGTCTCTGAGGCATCACACTTTGCTGGGAGAATGGTGCTTGTTGTAAATCACATTGAAGGATCCCTGAGAAGAAACAAAATTACTATGGTGAGTATTTTTTTTCCTTGTGACCCTCAGGCATGGCTTATAATTGAAGTTAGCAGAAAAAGTTTAGTAGTTGGTTTCAGGCTGGCCCTGACTAAGAAAAAAATAATTTGAGCACATTCTGTTTCTGTGGTGTCCTGGCCTGGATTAAATGAGATGGGGTCCTGAACTGCTGTATGGTGTCTTCATATTGGATTGCAGATATCTTTCTGCAGTTACCTCCATCCTGGTAATACCATTTTATGATAACATTAGTCTCATTATCATCCTATATAACACTAGATTTTTGGGTGAGAAAGACAGGGATAAATAACAAGCCATCAAGTATTTTTGCTTTGTTGTACATAACCCTCTCCAGTTACAGGAACATTAGATAGGATAAGTGTTCCCTGTTTAATCTATTATTTCACCTGTATAAAAGGACATATGTGCATGACTGAATTGATCATGCAATTTGAGGGGACAGATGGCATTTGTGACGGGGAAGTATTTATTAGCTGCAGGCCTTCAACTCCATACCACATAGGTGACTGGTGAAATAGAGGGGTGACCTTGGGTTGAGAAAGGAGTCACTAGATAGATTAGAAACTGGTTATTGGTGCCGGCCTGTTGACGCAGCAGTAGCATTACCACTCGCGATGCCAGCCATCTGCATTTGGAAACGAATGCAGATAGGGGCTGTCCGGGGGAGGGGGGAGAATTGAATGTCAGAGAGGATGCTCTCCTCCTCCTCGGGGAAAGGAGGATTGCCAGCTCAGCTGCTCCTCTGCCACCTGTGTGATCACAGGTGGTAATGCAGTCGGAGAGGCATAGAGGGAGTGAGGACGCAGGCTGGTGCCAGGCGGCAATGCATGGCCACGTGCGTGCACATGCGCAACCACGCTGCATGCATCTCAAGGGGAACCAGAACAAGGAAAAAGCCCTGGCCAGGCAAGATGCACATCGGCTCTCTGCAAGCCTTGCACTGCTGCCGTGGCACTTCTCCATCTGGGAGCTGGTCTGTGCAGTTAGAGGCCCAACCCGCCGCTCCCTGGGAGGGGTAAAGTCAGGTGATATGGCTAGGGGAGCTGGTGTGAAGGAGAGGCTGTCCAGGGAAGGGGGCTGGACTAGTTATTGATAAGGAAACGATCAGTGGTTCTTAATAGCAAAATCTCAGAGGTTAAGAATGTTAGGTGGGGTGCCACACAGCTCAGTTTTGGGACCTCTTCTTTTTTAATGTATATTAGGGTCAGGCTACAGGGGGAGTTAGTTTATTTGATGAGGATACAACACTCTGTGAGTGTATGGATTTCGGAAAGAAGGTCCATGGGGAATGTAGCAGGAAAGGGAATGGGTAAAGCAGGGTGAGAAGGGGGTCCAGTGGGAGTATCTTTAGAGGTACCAGTGTGGAACAGATTCCTCCCGCTGGACAGGTGGGAAGGAGGTGGAACTTGGAGGGAAGGAAAGGGACAGCGAGAAAGGGAGGGAAGGATGAGTAGGGTGAGGGACCTTAAGAAAGGGAAGCGGGCAAGAGAGGAAGAGTTCAAGTGAGAGGAAACGGGCAGGTGTAGCAGGGAATGGGATGGTGGGGATGGGTGAGCAAGGGGACAGGCCGGGGGGGGTGAACAGAAGGAAAGGGTAGGGGGGCTGGCCAAAGAAGAGATGAGAACAGGAGCAGGGGACTGGGATGGGGATTGCTGGTCCATGGGATTGAGGGGGAGTACAAGATGGAAAAGGGGAAGGAGAAGGCAGGTTGGAGTGGACAGTAGTATGGACAGAAAAGGGGGAGGGTGGTGATCTTAGGCGATTCAGTGGTTAAGGGGATGAGATAGAGGGGAGAGTCCAGGGCAAATCGTAAGAAGATAGAATGTGTGCCAGGCATGACGGTGGGGAGAGTGGGATCTCTGATAGCCTATTACATGGGTCATGAGGGAGGGAAACCTCACATTATAGTCCACCTGGGTACAAACGACCTTGCAGGATGTGAGGTGGGGTGGTGCAACAGTGGTTCAGGGAGATGGAGAAAATTGGCAGTGAGGCAGAGAGATTGGTAGCCTTCTCAATGGTACTACTTGTCCCGAGAGCTAGTACTGCAAAGAAGTAGTAGAATTTAATGTGTGGGTCAGAGGGTGGTGTGAGGTGGAAGGGTACTGGGTAGCTGGTGACTGGGGAGATGCCTTTAATAACAAAACCGTGTATGCACTAAATAGGTTACATCTAAGTAGGAAGGGTACAAGGGTCCTGAAGGGCAAGCTGGAGAAATTCATGGGGAAACATCTCAATGTAAACTGACAAGGAGGGCAGTAGGGTGCGCAGCACCCACAGTCACCTGCTAAAGGAGTCCGATAGCCCCCCCCCCCCAAAAAAAAATCAAGACAATATGAAGAGGAGTTAGGGGACAGGGCTGGAAGAAGGAAAGAGAGACTGGGTGAGAGGCAGGGTGGGTCGGGGGGCTTGAGTCGCAGTGGAGGGTGGTGTTTCTGAACATCAGAAGCCTGGGAAACAAAATGGCTGAATTGCAGTTACTGATGACTGAGGGAGAGGTGGACATAGTGGCTCATAGAGACATGGGCCACACTAGACTATGGCTGGGGTGCCAAGTAGATTGTTCCCGTCAGACCTGGTTTGAGATTAGTTTCTTTGTTGCACTTAGTTTTTTTTGTTCTTGTATTTTTTACACCCTTTAGTATAGTGTAGAAACTAGTCTTTATTTAACTTTACTTGCATGTCACTACATTCCACCTTAGACCGCACCATTGTGGCAGTCCCCGCTTTAGTTAGTTAAGGTGATACCGTCACTGTACCACTTGTGACCTATCATGTTGTTCCCGCCTGTAAACTGCTGTTATCATTCCTGCATCACTTAGTAATGTAAAATATGATGACTTCTTGCCTTTAATATTTGTTCCGTACATATTGTCCACAATTCTAAACTGTTGCGTACTCATTGCACCATTTGTATGTTACTGCAATTTGTGTATCATCTGTATTTTATGTAAAATGTGTATGTATTTTATGTAAACTTTATCCCTGCCCTTTGCCCCGGTTCGCACCTAGAAACGAGCCTGGTTCTGTGTGCCTTTCCTGGTTATCAACTTTTAAATAAATAAATAAAAATTAACTATTCTAACATGTCACTGCCATGAATCACCACTCCTGTGAAATTTGAGGTTAAAAAGAATTGTAGAGAAATCAGAATTCAAACCCAGACTTCTTGGATCACAGCTTTGTGCCCTAACCAGTAGGATATGCTGGGTGGTGTCTAGCAAGCTTGCGGTTAGGCACATGTGTGATGCTAAAAACTGATCCCAGACCAGTTAAAAAGAGAAACTGGTCTGAGAAAAAAAAAGAGAAATTGGTTTTCACTGAATTGCAAGACAGATTTTCCCCATTTACTAGGAGAAGGGTGGGAGCCCCTATCTCCAGATGGTTGGATCACCCACTACTGACCAAAATCTTTGAACACGACAAAAAATGGAATGCGTTTAAGGCCCCCCCAAACAGACTGGTCTGCCTACAGAACCCTGTATAATGTCTGCAAACGAGCTTTTAGAAATAGTAAAAGCTCTCACTGCAAGCTAATTTTGAATTCCACTGCCAAAAAACCCCAGACTTTTCTGGAAGGACATCAAAAAGATGTTGGGTTAATTAGGGGTTCATTCCTCTTCTAACTTGGTTTGAAATGGTGTAAACTGCAGTAACCACACCGCCACAGCCAGTGCCTTCAACTGTTATTTCTCAGACCTCTCCTTCTACACCCAGGCCTTCCCTGATATGCCCTGTTCCACATCTAGTGATGATACCCTCCCAGTGCCACTCAAAACTACTGTGCAGCCTCCATTTTATTTTAAATGGATCAGTTCTGCTGAAACTCATAAACTTCTTTTGCAGATCCCTGTTACTAAATCTGCAGGCTTTGATAATATAGAGCTAAAACTCCTTAACATTGCTGCAAAGGGGATAGCCTCCCTGTTAATAAATTAATCAACTTGGCCCTTGTGACTACTGTAGTGCCTGACCTATGGAAAACCTCGGGGACCCCAAACTACGAAATAATTACAGGCCCATTACCATCCTCCCTGCTCTGAACAAAATACTTGAAAAGGTTGTGGCCTTACAACTCACTAATTATCTCTCCACCTGTGACCTCCTATCCCCTGAATGGCATGGCTTTTGAAAAGGCCATAGCACCACCACTGCCCTCCTTACCCTAACCAGTGGTTTTACCTCAGCGATGGACACTGGAAGCCACACCGGTTCTGTCTTTATTGACCTGATGAAGGCTTTTGATTGATCACTCCCTACTCAGTGGCAAACTCACCAACCTGGGAATCTTGACAGCTGCTGTCACCTGGTTTTGTAACTGTTTGGCAAACAGATGTTTGCTGTGTACACAAACTTTATAAACCAATGTATGTCCCACTGCTCTGCCATTCTCTAGACTGACGATTTGGTCTTTTATATCTGCTCCAAAAATATTTATCAAATAAACCAGTCTGACCTGCTATCTGTGCACACTTTGTCTGCAGACAGATTCTGAACAGGACTGAACTGCAGTCCATGCTATTTGGTACTTCTCCCAGATTAAAAACACTCCAACCCCCTCGATCTAAAGCTTACTGCCATGGTACTTTAGTCCCCTCTGCCTCCTCCTTCACATACGTTGGAGTCGTAATCAACCCATCACTAGATTTCTCATGTCATGGGAGTCTGCAAGTCAGTTAACTCCATGCTAGGTGTCTCTTTTGAAGTGTGCCATAACTTTACTGCACAAGCTTGCCATTCCTTTTCCCAGGGGATGCTTCTCCCCAAGCTCCTTTATGGTGCCCCTGTTTTCTCAACTGCCTCTAAATCTACTTTCATTAGGTGGCATGTTACATGCAACAATATCTGTCACGTTACATTGGTATCTCACTGGCACACTCATCACTGTTCTCTTTATGACAGGCTAGGCTGGCTGCCCCTGTCCTCCCTACGGGATCTTAGTTTTGGGGATGTGATTTATAGTATTATACATAGTGGACTGCCAAAATCCATTGCCATACTTCTCAAACCAGTAATCACTGTCCACCCCTTGAGGTCAGGTGACTGTGCCCTGCTAGCCATACCTAAGATTAGGACTCGCACTGGTGAATCATCCTAAGCCTATTCAGCCCCTGACTTTTGGAATGCCATATCACTTGAAATTTGTCTCTGCCACGCAGTGCCTACCTTTCATCTTGAGTACTGTGACTATATCCTTGGCTTGGCACGCTGCCCTTGCCACGGAACCAGAACAATCTCTGTATGGCACTCCTATTTGTTTACATGTAATTAGTGTTGATATATTTATCATGGCAGTTATACATCCTTTGTGCGGCTCAATGAGGATGGATACAGTTGCTAAATTTTCCCTTCCTATGACGTCTAATTAACACATTTTTTCCTTTCCTTGTTCATTGCACTACAGAGTATTATGTTATTCTACTTTGCACAGCTCTTCACATATTTTATGTACCGTTTATATTTTGATGAATTTGATTTATTGCCTCGCTTTGCATGCATTTCACCTTCAGTGATGCAGTGCAGTGTTTCACGTTCCCCCACCTATTGTAATATAATGTATTCTACTGCATGTGTCACTGTGTATGGAATCTTTTATGCAATCTTCCGGGCTGTGCCTGAAAATAAACATTGATTGCCTAGTGTGCTTGCCTGGTTTAAAAATAAACAACTAAATAAACACAACAGACTTTGAATTGTTCTATACTTGTAAAGCAAGCTTTTATATATACATTATGTAGTGATTTAAGTATAATTTTTGAATTTTAGAGTCTCATTACATTAGCAATACTTTATGATGGTTTCGTTTTCTTCTTTGATTTGCTCTGGTGACATTTTAACTCTTTGCACTCCCCCCCCACCCCCACCACCACACACAAACAGTATATTTCCATCTGGCTTCTTCAACATAATTTCGAATTTGTATTTATTATACAATTTTACAGCACCACAGTCTCTGCTACAGAGCGCCCACTCACTGTGCACCAGAAGCAGTGTCCCAGTGATATGTAACCCACCTGAGTAGTGCTTGCCCTTAGCAGCTGAGAGTGTGCCAGTAAGAAAGTGAATCCAGTAACGGCACAGTGCCCAGCAAAGACCTTATCCCCGGTTGTGTCCTCCAGTGATGAGGCCACCACAACCCAACAGCGAGGCTACCTTCTGGTACCAACGCACACACACACGCTCTACTACTGTGACTGTGCAGAGGTGCAAGTTTCCCTTATGGATGCCGGTGTTGACTGTACTCCACAGGGTTTGAGAGCAGACCCAAAGCATACTGGTACTGCTGAAAACAATAGTCAAACTTCTATGCACAGTAGCAGTCCACTGCCAAACCTCATAAATCAACCCCAGACTGGTATAACAAAACAAAATGGTTATAGTAAATATAACCATTTTGTTTTGCTTTTAGACCACATGCTGATGCAGTACCTTGTTTTGGTATAACAAAAGGTGGATTACTTATGGAGCCAACAATTCAACTTGCAAAAGACTTCAATGTAAACGTAACTATAAATCAGTATTCCATATCTAGACCACTGCTTAGCAGCAGGAGTAAGACGTAGGCATTTTAGGTGAGAATTTCAGTGTGCTGGCAAGATAGCAGGGTTCTCAGCATCCTGAAGGGCTATAGTTCCTGACTTGCCTTCTTCTCACCCCTAGCTGCAGGGTTCATAGATTCATAGATGGGTACAAGTTCAAAAGGCGAGATGCCCATTTCTGAACTGGCCACCTGCTGTGTCTCAGGTCAGGGTTCTCAGCATCCTGAAGGGATGTAACTCCAGGCAGATGCCCCCATTCCATCCCTCTGCTCCCACCCGCCCACTTCCTGCCCGCCTTCTATTCCTACTAGGACCTACCCCTTGCAGGGTTCTCTGCATCCTGAAGGGCTTAGAATTCCTGGCTTGCCCTTTCTCCCACCCTCAAGCCGCCTCCATTTCCCCACTTTGTATCACAACTGCCCTACTAAACCTAAACTAGCACTTAGTAACCCGGTGCTCAGCCTGCTACTTCTGCCACCCTAGGTTCACTCCATCTTCTGCCAATACCTCCACTGGGTTGCCTTTTCCTGGTTTTATCACTGTGTATGTCCTAACCAGGTATACAGATCCAGAAGCAATTTGATACCTTTTTTTGGACCAACATAGATGCAACAAAAAGAACAAAGTGCTTTAGCTTTCAGACCAACCCAGTCCTTCCTCGGAAGCGTAATACATCCCCCCAGTATGTCTCCTCCTATGTCAGCTCCTCTAGCCTAGTTGCTCTGCCGCATTTTGTATGTGATACTGTCTGTTGTCCTTGATCAAAATGTACTGGATTTTGGCTTCACTTCATGTTTTGTGTGGTACTGTATATTATATTCTTTTTGCCTACTCTGCACTTTATGTATCTAAATTGTATCTGAATTGCTCGGTGTTGTATTGTATCTGAATTGCACAGTGTTGTATTGTATATTGTCGTATTTTTGCCTGCTCTCCCTATTGTTTGTAACCCTTCCCCCCAGGACGCTTCTGGAAACGAGCTGTTCACAGCTCATGTTGTCTTTCCTGGTGAAACTATTTTAAATAAATAAAAAGTCAGCATTCTTTTGATCTTTTAAATAGCAAGAGCCCCAGCTACCAGCATCCCCTTTCATAATTACTCGTTTCTAACAATCCAAAGAAATATAAAAAGTTTCATCCTGCGTTTTTTTATGCTTTCTCCTTGTTCAGCCTTGTTTTCTACGGAACCCAAAGAGGCAACAGGCAATAAGCAACTAAATTATGAGTCTGGAGAGGAAGAGGAAGAGGAGGAATTCCAACCATCGGATGGCAGTGAAAATGAAATGGAAACTGAGATCCTGGACTACATGTGAAAACCGCAACTGGACTTTGAATAGTTTTATGTGTGTACAGAGTATTATTTCTGTCGGTATAGCTAGGCTGGACATTTAACAAGCCTATGGAAGTTTTTGTTTTCAACTATATGTGTTTAAACTTTGTACACTATCTGATTTTTTTTTTTTTTTTACCAGGAGAGAGACACTAAGCTGAAGCTTGTTTACAGGTGCGACCTGGGAGCACAAGGAAGTTAAGTGACTTGCTCAGGGTCACACAGTACGCAAGTGGGGGCTGTGGGATTCAAACCCAGGTCTCCAGGTTTGCAGCTCAGAGCCTTAAACCACTGCGCTGTACTGCCTCCTGCCTGATTCCATGCACAGTATTGTACATACACAGTAACATAGTAATTTTAAGGTTGGGAGTGATGCTAGGTCCATCAGGTCAGCCTCCTACCTCATAAGAAGGGACTGACAAGTGCACTGTGCTTTTCAAGTATGTGCTGATTTATAGGAATTCCCCACCCACGCACCATACTATCTAGGGTACCTTGTAATTCCCTTGGGCAGCAGAAATGTGTCCTGGCTTAACTTTAAGGCTTATACTGTCTTCATGATCCGCTGTCTTTCCTGGTAGGCTGTTCATGGGTTCACCTTTTGGCGAAGAAGTGCCTCCAAATATTACCTCTAGATTTTCCATCTTTGAGCTTGAGGTTTGTCCCCTCATCCTGCTGGGAAACAGCAGATCAAACATCTCCATGTGTTTCACCCTGTTGATACTCTTCAGTATGTGGAAGATGGAAATAATGTCCCCCTGAAAATCTTAAGGGCATCCAGTCTCTTGGTTTTCATCTTCCATACGTCTGATCATTTTGGTGACCCTGTGTTACACCCTATTTCCTCATTGTCCTTTTTGGTATTAGGGAACACAGCCCCAGTACTTCAGCTGGGGCCTAACCAGGGCCATGTAAAGCAGTAAGATCAGTTCTGCTGCTTTGCTGGAAGCCTCTTTTGATGCACCTTAGTATGTTTCCAGCCTTAATAACAGCAGCCATGTATTGCTTGTCTTGCTTTAGTCCCTTGTGTGTTGTGACCCCCAGGTCCTTCTCCTCCTCCATTGTAGCAAGAGAAACACACAGTGTGTAGCTCCTATGTTTGCCCCCCCCAACCCATTTGCTCAGCACGTTCAGGTCCTCTTGAAGTTTGTCCCCATCCTGAAAGGGAGTTCAGTATCCTAGCCAGCTGTCAGACTTCTCAAGAATTTTTTTAACACAAACTTACAGTTCCTGATCAGTTTGGTATCTGGCTTGGTTTAGAAATACTCTCTATGGGTGGTATTTAATACAGAATAATTACTTCTTTATGGATAGTGCACAGGATTGAAAAACAAGATGAGGCAGACTGTAGCATTCACCATTTCTAGTTGAATCAACTCCCATGTGCTTAACTCTTCAAGTTACAAAGCTGGGACATTTTAATGTTTCTAAAATCATATGAACCATTTAAATAATGATATTCTTTGCGGACTTCTCTCTCTCCATTGATCCACACCATTCAGAACTGTAAATCATCAGTGTCAGGACCACCCGGAAACTTTTGCTAGCTGAAGTCACTGACATGCATCATCGCTGCCGCCTCTATAACGTGGGTTGCAACTTCATGCTTCAGTTCTTTCTCCTGCTGTCAACTGCTCATCGGATCACTGCAAGAGGAACAACACCAAAACTCGCTCTAGAAAATATTGGTGCCTTTATTTTTTATTTTAATCTAGTACGCTATCATTTATGCCACCGACAAAAGAAAAGGAACCGTTTTTTTTTTGTTTTTTTTTTTCGTTTGTGTCATTGAGGTAAAGTAAAGATATGCAAGGACAGTGCTTACTCCTTGTACATCCGTTGTTTGGGCCTAGCGCATGACATTAAGGCCTGCGGCATTTTCCTAAGCAATACCCAGGCCACCAGAAGACATTGTCAGAAGGCTTTAGAGACCTTCCTTAAGGTTTAGATTATGGAAGACAAGCAGCCTGCATCGCAGGAAGTGGTGCCAGCTTCCCATGCTCCTTCTGCCAGCCCCAACCAGTGTCCCGCTGCTCCCTGAGGACTTCAGCAACCACATTGGAGCCTGTTCCAACTTGACTTAAGGAAAAGTAGAAGGACAAGTCTTAAAATCATCACTGGAAAAACACCAAGGGAAACATAAAGACTCCTGCTCTGAGTCTTTTCCTGTCTGTCACCAGTCTCCTTTAAAAGAAAAGGACAAAAGTAAGTCCACATACAGAGCACAGGCTTCAAAAACCTCTGTTTTTTCTGCTCTCCCCGACCACCTCTGAAACACTAATCTCCGGTTCCAGCACTGGCTCAGTAACCTCTTCAGGGAACTCTTAGCTGATACTGCCATCAGCACTCTCTGGGGGGGTTGTCAACACTCACCTATTGCCGACAATGTCTGTTGCTGCAGGCTCCTTCCTCAACACTTGTATCATCGCAGTTGCATGTCAGACCGTCACCGTTGACGGGATTTGGTGTGGCTGTGTCAACACAAATGGTCAACTTACAGCTTCCTCCATCAATGCCTTTGCCATCGGTGACAGTTCCCTATAGGGAACCATCTCCTCCTGTCTCCATACCTGAGGAGAAGTAGGAGGAGAGGGAATATAATCCTGACCTCATGGATGAGGATTATGAGGAGGAAGAGGATGAGCTGCATCCACCTGATGTTATGGATACAGGCTCCACCCTGTCTTCCTGCTGTAAGGACAGTGTAAATGTAACCCTCAATCTCCACCTGAGGATGCCTCTTTTCAGGCTGTCATCAGGCAGCTGCAGGATAAACTGGGCTTCACTGCTGAGTAGGGTGACTCTTCTAAGAACCATTTATATGAGTTTTTGTAGGTCCCTTCTTTGCCAACCATGATCATTCCTCTGTCCGTTCTACTTTGGTGCAGCCCATGATGATTGCTTGGCACAGGCCTAATGCATTACCTGCTGTGCCTCAGAAGGTAGATAAACAATATACAGCCCCCCACCCCATAAGCCTTACTGTGCTTCACAGCCTGAGACAGATTCTGTCATCAGTATACTGTAGCTGCCCATGACAGGTCTGAAGTATCTCATCTCATTAGCTCTTATCCCCTGGACAAGGAATCCAGGAAATTGGATGTGATGGGCAAGAAGGCCTGTGCTTCAGCATCCATTGACCTGTGTATTGCTAACTCTTAAAGAGCAGCTGACACCTTCAGGGCAGCTTTAACAAATCATAATGTTTAGACACAGTTCAACTTGTGTTTCATGTTAGTTCTGTATTCCTCCTCTCCATTATTTATTACAGAGGTCATTTGCATTAAAACAAAATCTTTGTTCCTGAAGAGTTAATCTATTTTTGTTGCGATCTCCCTTCCGAGGGTCATAATGCACTGCTTGTGACATCACAATTATCTCATGGCAGCACATTGTGATGTGACAACAGAGGATTATGACTTCAAGTATTGAGTTAGCTATAGAGGCAAATGAACTCTAAAGGATCTCAAATGGATAAAGTCATGTAGTCATGCAAATTTACTCGGTAGTAAATAAGGGGGAAGAGAAATATATAGAATATGTATGAAATGGAAGCTGAATTGTACCTAATTATTGTGTTTTTTCAAAGTTTTCTTTGAGGCATCAGTAGCTCTTTAAGCATATTTGAATAAATATCAGAATAGCTTCTTAAAATCCATTTTGGCTGTGTCTGACAAGCTGGCTGATGGGCTTTCTAAAACTGAGGTCCGGCAGATGGTCACCCATGGTCAAGAGGCTGGTAAGCATCTTTTGAGGTCAGTTTATGATGCAGTTATTAAGCATAGAGAGGGATCCCTTTGGAAGAAACAGCATTAGTCCAGTGAGTAATTTTTTCTTCTGGAGTGATCGGGTAGAGCTGTGATAGTGAGAGCCCCCAGTTTGTGCCTTTTTACATAGGCTGCACCATTGCTGGCAGTTTGCCAGCTGGCAGACAGTTTTTCCCATTCAGGAAGTGTTTCTCCTTGGTATGGCACACTTATTTATTTTTATTTATTTATTTATCATTCGGAAAATACCTTTGAGAAAAATACTCTTTTTCAAAGGCTCCACATCAGATAACAAGCACAACAATGCAGTAATCAGTTACAGTAACAGAGATCCCAGAAAAAAAAACTGAGGTTCATAGGAAGGACATAACTGGTAGAATTACAAAAAGAGACTCCATGAATTAGAGATAAAGTTCCAAAAAATTCAGAGGAGCTAGAGGAATAACAAAAAGCTGAAGCTAGGCAACAGAGAGAACAGTAGAAGCACATGTGAACTTACAGGGCTGTGACAGAGCAGCCTGGTGCAGGCTTTGTCCAGGATAATAGGTTGGAGAAAGGGGAGAGGTAAAGGTCATGGGTGGTGAGACACACGGGGTGGCTAGGCAGGAATGCAGGGAGGTAAGTAGCTCAATTTGGGTAGCCTTGGAGTCGGTCTCGGGAGATCCAAAGCAATTAAGCTCAAGCAGTAGGCATAGAGACTTATAGGAATAAGTGCAAGGAAGAGGAAGGAGCCTAGGGAGTGGTGAGGCATGTGCCAAAGCCCTCCATCTAACTATCAGTATCTAGCTATCAGTAGCTAGGAGTGCTGGAACAGGGATTGTCTAGAGTACCTGGAGAGAAAAAAAACAGAGGAGGGAATGGGAGGGAGGAAGAATGGCAAGGTGGTTGAAGGAGGAGGGGAGAGTAACAGGGCAGGAGGGTGAAGTGCAGAGGACCACCTCAGGCATTTAGGTGATTGAAGAACAGGAGGGGGACCAGAGAGACTACCCCTGCAGTAGCCAAAGATTTGTACCCTGGAAGTAAGAGAGACAAGGGATCAGTAGAGGGACAAGGGACCAAAGAATACTTTGTGTTGAAGCTCACTGTGCTTCCAAAGGACATGACTTACCCCAGCACTCTATGAGTAGCCGCCTCGTTGCCCAGCCCTACCTCGCAGCACGGTGTGACAGCAGCATGTCGTCACCAAGCACGGTGCACTCTTCTTTTATGAATCAGGCCCACCCAGCACAGTAGCTGAGGTGGAGCGTCATTGCACACATTAAGCAGAGTTTTCTTGCTCAACATGGTCAGCCGGTTCTTTCAGTGGAGGTGAGCCAGAGACACCAAAAGAACAGAAGGCTGTCATCTTGTAGAACACCGAGAAGAACATCTGAGGACTACAGCAACAAGGTGGTTACTCATACAGTGCTGGGGTGAGTCATGTCCTTTGGAAACACAGTGTGCTTTTTGGGATCCAAGCAGTCATAAGGGGAAACCGTGGCATTGTGCCTAACACTCTGCCTTTTCTGGCTGTAGCATAGGAACCTTGCTTTCTACAGGAAAACATTTGCATTGTGCTTAAACTCTGTCACTGTGGGCTGCAGCATAGGAACTTGTTCCCTGTAGTATTTAGCTCATTTAGACATGTGGGACAATGTTTTCCTCTCTGCTACTGGCCATTAGCAAGTGGCACCATGGCTTATTGGAGACCAGTAGTTTTTAAGAGATGTAAGAGCTGCAGGAGGATGATGAGACCCTCTCCTTTGGGGTCTTACTGCCCTAACTGTAACACAATCTAACATGTCAATTTTGGTCCCTCTGACCAAATCCCTGAGCTGGCAGTGGTAAGGCTGAGTTGTGCAAATCATTTTTTCTAGGGACATGGATATGTTGTTCATCCACACTTATTGGCAGGTTCCTTGCCACTTTAAATCTTGCCGGAAGGTCTTCAAGCTGGCTCCTCCCACCCACCTGGGTGGTAAAACTCTCGGCTCCGCCCCATGACGCCAGATCTTCCTTACCGCTTGGAAGGTCAGGTTCCTTCCTTTACGCTCCGCGTATAAGACTGGTTCTAACTCTTCGGTTTTCCGACATTTAATCTTTAAGAGTTTCTAGACTTGGTCATCCATTTCCCTTAAGCTCATTAGGACAAATCGACTCCGTTTTTAGAGATGCCCGTGGGCAGAATATGTCTCGAGACGGATCTGCACTCACGCATGGCCTATTGCTTGGCCTTGAGCACGACCTGCAGGCTTGCGACCTGTGCTCTTCTTTCTTGGCCTACGTCCTGGAAGACCGTGCCGCCCGTCTGCAACTTGGGCAACCCGAAAAGCGTTACCCTCCGGTAAAGTCGAAAGAGGCCTGGTTGGCGGTTTCCGCGGCGGCGGGCTCAGCGGATCAGCTAGAGCAGATGATCGCCCTCGAAGAGGCGGCGCGGTCTGCATTTTCCTCAGCCGTGGCATTTATCCCGCTCTCCCTGGGATCCTCATATTCTGCTTCCTTTAAGAAGCTTTGTCTGTCTCTCTCTACCAAGGGAGAGGGACCTTCATCTTCGGGACCTTCCTCTAGGTCCAAAAAGAAGAAGGAGAAGGGTAAGTCCGTCCGTCGACGCTCTTGGGAGCGGGAGAGGTCCCTCTCCCCAAGCGGTCGACCATCGACTTCGGTCGATCCTTCGGTTTCGGCCACTGGCTTCACGGTGTCCCCGTCAGGTCAGTTGACCGAGACTCCCGTCGACGCAGTCGAGATCTTTCTCGACCCGTTGGATGGGTTGTCGACCGGCGAAGCCGAAAATCCTCTCTCCCCGGTTCCCCCGGTGGTGGTTGAGGATCCGTGGGCTTGCCAGTGCCTCCGGTTCCGGAGCCTTGCGTGTTCCTTCAAAGCCGGGAGGGCGGGTTTCCCCGCCCTTCCTGCACCCTCTCAGAAAAGCCGAGGTTCGCGGTCTCGGTCTCGGACTTCTTCGCAGTCCAGCCGGTCCCGCCACCAGAGGCGGTCTCGGTCTCAGCACCACGGCAAGCGGCGCTCGCTCGTCTTCGTCCTCGGACGAGGGGAGGCTTCAACGCAAGTTGCGCGACGATTCGAGGACCTCATGTGGCAACAGCTCCTGCTGGCCGGGAACAAACCAACGATGTCACCTTCCCCGGCCATTAAGTGGCTGTCACCGGAGCAGCCGAAGCAACCCCTCTCTTTAGCCGAGGCGCCTGTGTCCAGGCCTGTTGCTCAGCCGAAACCAGCTGCTCCACCGATTAGGGTGGAACCTCCGCCTCCACAGCCGTTGTTTGGGGCTCCGACCAAGAACTCTCGGTCGGCTCAGGGTTTACCCCATAGGCTGTCTGTCACCCCTACGCCTGATCGCCCTCGGCAGGTAGAGGGTGGCTCAGGCCCGAGGCAGCTTTTTACGGACTCTTCCGAGTCCGACGATTCCTCCCTCTTCTCCAGGCGAGTGGACTTGGAGTCCTCTGGAGGTCAGTCGCTGGACGATAGCCCTTCGTCCTTCCTGGGTTTGCTTAGGCTCATCTCGGAGTGCACCGGGATGCAGCTCGAGTCCATATCCAAGTGGGCCAAGTATCCCCTCATGGAGATACTGGACCGAGGGGATTTCCCTACAGAGGCCTTTCCTGTGGCTGAGGCCATTGTGGGCCCAGCCTTGGAGCTCTGGCAGCGCCCTGCTTCCTGCCCTGTGCCTCGCCAGGATGGCCAGGAAGTATGCGATCCCTAACGGTTCCCTGTCCGGTTTCTCGGAACACCCCTCAGCCGAGGGGTTAGTTACCGACAGCGTTTTCCGGCGTGCCGGAAATGCTAGGGACATGGACAAACCTCCCGACAAGGAGTCCAAGAAATTGGACTGTGCCGGGCGAAAAGTCTATGCTGCGTCCTCCCTTGGCCTTCGCCAGGCCAGCTCGGCCGTGCTTATGGCACATTTCTCCCATGCCCTGTTGAGCTCCCTGGACGAGGTAGTCTCTCATCTCCCGGCTGACCTGCAGACTACGGTTAGGCAGGTGCGGGACCAGGGCAGGGCAGTGGCAAAGCAGCAACTTCAGACTGCTTTGGACATTGGAGACTCCTGCGCCAGGTCAGTCACGGCCGCAGTGGCTATGCGCCGTCGGGCATGGCTGAGGATATCCACCTTCACAGCGGATACCCAGCACAAATTGGCGGATGTCCCCTTCCTGGGGACCGACCTTTTCGACCCTGGAGTGGAAGGCCACCTCCAGAGGATCGAAAAGTCCAATGCCACCTTGGACTCGGTCTCATCCGCTCAGAGGGACAAGGGCCGCAGACCGCAACCCAAGCCCTTTCATCCGTCCTGCGCCTGCACGTCCGCCCAGCAACATCAGGGCTAGCAGGCTCAAGGCTAGGCCCCAAACCCAAGCCGTGGCCTTCCCTCCGGAAGCAGGGAGGAAGGCCCAGGTGGTCCTCGGCCGGGTCCCTCTCCGTTTCTGCGAGTGACGGGCGAGGGTGTCGCCCCAACCTCGCACTCACTCCCAGGTTCCCTCTGGGGACGGCCCGCACTTCCTTTCCGCCTGGTCTGCTATTACCACAGACCGGTGGGTGTTGGAAGTGGTAGAAAGGCCTGCCCCTGAGTTCGAGCAGGCCCCGCCTTCAGAGCCGCCGCCCAGGGGCTTCGGGGTCCGCAGCCTCACTGTCGGCTCACCGAGCCGACATCGCTCTGCTCCTCAAAAAAGAGGTGACCAGAGAGGTGGCGGACCCTCCCTCAGACCCGGGGTTTGTGTCCAGGTACTTCCTGGTCCCAAAACGGAGGGGGGGCTGGCGCCCCATTCTCGACCTAGACGACCTAAACAAGTTCCTAAGGTCTCGAACCTTCAGGATGGTTACTCTGGCTCAGATAATTCCATCCTTGGAACGCGGCATGTGGTTCTGCTCTCTGGACCTGCAGGACGTGTTTTTTCACATCTCTATCCGTCCGTCTCACCGAAGGTTCCTTCGCATTCGAGCGGAGGAATCCCTTTACGAGTTCCGAGCCATGCCCTTCGGCCTTTCTCTTGCTCCCAGGGTCTTCACCAAATGCATGGCAGTGGTGACAGCATTCCTGAGGCGCCGAGGGGTCCGGGTGTACCCTTACCTGGACGACTGGCTGATAGCAGCCCCCTCCAGACAGGAGGTGGAGCGGTCCAGAGATCTGGCCCTCCAGGTTTGCTCTCAAATCGGCCTCCTCATCAACGAGGCCATGTCGGAACTTGAACCGAAGCAGGTGATTCTCTTCATCGGGGCAGAGCTCGACTCTCTTCGAGCCAGAGCACGGCTCCCGTGGACAGGGCCGAGGTTCTTCTCCTTTGCCCGATCATTTCTGGTTGGGCAATCGCGCCCTGCCTGGGACTTCCTGCGTCTCATGGTGGCCTGCACCAGCGTGGTCCATTGGGCCCACTGGAACATGCGCCCCCTTCAATGGGGGCTGGCCAGCCAGTGGTCTCAACGTTGCGATCCATTGGACCAGCGAGTGACGGTGACCCAGGGGATGTGGAACGCTCTCCAGTGGTGGATCATTCATCTGCAGGAGGGCATCCCATTTGTCCGCCCCGAGCCGACGGTATCTCTATCGACCGATGCCTCTCTGATGGGTTGGGGTGCCCATCTGGGTGAACACAGAGCGCATGGCCTCTGGTCCCCGCGGGAGTCCCGATGTCACATCAACCTGCTGGAGCTCCGAGCAGTCCGCCTAGCTCTCACCACCTTCGCCCCGTTTCTACGGGGTCAAGTGGTTCGGGTCCAGACGGACAATACCACGACCATGTACTACCTAAACCGCCAGGGCGGGATGCGCTCCATGTCTTTGTGCAAGGAAGCTCTCCGCATTTGGTCACTCGTGCGCAGCCTGGAGGCGGATCTCCTAGCCATTCATGTGGCAGGAGCCTCCAACACCCTGGCCAATGCCCTAAGCCGCATAGGGGCTGTATCCCACGAGAGGTCTCTCCTGCCGGAGGTAGTACAAGATCTGTTTTCCCATTGGGGCACACCGCAGGTGGATCTGTTTGCCTCCAGGGAGAACGCGGGTTGAGGCTGTTCCATGCCTACCCCCAGCAGGGCTTGCTGCAGGGGGATGCCTTCTCGAGGCCATGGACCCCGGGCCTCTTCTACGCCATTCCCCCATTTCCTTTGATCCACAAGGTGCTTCTCAAGGTGAGGAGGGACAAGGCACAGGTGATTCTGGTAGCCCCAGACTGCCCCGCCAATGCTGGTATCCAGATCTCCTCAGCCTCAGCTCCAGGCTCCCGAGGCAGCTTCCAGCTCGCCTGGACCTGCTTTCAGTCAATCAGGGGAAGGTGTTCCATCTGGACCTTCAATCCCTGCACCTGACGGCCTGGTTCCTGAGCGGCTAGAGTTCCAGGCCTTGGGTCTTTCCGACGAGGTCTTCAATGTAGTTGAGGCGTCCCGTAAGGAGTCGACCAGGAAATGCTATGCCTTCAAATGGAAAAGGTTTTCCATTTGGTGTTGGGGCAAGGGCCTGGACCCTTCCTCCTGTTCCTTGGCAAGCATTTTGGACTATTTATGGTCCCTTTCTCAGCAAGGGCTCAGGTCGACGACCCTAAGGGTGCACCTGGCAGCCATCTTTGCTTACCGGGCGCGGGCTGGGAAGTAGTGGGTGGCACAGGAGAAGGTGGTCTGGCGCTTTTCAAAGGCCTTGATCACATTTCCTCCCAGCGAGAACTCACTTCCACCACCGTGGATCTACTGCTGGTCTTGCAAAGCTCATGGGCAAGCTATTCGAACCAATGCACAGGTGTGATCTCTCTCACCTGTCGGGAAGACCACCTTCTTGGTGGCTATTACGTCAGCCAGAAGGATGGGAGAGCCCAGGCGCTTTCCATTGAGTCTCCTTACCTGGTCTTCCACAGGGACAAGATTGTCCTGCGCCCCACCGAAATTCCTTCCACGGTGGTGTCGGAGTTTCACCTAACTAGGTGTTGACTCTGCCGGTGTTCTACCCCAATCACACCTCGAGGTTGAATATAGGCTCCATACTTTGACTCCTGTAAGGGCGCCGCTACTATAAGGAGCGCACGGCTGAAATTCGGGAGAGGTTCGCCAGCTGTTTGTCACCTACGCTGAAGCCGCACCTGGCAGACCTGCAGCCAAGCGGACGATAAGCAGGTGGGTCACCTCCTGCATAGATCTCTGCTATAAGTTGGCGGGCATGGAGCCTCCCAGAGGGATTAGAGCTCATTCTACCCGCCATACTGCTGCATCGGTGGCTGCTTCCAGGGACGTCCGTATCCAGGAAATCTGCAGGGCTGCTACCTGGAAGTTAGCACACACCTTCATCACCCATTACCACATCGACCTTGAGTCACGCCGGGATGCTGGTTTTGGGGCCTTGGTTCTCCAGTCTCTAGTCCCTAAGTAGGGGGTGTGCGCCTTGCCTCCCTCCTCCCAGAGAACTGCTAGGAGTCTGCCAATAAGTGTGGATGAACAACATATCCATGTCCCTAGAAATACAGGTTACTCACCTGTAACAGGAGTTCTAGGAATGGTATATGTTGTTCATCCACACGACCCACCCGACCTCCCCGGCTTTGACACACAACCTGAGCTTCCAGCGGGCCAGATCTGGTGTCATGGGGCGGAGCCCAGAGTTTTACCACCCGGTTGGGTGGGAGGAGCCAGCTTGAAGACCTTCCGGCAAGATTTAAAGCGGCAAGGAACCTGCCAATAAGTGTGGATGAACAACATATACCATTCCTAGAACTCCTGTTACAGGAGAGTAACCTGTATTTGCTGCTTTTAAATGAGTTGCTGAGTATTTGTGTCCCACAGGACACTCCTACCATCATACCCAAACCCAAGGCGGGCCCATACAAACACGTCCAGGTGCACTAGAGCAGAGCGATACTGCTTACCCAGATTTGCAGGCAACCCCCAACCCTGACAACTCTGTCAGATGAAGAAGATCCCTCTGAGGAGTAGGAAAAGGAGTGGACAGAGCCCAAGAAAAATATTCCAGTCCCTCTTGTTTGATACAAAGTCTTTATCATATCTTACAATGGAAGCTTGTCAGACATTGCAGCTGAAGGAGGTGCAGGTCATGGAGTCCTTGAATGTGAATCCTATCCTGTCCACCTCAGCCTCTGCACCAGTTTTCAAAACTTTGGATACTGTGATCAGATTACTGAACAGGAATGGGCCAGGATGGATAAGCGCAAGCAGTTCCCTAGGCCGAGGGTGAGATGTTACCCATTACTGGAGAAGAGCTTCAAGAAATGGGAGCTCTTACTTAGAGAGGGCTCTTGCAGTAGGTGATTACATATAGGACTGATGCCGGCAGGCGGCAGGACCCCACGGAAAAATTTCTAGCTAGCAGTCCCTGGCGAGGGACCGCCCCCATGTCAGGTGACCAGTGTCAGGAGACGTCGGTGTAAAGGGGTGGTCCCGGATGCCAGCCTTCCAGTTCTTTCCGCCAGTTAGCTCGTGGAGCGCCACATCGGAAAAGTTTGTGCTTCGTCAGCCCTACCTTCGTTATTTTTACCGTAAAAGCTCTTTATTTTCGACTAATGTCAGTACTAGCGTCAGTGTATGTCGTCCCCTACACCCTCCGAGCACAAGAATAGTGCGATTCGTGCGGGCGCCCAACTACCGCAGACAAGGACGGCCACCCTGTGCCTGTTCTTCCTAGGCCCCAATCACCCGGTCAAGAAGTGCCAGCACTGCCTCAGTTTTAACGCGGCTACCCAGAAAAGGCGGCAGCAATCCCTGGAAGCCCATCTTCTAAAGAAGAAAATGAGTTCTATGGAGAAGGAGCTCAAAAAACTGAGGCAGGCATCCACTTCCCCCGAAGGACATCAGAAGGAGAGGCACTGGGACAAGGGCTCCTCCACCGCGTCTCCCTCGGGAGTCGCTGGGACGCAGGTAACATCCCCTCTGGGGGATCGCTCCTCGACGGCCGCCTCGGAGGTTTCTGAGGCGCGGGCGGCTGCCCGTCTGGCTCGCCGGGCCTTGCGGGCGCTGGCCCGAGCAGTTGGAGGCTCCTCCGCTTGTTCGCCGCAGGCTCGCTGCCACCACTGTGGGAGACTCCGTAAGCCAGGCGCCGCTCCTCTGATGTCCGCCCGGAGAGGGCCGGTAAGATGTCTGACCCTCCGGAGCGACGCTCGGCCTCCTGTCCACCAGACCAGGCCGATCACTCTACTCGGCCTGCCTCCGGTGATGGCTCTCGTAAGTCAGACATCGACTCCTCCGCGCCCGCCGAGCTCGCCACTTGCTTCACGCCGGCTCGCTCCAACGTCCGGCCGGCAAAGGAACAGACGACGGACCCCTACATCCGTCGCTCGCCTGTCCCTCGCAGCCTCGCTGCTGTCTGGGGAACCAGAGTCTCCCAACCTGACCCCGGACTTTTCCCCTCTGTCCCCGGCTGGTTAGATCTTTGCTCCATCAGTCCTTCCTCCATCTGAGCGCCGACCTGACGCCTGCTCCCCAGACGCCCGGCCCGACGTCGTGTACCTCTGGCGCCTAGGGCCTCTGCCGCCGGCCTACTGACCCGGGAGATATTCTGCTCCCCATCGGGCCTCCCGCCTTCCACTATGGACCCGGCCGTGAGGTTCCCGACCGGGTTGTCTGCTCGCAGCCCCTCGGCTCCCGGTATCCTCCGCCTTATTCGACGCCGTGTAACCAGGAATGCAGTATCCGCGCCACAGTACCAACGCCGCAGTACTTATGCCACAATACCCGACCTGGTTACCTGCAGCCGGTTTTGATACGCCCATACTGGCATAACCTGTATCCTTATCCCCCTCCTCCTCCTCCACCACCGCCCTCGCGGCCGCCGGTGGACCTGCAGGAGACTCTGGCCTTCTGGTGGGCTGAGGCCAAGGCTCAGCTCCCCAAAGAGGTCGAGAGCCACCTTCCGGCGACGGTGCCATCCCAGGTTCCCATACGCTCGAGGCGGCACACTCCCTCACCACCTCCAGACTCCAGGGTTCTTCCATCTGGATCCAGAGAGGGGCAGGACATGCTTCCCCAGGGACTTCCCAAGGGGTCCGTTCCTCCGCCGGGTCGGGAAAGGGAGTCTTTCTCTTCTTCATCCTCCTCTTCACTCTCTGACTCCTCGGACTCTTCCGACGGCTGCTCCGAGAGAGACGACGTGCCTCGCTCTCCGTCGAAGCCCCAGCCAAGGACTCCTCTGAAGTCTTCTCCGGAGGATCCTTCTTTTACGGAGTTGCTTAGGAAAATCCAGGAGATTCATCAGTGGCACTCCCTGTAACCAGATCCTCAGCATCTGAAACTCGCTGAACATCTGGATCTGCCCGTGACAGCTCCTACCTTGGTGCCACCCTGGATAGAGCCTCACGCCGACCTTGTTACCATAATATGGAAACAGCCGTCGGCCTTAGCCCCCACTTCCTAGGAAGTCGAACCGGCATATCACTCTCCAGAGGGGTTGATTTCCTGGATTCTCACCGTGCCGACTCGGTCGATTAACGCATCCACGGCCGGTCGGTGAACCCTAAACATCTTAGCTCGCCACCTCCTGATAAGGAATTCATTTTCTGGACCAGTATGGAAGAAAGATTTACGCTTCTCCACACTGGGGATCAGGGCCCTGAACTATGTTGACCACATGGGGACCAACAGAAGGCCATCCTGACTCAGGCGGAAGTCAACTGGACTCCTTGCCTGACTCCCAAGTCAAGCAGGAGTTGGCTGATCTCGTCCGCTCTATAGATTCGGCAGTCGACACATACTTTCGTCGCGACATATACAGTGCAGTGGACACTGCTGTGAGCTCAGCTTTCACTGTAGCCCACGGCGTCGTGCTTGGTCTGCGGTCAGGTTTTGATCCTGGGTGCAATCTGCTATCCAGGAAGCACCTTCTGGGGTCTGTGTTGGGTGATGTCAAGGACATTATTACCTGATTTACAAGAGAAGGGGACGCCTCTGAAGTCAGTTGATTCCATGTACCGTCCCATCAGCAGCAGCGTCATTCCTTTGCAGACGGAATCGGCCAAAGGCTAAACCCCAGGAAGGCGGCCAAACTGGCCCCGTGAGCTGCCAAGCCCCCACCCAAAAAGCAGCAGTGCTTCTGCTGCGGCGCTGCCCCACACCACCTGACTCTTTCCTCTCCCACTGCCTCCAGACTCCCCGGAGGAACCGGTAGGAGGGAGGTTTTACCTCCACCTTCCGGGATGGGAGAGGATAACCACAGATTCTTGGGTGCTCCAGCTCATAGCAGAAGGACACGCCATAGAGTTTCTTCAGAAACCACCCCGCCACCCCCTTCTGAAGTCGTCGTATTCATGGGAACATCTTCCTTTGGTCCAGGAGGAAATCTCGGCCTTCTGCTGAAGCAAGCGATAGAGCCTGTCCCCCTTCATCTTCATGGGACTGGTTACTATTCCCATTTCTTCCTGGTCCCAAAGAAGACAGGAGATCTCAGACCAATTTTAGATCTCAGTTCCCTGAATCTTTACGTAGAGTACAAAAGGTTCAGGATGCTCTCTTTGCAGAGCCTTCTGCCCCTCATCCGGCCGGGTCAGTGGCTTTGTGCTCTGGATATGCAGGATGCTTATCTGCACATTCCCATTTGCCCATCTCATCGCAAATACCTTCGTTTTGCGTTCCAGGGGGACCACTACCAGTTCAAGGCGCTCCCTTTTATGAGTCCAGTCAGTCATGTTCTGGACTGACTCTTGCCCCTTTCAGAGTCGGGCCTCTTGCACTCCTCAGTAAAGGTGCATTTGGCTGCAATTTCAGCTTTTCATGCACTCACTGATGGTAAAACAGTTCCACAACTTAAGAGGTCCCACAGATTCCTGAGGAGGATCCTGCTGTTTTACTCCACAATCTGTGAGGCGGTACTGGTGTGGGACGTTAACATGCTTCTGAAGATCCTTATGGTGCCTCCCTTTGAACTGGCCGCTGCCTGTGACACGTGTGTCCTCTCATGGAAGATACTGTTTGTTGTGACCATTACTGATGCAGAAAGAATTTTGAATTGCAAGCTGTATGTGTGGAGCCCTCTTGCCTCTTTTTCCACAAGAATCGTGTCATCTTAAGGGTAGGTCCTCACCTTCTGTTGAAGGTTGTTTCTGGTTGCACGCTGAATTAGACTTTTGATCTTTTGGTTTATTTTTTTGACTCCCATAGGCAGTGGGGAATATAGACTCCATAGACCAGTCTTCTGCAGGACATTGCATTGCTACCTTGATCGTACTAAGGACTGTAGAAAATCATCTCGACTGTTAATGTTCCCCCACCAGGATTCTGGGCACTTCTTTGTTTTTACTGTTTTGCAAGGCCTCCTGTCTTGGGGTCATTTGATCCTGCCTTCCCACAGTGCTTTGGTTTTGGCACTGCTTGGGAATCATTCTGGTGGTATGACTCAGTGGAGTGAGATGTCCTTGAAGAAGATAGCACAGTTACAGTACTTGCTGGATCAGTAGAGCTACGAGAGAATTTTCTTCATTGAGCCACATGTCACCCTGCTGCCTTCCCCCTTTCTTCTAAGGTGGTTTCTACTGGAAGTCCTGTCTGCCTTTGCATGCTGCTTATTCTTCTGCAGTCTAGCTAGGGCATAATTTATCGCAGGTTCCATGTTCTCTGCTGTGTGTCTGGTTCTGTTCCTAGTTCTCTCAGTCCCAGACAGTCCAATAATACTCCAAGATTGTCTTTGGCAGGTAACTGAAGCATGATGGAGTTGCCCACAGTATATAGACGATGACTCATGTCGATGTGGACAGCCCCAGCTAGCAGAAAGGTGGTCCTGATGCTGACAGCTTGGAGTTACAATGGTGTGGCTCAGTGGTGGAGATTCTGTTGAAGATGTACTGTTATAGTAAGTGACTGCTCTTTCCTTTGTCTGCTGTAGAATATGTTCTGTTATGTTTCAATTTTGCTGACTTCTCAGTTTGTTTTTTTATGTCATCTTATGCTAATACTAATATTTGTAGTTAAAAAATATAAATGTTTCTTATGTCATTTTGTTCCTTTTTCTGGTGGTTATTCCCTCATCTGGAGTGGATTTCCTTTTCTCTAATTCCTCCAGACTTCTCAGTTTGGGCATGTGCCTTCCTCTCCTAGACTGTGACTACAAATTGACAGGTTACAGTTGGGGGGTTGTGTTTCCCCTACTGTTTTTCTGGGAATGAACGTTTTTCCTTCCTGGTTCTCCCTGTACTCCTCTCCAAGCTTTGGGTTGTTCTACGCACTACTAACCTTAGTAGTTGCAAGGAGTGATATACTAGTGCCTTCACACTGGACATCAAGACCAAAGTTAGCTGTCAGGGAGTGCCTGAACATGAAGCATGCCTAGCATCCTCAAGTCCAAGCATATCACCTCAATGCCCAACTTGATCTCCACAAGTCCAAAACGCATGCTTCCAAAGCCAGGGGAGAGCAATCACAAAACAACACACTTTTAGTTAAATATTGAGCAACAGACATTCCACACCAAAACAAAGGTCATAGAGTTCAGGAGGGTGGACTTTAGGAAAATGGAGGATGGAGTTAGTAGTGCTCTGGCAAGGATACAGAATGGGGAGGGAGTAGAGGAAAGGTGGAAACAAATTAAGGAGGCATTAGAAGAAGCTGCGAGCCTATGTATTAAACAGGTATTAAGAATAAGAGGAGGAGGAGACCACTTTGGTTCTCACAGAAAGTACCAGAGGTGGTCAGGGCAAAAAGAATAGCCTTCAAGCAGTACAAAACAGCACAGGGGGAACAGGACAGGGAGGTGTATAGAAAAAAAAAGCAGCAAAGGGGGAAACAAAGGCTCTCACAGAAGAGAACACAGCAAAGTTAATGGGGGGACACATTTTACAGATACATCAGTGAAAAAGGAAAAAATAAGGCAGGAATAGTGAGAACCAAGGGGAGATAGGTGAATGTGTGGAGGAGGACCAGAAGAAGGCAGACATACTGAACAAGTATTTCTGCTCAGTATTCATGAAGAAAGGGAAGGGAAATGATCCACAGATAAAAGAGAAAGTGATGAACAGTGGGGTTGGGGGGTGGACACGAGCCCCTTTACAGAAGACAGGGTACTTAAAGAACTGGAGAAATTAAGAGTGGGCAAGGCTATGGGACCTGACTGGGTACACCCAAGAATGCTAAAAGAACTGAGGAAAGAACTGGCTGTGCCCCTGGCATCCCTGTTCACTCTGTCCTTAGATAAAGGGATAATACTGGGATATTGGAGAAGGGCAGATGTGGTGCCAATCCACAGGAGTGGAAGTAGGTTGGAGGCAGGGAACTATAGGCCAGTACGCCTGACGTCGGTGGTGGGGAAGGTAGTGGAGATATTAATAAAGGAAAGAATGGTGGAGTACCTGACCAGTAACAAATCGCAGGATCCAAGAAAGCATGGATTCACAGGGGGGGGGATCATGCCAAACTAACCTAATCGAGTTTTTCAACTGGATGACAGAGTCTTGGACCAGGAGGGAGCAGTGGATGTGTCCTACTTGGATTTCAGGAAGGCCTTTGATACGGTCCCACACAGATTAGTCAGCAAGTTGAACAGTCTAGGGGTGGGTGCAGAGGTGGTGATGTAGGTGCAGAACTGGCTAAGCAACAGGTGCCAGAGGGTAATAGTGAATGGGGGGAGATCAGAAGAGAGGGAGGTGACAAGTTGGGTACCGCAGGGGTCAGTCCTGGGGGCCATTACTGTTCAGTGTATTCAGTGGAGACATTGAAGACGGACTGGAAGGGAAAGTTTGCCTGTTTGCAGATGACACAAAGATCTGCAACAGGGCAGACACAAGAGGGAGTGGATAGAATGAGAAGGGACTTAAACAAACTGAAGGAATGGTAAAAGGTATGGCAGCTGGGGTCTAACGCTAAAAAATGTAAGGTTATGCACATGGGGCGTAAGAACCCTGGGGCAACTTACCAAGTAGGAGGGGAAGAAATGGCAATAACTAACCAGGAAAAGGGACCTAGGAGTCATCATAACAGAGGACCTCAAGGTGTCTAGTCAGTGTGGTAAAGCAGTGGGTAAGGCAAGCAGGATGCTGGGATGCATTGGGAGAGGAATAACAAGTAGAAAGAGGGAGGTAATTTTGCTCTTATATAGGTCACTTGTGAGGCCACATCTCGATTACTGTGTCCAATTCTGGAGGCCCCATCTCATAAAAGATATCAACCAGGTAGAAGCAGTGCAGAGAAGAGCTACCAAAATGGTCCAGGACATGCATCAGAAAAATTATGAGGAAAGGCTCAGGGAGTTAAATATGTACTCTCTGGAGGTAAGAAGGGACAGGGAGACATGATAGAAACATTCAAGTGTGCCAGAGGAATAAATAAGGTAGGGAAGACCAGCTTTCTGCAGAAAAGAATGAGCACTAGGATTAGGGGTCACGATATGCGGCTAGAAGGGGGGGAGACTCAGAGGCAATGTGAGTAAGTACTTCTTCACAGAGAGGGCAGTTGTAGCCTGGAACACGCTATTGGAGGAAGTGGTGGGGGCAGAAACTGGGGGGCATTCAGGCATGCATGGGATAGACACTGGGGACTAGTGAGACTAGAACAGAAGGAAAGAATGGAAATGGGTCCAGCAGGATCTGACGGAAGAAAGCAAGACATTTCTTAAAGCTAAGCCAGGGCAGACTGGATGGACCTGGAGGTCCTTTGCTGCTGACAACTATGTAACTGTGTAGCTGTGTAAACTCAGGTCACCCATTTAGCAGTACAATATAATGCCTGGTGGGCTTGCTGAGTGTTCGTTGCAAATGGCTACTAAAATAACCATGAGAAAACATTTTTAAGTGATGCCCCTTGTCAGATATGTCAGAACTGTACATATAGTACAGGACAATAGGATTCAGTCATCACTGGGATTGCTTTTGATGCTATTTAATTGACCACCAAGCTTCAAATACATTTACTTAAAAAAAGAAAAGAAAAAGAAATTTAAATTTTTGTATTTAGGGAAAAAATGGGGAGGAACCTTTCTAACTTTAGGCCAGCACTGTAACTCACCACTTGAATTAATAGACCCTCTGCTGATAATCCTGTGTATGAGGGGGGCCTAGATGAAAATGGCAGATGAGGTTTGGTTTATATTAATAAGTGTGGCAAGATCTGAGGTGAGAGTTCAGATTTCAGGAGAGCAACCAGCCAGAGGGAGGAGCACCTCAGTGCTAAGTTGTAGCTGGCAATAACAGGGCAGTGCTGTGAAGAACACAGTAATGACACTGTCCAGTCGCTCCCAGTCAGTATCACTACATACTATGACATAAGGCAAGCAAGAGGAAGGATAAAGGGAAGGGTTTTAAAAAGTAAAAAAAAAAAAAAAAAAAGATAAATTCCTGCTGTAGAGTGGAGTTGTACTTAAGAAAAATGACCACGTACAGGAAGTCTGTTTTTTGGGGTGCCGAAACTAGGCAGTCAAGGAGGGACTTGTCTTATAGTCAAGGTCTCCTTACTGCTTCTTCACAGTTTACAAGGGTTAAACATTTTGTTACCGTGTCTGTTAGTGGTTACTGTAACTTTATTTTGGCACCCAATTAGGACCACAAAAATCTGGATGTAATATCCCCAAAATTGATACTTAATAGAAGGACAATTTATATACACGAGGTCCGTTTATAAGTGATTATATACAGTATACTGGATTTACTATTGAAGTAATAGAACAGGGAAAACTTTAATGTGTATTTTTGTTATCACTACTGCATTCAAAAGATGCGAGAGTGAACTTCTTTAGTTGAAGGTTTGTTAATTAAATAATAAGGCAAAGTCAGGGTTACATTAATATTCTTTAATCACCCTTGGCACAAGGCATAACAGAGTGCTACATGCCCCTAGCTATTTACAAGCCCCAAATCATGGTGGCTTCAATGTGCCTCAAAGTGCGACCACCAGAACATACTGGTGGCCTCCTTATTGTTTTCACCGCAAACCTCGATTAAAGAGATTACTTTTCACACAGTATACATTAAGTCCCTGGTGTACCTTCACTTGAAATGTTATCTCCCATATGTTTTTTTTTTTTTTTTTTTTGAGGTAGAAAATTGTCCATTCCATCACCTTTGTAATTGGGACTCTTAAGAGCTCTGTAGCCATAGAAAATTGTATGGTGGCCACTTGCGGCCACAATGGCGTTTTTTGAGAAACCTTGAACATAAACTGAAACTTGTTTAACCTTTTATGTAACTGCTGTCTTGTCTGCCTGTGTTTACCTCTAACCAATGTGTCATGTACCTTTTGACTTGGAACCTTTGTAAAGGAGCCCTTCAGCTCAAAGATATCAATCCGAAAATGAAATAAACATAACCCTGGAGATTTTTTTTTTCTTTTCAATTGTTTAACCAGGAGTGGCACACTAAGCTGAAAGCGTGTTTACAGGTGCGACCTTGGAGCACAGGGAAGTTAAGTGACTTGCTCAGGGTCATGCAGTATGCCACACTCCTATTACAAATGGGCGAGAGTTGGTCCCTGTTGAGCATTTGCTTAGACTCTACATATTAGTCTACCGAACATTAAACAAAGGCATAATAGAATGTTCACAGCCAATCAGGAAGCTCTAGTTCAACATTTTTTATAATCTGTATATACTGTGTATGTGCAAGGATTGATAACCAGGTGTTATTTTAGGCAGTTTAAAAACTGTAGCTGTTTTTGTAGGTGTTGCTAAGAATAATAAAAGATTAAACCTTTGGATGCAGTCCCTTTGTAGCAGCTGTGCAGGATCACAGGTTTCTCAGGTTATTTGTTTTTCTCATTCGCAGACCAACATTAATTTGGAGGTGATGGGAAGTACTGTCGAGCTTTCACTGACAATGCCAGCACTTATTCCACAACAGCGGTTTAGTGTCACCTCAGGCCATCGTCTCAAGGCCGTAGCAACACACAGCAATACATAGTCTTTATTTATTTAAAAGTTGCTAACCGGGAAAAGCACACTGAGTCAAGGCTCGTTTCCAGGTGCGACCCAGGGAAACACAAACGGGAAAACAGTAGTGAACAAAGTAGGTGCAAAAACAGAACAGTACAAATAATATGATAATGTGCATCACAGTGCAGATAAGGAAATAAAATCCCCTCAGTAGAAACAAAATAATACAATAATGTGCACTGCAGTGCGGATAAGGAAATGAACTAAAATACACTAAATAGAAGCATGGGGTAACAAGACAATTTGGGTTGCACAGTTTTGAAGCATGTTTAATGCAGTAGGAAATCAAACCAGGAGGTCAGAGTTGCCTTGAGGAATAGCATTCTAGTGGAAAGGATTGATAACCAGGTGCTATTTTAGGCAGTCTAAAAACTGCAGCTTTTTTTGTACCAGTTGCATTTCTCATCTGATTTTTACAGCAATCCCCCAAAGTGCCAATCCTCCAAAATAGTTTGCAGATAGCATGTGTCTTGAATAAGAGGAGTGCAGTGAGCCATTCATTAAATACAAATTTCAATGCTGCTATTCTGCTTAAAGCAGCAGTATTTGTTGGGACAAAAACAAATCAATTTATTTTTTTTTGTAATTGTATTTTTGGCAAAAATATCAATATATCCACTTTTCTTTACAATGTATTTATCTTCTGAACTGAGATATGGCCATTTTGAAGTTCTCAAAAGTCCCTGCCCTCCGGCCATGCCCACTATGAACTAATTAAACGTTTTGGTGTGCTGCTGTGCTGTTTGCCATCAGAAGTGTGTGCTAGCACCCACCTAATACATCCGTAGTATGAACATCGATGGAAGGGATTTTCAGAAATGCTAGTGGTGGCCATCTTTAATGACTTGAGTCTTTAATTAGAAAACTTGTAATGAAAACTGTTTTAAAAACTGTGAGAAATTAAAATATACTGATGGTAAATCTAATTATGTCCTGAACGTTTCAATGGCTACAGCACTATATGATTTATTTTTTTGCCAACTAACAAATATGTCAAGAAAAGAGGTGCTTTGAGTACCAATTACCAGGTTGCATTTTTTTTGTGTTCGCCGTGTGCACATGCGCAACAAAAATGTTGTTAGGAGGGTGGCTTTTGAGGGGGGGGGTGACACTGTCAGTCCAATGCAGAGTGGTCTGCAAGGGGCTTGTCAGCATCACACCAGCCATCAGCCAGGCTGATTATGACACTGTTCTGGCTTGCTGGGTGGAAACTTCGTGTAGTTCAAAGGAGAGAGCCGACCCAATCATAAGTAGGCTGGCTCTTTGCTTTGATCTATATAAGCGCCACCCAGCAAGCACAGCTGATCTGTCGTGTTCAGCCTGCTGAAGTTGTATTACACTCTGTAAGAAAGAAAACCACCCATCTATATCTGTTGGTGCTGCTACTGTTCCCCCAGTCGACAATCCCACTCAGCTCCCCCCAACAACATAACACTGACACCAGGGGTGCCCAGTCCCCAGTGTTGACTGGCTCTTTGCTTTGATCTACATAACCGCCACCCAGCAAGCACAGCTGATCTGTCATGTTCAGCCTGCTGAATTTGAATTACATCTTATAACAAAGAAAACAGTCCATCAGTGTTGCTGCTGCTGCCGTTACTGGTCCCTCACCCAACTCCCCACTCTGCACCCCCCAGCATAACATCAACACTGGAGGTGCCAAATCCCCAGTGTCGCCACCTGAAAAAGAAAATCATCCCTTGTAGGTTTTTTTTTTTTTTGCTTTACGGTATACCCTATAAAATAGAAAATAGTCAATTGATGTCTGCTGCTGCCTCCACCATTAGCCCCCAAGCCCTTACTTCAATAGGGGTCCGATGCCTTAATCCTCTCTGAACTGCAGACAGTCTTCACTGCCGGACCGTGACCTGAGGAATCAGGTGTGCGGTTCAATGTATTTCAATGGCGTTTTGAACTTAGTGGAATAACTTGGTAATTTTGAATATTTTTGCCCCAAATTTTCAAAGTGCCTTTTTTGGGACCCCACCCCATGAACAGTGGTAGTGAAATTAGGCAAACTGTCCCTATAGGTGATTTCACAATCGCAGTGCGAAATCACTTTTCAGGCAGGAGTTGAAAATTTTCTCTGCCCATGTTCATGAGGTGGGGTCATAAGAAGGCAATGTTGAAAATTTGGGGTAAGAATATTAAAAAACAAAGTTATGAGCCTGCAAATAAATTTACAAATGCGGAGTTGTAACTGGTTATTTTCAATATTTTGACCCCAAATTTTCAACGTAGCCATTTCTTCACAGCACCTCATGAATGTGACAGCTGTTATTTTTTCAATCCTGACCAAAATGTGTTTTTGCACTTGCGGCGCGTAGTCTCCTTTTGGGTATGATTTGAAATTTTTTTCCACCCTTGTTCATGAGTTGGGCTCATACGACGACTCTGGGGTCATAAGAAGGCTATGTTGAAAATCTGGGGTAAAAATATTAGAAAACAACAAAGTTATGTGTCTACGTTGCCACTTTTCAATGCACGCTCGTAACTATGGTAATTTTCAATATTTTGACCTCAACTTTTCAACATAACCATTTTTCACACAACCTCATGAATGTGACAGCTGTCATTTCTCAAATCCTACCCAAAATGTGTTTTAGCACATTTGGCCCAAAATGCCGTTTCAGCCATTGTTTTATAAATACCTGTCATGCTTAGAAGGAGTGGTCATAAAATGATCATGTTGAAAATCGGGGGTTAAAATGTGAAAAAAACAACTAAGTTATGAGAAAATGAATTCTTCCAGCATTTACTCATCACTTCATTTTTTGCAGTCTTTGGCCCCTAATGTTCAACATATCCCTTGTGTTACCCCACCTGCTGATCATGGCAGGTGTTATTTTTCAAATCCCCTCAGAAACTTGTTTCCACAGTCACACAGCAAAATTATCTTTCAGATGGGATTTAAAAAATTCCACCTGTCTTAATCATGACGTCGGGTCATAAAAAGACTGTTGGACATCTGGGGTCAAAATGTGGGAGCCCACTGAAAACTGGATATTGCTTCTCAGCTGTCCTGTCCTGCGTAATCTCGCTCTAACAATGTGTCAAAGCAGGACACCACTGAAAATGAGATATTGCATCTCATCTGCTCTATCCTGGGTAAATACAGTATATAGCACAAATGTGCACAAGCAAGACCCGATACAACAGCAATACCAGCGGTGAACCTTCGGCACAGACAAATGCTTAACAGTCTGTCACATCAGTTCACGGTCTATCACTCTCACATGCTACATCCCTCAGGCACCATGATTCAGAATTTCTGTCAGTGTGGTGGAGTGCCGGATTCTTCTGTTTTATAAACTAAATGCAGTACTCCTACCACTCAGGACATGGTCCTGAGGAATCTCATCGGTATTTCCCCATCACTTGGGGAGTTACCAACAAAGACTGAGCTCATCGGAGCTGGAGAAGGACTAGCTGCACTATTTTATTTTAATATTGTTTGTTTGTTTATTGAAATGTTTCACCAGGAAAGATACACTGAGCAACTTAATACTCATCTCACAGCACATCCTGGGGGAAGGGGGAGTGGGATATACAACATATTTAAATGATACAAAAACAGTACGGAGACAGGAACATAATATACATGATAATGAATGCATACAATAGTAATACAGTGTAATCGTACAGGGGACACAAGACTGCGGCAACTGGAGCTCCTCGGGGCTCAATTTGTGCTATCTTTAAGGACTTGTGCCAGTCAGGGCTCCCGACTAGAGTTTGATTCTTGTACTGATTTTTTTTAAATAAAAAGGCACCAAGTCCTTCCTGCCTTGATCGCCCCACTGGGCTACAAAAGGGCTGTTTCTCCTGTTCTGGCTACAGACTGAGCTCATCGGAGCTGGAGCAGGACGAGCTGCACAATTTTATTTTAATATTGTGCCACAAAACTGCAGCAACTGGAGCTCCTCGGGACTCAATTTGTGTTATCTTGTGCCAGTCGAGGCGCCCAAATAGAGTTGGATTCTCGGATTGATGTTTAAAAAATTTCTTCCCCACCCGCTCAGTTCACTCCTCCCCTTAAATGCGCTCTAGCCCCTCTCTCTTACATGTTGGGCCTATCGTATTCCATTTCTGCTGGTTATTGCACCTGCCTGTCCCTACACTCTGCTGACCCCCTCGTGGTGGTCACTAAAAACTGCTTTTTAATTCACCTAAATTGTTACTTGATATGTCATGCTGCACTATATAACCCTGTGCCAGACTGTTCTTACACCCTGCTGACTCCCTCGTGGTGGTCATTAGAACTGTTTATACTTAAGCTAACTCACTAACCTCTCTTACCCAGTCCTCTCCTCCAGTCCTTCTGGTAAATGGTTCGTCTGTGTCTGTTACTGCTCACTTCAGTGAGTTTTTCACCACTTGTACTCTCCCTTCCACTCACTCTGCAGCCTCCACTGCTCCAGCTCATGTTCCTTCTCCCTTCCCCTCCCAGGTTTCCTTTCCCCCTCTGTTACTCCCCAGGGAAACCTTGACTGCTCTTTACTCCCTCAGCCTGTGCAAATCCACCCTCGATGGGCTGGATCCTAAACTACTCCATATCTCTGTCTGTGCTCCATAGGCAACACTGGTGCTCAAGCGAAAGTGGAAATGGGTACTTACAAAAGTTTGGTTTACAGTCCTGGATATCTTGAAAAACACTCCATTGTGCTGTAGGATAATGTTCAAAATGTTTTATTCATTAGTCAGAGCAGCAGACAATAGACAGCTCCCCCAACCACCAGTGGTGTTAGACTTGTTAGAAGGTGACATAGGTCTTGAGGAAGCACCCGGTAACTGGCGCGAAAGCATTTGACCATTAGTGGTTGTGGGAGCTGTGTATTGTCTGCTGCTTTGATGAATGAATAAAACATTTTGAGCCAAGCTTTTGTAAGTAGCTACTCTGTATCTCTGCTCCTCCCATAGCATCTCCTCTGACTCACCTTCTTAGCCTCTCCTTCTCCCTCAGTTCTGGAAGTTAACCAAAGTTCCTCCACTCCACAAAGGGGTGGACTCGTCCTCCTTTAGTAACTTCTGGTCAACTTCCCTCCTCCCTTCTCTTGCTAAGTTGCAAGAGAAGCTTGTCTACACCATACTTTCTGATTTCCTATCCTCCACAGATGTGTTCTCCCCATTCCAGTTTGGCTTGCAGGAGCATCTCTCCACCATCTCTTCCCTGTTGCTTGTAACTGATTCTGTCTTCTCAAAGATGGATCACAGCTGCCATCTTCATCGATCTGACCAAGGCCTTTGACTGTGTGTTCCAGCCAGTCGTCCTGGATACATTGAGTTCTGCTGGCCTCTAAGCACCTGCGGTCGACTGGTTCTTTTTTTTTTTTTTTTTTTTTAAATTCAGATTTTTTTGCCCAGCGGGATGACTCCAGCTGACTCTCAGCCCTGTCCCTGCCACCCCTGCCCGGCAACCACCAATTTGACTGACCACCCCTGTGTCCAGAAGTGGGGTGGTTCATAGGTGTGGTACACCGGTCCAAAAAGCTGCTAGAACCATATATGGGCCTGCCACTTCTCAGTAGACACATTCCCATTTTTTTTCCCCATATGTCTGTCTAGTAGATTTTTAAAAGCTGTTAAACTGTTTGCACACACCAGCTCAGCGGGGAGTTCATTCCTTATGTTAACCACCCATTGGTTAAACCACCTTCCTCTTTTAGTGGTGTTGCACTTTTCACCCCTTAACTGCAGTTGATGACCCCTTGTTCTCATACCTGACCTTTCCTTCCAGCACAGGCCTGCTGATTCACATAATATACCATCAATAGTAGCCTTGTAAACAAAACAGGGATCCCCTCTTATTTTTCTATAGGTCATTGAATATAGACCCAAGAACTGTAGTCCAACTTAATATTCTTTATCTTTAACTAAATGTATCTTCTTCGTGAACCTATGTTGGACCTGCTCTACCTTTCTACTAGATCCAATTTTCTGTGAGGCACTAAATGGGGTACCATACTCTTAACATTGGTCTAACCAGAGACCTATACAAGGACACAAGTACCTCCTTTCTTCTACTTTTGATATTCTGCAATATGTTCCATATAATTCTGTTTGCTCATTTAACTTCTTCCATGTTATGTTTATCAAAGCTAAGGTCCCTTGATATGACTAACCCCAGATCATTCTCATGTTCTGTGCATGCTATGGGTTTGTTATTCAAAGTGTATTGTGCTTGTGTAGTATTCTGACCAAAATGCATCACTTTGCATTTATCTGTGTTAAATGTTCATTTGTGTTCTACAGCCCAGTCACCCAGCCTGTTTAGCTGTGTCTGAAAATTATTTATATACACTCTGTTACTTACAATAGCCCTAACCTTGGAGTCATCTGCATATTTGCAGATCCATACTCCATCCGATACCTGCATGGAGAAATCATAATATGAAACAGTTTAGGGCCGAACATGGATCCCTGGGGCACTCCACTCATGACTGTACCCTCGCTAGACAAGAAACCTCTTATCTGAACTCTTTGGGTTCTGTTTTGGAGCCATGATGTGATCCATCTTATTAGGTAAGTTTGTGTCCCTAATTTCTGTAAGGTCTTAAGCAGTATATCATATGAGACAGAGTCAAAGGCCTGTGTAAAGTCCAAATACACTACATCAGCTGGTAGTCCCACATCCAGTGCCTGATTCACTGGCTCAAAAAAGTGCATCAGATTACTAACGCAAGATTTTCCAGCTTCAAACCCATGTTGTAATACATCTCTTTGGTTTAAATCCCTAAAGTTTTTTTTCCCAGGAACTCGTTTATAAAACTTTCCATAAATTTTCCTATTATAGATGTAATACTAATAGGACAGTAGTTCTTTACATTGTTGGTATCCGCTGATTTATGTATTGGTGCTATGTGAGCTGTCCTCCATTCACACAGAACCCTGCCTTCTCTTAATGATTTGTTAAAAAGTATTGCCAATGGTTCTGATAGATCTTACTTCGAGAGGGTTCCTGCAGTAGGTCGTATCATGTAAGACTGCACCCGCTGGCGTCAGGACCACACAGCAAACTTTTGCTAGCAATGCCTGGCAGGGGACCGCCCACCTGACGTCACGTGACAGATGTCACTGTGACCTTATATAGTGGGCGGTGCCTGCGCCCGCCTTACAGTTCTTTCCCGCCGATGATTGCGCACAGTACTTTGTGGTAAACGTTGCTCAGTCGATCGTCATTTATTGCCTTTATTTCTCGAACTTCAGTCCGTTTTTCAATTTGTTTGTCTTCTCCCCCTCCGACGTCGAAGACAAGAAGTGTGGCACACAGATCCCACATAAAGACGGCCATCATCATTGCCTCTTCTGCTTAGGCCTGAACCATGACACCGCGGCCTGCCTCAATTGCAAGCCTTTCAATCAGGCCACATGCAAATGACGGCAGCAGGCTTTGGAGGCCCACTTATTGAAGTCTGGAGTGGCCACTTTCGAAAAGGAGATGCAAAAATTGAGGGTCACCGCTTCTTACCCTTCTTCTGAGTCTAGAAAGAAAAAGGACAAAGAAAAGTACAGGGAATGGGAGCATCTGGAAAACCTGGACCGTGTGAGCTCCAACAAGCCTTTGACCAGCAAGGCCGTTTCCCTGCCGCCTGCCCTTGTGGTTGTTCAGGCCCCATCGGGATCTACGCCAGGTTCCTCTGCTGCTTTTCAACCCATCTCTACCGGTAAGTCGTCCTCTGGTGAATGCCCAGTCTCTGCCGGTAAGTTGGCCCCTTGCTTCTCTGGGGCCTGCCCGGCCATCGCTAAGTTGGGTCCCAAAACCCAAACGGAGACCTGCATGACTCTGACTGATAAGCCAGTCGAGGGTCCTACCCTCCTCCGCCTAGTCCCTCTTCCATCCAATAAGCCGGTCGCCTCTGTGCCAGACGACCACTCGGACATTGTTCACCCGTCGGGGGCTGACGCCACCTTACCCTGACGTCCAGTCGAGCCCACTGACCTCTCTCGGCCAGCCCTCCTCCCAGGCCCTCCATGAGTGGCAGCCTTACTCTCCACCTCCCCCAGTAGAACCTCCTGCCACAGACATCACACCTGGGACAGAGGAGGAAGTGGGGCCCCTGGATGTGGTCCTTTCTTCTCCCACTCCAGTGACCTTGTCCCAGGCCCCCCCGTGGACACCCTTTCAGGGGTACCAACACCAGACCCAATCCTTACGAGGGCTCCTGGCCTCTTTACTAATCCGTCGGACCCGCTGTCAGGACGTCCTCTGCCGGGTGCACCCTCTGATGCAAGGGACACCATCAGGCATGTTACCCAACCTTCCTCTGTAAGGGTTCTTTCGTCTGACCCTGACGCAGGCTGTGGTAACTTCAGGCCCGACACCTGATGCCCGAACGTTGACAGGCCTGACGTCAGCCAACATGATGCCAGATACCTTTCCAGGCCCGTCGAGACCCCTAATGGACCAAAGCCATTCACAGGGGTTCCTTCCTTATCCAGGGCCCCAGACACCAGCTTACCTTCTGTCTGACCCAACGTTGGGTTCTTTACCCCATTCATTCTACTCTGAGTATCAAACCTCTGGTTACCCTATTGCCATGGTTATCCTGTTCACCAATGTCAAGGGTTAGGTGCACCCTTTTATCATTATTCACCCACCCACACTCCTCCGCTGCCTCCGCCTCCTCCCCAGCAGGACTTCTAATCCTTGATCCACTCTTGGTGGAAGGACGCCAGGTCCGAACTAGTCTCTGATTTGGAATGGCGTTTACCGGCCCTGGTAGTTTTCCCCCTCCCCATTCCACGTCTCCAGTTAGTTCACTTCGTTTGGCCACAGTGCATATTTCGGGGGCAACCCCTCAGGAGGTAACCCTACCAGAGATTGGGACCCCTGAGGAGCACGATTCTTTTGACTCCGAGGAGGATTCCTCGAACAATTCATCTGGTGAGCAGTCCCCTGCAGCTAAGGGTAAAGAATCTCCTAAATCCCCTCCAGAGGATCCATCTTTCACTGAACTCCTACGCATTATCCAGCACCCCAATGGCTGGAATACTGAGGAACAAGATCTGAAGAGGAAACATCTTGCAGAGCATCTGGTCTTAGAGACTGTTTCCCCTATTCCTGTCTCTCCCCCCCCCCCTTGGGCAGCACCTCATGAAGACCTCACCACTACCATTTGGCAGCTGCCACACTCTGTTCCAGCCATCCCTAAGAAGGCAGACCAGATATATCACGCACCTGAGGGTATTCCCTTTCTGGATTCTAACCCCAAGACGGATTCTATTGTTATCGGGGCTGCTCACGACCGTTCGGCTACCCCCAAAGACCATGAGCACCTCCCCCCCAGACAAGGAATCTAGGCAGCTTGACCAATTCGCCAAAAATATTTATTCCTGTTCTACATGCGCCCTCCGCCCCCTCAACTACATGGTGCACTTGGTCCCCTTCCAAAAAGCGACTATGGCCAAGCTCGAGGCCCATATTCTATGGAGGCCTCAGGTCTTAAGGAGGAGCTAACTAAAGATTTGTGCCTGTCAAAAATCTCCTGCAGGCACGCACTTAGGGCCACGTACGACTCAGTGGACACAGTGGCCCGCTCCTCCACCACAGCTGTTTCTCTTAGAAGACACACTTGGCTGCATGTTTCTGGACTCTACAATGATGTTCAGGTGGCGATCCAGGATGCCTCCTTCAGAGGCTCAGTCCTTTTTGGGGAAGACACCAAGGACATTATCATGGGTCTCCAGGACAGCTGTCAGGCCCTGAGATCCATGAAGTCCATGTAACGATTGGGCTTCCAAAAGAAACATCCCTTTCGGCGCCAAAGCAAGAGGCAGGGTAAACAGCCCTTTAATAGGTGCCAGAACAAAAGAAAGGCTACGGGTTCCTCTTTCACCCCCCCCGCCTCAAAAACAGAGTGCAGCCGGGGGACCCCTCCCCCTTGCCCCTCCGCTTCCTGACTCACAGCTCCCTTCTCCATCCAACGAGAAGCCAATGGGAGGAAGGTTCACCCTCCATGTGCAGGAGTGGAAGAGCATCACCTCAGACACATGGGTCCTGCAACTCATTTCAAGAGGGCACACCTTAGAATTTCTGGAGTTCCCTCCAAACTCACCCCCAGGTCAATCCTGGTACTCTCCGAACATAGCAGTACTGGTCCGGGAGGGAGCCATAGAGCCAGTCCCTCCATCCCAGAGAGGAAAAGGGTTTTACTCCCATTTCTTCCTGGTCCCAAAAAAGACTGGCGACCTCCTACTCATCCTGGACCTCAGCCAGCTGAACCTTTTTCTGGAGTACTAAAGGTTCCGCATGCTGACTGTACAGGGTCTTCTGCCCCTTCTGCAGAAAGACCGCTGGCTTTGTGCGATGGATTTGCAGGATGCCTGCCTCCATATTCCAGTGTTCTCGGGCCACCACCATTTTCTGCGCTTCCTTTTCCAGGGGGGGCACTTCCAGTTCACAGCCTTCCCCTTTGGCCTTTCATCGTACCCAGGGTCTTTACTAGTGCCTAGGGTGGCAGCAGCTTACGCCACCGGGTTTTACTGGTGTTCCTTATCTGGATGACTGGCTCTTAGCAGCCCTTTCCAGGGCCAGCCCCGAGGAGACTCCTCCACACTGCACCTATTTTCTCAACTGGGGATTACCGTAAATTACCCCAAGTCATTCCTGGTTCCCTCCCAGAGGCTTCAATTCATCGGAGTGGTCTTGGACATGGTCCAGTGCAGAGCTTTTCTGCCTCCTGACAGAGCAGTCACTCTATGAGAGCAGGTCAGTCTTGTTCTTTCATCCAGGCATATTCCTGCCAGGGCACTCTTAGCCTCCTTGTCCTTATGGCAGCATCCATCACCACGATTCCTTTCACCAGGCTACACGTGAGGATCTCCCAGTGGACACTTCATGTCCAATGGGATCAGCAATCGGACAACTTGGACCATCCTGTCCTAGTGTCCAGCGCTCTCAAGAATTACCTTTTAAGCCAGTCCGGTGGCACTGAGGGTTGAGGCGCTGGATGCCACACCTCACGCTACGCCGGCAACCCGGGTTCGGGAATGGACTCGTGCACTGGTGGGTTGGCAGGGGCGGGTTGAGGAATGAGTGTTCTCCTCCCCGGGTGACTGGGTTGGGTCAGCTCGGAGTGCCGCCAACCCCCGGTGGAGACCAGGGATCGTTGCAGCAAGCCGGGCAGCACGAGAGTAGCGTGGCTGACACAGGCAGGGTTGCCATGCGCCTGAGCGTAGGGGTGTGAACACGCAGGGGTGGGGAACTTGCGCAGAACAAGGAAAAAGACCGGCTTCGTGGGACAGGCGATGGCACCAGTCCCCCATGCCCTCTGCCGGGTTCTCCTCGGCTGGCCTTCCAATTCTCCTCTGGGCCCATCTGTGGTTGGGGCCTGACTAGTAAGAAGAGAGCTCAGCAGGCGAGCTACCCTCTCGGGGCGAAACCTAGCATACTGACTGGGGGAGAGGGCGCGAGACTGAGGGATTCACAGGCGGGCAGGACAAGGATTGGATGCTCTGAGAGAAGGTCCCATGAGCCGTGACCAGAGCGAAATAGTGTCGGGGGGGGGGGGAGAGAATGACCTTTTATGGTGGCTTGAGCCTCAGAATTTGTCTGGGGATTACATTTCAGGACCCCCCCCCCTTCGTGGACCCTCACCACAGGTGCTTCGGTTCTAGGCTGGGGAGCCCACCTGGGGAACCACAGAACATTGAATTGTGGTCTCGGCTGGAGATGTTCCTCCATATAAATATATTGGAGATGAGGGACGTTCTGTACACTCTTCAGGCGTTCCATCCCTTTCTGTCCACGGGAACACTGCTGATCCAGACAGACGACGTCGGTGGTCTGGTACATCAAAAAGCGGGAAGGCACCCGATCGTACCCCCTGTGCAGGGAGGTGATGCGGGTGTGGTTCTGGGCAGTCCAGCATGACCTGTTCCTTATGGCGGTGCACGTTCCAGGCGTGCAAAACGTTCTGGCGGACAGCCTCAGTCGGACATCATCTCAAGCTCATGAATGGGAACTAAGTCAGAAAGTGGCTGATTCATTGTTCCATCAATGGGGATGTCCAGAGATAGATCTCTCTTCACCTCCCCATCCAAGACAAAACTTCCCAGGTTTTACTCGCTCGTTCTAGAGTCTGGTGCGCTGGCATGATGCATTGTCTCTATGTTGGACAGGGAAGTACTTGTACGCTTTCCCTCCCTTTCCCATTCTACAGCACATCCTTCTGAAGTTTCAGGCAGAGAGGGCTCGGATACTTCTTATAGCCCCTCTTTGGCCGAGGCAGATCTGGTTTCCACTCCTGCAGCAGCTGACCGTGGACCTCCCTGTTCCCCTCCCACTTCAACACGATCTGTTGACGCAGGATCAGGGCAGGCTGGTGCGTCCAGGACTCGAGACCCTACATCTGCATGCATGGCTCCTTCAGACATAATCGTGTCTCACTTTGGAGTCTCCCAGAGGATAGCTCAGGTCCTGGTGGAGGCTAGGAAACCCTCCACCGGGTCCACTTATGCTATGAAATGGAAGCATTTCTCCATCTGGGCCGCATCTAAGGGCTGGGACCCTTTCACTTGCTCAGCTGCTCAGATCATGGAGTACCTGTTGCACCTGTCTGACTCTGATCTAGGTTATTCTTCCTTCAAAGTACACCTTTCGGCTATTTCGGCCTACCACTCTTTGGTGGAGGGGAAACCCGTAGCTCAATTGGAGATCTCAAAAACCTTTCTGAAAGGGATTCTTCATTTGAAACCCCCTATCCACAACCCCACTCCACCTTGGGAGTTTAATTTCATTTTAGAGAAGCTTACCCTTCATCCTTTTGAACCAGCAGTAAGCTGCGACATGCACTACCTTTCCTGGAAAGCCCCCTTTTTGGTTGCCATTACTTCTGCTCGAAGGATTTCCGAGCTCCAGGCTCTGATGCATAAGGAGCCTTATTTGATTTTTCACAAGGACCGGGCGGTCCTGTGTACAAATCCTAAGTTTCTTCCCAGGGTGGTTTCTGAGTTCAACTTAAACCAGATGGTTGAACTCCCTGTTTACTATCCTGTTCACTCGAATAGGGGGGAGGCTGTTCTTCACACTTTGGATGCTCATAGTATCCTGAGGTGTTATGTCCACCGGACCAAAGAATCCAGAAAGTCTGATCAGCTTTTTGTTTCCTTTGCCCCCAAATCCTTGGGTTCGGCAGTATCTAAGCAGTGTCTGTCCAAGTGGCTCGCTAACTACATCCGCTTCTGTTATCAGAAGCATGACAAACCTCTTCTGGGGGAGGTCAGAGGTCACGCTACCAGAGGTATGGCTACCTCTGCAGCGTTCCTAAGGAATGTTTCTGCAGCAGAAATTTGTGCGGCAGCAACCTGGAGTTTGGTCCATACCGTCACAAAGCATTACAGTCTGGACATTGCCTCTAGGCATAGGGCCGGGTTTGGCCTCGCCACCTGCAGGGCCTACTGTCTTAGGCCGGTCCTGTTCTAACTTTTCAGTTGTTCCTCCTCCTGTGACTCTCTTGGTCTCTCTGTGTGTGATTGCTTGGGATTCAGCCCTATATGTGATGACCTACTGCAGAAACCCTCTCGAAGTAAGATAGTACAGTTACGTGAGAACTTACTGTAACAGTAGATCCTCGAGAGAGATTCCTGCACTAAATCAAACCATCTACCTTCCTGTTTATAAACCTGAGCATGGCAAGGTGATGCATTACTCCATCCTCCATACATAGACTAGTAAGATACTATGTGAATCGCACCAAGGACTACAGAAAGTCCTCTCTACGCTTTGTTTCGTTCACCCCTGGGAAAGAGGGTGCCTCTGTATTAGAGCTGGAAGAATTCGGTGAAGTTCTGACCCTTGTTAAATAAGAACCAGAACACCGGGGGGGGAGGGGAGTTGATTACTTTTGAGTAGTTATAAATATTTAAAAAATGTGATAAAATACATTAAAGGTGCCAAACTCTGTAATATTTAACACAGAGGCCCAAAGGAAATCATGTAATTCATTATTTGTATGAAAAGTAGTGTTAAAGCAAAGGGCTGGTAGTATAGCCTAGTGGTTAGAGTAACGAGCTGTGAATGAGCCTGGTACATTCAGCAGATTGGGTTTGATTCCCACAACCTCCACTTGCATACTGTGTGACTCTGAGCAAGTAACTTAACCTTCCAGTGTTCCCAGGTCGCCCCTGAAAACAGGCACTTGTGTCTAGTGGGCCTTACCTGGTTACCAAAGACTTTAAAAAAAAAAAAAAAAAAATCGGTAGGGCCATGGCCTGTGGCTTCCCTTGGTGGCATACCTGCTTGGGCCTGTGAATGTGCTGGGGAGAGAGAGAGAGATGGCGAGAGAGAAACACGCAGATGCAAGTACCTACCACCATCCAAAACCAAGCAGCTAACATATTTTTTTTTAAGGCTGCTTGTGGAGGAGGGGTATATTTATTTATGTATGTTCCAGAGCAGACCAGGCCAAAGAAGTAAAGAACTAATGAATGATCAAATGAGCAGCAGTAAGAGCCTACCCACCCTACCCATGTGGTGCAGCTACATTGCATGTCCCAGTGTAATGTGGTATGGTACACTACCTGGACCAACGGGTGGTAATGTTTTCTATTAGAAACAGTAAACTGATGGTAGAAGGAGACAAAGGTCCAGCTAGTCTGCCCAAGTGTTCCTATGAACTATTCAGATCTCGGGACTTAAACCCCCTTCTGATCTATACTCCCAACTGCTCTCCCTACTTTTGTTCATGCGATAGCTCTGTCCCAGCCCAGTTTGAATGATGACACTGTCTTAGCTTCCACCACCACCGTGGGCAAGCTATTACATGGTTCTACCACCCTTTCCATAAAATAGTGTTTCCTAAGCTCCTCTGAAGCCCCCACACTCAGCACAAAACATATTTTAAAGAAGAAATAAGATATCTTCTTACTGCCACCACCCAGGCAGTCGCATCAGCCAAGTGCAGTGCAATCAATAAAATAGTTTCCCTCTGCTGTGTGTGCACCTGACAAGTCAACACACAGTGATAAGTACGTCCTTCGTACTTCAAAGAAAAAGTTGCTGACCAGTGCCAAGTGCATCATAAATAAGTATGTATCAGTCCAGTTACTGTAACCGAGATGTGGTATTGCATCTTACTACAAGCAATGATGGAAATCAATGAATTTAGTAACATTTTTCTCTAGTAATCACAGTCAAATATGGACGAAGGGATGTAAAAAAATTTTATATTTTATTTATCCAAAAAAGAGCATTCAGGCTTCAGCTAAGACATCTGTTGTAAAAAAAAAAAAAAAAAAAAAAAAAAATAATTAAAACAGTAACTATAGTATTAACGTTGTACCACAGTACAGTCAGATGGTAAAATAAAATATGTTTTTTACCCAGTTGCTGACAAAAAGTAGCAGTAGCAGCACGGAGCAGTATCTACCTTCCATATCAGATAAACAGTACTACCAAGTAAGTTTGGGACATGAAATGCAGTTGTTTGCTGTATTATATCGACTCGGGACCCACTGGTGGTATTTGTTTTGTGCTGTTCATTGTGTTCTTTCAGGTAAGGTCTACCCTGGCCTATCCTGACCTGACTTGTCTCATGCATGCGTCATAGTAAGTAGACCCTATTCATAAAAGATTTTTCACCACAGGCACAATGGGAAAGTGGTTTGTGAATAGGGTCTTCTCAGAGTCAGTATGCAAATGTTTAATTTAGGTGTCATATCTGAAAATAAAGTGAGCAGTGTTGACCCTCAGGAACGTCAAATGCTCAGTGTTTTCTGGTGTCAAACAGGATCTTGTGTCAGTACTAAGGTTACCAGCTGAACTGAACAAAAGCTAGTAGGAGGGCAGTTCATGTACTTCATTGCAAATTGTACTGAAGCAGGCCACATATTTTGTTTCGATTTCCAGTATTTCAAAGGATCAGCATTATAATTAATATTGGGACGACTTCCGGTGCAGCTTCCTCCCGCATGGCGGCTTAAGTCTCGTGCTCCGCACCCTCCTCCGATACTATCTGCAAAATAGCCACTTTTTCATTACGACTTTACAAGCAACCAACATAAAAATTAATGGCTACCAGTAGAAACAAGGGAGGGAATAACAGATTTGCAGCCATAGGACCTGAAACTGAGCTATCCGAAGAAGACCTCTCGGACTCCGAGGCCTCCGAACTCCTCCCTCAACCACAGCGAGCCACGCCACATAAAACTGGAAAATCTAAACCCACAAAGGAAAAGAAAATTAACACCAAATTAGACAAAATACTTACAGAATTACAAGAGTTTAAAGTGGACTTCAATTCTTTTAATCAGACGCAGGAATCCCTTCAAACTGAGCTGGTGGAGCTTCATGAGAAGGTTTTGAGCCTAGACCAAGTAACACAGCAGCAGGCCTCTACCATCTCACAATTACAGTCCACCTTAAATCAAGTAATCCACCTCTGCCACCTCACTGTAGAATGACAGGAGGATGCCGAAAATCAGAACCGCCGCAATAACCTTCATATTTATGGAGTACCGGAGGACAGTGAAGGCCCTAATCTGCAAACCCACATAGAGACATTACTCCGGGAGACACTTAAACTAGGCCCAGACTACAACCTAGAAACTGAAAGGATCCACAGAGCATTCGGTCCTAAACCTACCCAGCCGAATGCACGCCCTAGATCTGTAATTATAACATTTCTTTGTTTTCAAACCAAGGAATACATCCTGAAACAAGTATGGGCTCAGAGTAAATTGCACTTTGGGGACACTCGCATATTCATAGATAATGACTATGCCCCTGCAATGATGCAGAGAAGAAGAGCATACATCCCATTATTCTTATGGCTTAGGCAACAGAACTTGAAATTTCAGACCCCTTACCTCAGCAGACTAGTGGTACAATTCCCAACGGGACAGCAGTGCTAATGATTCCTTTGATGAGGTTTGTACAGACTTAAAAACAAGAGGCTATTCTTTACCCACCTCCGTGAGGCTTCCCCAGAGACCTGCGAACTCCCGAGGCTTCTCTCCGCGCTATGGCCACTCAAGATTGTCCAGTTCAACAAGCCACAATTGATTCAGTCAAAAAGATGTTGATGCAGTTCTCCAGACAATCCACGTAGAAGAGGGGCTCTCATCCAATTACCTGCTGTGTGAAGGGTCACAGTGAGTGCGGGTATATCTGTGTGGGACAGGCCTTGGGAACTGCGCCATGCCTCTCTATGGATGGGGGGGCACGGGGTTGGGGTCCTGCAGGTGGGTGGGAGTGGATCCAGACCCTTTCGGTCTTTAATGAAAACTGGAAATTGTCAAGCTGATCTGAGACACGGTGGGGAGAGCTTTTTTCTCGGAGCCACGGGGGTGCAGAATGAAGGTCAGGCGATAATGGAAGGTGCTCCTAACACTTCCTTTAATGTTTAGTGGGTGGTGTTGTGGTGGGGGGTGGCTTCCTCTTGTACAGGAGAATATTGGCCTCGAGCGGGTCCCAGAAGCTAAAATAAAATTACACCAGACAAAATCCCATTAAATAGGGATTTGATTTTGCCTGGCTTTCCCCTCTCTGCTCGTGCTGGGCAGTCAGACAATGAGCGGGTGACTCACGCCCACCCAGCTCCAGAGCGCAGCTGAACACTGAAGCGTGGAAAAATATTAATTTGAAAGGACTGGGCCTGCTCAATGAGATCTGCCCGTTACGGCATTGTGCGAGCCTTCTTGGTGCGGAAGGGGGGGGCCTGCCCTCCATGACCGATGCCACCTGTGGAGATTGTACCACCACCCTGTGGTGTCTAGCCCTCTTATTTTCTCCCTTGAATGAACTCTCTTCTTACAGAAGGCCCTTTTCCATAACATGTATGACTGAGTGGAAGGGGATCAGGCTCCTTGCTCCTCTGGGGACCGGTCGTGCCTGGTTCCCCGTGTCCTGTGCTCCCCGTCTGCTGAGTACTGTGCTGGCCTGTCCCCGGGAGTACCTGTGAGTCGCCCTATGGCATGCCCCTCTTGCTGCTCAGACCCTCTGTGGAGGGGTTATGGGATAACAGATGGACCAGACACCGAACTTCTGGTTCAATACACAATCTTTGTGTGATGTTTATTCAAAATACAAAAGTAACCTTCTGCAATGGCATATTTTTTTTTCAGTACATCAGTTTGCAGCAACAGACTATAAATGCCCTTGCTCTGCACTTAGCCAGCACCTACTGACACTAATCTCTGATCCAGTTTACCAGTTGAGATTTAGCCTCCACCCCTATGCAGGCTCCATTTGTTTAGGTAGTGGGGGCCCTAAAGGAAAAAAAAACAAAACAAGCTATAGACACTCTCAATGCAGAATCACTGAAAGAAGGTCTACCCCAAAGGGCATTGGCAACAAATCAAGTTTCAAAGAAATACAACATCATACATACTTCCATAATGCAATGCATCATGGGATATATGCAAATAATTGACATTTCTTACTTAAGGTTACAACAATATACATGCATGTTAAATAACACAACTAGATTAGTTTCTATAATAGTCACCTAGTACTTTTGACCATTATCAAAAACACCTAGTGCCATGGTATTTTCAACATTACAGGTTTCATAAACATAAGGTATATTATGACATAGTGCTATTGCATACTAAATCCAACAACGATTAACACAACCTGTTTTACATACATCTGGAGGTCACCACAATACCCTCCCTGTATGAGGACCTAAGAGGGAAAAGGAAAATCAAAGAGGACACTATAGCATAGTTAAGAAAAGGGAGGGAGGTGCCCATAGGTGGCCAACCTTATGGACTAGAAATAGTAAAGGATAGATTAGGCTTAGAAATAGAACAACTGTTGCAACAGATTTAAGAAAAGGTCGGTCCTCAAGAGTGGCAGGAGCTCCCGATCACACCCTCCCTTGTAGGAAACTCTCATCAATCGGACTCTTTACTACAACTAACCTGATATGTAGCACTGCGATGTTCTTTATAGACAATGGGACTTTTACTGAATGTTTTGACATTTAAGAGCTCATTCACCCTTGCTGATCCCCAGGCTCATTATTGCAGATAGGAAATCCTCTTTGCACCGTTGCATGAACTGAGGCGGTCTTTACCCCTCAGAGACTGGTGGCATCGTAGCTAGCTTGAACTACCCCTTAATGAGAGAGTTACAGAAGGAGGAAGAGGGATTTATTACCATGGGCGGCTGCCCTAGGTTCGAGCTCAACCTCAAAGTAAATGAGACCAGATGGCCTGCAACATCTCTGCCCCTGTCATTACATCACGGGGAAGGGGTTGGGACTCCCGCTGATAGTCCTATCTGTACATGAGGCTGCATCTTAGCCCTCCTCCCGGTCGCTCCCTTCCCCCTTCCCACATTTAACTTTTTTTTTTTCCCCCCTGTTGGTTTTCTCCCTAACATTCCTCCCTGTCACAGTATTTAGGGGCAGGAGCTTCCCCTGGGATCCCCTCCAGTTACTCGTAAGGGAACTCACACACAGACAGCCAGTCGACTTGTCTTAGTCACGGCTATGCAGAGTACCTGTGACAATGGAAGTCACTCAGCATATCCTTCATAGGATATTGTATATAGTTCGTAGACGTATAGTTCAGCCCAGTTGGCTTACTTCTGTCTTTATAAGGTTCACCTTCTCTTTACAATACTTTCAACCCTTCCCTATGGACATAGAGCTTCTATGGAAATACTGCCTTTTAGATATGCACAATTTTATAATGCAGTTGCATGCTGGGCACTCTTTTGATTTAATGGGGGGGGGGGTGTATACCAGGGGATGAAGTTAACCCTGAAACAAATTATATAAATGTCTTATTTTAAAATCATTTCACATAACGTGAATGGGTTGGGCGGCCCCATTAAGAGATATTGCACATTGCAAGCCCTCAAAAAACTTTGTCCAGATGTTCTCCTAATACAGGAGACTCATCTGTCTTCCCCAGAACACCATAAGCTACTCAAATTTGGTTTTTTGCATATAATAGAATCATCCTACCAACGAGGCAGAAGGAGTGGGGGGACAGCAATCCTCTTTCCAAAACACTCTAGAGTACAAATCCTCGATCAGTACTCAAATAGGGAGGGCAGGCTGGCACTTGTAACAGTCGAACTATATGGTCAAGTCCTAACAATCTGTAGTACTTATATTCCCCCAGGTTCAGATGCCTCCTCCATACAGCATCTGATGGATGCTATTTGGTTAGCCAAACGGGCATACTAATTGTGGAAGGAGACCTGAACTGTCAACTAAACCCCTAGCTGGACTCTTCTGCTTGCCCCTCCCCTCAATCCTCAGGTCAGAAACACCTCAGGCATTTAATTCGAGATATTGGCTTGATAGATACATGGAGGCAGCTGCACCCCTCTCAGAGAAAATGTATGTATTATTTGAATATCTTTAAACATTACTCCAGACTTGATTATATATGTATCAGGAGAGGATATGCGGATTTGTTCAATAGGGCAGATATTTATTTATTTATGTTTTTGGTAACCAGGTAAGTGCACTGATCCAGAGGACCATTTTCAGTCATGACCTGGGCCACAACGTGGCAACACAGTAACATAGTAGTAGACACAATATATACATTTGTTATACTGTACAAGCACCAATGGATGAAGAAAAACAGACATTGTTTACATATGGTATACAAGCATGGCAAAATAGGGTACTATGAGAAGTACAGGCGGTAGTGCAAAGGAGATATAGTTATGCATTTGTACAATTTGGCAATGAGCAGTTTAAGCCTAACAGACTGATCAACATCTAGTCTAGGTACCATGCCTGATGACCTGAGAGAGTTTGTGGCAAGCAGAAGCATGGCTCCCAGACAGAGCGCCGTGCTCAGACAGAGGGGTAGCATAGGCTGAGTATGTGGAGGGTCAGGATAAGATGCGCTGTGCCCTATAGGTCCAAGAGCATTGTTTTGTTGAGGGGTATTACAGGTAGGCAGTGCAAGGTAGCATAAGAGTTCAGTGTGTGGGATTCTGCTCTAGGGAGAAGGGGAGGGGTGGGAAAGAGAGAGGAGGCAGGTCATACTGGCGCTAGCCTATAGTAGAAATTATGGCTGCTTTTTGGGCTCCTGCTCTGCCCAGTAAGCATTTACAGGAGGATTCTTCCAGTAGCCAGGTCTTCAGGTTTGATTTTGAAGGACACATGGGATGGTGATGTACGAACGGATGCAGGGAAACGGTTCCAGAGGGAGGGGGCAGAGACAGAGAAAGCCTTACTGCCCATGACTGTAGAGACATGGGGAACCTCAAGGGTTTGAATGGAGGAGATCCTAGGAGGTCTAGTGGCCACTCTGTTTATGGGAAAGGGAGCATAGGGAGAAAGTTGGTAACTTCTGAGAGCACTGCCCACCAGGCAGCCTGCGGCATAGTCAAAGTGTGCCTGGAGAGGGAGCCATCCAAGGGACTGGTAGAGTGAGCAGTGATGAGTTAATGAGGGGGCTTTGAGAACAAAGCGACAGATGGCATTATATGTCATGGTGAGACAAGAATGTTGCTTTATGGACATGTGGGAGTAGATGGGGGTGCAGTAATCTAGAAGGGGGAGAAGGTTGCCTTGTGCAATGGCAAGGTGAGCTTCAGGGGATAGCAGGTGGTTTGCTCAGTATGCCATGCCTAGCTTCTGATTAATCTTACTTATGGTCTGGGTTGTATGATCACAGTAGGTGAGCGATGGGTCGAGAGTAACACCAAGATGTTTGAAAGAGGTGACCTGCTCGAGTGGAGGGCCTGCAGGTGTACATACTGTGAGGGAGGAATTTGATTTGGCAGCTTTATTTAGGAAAGGCTTGGAGCCAAAAAGCATGGCCTTCATCTTTTTCCCATTGGCAAGGAGTTTTCTGGATGCGAACCAGCCTACAGCTGCAGCAAAGTTACCAGTGAGAGTGGAGGAGATGGATTGTAGGGACTTGTCGCTGTGGTACAGGACTAGGTTGTCTGCATAGAGGAGTGTATTGCAGTTTAGACTATCTACCAGTAGAGCATTGATAAACATGGAGAAGAGAATGGAGCCAAGAATTCATCCCTGAGGAACTCCAGTGCTGGTGTAAGGGAAGCTGAGGCAACTTTGCCTATGAGCACGGACTGGGACCTGTTCGTGAGGTAACTATGAAACCAAGCTGCAGGTCCGGGGGCACAGCCAAATTGTTCAAGAGTGGTAAGGAGAAGATGATGGTCAACGAGGTCAAACACCTTTGACAAATCGACAAAAACTGCACCCGTGGCCTTACCCATGTCCATGTTTCTGAAGACATGGTTTGAAAAGGCTGCCAGGGCAGAGGAGGTGCTGTGGTGTTTGCGGAAACCATGCTGAAGGGGACTTAGGAGGTTATACTTATTGAGATGTTCGGATAGTTGGGAATAGACTACTTTCTCTAGTAGTTTGCTAAGATGCGGTAGCAGGGAGATGGGTCTGTAGTTTTCTAGGGCTAGGGGGTCTTCTGCCTTGAAGATGGGGACCATATTTGCATGTTTCTAGGTGTCAGGCACTGTTGAGGTAGACAGTGCGAGGTTAAAAATGTGTGTTAGCGATCTGACAAGGGCTGGGGAGATGATCCTTAGGAAAGCAGGGTATAGCCCATCACTTCCTGGGCTTCTGCTGGAAGGTAGGGTTTTCAGGAGTTTTGTGATGGCCTTAGGGCCAATGACCCTAACATAGAAAGGGGGGGGGTGGATGCTACAGGGTGTGGAGGGGCTTCCATTTCTGTTTTTGGCTGGGGGGGTGAGGAGGAAGCTTGCTGTGGTACGGGGTCAGGTCAGTAAACACAGCATTTAGGAGGTCAGCAATGTCAGCAGGGTCCGTGATGGTGCCTGATGGGGAATGTAAGTTTAGTTATTTGCTTGCTGGTCTTTGGATTTAGTATGGATCCAAGAGAGGCCCAGAATCTATGAGGGTTTCCCAGGGTGTTTTTTTGCAGCTCAGTGAAATATTTATTTTTTAGTGATTTGCCTGCTGCTTACAGGCATTTCGCAGCTGCCTGTAGGCATTCCATGGCTGGAGGGATGGGGACTCTTTGAAAGCTCTCCATTTGGAGTCCCTGACCTTAATTTGTAGTAATAGGTCTTTTGTTATCCAGCACGTGCAGCCACCTCTAACCCTTCTGGTTTTGATAGGAAAATACTGATCCTGTAGTTTCCGAATGGTGCTGGTGAAGAGAGTGACAGCAGAGGAGACGTTATCATGCCAATACAGGGAGGACCAGTTTAAGAACACTGCTTCCCTAGTTACAAGGTAATTGTTCAGGCTGTTGAAATTTCTGAAAGATAATAATTTTGGTGGGGGGTGAACTGTCTTATTGTTTACAACAATGTAGGTGGGGGTGTGGTCACTAATTGTGTCTGACATGGTGCCTGTTTGGAGGAGTAGGTCAGACCGATTGGTTATAATCCAGTCAAGGATAGAGTGGTTTGGTGTGTGTTGATTGAATCTTGTGGTAGAGATTACTTGATCTAGGTTTTGTGATTTTAGTAGGGCTGTGTAGTCAGGGTTTGGACCTGCTGCCCAGTTTAGATTGAAATCTCTGAGTAGGAAAGCGTCCCTAGTTGGGGTGGTGCAGGCTAGACCGGAGAGAAAGATAGACAGTCCCTGGGTACTAGCTGGAAGGGGGTTGTAGCAACAGCCAATATAAAGTTTTTTTGTTGCACTGATGGTAAGCTCAGTAATAATCCATTCACTTATGGAGATGGCAGTGGAGCGTGCAACAATGGCAGCTGATATGTGGTCCTGGACATACAGCGCAACGCCTCCTCCTCTCTTCCTACCTGGTCTATCCAGCCAGAGGAAGGAATAGCCTTGAAGCTGGTACAAAGCACTGTCATGGTATGGCTTTATCCAGGTCTCAGAGAGACCCAGCACTTGGGGCTTATATAAAGTCACCCAGGCCTCAATCTGAGCGAATTTGGAAGGGAGGCTACATACATTTAGGTGGGCAATTTTTATACCGTTGCATCCCACCCATGTGGCGTTTATGTGGTCAATGTGTGTGTTTGTGGGTCCAGGGTTAATTTTTACATCACCTAGCAGGGCTAGGAGTAGGAGGGACAAAAGGGGGCAGGTCAGAGGATGCAGTGGTGTTTGCGGAGCGTGATGGAGTGAATCAGATAACCTAGTTGTCTTTGTTCATTATTTGATAAGAATGCCAGAAGTATAGATGCTATTGATGTGACCCTATATGGGGCCACATCGGGCAGGCTAAGGGGAAGAGGTGATGAGTGAGTAGGGGTGCAGTGATGAAGGAATCTTTGTACAGTAGCTAGAATTGATGCAGAGAAATCTGTGGCCAGCAACAATCCAGTCAAGGTGGATGTAGCCAGCAGTAAGAGCCTTACATTCATTTGTGGCAGTGATGAGGACAGGCACTTAGAGTTTGTAGGAGATATGAGGAAAAGGATAGACCAAAGTGTCATATTCCCTAATGTGCAAGTATGTGACTTTAAGGGGCGTATGAAAAGGCCTGGGAGGTTGGGGGATGGAGAAGTTCTGGGTTGTGAGAAAGAAACAGCGGCCACTGGTGGTGGTTTCAGATAGGCTGCAGATGGAAAAATGCGCTGATCGGTGTTTTTTGTTTTAGTTTCAGCATATGATATATACTATAAGTTGCAGTGTCGATCAAGGGTGGTGGTGGGGGCAATGGGGCAGCCGGCATGGAGCACCGGTGGGGCAAAACTCAGCACAATCCACAGAGCCGTTTGGGCCGTTGCTATTTCTGGTAGCGCATACCTGCAGGGGCTATCCATGAGCTCAGCGACTGGGGAAGGGCTCCTCTAACCCTTTCTGGCCCTCACGACCACCGGCCATTTGGGCCATTGCTATTTCTGGTAGTGCACACCTGTTGGGGCTATCCGTGAGCTCAGCGACTGGAGGAGGGCTCCTTTAACCTTCCTTGCCCTTGCGACCACCAGACAGCTGTGGAGGAAAAGAAAGTGCAATTTATGGAGGTAGGTGGAGGAGGAGCTGAGAAAAGAGGTGAGGGGTGGATCACAGGGATGTTCTTGTAGTACGTGGCCATTAGTAGCTGGAAATTTAAAAAGAGCGCCAAAATCACCAGAGTCTGATTAAATTGCTTCAGTTTCTGGCAGCATGTGTTTCTGTGGCACATTTAGTAGCTTTGCTCAGTCTGTGGGCAGCATGTGTTTCTGTGTTGAATTACTAACAGCGTTAGTCGGGCTTTAAATTTTTTATTGAATTTTGTTGACCCAGTAAGCCCACTGGGCCTAGAAGTCCTTTTTTCAGGGGTGACCAGGGAAGGGGGATACAGATGGTAAGCAACTGAAATTGTACCAGATTAAGCTGCTGTTGGAAATTTGGCCAGGACACCGGGGAAATTCCCTTGCTCTTCCTGCAGAGGGATTGTTTGGCCATCTCGTTGAGATGGCCACTTCTCCTTGTACTCTGGAGGGTGAGGACGCTGTTTGGATGGGAGATCTGGCCTCTGCTCCTATCCTATCCACTCAGGAAGCTATGGATCTCTCTATGGCAGCTGCTGGTCTCTCCCCTGACAGCGCTGCAGAAGAAGGTATGGAAATTGAATCTGTGGCTCAGGACTTACCTGTCTCTCCATTGCCGACTAGTCTTTCAGCTGTTCCTGCATCTTTGGAGTCCCCCAGTTCGCCGACGAAACTGGAGTGGTTACATGTTCGTGCAGAGCTGGACACGGACCTTCCAGTGGTGCCTCCGGTTTCCGAGGGGACCTGTATTGCGTCGGACCGGGTAGGACAAGTTACCCGGTCGGACAGCTGCTCTGAGAAGCCGGTTCCTTCTTCGTCGGGCTCTCCGGTGCTTGTTTTGGCTGGCAGTGTTAGCGATCCTGTTCCCGCATGCCAACAGCCACTGGCTTTGCCACCCACTCTCTCAACATTGCAGCCTGGTGCTGCTAGAAACCCGACACTAAGACTGGGAATGTCTCAAGCTGCCCGGACTGTTCCTGCTCCACTATCTACTCCTCTTCCACCTTCGGAGACTACATTTTCATTTTTGGACCGTGATACCTCCACCAAATGGGGTGATTTGGCTCCCACACACCCTCCGGTAGCCTTTAGAGATGCTTCTTGGTCTCCTGAATGGGCCCTCTCGGCAGCTGGCTGGGTCCCAGTGGCTTCAGGATGCTGGACTCCGGACCCATCTGATCCCTCATACAGAAGGATGTGTTCTTCCATTCTGGCCACCAACGTTGATCCTGCTAAGAGCTCGACCACACTCCGGGGTAACTCATCGAACTTATCTGTTGTCTCTAAAGTTAGTACTTCTGGTGTCGGTACCACACCAGAAGCTGTATCTGCTGAAAATAGGATGAGGCCTAGCCCTGAGGCTCTGGCTGACCACCAGGAGAAGTCTTCCCTGGCCCCTTTGTTCAAACTTGCTGATTTGTTTCATTCCACTGGGGAACCTGCTCCCCGGAGGAACACAGTTCAGCTTTTGTACAAGGGGTGCTTGGAACACCCTCCTGACAAGTTGTTTATTGCCAGGTCTCTGTTAAAGAAATCAATTAATTTTTTTTCCTCTGAGGTTTTTGCTTTAATTTCATTAGGGAATGGTAATTATGATGTTAGCTTTAAAAATGTGTCTAATTTGGATAGGTTCTGGTCTCAGTATAATACTCTTAAGAATGACCCCGTCTGGGTACCTTTTCAGGCCATACCCCTCACTAAGCCTCTGATTAAGACCATTACGGTTTTATTCAAAAATGAAGGGGTTAATGTTGAGGATATCCTCTTTGGGTTGCGGCAATGCTGTGGGATTTTAGGTTGCCTTACCCCTACTATGGATAGCGAACAGATTTGGGACGGGGGTTGGAAGGTGAAAGTTAAACTTTTCTCCACTAATTCTGGTCCTGTACATCTTCCCAGTGTATTTTTTGGGGGCCGGGACAGGGGCTGTATTTTTTTATATAGGGCAGCCCAGATCTTGTTTTAAATGTGGATCTCGTTCCCACCTGAGTTCGGCCTGTGATATAACCAGATGCAGTCATTGTTTAGAATACGGCCATCTAGCCTCAGCCTGCTTGAATCTTTTTAAATGCAACCTATGTGAACAAACCGGTCATTCTTATGGCCACTGTCCTTGGGCCTCTCATAATTGTGAGGATTGTCCCTCCCATGAAGGTCTCATCAGTCAGGCCCAGCATGCTTTAGCTTCGCAGGTTGCTGTTGCTCAATCTGTCCCGGCCAATACTGCCCCGGCCTCTGCACCAGATACTGCTCCTCCTATCCCTCCCCCTGTGCCTTTGGTTGCTGCACCTCCTCCCTCATGCTTGGCCTCAGATTTGGCTTCAGCTGCTACAACTGTCCCTGTTGAGGCGCCTGTACTTAGTACTGTGGACACCATGCCTCCCCGCCCCCGAGTCCCTTTTACGGTGGTTCCCCCATGGAAATGAAATAGACGTGGTAAAACCATATCTGAGCCCAAAACTTCACAGAAAACTATTCTCTTACAGAAGCCTTCACTTCCGAAGGATCCTGTGCCTGTTGGGAATATTTTTGCCCCTTTGGAGGAAGATACTGACAGAGCAAAGGCCGATGGCACATTTATAAGGTAGAAAAAGAAATGGGCAGACTGGATGGGCATTGCGGTCCTTATCTGCCGTCAACTTCTATGTTTCTATGATACTGGAGGGGATTCAGGTGACGAGACTGATACCTTGTCTATTGTCTCCACTACTGACACTGACAGCCGTTCTGAGGACTCTATAGCTAAGAGGACTAGACACCGGCAAGCAGGGAAACCCCCTTGAGTGTTTTTTCAGGTTAGGATTTCTGATTCTTTTCTTTTCTTTCCCCTTTTATGTCCTCCTTAACATTTTCCACTTTAAATGTTAATGGTATTAAGAGTGAGAAGAAACGAGTTGTTTTTTTTCCTTCTTCATTCCTTCTCCTCTGATATAATTTGCTTACAGGACATTCGTCTGAAATCTCACCGGGATCTTCAGCACGCCTCTTATTGTTGATCCCGGGGGCCTTCCTTTTGGTCTGTGGGGGATGATACCTGTGATGGTTTGGGCATTTTGTTTTCTAACCCTCATCTCTCGGTTTCTAGATTAATAGATATACACCCGGGGAGGGCTCTGTGTTTGGATGTTTCTTTTTCTTCTGAACGTTTTAGGGTCATCACAGTGTATGCCCGCCAAACCAAAGCTCAACGTGTGGCACTTTTTAAAGTACAACATTTTTTTGCATACTTCTCGGTTGGTTGTTTGGTTGGGCGATTTTAATTGCGGATTATCTATTACTGATCAGGGTTTAGTCACGGATAAACTTTTTTGTGATTCTGTAGCTTTGAAAAATATTATCTCTACAGCACATATGTTGGATTCTTACAGGGTGTTATATCCTACGGGGGGTTACACATATTTTCGTGGGACCTCTCTGGACCCGCATTGATTTCATTTTCTTATCCTCGGTACTTAAGGTTGTGCAGGCTTCTACCCGGCCCATAGAATTCTCCAATCACAGTACTCTTACAGTTACTATTTCCTGGGAGGGAGCCCCCAGGTGTAAAAAGAATGAGTGGCGGTTGAATGAATCACTGTTGGACAATCCTCGTCTCTGTCAGTTATGGGAGAGGGACTGGGTGGCTCGCTCTTCAGTGTTGGAATGTTATGATTCCATGTTGGATTGGTGGGAAGATTCTAAACAAGGTTGGAAGTCCTTTTTTCAACGTCAGGCACATATTAAATCTACTGCTGACTATATGGGATACTTGCAGCTGAGACACCAATTACAGCATCTTATTTCCCTCTCTGAAACTACTAACCGGGATTATAGTGGGCCTATAGCTACTATAAAGAAGCAAATGGTGGGGCTACAATATGGTAGGGGAAAATCTTTAGAGCAAGAATTCCGTTTTGGTACTTCTGTGACGCGCCACTCTCTGGACCCCTTTACAGAAAATAAAAAATGGATTGATTCTCTATTAATCTCTGTTTTGACTGATGTGCATGGCCATGCTGTCAGTGACCCACATGAGCTTTTACGTGTGGTTGAAACTCATATGGCTTCCTCCTTAGCTCCTGACCCTGTTCTGGCAGCTGAGGTGGTTACTCCAATTTTGGATAAGCTGCAGTTACCCACACTGTCTACGGCTCAACAGCAGACTTTGATAGCTGCTGTTACCTTGGCTGAGGTTACTGCAGCTGTTCAGGGGTTGCTTTCCAAATCTGCCCTGACACGGATGGTCTCAGTGCAGGCTTTTATAAGACCTTTTTACAGTCCCTTGGGCCTGTGCTGGTGATCCTCCTGAATTTTATCTTACACTCTGGGGAATATGCTCCATCTATGTCTGAGGCTATTTTGCTACTTCTATACAAGAATGGGGATAGGACTGATTTAAGCAATTGGCGCCCCCCTTAGCCTGCTGAATTCTGACTTGAAAATATTGAGTAAAATTCTTTGGCTAGACTTTCTACACTTACCCCCCCTGCTCCTGCACCCAGTACAGGCTTGTGCAGTTCAGGATGCAAACAACAGGACAACTTAATTTATTTACTAGAGGTGTTTGCCAAAGGGAATGTGGGTCCCCTACAAGGGTACGTTTTTGGTTTGGATCAGGAGAAAGCTTTTGATCGGGTGGCTCATTCTTTTTTATTTCTGGTGTTGAAAGCTTTTGGGTTCCCAGATCAGTTTATTTTTTGGCTCTCCGCAATGTACAAGGGTGCTGTGCTTATCCCTAATGTTAGTGGCTGGCTTGGGAGCAGGTTGGCTATTACTAAAGGGGTACGACAAGGCTGCCCACTCAGTCCTGTTCTCTATGCTTTTACCATCAATATTTTTATTCGGTTACTACATGCAAACATTGCTTTGCAGGGCCTTGATGTGACTCCTTCTCTACCTCCACACAAGGTATTAGTTTTAGTGCTGATGACCTAGTGTTACTTTTGCCCCTTCATTTTTCTGTCTCTGCTTTGAAAGACTCTATTGAGATTTTTTTTTTTCACCTCTCAGGTTCCAGAATTAATTACAGTAAGAGTAAGGGGGTTGTTATTGGTTCTACCCCTGTTCCACCTAGGGGGGTTATTGTTGGGATCCCTGTTTCTAGGGAACCTATTAAGATTTTGGGCCTATTGTTTGGCCCTGGTGATATGGCAAAGATAAATTGGGACATAGTCTTAGCCAGGGGGTCTCGGACGGTAGGAAACTGGAAAGGGCAGCAATTGTCAAATAAAAAGAGGGTACTGTCGATTAAAACTGTTCTAACCCCTATTTTTTTTATATATTTGTTTTGTTTTTCTTCCCTAGTTTCCTATTTGGACACAGCTTTTTAGTGGGTTTTTTTCAAGCTTTTTGGGGGTCTCGTTTGAACCCCCTTAAGCGGGAAATTACCTATAGACCAATTGCTGAAGGTGGTGTCTCTATGCTACATCCTATTGCTTTTTTTTTTTTTACAGTCTTTTTGTAGCGTATAGTTTTGGTAAGGTGTTGAGACCAGGGGATCTCATTTGGAGACCTTTTTTAGATCACTGGCTCACTTTATGTTGGCCTAGTTGGCAATCTGGTAATCCTAGGCTGTTGGCCAAACTTTCTGCTGTACCAAATAGTATTAAAGACTGTATAAAACAGCTTATTAAATGATGTATTACCCCTAATTCTCTTTTGACTGCTGATAGGAAAATGGTCTATAGGTCCATCTTATTAGTTGAACGTTCTACTGAGATTGTTTTCCCTGAGCACCCTCAGGATAGGCAGGTAGTTGTTCTCCAGCATTTACAAAACAAACGTATCCCTCCTTACGCATGGGATTGTTTATGGCTTAGTAATTTTGGGAAGTTAGGGGTTAAGGGGAATAGCAAGCATGAACAAATGTCTGAGAGATTTTGTCCTCGTCCTACTTGAATTTTCACTTACTGGAAACTCAATGTCATCTCTTTGTTGAATGTGCTTATATACAACCTTTCTGGTCTTTCTTGGCTGACCGATGGCAGGAGACAGAATTTAGGAATATTGCTTATCCCACTCTTTTGTTTGGTCCTTTTTCGAATACTGTTGTTAAATATCATAGTGATAACCTTTGTTATTTTTTGGATTTTACGCTATTATGTATGGCAATCTAGATGTCTCTGGATTTTACCACAGAAGTATGTTACGCATGAGGAATTATTAATCAATGTTGGTAAAGCCCTGAAACGCTTGATGGACTATGACTTTTCTCACAATGCTTTGGAATGCTTTAACAGCTATTGGCTCAATTGTATGACATGGGCTACCTGATTGTTTCAATATTGTATGATTGTTTCTTTCTGTTTTTTCCTTTTGTTTTGTTATGTGTTGAAGTCCATTTCTCAATAAAATTCCCCTACTCTCCAGTAGGGGGAACCTCTGGCCGTTCTGCATGATGGCCAGTCTACCTGAGCCTGTGGAGGAGAAGGTTGTGTCTTTGGAGTGAGGGATTTACAGGGGTGTAGCCAGGGATTTCAGATCTTCACACCAAGTGGACTCACTGCTACCCCCCTCCCCCCTGGGGTGTAGCCAGACAATATACAAATGTATACCAGGACCTTGTTTGTTGCCTCATTTGGCACAATAAATACAACTTTTGTATCTCATGACAGTGGTTGTTGCCATGCATGGGTAAATACAAATACCATGCATTGTTCCCTAAGACACCCACATACAAGCCCAGAGCTTGTAAAGTTATATTGCCCTTGGGATGCAAAGACAGTATTAGTGACCAGTCCTTCTAATTTCGACTCGTATGAATAAAATTACAGAAAAGTTCAGTATTTTCTTTGTTAGTTTTCATGGAAAAAGGAAGCAGTTCAGAGCCTATTTGCTACCCCCCTTAAATAAAATTTCACACCATGGAGTGCTTGGAGTATGCCTCCTACACCCATGTGAGGGAAGGTCTCTCCCTCGGATGTTCCTTTGCTGCCTAGCTCTGATGCTTTACCTCCGGAGCCTATGGAAGGTGTAGTTATGGATGACTTGGTGGACGCTGCTTCCCATTCAGTTCCTGTTTCTTCTCTGCTCACGGTACAGCCTCAGCCTTTTCTACACCCACCCGATACAGTTGCTAGAGAAAAGTATTGTCCCGCCTTACTTTTCTTCGTTTGAAAAAAGCGAAACAACTACAGAAGTTACAGGAGCTTGATATGGCTCTCAATTTGTTTGCTACTCCTCTGGCTGATTCTGCTACGGCCCCGGATCCGTGGGGTATGGATGTATCTGCTCAACTCGCACCTTTGATGGACGGGAAGCGCCTGGTTCATGCACACACACGGAGAACGTCTTACGGGAGGCTGGCAGTACAGACGGGTTTGTTCCCGTGTGCCTACAGCCTCAGGACTCCAGTACTGCGGTGTTACACCCGCTGCCTGTAGGGCGACGTCTCGGATTAGGAATACCCACTGTGCCTTTTACGAGGACTTCAACAGAACCTGTTTGTACGGATATGACTAAACTGCCACAGCATCCCTTGAATTGGGGTGATCTTATGGATTCCGAGGTGGGTTCTATCGAGTGGACCCCTGAGAAAATGATGCAGGGTGGGTACAGTCACCTTCCAGATCTTGGACCCCCGATACTCAAGATCAGTCTTTTCAAGACCTGACAGAGACTTTCTCCTCTCCTGTAGCAATGGACGCTGCGAAAGGCCTGAGCTCCAACTCACCCCGGGATAATGACCCTGTTTTTCCTCATGCTTCTAATACACTGTCTCCACAATCTGTGTCTGTTATACCTCCGCAGCCGGCCGCTCCAGAAGCGGTCCCTGCAGTTGTCAAACCTGTGGAAGTTTTGCCTAGTAAACCAGCGCCTGATCCTTTGTTTGAGTTGGCTGACCTCTTTTCGATGCGGGGTGAGCCAGTCCCTAGATGCAATGTGGTCAGTCTTCTTTACAAAGGAGGCTTGGAGGATCCTCCTAATAGGTTATATATTGCTAGGGACCTATTGAAGAAATCAATGCATTATTTTTCCTCTGAGATTTATGTCCTTATAGGTTTAGGAAATGGGAATTTTGATATTAGTTTCAAGCATGTTTCTAATTTAGATAGATTCTGGGCTCAATACCATAACCTAAAGAATATACCAGTTTGGATTCCTTTTCATGCAGTTCCCCTCACTAAACCCTTGATTAAAACAATTACAGTTATGTTTAAAAATGAAGGGGTGCAGCTAGAGGATATATTGTTTTGGTTGAGACAACGTTGTGAAATTTTGGGTAAACCTTTTCCAACTTTAGATAGTGAACAAATCTGGGATGGTGGTTGGAAGGTGAAAGTAAAGTTGCACTCCACCAATATGGGCCCAGTACATTTACCCAGTACTTTTTTTTTCTAGGGAAAGACAGGGGTTCCATCTTTTACAGTGGTCAGCCCAGGTCCTGCTTTAAATGTGGTTCCAGGTTACACCTTAGCTCTGCTTGTGATACCATGCGATGCAGTCATTGCTTGGATTTTGGTCATGTTTCCTCTGCTTGTGTTAATCTGTTTAAATGCAATCTGTGTGAACAGACAGGGCATGCTTATGGTCGTTGTCCTTGGGCTGCACATAACAGGGTTGATTGCCCCAACCATGAAGGTCTTATTAATTTGGCCCAGCACCAACAAGCAATGTGAGTGTCCACATCTGAGCACAAGCCAGGCACTCCTGACTGGCCTGGGCAAGACACCTCTATCCCTCTGGTTCCAGACCCCTGCATGACTGTAGATGAGGCCCCTGAAGCGTCAGTAATGGGCACAGTGGCACTGGCCCCTGCTCCGGCTGTTGCTTCCTCTTCTGGGGTTGGAAACGCTATGCCTCCCACCCCCAGGGCCAGAGGCTGTTCCCTGCCAATTGGTCTCTACAAAGAAGCAACCCAGGCAAGGGCGGAAGGTTTCTCAAAAACTTAAACAGACGGGGTTGCTCAGCAGGCTGAATCTTCCTCTTGGAAGAAAGGCAATAAATTTGCAGCTCTTCCTTTAGAGGAAACAGAAGGGGAATCTAATGATGATGGGACGGATGCCTCTTCTGTGACCTTGAATACTGACAATGAACAGGGTAATGCAGGCTCCATTGCCAAAAGGACTAGGCAATGGTGTAAATTACCTTAAACTGTTTCCTTTAGTTCCATTTGGTTTTTCTTTCCTATAGCCCTTATGCACACTCTCACTTTGAGCACTGTCAATCTCAGTAGCCATTAAGACTCTGCGAAAGAGAGCTAGTGCTATGCTTTCTTTGCGTACTTTACGCAGTAACATAATGTCTTCAAGACACTCATCTTAAAACCTTTTTGGACCTACATCAGGCCTCCAGGGAATGGACCCTGGGTCCCTCCTTTTGGTCCACCGGTATGGATTTCTGTCATGGGGTGGGAGTTCTGTTTGCCAACTCAAATCTCAAAGTCTCCAGATTGGTAGATATTCACCCGGGTAGTGCCCTTTTATTAGATATCACATATTTTTCTGTGCGCCTCTATCTCATTACGATTTATGCCCCACAGACTAAAGCGTTGAGAGTTGCTTTGTTTAAAGAAATCAGACCTTTCTTATACACCTCTCGTCTTCTCTTCTGGGCTGGGGATTTCAATTGTGGTCTCTCTAGAACTGATACAGTAGGGGTCTACAAACTGATAAAATGTTTAGCGACTCCAATTTTTTGAATGCCACCATACGTTCCTCCGGACTGGTGGATGTTTATAGGGCCACCCATCCATCCGGTGGATACACTTTTTTTAAAGGTCCTCTTCGAATGCGCATAGATTTTATTTTTGCATCCTCAGCTTTGGAGCTTTCTGCTGTAAGTTTACTGCCCTGTGAATTCTTGGACCATTTGGTTCTTAAGTCAACATGTACCTAGGCCTCTGCCCCTCGATGCAATAAGAACCAATGGAGGCTGAATGAATCAGTGCTTTCCAATGCCTCAGTAGAATCAGCAAGGAGGAGAGAGTTTCTGGCTAGGCTCTCGGTAGTTGAGTGTTACTCAGATGTACTGGACTGGTGGGAGGACACCAAACAGTCCTGGCACACTTTTTTTTCAGCATAGAGCACACCTCCAGGTCTCTGCTGCTTATTTGCGTTATCTACGGATTAGACACCAACTACAGCGCCTCATCTCTCCGTCCGATAGCACTCATTTTGATAATGGGGAACAGATTACAGTTATTAAGAAACAGATGACAGCCTTACAATATGATAGGGCTCAGTCATTACAGCAAGAACTTCGTTTTGGGACTAACACCCAGAAAGGTTCTTTAGACCCTTTTATGGAATGTAAGAGACGGACACAAAATAAAGTTGTCACAGCTTTGTCTACTCCATCTGGGCAACTTGTTACTTCTCCCCAAGACCTATTAGGAGTTGTGGATTCCCATGTTATGGGCCTTTTTGGCACCCCCACTCCTGAACCAGATGTACATGACATTTTTCAGTCTTTACATCTACCCCAAGTCACGGATGCAGATGCGTCTCTCCTGGTTGCAGAAGTCTCTATAGCAGAGGCAGAGTCTGCAATTTCTCGACTCTCGAGTGGTACTGCTCCTGGGTCTGATGGTATCAGCACAGGATTCTGTAAAACCTTTAAACCAGAGTTGGGCCCGGTCCTAGTAATCCTGTTTAACTATATGCTGAGTTCCAGTAAATATTCTGAATCTATGCTGGAGGCAATATTGATTTTGCTCTACAAGAAAGGCAACCGTCGGAATATTTGTAATTGGAGACCTATAAGTCTTTTAAATTTGGATTTTAAAATTTTAAGTAAAATCCTATTGAATGGACTAGCTGTGGTTGCCTCTTATTTGATCTGTCCATTCCAAACTTGTGCTGTTGTAGGTCGTATGCAGCATGATAACTTGGTTCTTTTGTGGGAGCTATTTTTTCAGGGGGAGCACAATGTGATTTCAGGTTATGTTTTGAGTTTAGACCAGGAAAAGGCTTTTGATAGGCTTTCTCATCAATTTTTGTTTTCTGAATTGTTGGCCTTAGGTGTCCCTCCTGTTTTTATGTCTTGAATACGGACTACATATGGGTGTTCTTTCCTCTGCCCTAATGTCAATGGGTGGTTCGGTAGGAAAGTTAAAATAAGACGGGGGGTGAAGCAAGGATGCCCCCTAAGTCCACTTCTTTATGTGTTTGGAATAGACATCTTACTGAGGCTTCTGACCACAAATGAACACCTAGTTGGCATACAGATGTCCCCAGTTCAGCACCCTATTAAGATACTAGCATACGCGGATGATTTGGTTTTGACATTGGCTCCTACCTCTTCAGAGAAATCTTTAGTATCCATCTTGGATCAATTTTCTCAAGTATCTGGATCAAAAATTAATTTAGATAAATGTAAAGGGGTGGTGCTTGGAAGTACCCCGTTGCCTGCTGATAACCATTTGGCAGGCATTTTTGTATCTAATGAGCCTATTTCTATTTTGGGGGTGAAACTTGGTCCTGAGGGGTTGGCATTGCTGAATTGGGAGGATAGGTTGGAAAAGGCCTCTAGATTAGTAGATACTTGGAAAGTGCAATAACTATCTAAAAAGAAAATGGTAGTTCTTATTAAAACTTTGCTCCTTCCGATTTTTCTTTATGTTATGTTATGTTATGTATACCCTCCCCCACAAGCTGTAGTCGTTAGATTGTTTAGTCTTTTTTTCAATCCTTTTGGGGCTCCCGATTAAACCCATTTAAGAGGGAATTGACTTATCGTCCAGTTACTGAGGAAGGGGTTAATATGGTCAATCCGGTAGCTTTTTATTTCAGTATATTTATTTCTTATGATATTTGCATGACCTTGAAACCAGGTGACAAGATTTGGAAATCTGTTGTGCATGTCTGACTATCCCATTGTTTGGCCCCTTGGACGCAAGGGTCCATTAGGGCATTGTCACATTCCTTGACCGTACCATCATATGGTAGGGATTTTTTTAAGAATATCGTTAAATGGGGCATTTCCCCATCTCAGATAGTTACAATGACTAGAAAACAAATTTAAAAATCCATCTTGGCTTCGGAACAACAAGGTTTTCCGGGGTTTCAAGATTGCCCCGGGGAGACGGTTCCTTCAGTGATTCAACAATTGAGTAACCCACAACTTCCCCCTTTTGTTTGGGACTGTACATGGCTGAGTAATTATGGGCATCTGGGGGTGAAAGCAAATAGTAAACATAAGCAGCTTTCTGAGAGATACTGTCCCCGGGATACTTGTATGCAGCTTTTAGAGACCCAGTTGCACTTGTTCCTTGACTGTCCATATGCAAGGGCCTTCTGGCAGTACCTTGCTGCCCGTTGGGCTGTCCCTCAGCTTTCTAATCTAACATATCCGGATTTATCGTATGGACCTTTCCAGAATGTATTTCCACAACATCATGCTGATACAGTTTATTTATTACTGGTTGTTATTCGTTATTTTTTATGGCAAGTTCAATGTATGTTAGTTATTCAATAGAGGTATGCTGAGCTATTATCTGATATTCAATTTTCTTTACAGCATATCAAACTTTTGGACTTCCAGCGGTTTTCCCCTGAAAAAGCTTATCATTTGTGGATCCATTGTGATGCCTGGTTTCTTTCTGTCTAAATCATATTGTTGGACTCATTATGTACTTGCTGACTGTTATTTCTTCATTTGTTTGGAATGCTTGTTTTTGTATTTTCCTTTGTTTGCTTTGTATTGAAGCCCAAATTTTCAATAAAATTCCCCCTACTCTTTTTCGATAAGTGCCATGGGATCTTATCATCCACCTGAACTACCACCAATCCAGGCAGATGGGACTTTGGTTTAACGTCTCATACGAAAGACGGCACCTCAGAAGTGCAGCACTCCCCTCATGCTGCACTGCAGTGTCAGTATTGGGATATTAACCCAAGTGCCAGATGTGGGAACTGAACCCACAGTCCTCTGATCTCCCAGCCTCAGAGGTGAGTGTGCTACCTACTGAGCCACTGACACTGTTAATGCAGTAAATTACATTTAGCAAGCTATGGAGATAGGCTCCCGAGTATTAGCAGACTTTAAGAAAATGCAGTATACTGAAATGAAACTGCAGTCTTTAAATTAAATTAAAGGCACTGTGGAGATAGGCTCCCAAGCATAGGCTTTAAAACACACAATTCAATTAAAGTAACATGGGAGAAAGTTCCCCAGGCATTATGCAGGCTGTGGTATTCATTGTCCAAAAAACTTTCAGTATTGCTGTGCCGACAGAAAGATGTTGGCAGTTTGGCACCAAAGTTCAAGATTCAAACTCAGCACAGTCAGCAGAGATGTTTGGGCCGTTGCTATTTCTGGTAGCGCGTACCTGCAGGGGCTATCCATGAGCTCAGCGACTGGGGAAGGGCTTCTCTAACCTTCCTGGCCCTCGTGACCACCAGACAGCTGCGGGGGCTATCTGTGAACTCAGTAACTGGGGGAGGGCTCCTCTAACCTTCCTGGCCCTCGCGACCACAGGATGTTTGTAAGGGCTATCCATGAGCTCAGTGACTGGGGAAGGGCTCCTCTAACCTTCCTGGCCCTCGTGACCACCAGACAGCTGCAGGGGCTATCCGTGAGCTCAGCAACTGAGGAAGGGCTCCTCTAACCTTCCTGGCCCTCACGACCACCAAACAGCTGCGGGGGCTATCCATGAGCTCAGCGACTGGGGAAGGGCTCCTCTAACCTTCCTGGTCCTCACGACCACTGGACAGCTGCGAACAGATATATTAAACATCTGCCTCTTGGACCATGCCCCCACTGTTTTAGAACAAGCTTTAAAGGGAGAGACAAAACGGACACAGTGGAGGTTCAATCCTGCTTTGTTACGAGACAAAGACTTTAAAGAACTCTTGGAGAGATGCATCCCAGAGATCCTTAAAGATAATGGGTCCCCTCAGGTGTCCCCCCAGCTGCTACGGGACACGCTTAAAGTAGTACTACGTGGACATATAATTTCATATGCTGCCCATAAAAAGAGACAGCTTAACTCCCGACTCAACAATTTACAGACACAGCTTTGATCTCTTCAAGAAGCACATATGTAGAGGAATGAGGACATGGCACCTCAGTTGTCTCAGGTCCAAGCAGAAATTCAAAGAATACTGACTATTAAGACAGAACAAGCCCTTGCATGGCTGAGACAACGCTATTATGAGGGCGAAGCACGAGCCTCAAAACTCCTGGTATATGGCCTTAGATGGCAGATCCAGCAGTCAAACATCTCTAGAATAAGACCCGGCCTCCAGACGGATGTATTTTTCAACGCAGCATATTCTGGGGGTATTCAAAAGATACTATCAGTCACTATACTTGAGTCAGCCAGATCCGTCACCTGCTCAGCTCTCAGCCTTTTTTTCAAAGCTTACCTTACCTCTCTGCGTCACAGCAGACTAAAGTAACCACACCTGTTTCTGATCTTGAACTACATACAGCCATCAAAAGCCTCAAAAATGGAAAGAGCCCTGACCCCGATGGCTAAGGCCCAGAGTTTTATAAGGGCAACTGGGACTTAATACGCACCTCTTTATTATAAGCAATACAAGCGAGCCATACTACGACTTCCCCACCTCTTGGAGACAGGTGGCCATCTCGGTGATTCTTAATCCTCAAAAACCCCCACAATTGTGTGATTCATACCGCCCTATCTCGGTCCTTAATCAGGACTACAAACTTTACACAAGTATTATGTCCCATAGGCTTGATGACATTCTTCCCACTGTTATCCATCCAGACTAATATGGTTTTATTAAAGGTCGACAGACCACAGACAATATAAAATGTACCCTATAGCTTATTGGTCATGCCCAATCTACGAAATCTCCCTTACTCCTCCTCGGTTTAGAAGCACAGAAAGCATTTGATATGGTATCTTGGACTTTCCTTCAGGCAGCTTTAATCAAATTTAATTTCCCAACTACCTTTAAAGACATAATCAAAGGTATATACACAGCTCCAGAGGCAACAGTTAAACGGCTCTCATTCAGATAGATTTAATCTACACCGAGGCACAAGACAGGGTTGCCCCATCTCCGTATTTATTTGCTATTTTCGTAGAACCAATAATGCAGCTCCTTAGGCAAAATACTCATATACGTGGGTATCATGTACAAGAAGCACATCATAAAGTGGCTTACTATGCTGACGATCTTATTTAATACATCACATGACCAGAAGAATCCCTTCCAACTCTATTTTCCCTTCTGTCAGGGATATAATCATTGTCTGAATATACTATTAATCAAAATAAATCTTAGGCTTTGGTTATTCAGCCTCTAATACCTCCTGACCTTGAAACTAAACTCCCCTTTAAATGGAACAAGCCATATATAACATATTTGGGTATTAAAATACCCCAGAAGATAGACAACGTATATTCCCTGAACATTACAGCAGCCCTCTCACAAATCAGGCTGGACCTGGAGAGAGGGACCCCCCCTCCACCTCTCCCTAATCTCTAGAGTACAGGCTATCCAGATGAATTCTCTCCCAAAAATGCAGTATATAATGCAATATATCCTGATACCTTCAATGTCAAAAGATATACAAACGTGGAAGGGCTTCATCAGGAAATTCATATGGGCCGGCACTAAACCACGTATAGTGCTGGGTAAACTTCAGCTTCCGAAGGCAATGGGTGGCCTGGCCTTGCCAAACATTTATAGGTATTGGATGGCAGTACTTCTTACCCATCTATCTACATGGTTCCAAAAACAGTCATCGACCCCATTCTGGCTCTCCCTAGAACGAGTCATGGCAGATATCCCCTTAGATGCATACCTAGTTTTTCAACCAGATGCTCTTAACCAACCTAACGTCAGCTCTCAGTTTACTAAAGCCCTACTGAAGAGCTAGTCATCTTTCCTTTCACTACCAGAAAATAAATTCCTTGCAGCCTGGTTGGGAGTTCCTGCTAGGGATCGGTCATGGGAACCAGCCTGGTTAGATGCCACGTTCCTAAAATGGGTGAGGATGGGTTTAAGGCAGACACACCAATTCTTTGACAATGGAATATTACAATCCTTTGTGCAACTGAGACAAAACTATTCAATTTGCCAGAGACTTTTTCCATTATCTCAAAATTCGTCATTATGTAAGTTTTAGAATAGGTCTTGATGTGAAAGCAAAGACAGTCCCCTCCATACATTCCCTCATTACGCAGCTGATAGACAGAGGTGACCACCAACATTTAGTCTCAAGGATTTATAAAGCTCTGCAAAGCAACCGCCCCCCCCAAGAGTATGGAGCTAATACAGTCCTGCTGGGAGGCCAAGTTCCAGGTGGAGCTGACGCAGAGTGATTGGCTCCTCATTTGGAGGAGACAACATAAAGTGACTAATTCCTATACATGGGAAGAGTTCTCCTGGAAGGTGGTATCCCGCTACTTCTGTACCCCACAGATCATAGCCAAATTCACGGAAACTGGGAGCTTGGAATGTTGGAGACGCTGCAGATGCAAGGTTGCCACAAACTTTCACGTATTCTGGTCATGTCCAATATTGAACTCATTCTGGTTCGGGATAAGAGACAGGTTGGTTGACCTTTTTCCGGATTTGGGCTCCCTCTCCTCAGAGATAGCTCTGTTACTGCATTTTCCTAGACACTTTAAAAACCCACATCAGATATACCTCCTTAGCATTCTTCTGAGTGCAGCCAAAAATGTATCACCATTCAGAACCCCCCAGTATTACTTCCTGGGAAGACACGACTTATAACATCTATAAACTGGAACATATGATGGCTCGATTTCAAAATAAACTCCCAGAATTAATGAACAGGTGGACCAAGTGGTTCCTTGCTATTGCACAGACTAGGCCAGACCTGATCCCTTGATGAGATTTTGAAAGAATATTCTCCCTAATAATGTGCGCGGTCCTTGAGGAAGCCGGGCAGCCCCCACTCTCGCCTCCACATAGGGACTTGGCCCCTGGTGGGGCGGACTGGGATAGTAATTAAACAGTAATATACCATGAGAGGGTGTTGGTGATACTAGGATTTACCCACGCTCTGGGGTGTTGTTCGGTCATGAGGCGTAGCCGAGTGACCAACACCCCCCCAAGGGTGGGTAAATCCTGGCATCACCAACACAGTCAAGTGGGATATTGCTATTATACACTGTTTATATTTTATGTTTAGTAATTTTTTTAGTTTTAGTAATTTTCTTTTACATTTTAAATAGGAGAAATAGTGAAAGTGTTAGTATGCCACAGAAAATAGTGCATTGCATTGCAGTTTGTTTGATAGGATAGCGCGGTGTGACTTTGAGCAGGAGTCTGGTCTATGGTGAGAATGGTGCCAAGAGTAGAAGACACGCCGAGTTTTATTGTGGTGGAGTTCCGTGACTGCTGTTTTGGAGTGTGCTCAGCATTTGTTGTAGGTCAGGTTCATTCATTAATTTAAAGAAGCTGTACATTTTGTGTGTGTGTTTTTTTTTGTTTTTTTTTTAATTGAAAGTTGTGGTTTGATAACGCGGTGTCGCTTTGAGCAGGAGGAGTCTAGTCGCATGGTGAGAATGGCGCAGAGAGTGTAAGACATGCTGACCTTTGATGTGGCATTCGAGAGTGCTGTTTTCCAGTGTGCTGAGCATGTGTTGTAGCTCCTTTTCCTTAGTAAATTCAAAGGAGCTATACATTTTTTGTGTGCTTTGTTTTTTTTATTGAAACTTGCGGCTTGGTTTGAGAGGGAGTGTGAGTTACCGAGCGATTAAGTTGGCAGCTGCTGTTTACTGAAATGGGACCTGCAGTGATTTTTGGGTGGGTGATATGGTCGAGGGCTGCCTGGCAATTCTTCCCGTGGGGTGATTGTAGCTTTTACAACAGGAGAGGAGTGCCAGGTAGCCAATGAGAGTACAGGATTTGTGCTTGATTTTAATGCCCATTGTATAATTCTAAATAGCTTTCAGCTGATATGTTCCCTCTGGGCTCTTGCCCCTCATAACCTTTTTGTTTTAGGTTTAGGTCATTGCCATTGCAAGGTGGCAAAGATCTACTACACGGATTCTCAATTAATTGTACAATGATGGGAGTGTATACCCCCCCATAGACAATATGTATTTTTTTATTGCTTTCTCAGAATCAAGTAAATAAACTCAAAACTAGGTACAATGATATATTTAATTGCAATCTGAAAAATTTTACTCTGTGTCCTTTCCCCTTTCCTTAAAATGAAAAAAAGTGAAATAAATAGAGTTTAAAAAAAACAATTAATATTGGGCTCTGCCAGGTACATCTCAGCAATGGTTTGTGCTGCCGCTATGTTAGAAGAAATGGATGAAGATGTCACAGTGATATCTTGTAAGTGACTCCAGAAACATGAAGCTGAACCGGGTGGGACAGTGCTGCTGTTTCTGCATGGTGATGATGAAGAAGAAGATCCTGCTGCAGTGGCCAAGGAGGAAGAGAGAGGAAATGCTGGAATGCCAGAGGAGGGGTCGCCTGATCCTGTGTTGTGATGAAGACTGTGAATGTGATGCTGTACTCCGTTCCATGACAGCATGCACGTCAACAATTATTTCTTGTTTGATTACCTTGAAAGAAGTGTCATCATCGGTCAATAGTTGCTTTGGTTTGTATCGCCAGTCCAAGATTGTTGCTTTAATATAGTGCTCTCTGACTGAAGCATTTTACATAATTTTTTATCTTTAACTTTTTTTGATCATTCATCTTGTCATATCTTTTTGCAGTCTGGTGGGCAGCCTGTCAGCACCACTGGCAGCATGTGTGATGGAATTGTCTGTGTTCTCTAAATGTTCTCTAATCAGATTCAATGTGAATTTTAACATTTTTATTAAGGATATCACCTAGCTCAGAGCTGCTGTGTTTTTACTCACCTCTCTGGTGATTTCCTCAAATGGCTAGAGGAGTTCACTGTGGTGGAGTAATATAGATGTCTGCATCACCAATTTTGTTTTCCAAGGTGTGCTGTCTGACAGCTTTATTTTGTTCTAGCAGCCTTTCGAACATAAGAAAGGTTGAATTCCACCTACTAAAAATGTCTTGGAGCAGTCTGTGCAAAGGTAAATTGTAAATTGTGCTCCTCTTGTATTGTTTCAAACAAGTGGTAGGCTTTGCTTGAGTGACTGAAATGAGTGCAGATTCTTAAGCAGGGCTAACAAGAGCCTTAATGTCCCTGTCCTCATCAGGAAAACTGTGAACTATTAAATTCAAGCAGTGCGCACACCAGTGTATGTGAATTTAACCTCACTGCTCCAAGGCCTTCCTTGTGTTGGACTCATCTGCAACAATAAAGACAACTGACCATCCCTGTGATGTGAGCCATTGCTGTATTGGTTGTTTGAGCTCCTCATTGATATTGTAGGAATTATGTTCAGATGGAAAATAAAGCATTCTTAGAACAACAAACTAGAATTCACTGTCCCTTCAAGAATGATTAAAATATGCCCAGTGTGCAGTGACAGACATAAAAAGATTCAAGCTGACAACTTGTCCAATTACCTGTTATGGTAGGCACCACACTACCAACAGCACTGGCCAGTAGTCTCAGTTTTTTACATACGACATCATAGAGATCTGGAATCCCTGTTGAGGAGAAGTATTTCCTCAATGGTATATTGTATTGAGGTACTCAAGCAGCCGCCTGAATCCTATACATTCAACCACATTATATGGTAGCAAGTCAATGGCTATCATCTCTGAAATTTCCTTTTGTTATCATAACAGGATGGGTCGAGGGCTAGCTGGCTTTATGTTCGTATGTTTCTGAGATGGTCAGCTATTTCCTTGAAGAAGGGGATATTTGGAACACATGGCCACTACCAGTAACAGTAAGACTCTTGAGTTTTTCGACAGGATGGAAGTGCCGGCAGTGTTTCTGTATTACTGCAGGGGTTGCCACTGCTTTCATCTATCCGAGTTACCCCTGAGAGTAGTGCGCTATCATTACTGTCACTTTGTCTTTGTTCTCAAAAATGGATTTCTCATTACTGTTACATCATCTGACTAGGTGTCTTTTCAGTGCTGAAGTTCCCAGTGCTCCTTTCTGTTTACCCCTGCCGATTGGCCGTTTACAAATAGTGTATGTTGCCACCAACTCATTAGAAGCACTAACAGAGAAGTATGACCAAACAAAAGTGATCTTTTTAATTTTGCTGCCAGGGAGTAGGCACTGCAGCTCACTTACCTTTTCAGGGTGTTTCGTTTGTTTCAGATTTTTCTTCTCTTCCTGTTGTGCTTCACTCCCTTCCTCTAACCCACTGTTGTCCTCCTCCTTATCCATAGAATTACAGATATTTGCTTCTACTTTTTCCTCATTCGCAATGTCCATCCCCTTGGGTAACCTGCCCCATCACTGTTTCTTTCATTATCTTTATCTTCTTTACCCTTGTCGGGCTCAGCCTCAGAGGAATCAGATGTTGCCTGTGAGGGACTAACAGCAGCATAGTATGCCATTGCTCCATAGCTGGGAGTGCCTCTGTGGGTGGTGCCCACCAACCCTTTTGTTTTAACTAAAATAACCTTTTTTTTTTGGGAGGGGGGCTGATCTGGCAGATGTACCTTTATTGGGCTCAAGCATTCACTTTGAAGATGAAACTTTAGATTTACAGAAACAGTTTTCTTTGGGGGGGTTGATTTTGTTTGGCTCTGTGCAGAACAATCGCTTAGTCTGTCCTTTGGCCTCACTTTCGGTTGTCTAAAGCTACAGTGCCTATCTGAGACTCAGAATTTTCCTGAACATTTTCATCCATTTTTTTTGGGGGGGGGGGTATTTTTCAACTCCCATACCTACTGGCCCACATTTTGTATTATAATGGTGCACAGCACTCAGCAATGACCATTACCACGTCCTTCTCAGCTCACTGCAGAAGAGTGACTCTGAGTGTGCCACTACAGCCTTGGAATATACACTGGTGATGCAGACATTGAGAACACATGGTATAGTGGTGAATTGTTATTGATGAGAATGAACAAATTGAAAAGTAAGGACTATGACTGATGGTGACACTTCCATACTTTTATTGGGCAGTGTGTTGTCTACAGTTGCAGTACTTGACTCTCAATAAAGCAATGAATGAATGAATGACAGACAGCCTTTTGAAATTTATTTCCTCCTTTTGCTGCAAAATCTGTATTTTCTCATTATAGAACTGTATTTTTTTAATGATTGCTTTGATTTGCCTTCCTTTGGACTACCCAGCCAGCAGCACTGCATCATCTGTAACCATGACCTGTGGTAACTTGATCTTATATTTTAATTAATGATTGTTTTGCCTTCCCCTGGATTACTATGCAGCAAGTAGCACTGCATCACCTTTGACGGTGGCCTATAGCAACCTGCATAATTAATTGCTTTGCCTTCTCCTGGACTACCCAGCCAGCAGCACTACATCACCCGTGACCATGACCCGTGGTAACTTGGTCTTGTATTTTAATTAACGATTGTTTTGCCTTTCCCTGGACTACTGTGCAGCAAGTAGCACTGCATCACCTTTGATGGTGACCTATGGCAGCTTGCATAATTAATGACTGATTTGCTTTGCCTTCCCCTTAACTACCCAGCCAGCAGCACTGCCTCACCCGTAACCATGACTTATGGCAACTTGGTCTTGCATTTTAGTTAATGATTGCTTTGCCTTCCCTTGGACTGTCCAGGCAGCAGCACTGCATCATGTGTGACTGTCACCTATGGAAACTTGTATTTTAATTAATTTAGAATCTTGTTTTTATTTTCTTCAACATTATCTTTTCTTTTTATTTTACAGCAATTGCTTGCCCTCCCCTAGGCTACCCTGGCCTGCTGTATTAGCCAGCATGTAGCAGCACTAGACCGCACCCCAGAAATGCCAGTTATTCAGCCTCCTTTTTTGGGGGGGAGGGGAGGGTGCACATGCCACAAATTAATCCTTCTTTTGGCGCAAGTCCGACTTTTTTTTTTTTTCATCTGGGCTCACTTGCCCAACCTCCTCCCCCCCCCCCCCGGATTTGAATCTGATCTTTCTGATTCCACTGAATAATTTCTGACACTTTCAGGCAGCACTGACTGTCACTGCACAGTCAGTGCTCCATGGTTTACTTTTGTTGGGGGTTTTGTGGTTTGGTGTGGACTTTAGGCTCATCATTTACCTGCCTGTGCCATCTCAGTCGACGTGCCGAGAGCAGTTGGTCAGCTCAGCTGTATTTCTCCTCTGCGCTGCATGGCACGCTTGCATGGCTTTATAAAGCTGACTTCCTGGCATCACATGGCACTCTGTTAAACTCCTTTTTTATTGGATGCTGCCAGCCACCTGTGCTGAGCATAGCATGCCAACGGCAATGTGAGTGGCTGGGAAGTGAGGCAGAAACAGCAAGTTGCTTACCCACAGACCCGGAACTGGATTTTTTAGGCAAAGTCTGTATTTGTCTGAGTCTGTGGGTAAGCACCAGATCTGGGAGTGAGGGTCTGATTTATGGCAGAACAGTCTGCCCTGCCCTACCCCGTATCAAAACAGTGCTTGTTCAAATGGCTAGCACATTCTATTATGTACTGTTATAGGAAGTATGGTAAGGAACTTCTTGGTGTGGTTTGTGGTCACTCCATCAGGGGTATGGCCACCTCTGTTGCTTGTTTCAAAAATGTCTCTGTGGCTGACATTTGTGCTGCAGCCACATGGAACACTGCCCACACCTTTACTAAACATTGCAGTCTAGACATTGTTTCTTAAAGATGAGCAAGTTTTTGCTTCCACAGAGCCTGCTGTCCTGAAATAGACTGCACCAGTTTCCCATTTAGCTTTTGAGACTGCTTGGGACTTGTTCCAAAGGTGTGGCCTAAGCGAAGAGATATCCTTAAAGAAGATAGAACAATTGCTTACTTACCAAAATGGTAGATCTTCGAGAGAATCTCTTCCCTTAAGCCATGCTGGCCCTCCCTTTTTCCCCCTTTTATAAGCTGTAGGGAAGTATGGCATCTGATTCTGGCTTGGGGATTTCTATGGCTGCTATATCCAGTGCTTTCCCTCACCTACTTTATGAGGTGCCAGTATGATCTCTGGTTCCCCAAGAAGAGAGATCTTCAAAGCACAGTCTCCAATGGGGAACTGAGGAGAGTTGTGGCCACCCATGTATATGTAGAAGCTGACACGTGATGTCATCATGGGCAGCCCACGGCTAGCAAAAGTTTCCGTGTGGTCCTAATATTGATGCAGGTATAGTTCCAAAGGTGTGGCCTAATGGGAAGAGATTCTCATAAAAGATCTGCTGTTATTGTAAGTACATAACTGTTCTTTCTGGTGCATTCCTTTCTCTGAAATAGACCCTCTCCTTGCACCTTGTTCACTCCTGTGAGGTACTTGTAGGTTTCAATCATGTCCCCTCTGTGTCCTCTCTTCCAAGGAGTACATGTCGAGTTCCTGCAGCCTTTCCTCTTATGACTTCTTGTTCAACCCCCTCACCATTTTGATTGCAGTCCTCTGTACAGCCTTCACCCTTTCAGCATCCTTGCTGAGGTGCAGCGGCTTCCACAACTAGACACAGTGCTCCAGGTGAGGCCTCACTAGTACTGACACAGCAGCAATACCACCACCTCCCTCCTCCTGCTAGAAATCGCTCTCCCAGTGCACCCGACCATCCGGCTAGCCTTTCCCACTGCTTTGTCACACTGCCCAGCTACCCTGAGGTCATCAGATATGATGACCCCTAAGCCTCTTTCTTGCTTGATGACTGTAAGCTCCACTCTCTCCATCTTATACACAGCCCCTGTGTTCTGCAGCCCTACGTGCATAACCTTGCACTTTTTGGCATTGAAACCCTGCTGCCACCCCATACCATGCCTCTAGTTTCCTCAGATCTATTTTCTCCACCCCTTCCAGAGTGTCAACCCTGTTGCTGATTGTTGTATCATCCTTTGAGAGGCACACTTTACCTTCAAGCTCCTCTGCAGTGCTGCATACGAAGACATTGAAGAGGACTGATCCTACCACTGAACCCTGTGGCACTCCACTAGTCACTCTTCTATCACCTGAGTGGCTACCATTTACCACTACCCTTTGTCTACTATCCCTTGTGTCACATACCATCCACTGAATTAGGTGGAAAAGCTGAGTTATATGCCAGGGCCCTAAGCCAGATAGTGGCCTCACGGGGAAAATATTTTGAATAACATTATCTCCTGTATTTGATTAGAATTGCTGTAAAAGTTGTAAAACATGTTAGGGAGATTTCTGTTAAGGGGTTGGATAACAGGTGTTTATCAATATCGTATAGATCATTCTAAATGGATTGTCACTTTCCAATGGGCTTGATAACATGGGGTAAACTAACAGCTTATAATTTAAAGTTGCACAGCTATAGCATATAAAGTTAAATTGCGAAGATTAAATTCTCCATGTTCTGATAAAACCAAATTACTGTAAATTGTAAGTATTCAGATAATTTAATTCAGCTTCACATACCCCGTGTTTACATGGGCGCATTTGTAATACGGTGGGTCCCCAAAATGCTAGTCTGGTTGTTCTTTAAAGTTGATAGAAAACCAGTAACTAGGAAACTTTATAATTCAAAATGGAAACCATTCAGTATTTGGTGTGTCTCTCACCATGTCACTGCAAAAACTGTAGATTTGTATGTAGTACTGGATTACTTGGTACATTTACAGGCCCAAGTCCAGAAACTGTGTGCTCTGAAGGTGCTTTTGGCAGTTATTTCTGCTTTCATACCTGCAGGCAGGAAAAATTCCTTTGTAGCTCATCCAGTGTTCAAGGGATTCTTCAAGGCCCTGAAATAACTCTGTCCCATGCGTATGGGAACCAATCAACCAGTCCCACCATGGGATTTAAACGTGGTTCTTTCACAGTTGACAGATCCTCTTTTTGGGCCTGCACATAATCTCAGATTAACCTTTAAAAAAAATGTTGAAGCGGCCGAGTAAATGCTTCAGACTTTAGGCATAAAAATAAATCTATTGATCGCACCAGTAGCAGGCCTTAAAGACAAGTCTGACACCCTAACAAAGAGTGGTTGTACTTGAAACTTCAATGGCCAGCCTAACAATGGAGATCTTAGAAGCTACCAAGCGATGGAGGCGGCAGCGAACATTGTTAAGCAGAATGCCCATCTGGGCACCAGGTCTGAAACACTGGAAAAACAAGCCCAGTTGACAAACTTAAGAATCATTGGGATGCCGGAGGGTAATGAGGGTGACCATTTGCATGTGTTCCTCATCAACTGGTTCAAACAACAGTTTGGAGAAGACCTTGTTTTTTTTTGTATTTTTTTAAACAAGTGTACTTCATTGATTTTTGACATAAAACACAGAGACATCTTACAGTGTTAAATTCATCCCATATCTCTCCCCCATACATTTTATTAAGCTTTTGAAGAGCTAACAGGTTCATTATGTTAGAAGTTAAGCTCATGGTAAAGATGGAGTACAGTCTATCATGGAGTCCAATGCATGAATGTACGGAGTGGCTACGTGCCATGTAGCCACTCCGCACCCATTGCACCCCGCTGAGTGGTATGTACTAACCAGGGCATGCAGCCCCTGCACAGCCAATCCCCCTGCCATGCAAACCACAATGCATCAGGGTAAGTGGGGGGCATGCCAGCACTACGCACCATGCACAAAGGCGCGTAGTGCTTTCCACAGGGGCGTAACTGTCTGCAGGTTACAGCAGGGGGAACCCTGCCATAAGTGCTGTGCACACTGTGGAGCACACAGAGTGCCACCTGGTCCAACACGCACGGTACCCCTGCACCCGTCTACCCACCCCATCACACGACTATGGCACTCCCTATCACTGCAGCTGCCCCCCCAAAAAGGGGGCTCTGGCCCTGGGAATGCAGTACACCCCCCAGGTTCCTTTGCCACATCCCCGTACATGTCCACACACTCCCCCCCGACCTGTACCAGTTGCCCTGTGTAGTGGTGCCCTCGACATAAGACATTGACCACACACACCGGGGCCTGTGATGGAATGGACACCCCCTGCCACTATCCAAATGCTGGCAAGCTTCTTGTGGTGGGCACTGCCTGTCCAGCTCAGTGTCCCCCCGACCCTCATTGGCAGTCAGTGGCTCTCCAACCCCCCATGTCTGCACAGTCAGTGCCACAGCTGAACAGCCAGTGGCACTGCCCTATGCACACCTCCTAAGCCACCAGCCATCCAAGTGATGCTGGGAGTGTGCAGCCTATTTATAGGGGTGCGTTCCCAGCATGACTTGGATGGCCAGTGGCCAAGGAGATGTGCGGAGGGCTGTGCTGCTGACCATCAGGCCATGGCACCAACTATGTAGGTACAGGGGGATGTCGGTGCCGCTGGGGTGGGGGAGCCACTGACTGACAGTGAGGGTTAGGGGGGATGGGTTCAGGTGTATGGGACTGGGGCACTTGTGTGCATGAGGGGGCCCTTGATAAACACTGGAACAGGGAAGCAGTGGGCAGAGGGGGGCTGTCATGTCACACACCGGGGCAGGGGCGGCCTTGTGTGTGGGGGGCAGGGGGGTGCTTCATCTACCAGAGGGATGGGGTGGCATGTGGGTGGGAAGGGGCCTTGCTGCACGGGTGCTAGGGCTGCCATGTGTTGGGCAGGTGCTGCAGGTGACACCTGTGCTCCAGGGGCTTGGCCATGGGGTCTGCCACCATACGAGGCATAGCCGCATGGGTCTGGGTGTCCACTGGTGCTATTCATGCACTCGTGCCCTGCCGCGCAAGGGATCTACTTGGGACCCAGGATGGGCATCTGATTGGATGCCTGGCTGGGTCCGCTACTCCATTCCCAGACGCAGTGCGTGGACCTGTGTGCCAGAGGGGCAGGGCTGCAGATTGGTGGTGGCTGATGGTGAATCCAGGCCTGTGCGCATCTGTCCACAGGTGCAGAGCTCTGTGGGTGGGATACGCACCTCTGGTGCATATTTGCCACCCATTCATGCATAGCTAGGCCCCATAGTCAGTAAAGCGCCCAGTGAACTCCCACCTTTTTTTGAATGGCTTGATATCTGTGCCTCATGGATGCTATCATATGTTCCATTCTTAGGACTTGCAACCTTTTCTGATGCCATTCCAGCAGTGAGAGAATTTCCTGATCTAGTCAGTGTCTTAAAATTAATTTTTTGAGCACCATGGCTATTAACTTGAAATGGTACCATCTGTTTCCCATTAGAACCTGTATACACTGCCCTAATATGCTTCTGTCTCTAGTAAAAGTACCCTCTAGTCCCAACACAGGGTAAGTACATTTTGTACCCCTTGCCAAAGGGATTGTGCTTTAGAGAACTCTCACAGTGTATTGAGAAGGATGCCTTCTTCAGCATTACATCTGGTGCAGAACAAATCCAGTATCCCCCACTTAAATAGCTTGGTGGACATGTGATACATGTTGTGTATGATTTTGAATTGCATTAGCCTGTAGTGGCCTAACTTTATATATGTGTTAGTCCACACTGTCTCCCATTGTTTCTGATCTGGTGCCCAGACCAAGGCTCCTGGCCTTTACATAGGTATTGTGCCATACCTGTGTGGCATGGCTTTACCCGGTGCTTGGTATATATTGGAAATGGAGTGTCTCTGCTGACTGAGTTCACCAAGTTTTTTCACAGTGAGAGATGGCATTCCCACCTGTGTTGGCTTACTTAAAATGTTTTGCTCAACAGGCGTTGTATTTGTAGAAATAAAAAGATTATTTTATTATCTAGAGCATATTTCTGTTGCATTACCTAGGACCTACTCCAATCATTTCCATTAATCAAGCAATGTGCCTGTGAGATTCCCTTGTTGTTCCATTTCTGGTTGAAACATTTTTTACCTACTAGTTTAAACTTGGAATTATGCCATTAAGGCAGGTCAGCTGATGTGCCAGAGAGAATTTTAAAACTCTAACCAGCTGTTTGAGCACTAGTACTGATGTGCCTATAGGGGTACTTTGCAACCTCTTCTGCAGTTTTGGTCTTGTAGTACAGAACAGTGATGGGAGGCTAACTCCCTGCAAGGTGCTTAACCACTGTTCTATTTTCCAGTCATTGTGGTACATACTGAGAGGTAGGCTTGCTGTCGTATGAGTACTCCCTAAAGCATTTTGCACCCAGTGATGCCTGAAAATTGGCACAGGAATCAGGTAGGTTCAACCCTCCCCCTTGCTTGGCAGAGGCTACTTTTAGGTATAAGACAAGGCAAGGATGCAGTGCATACACATACTGACACTCCGGTATAATTATAGGCAAGAAAACTTACTATGAATGTATCACAATACGGGTATAGGATTACTGGCATTCCATTGTGCAAGTACCTCAGCACTTTGCTTGTTAGAGCTTCATTGGGCCCCCTGATGAAGCTGTAACAAGGAAATTGTTGAGACACCTGTACGGTGGGATACCAGTAGTCCTGTACCTGGGTTATGATACATTGACAATAAATTTTCTTGCTTGTAATTATACCTGAGAGTTAAGAGTCTGTGTGTGCACACTGTATCCTTGCCTTGCCTTGTAGCCAAGTGAGGGTGGCCACCCTCTGCAGTAGCACCTACTCACTTCCCATTAGCGCCAGCTCTCTGGTGTAGTTTGCCAGTTTTAGGTATGCCTTACTTGGTCTTTTCCATTTCCACAGGAATGTGGCATCATGACATATAGTTTCTGAGACCAAGTGAGGGGAGAGTGAGATAGTTTAAATGCGGAGAGGGTATAGGATCCTGGGCAAAATATTAATTTTTATTGTGTAGATGTAGCCCCATAATGATAAGGGATGCCCTGCCCAGCATTGCAGATCCTGCTGGATGGTCTTTAGCAGGTACCTTTAATTCTTCTGTACCATCCGTGTGGTAGAGTTAGTCTGATACCCAGATACATAAGATCTGTATTAGACCAACTCAGCCCTAGGCTTTCACGATCCTCTCATCTGGAATAACCGTCCCCACGTTTAACTTACATAAGAAGATTTCCCCAAAATCATTTACCTCTTTAAGGGCTGCTGGCAGAGAGGAGGAGAAGTTTCTAACATGTAGTAGGTTATCGTCTGCATAGAGTGAAAACTTGTACTGTCTTTCACCAAATTGTACTCCCTAGATTTTTGGATTTAGGTGTATACATCTTACCAGGGGTTCCAGGTATAGATTAAATGAAAATGGGGAAAGGGACACAGTTGTCAAGTACCATTCTTAAGGAGGAAGCCAGATGAAAAGGACCTTGTTACATCTCACTTTAGCCAAGGGATCAAAGTATAGTGGTTTCATCCATTTGATAAACTCTGTTGGAATTACATACTTTTCAAGAATCTTGAATAAGTAGGGCCAGAAGACCCTATAAGATGCTTTCTCTGCATCCAGAGAGGCCAGCACTACAGGGATGTGGTCCTTTCTGGATGCAGAGATAATATGGGAGAGTTTTTCTAAGGTGTTCTGAAAACACTCTGCTTGACATAAAGCCTACTTATTCCACCCCATTAGGGGTGACCAAACTTTTTGAAATCTCATCAATACCTTTACCTACAGCATTAAACAAGATCATCGGTCTGTAGTTAGTGACCTGAGTGACCCTGCTCTCATCAGGTAATACAGAGATGAAGGCTTGTTGCACAGTATGTTCCAAAGTACCCCTATCATATGCTTCAGTGAACATGTCTGTTTTGCTTAAGGATGGGGGCCTGTAGTGCCTTCTAAAAGTTCACTGAATGCCCATCAGGTCCCAGAGCTTTGTCCTTGTTCATACTTTTTAAGGTGACCTGCAGTTCCTCCTACTGTAATGTGGCACTTGAGGGCATTTTTGTCCTCCTCCTGGCTCAGGTATTGGTCAGTTTTCTCAGTGTCCACCCCTCCATCTCCAATCCCATATAAACTGCTATAGTAGGTCTGGAACTCCTCTGCAGTGTGTCTCGGTTTGGATAGGAGTGTCTGTATGTGTTCTTGCCTAATGTGTTTGATGGATCTGTAAGCCTCCTGTTTCTTCAGTCAGAGGATAAGCAGTTTGCCTGCTTTTGCCCCTGTGAGATGGAGTTTACCTTGGCTTTAAATAGTACCACCTCTGGCTGGTGTCTGTTCATTCTGTGATATTTCTCCCTCATAATAGTTAACTGTTGTTTCCGGGCATCTGTAGGTTTATTTACTATTTGTAGTTCCAGGGACCTAATTTTGGCAAGCAGCTCTGTAGTTGTAGTCTGTGTCTTGGCCATAGAGGAGAGTCTAATTACCTCTCCTCTCACTGCATATTTGTAAGCCACCCGTACTGTATATACCGTGCCTTGGTTTTCTTGAAAAAAGCGTTCTGTGAACTCACTCAGGTGTTGTAGTCTTTGTGTCACCAGATTTTGTCCACTTCAGTTTGTAGGTCTATCTTTATTGTTAATTTTAATGGGACATGGTCAGAGATAACCTGTGGCAGGATTTCAGCCATTCCTAAGCCCTGTAAAAGTGAGTGGCTGATTAGAAAGTAATCCAACTGAGAGCTTGTGCCATGTGGAGTGGAAGAGAAGAGAAATTCCTTTTCAGTTGGATGGAGAGTCCTCCATGGCTCTTCCAAGTTATGTGTAACCATGGGTTCCCTAATGGCCCTCTTGTTAAGGGAGAGAGTGTCTATATCTCCTTGATTTGTCCAGATCGTTGTCTAAGGGAGAGTTCCAGTCCTCTGCTAAAATGATTGGCAGCTTCAGCCAAGTTGCTAAGTGGACCATAATATTGGTAAAGAGACCTAGGTCATCTTTATTGGGTCCACAGATATTAGCTAGAATTAGTTCTGTTCTGTCAAGGGTACCTCCCAGCAATATATACTGTAGAACTAGAATGGTTCGCTGTAAAAATAGTTCCTCTATAATCGCTTAATGGTCCTGTTCCGTGTAATTATTTTTACAGCGAATGTTAATCGACAGCGCTTGTTAAACTAATAGTAAACTAAGAGGACACTGAGGACACAGCGACATACAGTACAATACAGTAGATTACTGCACTGCTTAGACACACGCTTTGCCTCTGACTCTTCTTTAAGTCTGTATTACGCTCTACCGTGCTGTACTACGAGCATGCTGTGACTCGACAATGGGGACCACGTGGTCGGTACAATTACTTCCTGGTTACCAAAACGTTGTTTTCTTGGATACCGAGTTGTGTGTACTGTATGAATGAAATGATACCATTAACATGTTTGCCAGGTGAGAAAATCATTTATTTAATGCAAATTGTGAAAAAAAAAAGGTTTCAAAGTGTTGCCGCGATGTACAAGCAGTACGAGCAATACGAGAGCTTCAGGTCGCTGTTTCAAGCCATGCCGTCTCCATCTCCATCAGCATCTGCAAGGTACAGTAACAGGCTTAAAAAGTTAGGTAAACAGTCAGGGCAATTCTAAGCGGGTGAGCAAACTTACCATTTAGACAGTCTGTATGCGCCTGTAGGATGCCAGCTTCCTCAAATCTTCTATAGCAGTCCTCTGGTCGAGCAGAGAGTTTAGCAAAGCTAGTTACCAACCATTGAGCATGGCGATTTTTAAGTGAAGTTGTCCTGAGATTGATGTTCATCTTTATGTTTGGGTCAGTATCAGAGTTTGCTACTTTGGCAGCTACCTCATTCACATACCATTCTGTAAAATTCTGTTTCAGCTCATCTTTAAAAATGTTATTTATATCAATGTCCAGGGGTTGTAGCATGTCTGTGCACGAAGCAGGGACATAGACAGACACAATATTGTGCTTTTCAAAAGTGTCAAGCACTTCTTTCATTGTGTGGCCTCTAAAAAGATCCAGGATTAACAGTGTCCTTTGTACACTTGGCAGCTGCATTTTTTTTTTAATTGAGTGAACATATGGTACAATAACACACTCAATGTACTCAATTGTTGTCTCTGTGTTGGCCCAATGGTTATCAGTGTGTGTAACATGCCAACCTGGGGAAAACTTGTAGGAAGGATGGCACTGTTCAGTGCGGCCTGCATAGATTATCTGAGGGGATAGGTAGTGGCCAGAAAGACTACAGCATAGTACAACTGTGATCTGGCGTTTGTTGCCCAAACCAGCAACCTCAATCTGCTTTTTACCAATAGTGTCCATCGTCTATTCAGAGCATGGAACCAAGTTAACCCCGGTCTCGTCTAGATTTAAGACTAGCTCAGGTGGTATGAGCTCCTGACGAGACGCTGTGGCTATTCTGTTGAGGAAGCTTGCTTTTAGTGCTTCGAAATCTTGCGGTGTTTTTCTTGCAGCCTTGGTTCCCTTTCTTTTGCTGAAACCCATGCGGTTTAAAAACAACCAGGACCATTGTCTAGAAAAGGATAGGCTGCCACCATTTTCAACAAGTAGTTCAGGGCATTTAGCTTTGACTACCCCAGTCGCTATTGCGAGCAACAGTCTACATTAATAACAGCACCCTCAGATCTCAGTGTTCTAACAATATTTTTAACTCGTCTTCAACATCTGCCAGAAGCAGGCGTGCGACCACGCGAGCTTTATGGGCAGCACTTTGGAAGTTTTTCTGGGTCAGGAGTTTGTGCCAGTTTCTCTTTGTAGTCACGCTTGAAGGTGCAGACTGTGCTTTCATTAATTTTCTGCTTATACTTGCTCTCATAATATCGAGCAGCATTCATTACCCCTTGTTCACAAGAATACTTGCCAATTTCAAATCAGACTTCAGGGGTGTAGATGGCATAATGTGCTCGCATTTCTTTGCAGGAGGAGAAGATACTGCAAGTTCATGTGCTACAGATTCTGCCATCAGGTTTGATATGCCGGCAGTGACAGACAGAATATCTGAATCCAAGTTGCCGGTTTCCAAGGCAGTAAAGTCTCTTTTTGTTGCTGGTCTACGAGGGGAGTTTAACCACTTGATTAAGGACATCACTGTACCTGTACAGTTTAACAGTTTCTTCTTCTTCTTCTTCTTCACAGTTTAGCAGTTAGTGCAGCAGTTCAGACAAAGTATGGCAGTAGGAGACAGAAGCAGCGAATAGCTGCTTTTGAAAGGATAAAGCGCGCGAATGTATGTGTGCGCGATCATGGCGCATGACTCATCTGTGCGATATAAACTTTACGCGATTATATCTAGTTCTACAGTATCTCCTCTAAGTGTCAGTTACTTCCTGTATCATACTAAAGGCGGTGTGTCTAGCTATCAACACCGCCACTCCCATATGTTTCTTATCTGTTCTGATACCAAATAGCTGATCTACCCATTTTAGTCTTAGCAGGTTAACATCTTGAGTAAACAGGTGTGTCTCCTGTAGGATGACTACTGTGGGAGTGTTTCCTAAGGTGCAGGTGTGGAGAGTTAGTTCCCTTAATATTCCAAGTTATCCTACTTATCTGACTTAACAGCCAGGTGCCAGATAGGTGATTAGTTTGATATGTGGGCCATTGCCTCTGCTGTTTAGAATGACTGGGCTGGTATATTGCACTCCATCATGTAGAACCCTAGCCTTGTCTTTCATGCTGTGTGTTTGTCGGAAGCCCTGTATCTGCCTCCCTGCCATCCATTCTCATCCCCTCAAGAGACATAACATAGACCCCTTCCCCCTTGCTGTCCCTGACTGAGGTGTAGCTTAGAGTATTCAGGAAAAGTGGCCCTAAAGGCCAGCCTCCTACCATTAATTTCAAGATGGGGTGGAGCCATCTGAGTGCTAACTACAGCTCTAGGTGCCAGCGGCTCACCATTAGAATAATCATAATCCCCTTCTCTTAGATTGAGAGTAGCAGAAAACAGTGTATATCCATTGTACCGAATTTATAAAATAAAACCTGAACAATTTCTTTTCATTACGATTAATAAATGAACAACATTAAAAGTGGAATGCAGTCTGAACAGTTACGCTGAAACATGACAAATAGCTGGGCAGTGTAGAAAACAAAGTTTACATCACTGGGGAGGAATGCCTGTTATCCCATTCTCAAAGTTAATGTGTTGTGGACCCTGTGCTGGTTGCTTTTGAAATGATTCATAGTTGTTTGCTTGTGATTATCCCCTGAGCATCATTCATGCAGCCTGGATGAAGCAGATATATGGTGGACATACAAGTGCATCTGTGAGGTGCTGGAATCAAATGGTTTGAAGCTTCGAAGGGTCTGTAATGTTTGCCATCGTGGTTGTGACCCTGTAGCATTTTGTTAATTCTCCTGTACATGAGCACCCTTCATGGCATCCATGAAGTGCTGGAATTAAGTGGTCTGAGGCTTGGAAGGGTCTGTGCTGTCTGCCATCATGGTTGTGGCCCTGTAACATTTTCTTCATTCTCCTATTCACAGTCTCCTGGGCCGTGTCCCTCACCAGTTTCAGCTTGTGAGGATACCACTCAGCATTGTGGTGTCACCCGCTTCCACATCCCTCAGTGTCTCATTGGATCTGCTTGGCTGCCAGCCACTGCTGAGCCCTCAGGTTCCAGTCACCACAGTAGCTTGGTTGTGGGTGTAGCTGAGGTGATGGTTTGTGGGTAGGAGAAGCATGAGTCACATAGCTTCTTCATGCTTGATCCTTCTCGATCGTGCAATGGTTGTATTTTCAGAACCATTTTTGTGCCATCCCTCTTAGCTCTCCTTTGGCACCATTTCCAGTCAGGATCCTTGTGAAGGAAAAAGGCTACAACACCCCTCTCTTAGCATTGCAAAAGATGTTCCAGGCAAACAGAATCTGAAAAAATGAACAGTTTAGTTGCATAGTAAGCTATACCATCTTTAATGTTCCATGGCGTCCTGGGTTTAGTCTGTGTCAAGTTTAGTAAGCACTTTTGGCAACGCAGTGCAGCTGTTGCAATGCTGCCTCTGCTGAGTCAAGCTGTAAGTTCCATGGGGAAGCGTGATAACTAGCTTTGCAGGGAAGTGAATGTGGAACTTTACCCCTCCTGAGTGCAGCTTTTTCTTGCTCTCTTTAAAAGCCTTTTGCTTTTCTCTCACATTTTGGCTGAGATCATTAAAAATGTAGTAGCGGCTGTTATGCCAGTGTAGGTTGGGATGTGCTCTCACTGCCTAATGTATAGCCTTCTTGTCTTGAAAGTTTAGCAGTCTGCATATGACAGCTGTCAGGCACTCCCTTTTCTGGGGCATGGGTCTAAGGGCTCTGTGTGCCCACTCGATGTGATAAGATTGACTGTTAGTGGGTGGTCCTGTGAGCTGTAAGAATAAGTCATTAATAAATTTGGGGTCAGCCCCTTCTGCTTTCTCTGAGATGCTGATCAGTAGAAGGTTGTTCTGCCTGCTCCTATTTTCTTGACCATCTATTTTTTCTCGAGGCATGAAACTTTTCATCTGAGGGCGATGAGCTCCCTCTCCTCCATGTTGGATTTATCCTCTAAGGATGTCATTTGTGCATCAATATCCCCCATCCATACTGTTAAGGCAACGGCTGCTAACTTGACACTCTTCATTTCCCTTGCCATTTCTTCCAGCATCAATTTGATCACTGCAAACTGAGCCATGTAAGTATCTTTTACTGGAGAGAAGTTCTCAGTATAGACGAGGCCACTTGGACATCAGTCTTGTGCCTTTTAGTGGCCTGCATTCACTCTGGAATTGGCAGTGGCTGTGGGAGTTGCAGTTACATATCGATCATGTTTTGAGCCATTTTCTTCCTCTGTACCATGAATTAGGTGGAATGGGTGATGTTGTGCCTTATATGACTACAGTTTCTCACCGAGGGTAGGCTAAAATTCAGTTTTCGAAGCTTTTAGAGGTGAACCAACATGGTGCTCACAAAATTGCATCTGCTACATCACCAGAAGTTCTCCAGTAGTTTGAAGAAGACCTGAAAGGCTGCTAAATCTACAGAACGCCTACCGGTAACAACCAGAGGGAGACCAGACAATCCAGAGGCCCCAAAAGTAGTGTTGGTGGTCACCAGTGGTGTTGGTACTTGGGACTTTGTATTTGCACTCTCTCAATGGACAATGACACTCCTGCCAGATGGGCAGCAGATCCAAGTTTATCTGAATGTCAGCTTTGCCACTAGGCAAAAGAAGAAAAGATTTGATGGGGTCTCTGTCATACTCACAGAGGCCAAGATCACCCATGGCATGGTTTTCTTGGCATGTTTGCAGATCGTCCATCTAGGAAAAGTATTTATTTTTATCGATCCAGCTGATGCCTTGAAGTGGGCACAGAAACATGCACCTACTTGACTGGAGAGTGAGAGAGATTCTGCCTCTGACGATGAGGATACCTAACTTTTATAAAATGTTCTGTAGGTAAAGTGCTTTCTTTCCATTAATTTGCTCTGCATAAAAGGTAAGAATTGAACCCTTCTGTGGGTTGGGGCATTCTATAAAGAAGAGATCTTTTAATTCAGAGGTTTTTGTACCTATGAGTTTGGACACTGGGACTTTAAAAAGTGATATCAGATTTGTACCTTCCACTCATAAGTTGTTTTTTTTTTGTTGTTGATCATGTTGTTGCTTGTTGTAACACTTAAAACAGTGAATACATATTATAGCTATGCAGATGTGCAAAGTGCATACTTTCGAGAGCCTACAAATTTCCTTTTCTCTCTTTGGTGATCCATTATAGGAATTACACTACTGTGTTAAAAAAAAATGGAACAACACGGTATTTATCTTTATTCTTCCTATGTGATGTAAAGACATGGAGGGACATAAACTTGACAAACTTCTAAGTGCAGCTGTGCAGCTCTTGGACTTTCACACAGCTAAACCAGATATATAATCTTTTATATTTTTTTTGGTTCATGCTAAATCTCCTCCAATGATTTATCTTAATAACATATGACAAACTAAAATGCATGTATTAAGAGGAGTGGCACCCCGTGATATACGCAGTGTTTATGTATGCTCTATGGGCGTCTTTTTGACTGTATGTGTTTTACTGAAACAATAACAATATAGTTAAAAAAACAAACAAAAAAAACAACCAGACATGAGAATCCTAAAATAGCTGGAAGATTAGAGAAAGATGAATGCAAATTTAATTTGATGAACTATAACTGTGATTCTTGAATAGTGGGGAACTGAGCAGGTGGCAGTATTATGAAACCAAATGCAGAGCTGGCCTATATGAAGAGCAGCACAGCAGTAGAAATGAACCTGGGTCATCAGTGGGCTGACCAGAGGGAGGAGAATTGAGCATCCCAAAGGACACTGTCCTCCGGTAGAGAGGAAGGGGTGCCGTGTCCCATAGCGCTACTATCAGCTGTAGACATATTGGTGACAGTGCCCCCCCCCCCGACACAGGGAGGGAAGGAGGGATGTTGCACCGGGTATATTGGAGTGGCTCACATCAGAGACTGATTCCATCATGCTGGTATCTCATGGGGGGCACAAAGAAGAAGGTGTAACTATAAGGGTAAATCCCACTTTGCCTGTAGCTACAAGACGGCCAGCCAGTACAGGACAAGTATACCTGGCCGGAAAGCAAAAGGCAAAAAAAGAGTCAACAAAAAAAAATGAATTTAAATGCAAAAATGCCCACCTATCTCATATTTAAAGAAACATTCTGGGACTTGCTGTACAAGAGTCAGTGACCACATGAATTATATTCATCCGCCTGCTGTGACCGCTCACCCTGCCAAAAATGTCCTTTTTTTTCAGTCTTTTTTTCCTTAATATGTAGTCTGTTTTTGCTTAATAACCAGCAGTTGCATTACCTAATTTTATTAATTAAAAATTATTTTACCAGGAATTGCTTTATAAGAATAAATGCTCGTTTCCAAAGGTGTCCTGAGAGAATAAAACTAATTAAACACTCACCACTCGCTCCATGGGTCCACAGATGACAGAGCCTGTGAGCCAGTCAGGACTGCTTTCTCCCACAGAAATGCATCAGAAACGTATTACTGTATTCTGTGGAAACAACAGAAATTTCCAACAATGGCAAAGCCTAAAATATGCCATTAAAGAACATTCACCCAGCAGCTCGTGGACTTGCCCAGGGTTGCTGTTCCAATCACTGCTAAGCCAGCCATGAAATTAGTCAACCTGTCCTTTACCTCAAAGAAACTATAATCCATCTGGAAACATGCCAGATTTACTCCACAAAGGAGGAAACAATAGGTCCATTCTAAACCATAGAGACATGCTGTGTATCAGTGTTTTCCACCTTACCTCTAATTATCCTTACAATGACAAGTACTGCGCACCAGTACAGCCATGGTTACTGGCAACTGACATGACCAGACACTGAAAGTCACAAGGGGCATCTGGTTTTTATTTGCTTAAATTTTATTTCATTGAAATTTGCATGTTGAGAAGTATGTATAGTACAGCTTTCCTGCATGCTTTTCCAGGACTCCTACGAAAAAGAGTCATCTCATGTGGGATCCCATTGTGCAAATTAAAAGAAAGAAAGGAAAAAAAAAACATTTTAATGGGTGTGGATCACAAACAGAACACTGGCTATTTTTGTTGCCTCAGCTAATATGTTCAAATAGGTGGATCGCCAGCTGTGCTTCTAGAAATTGGAGACAGCGAGTTCAGTACTCTTAACAGTGCAGACTGTTTAGGAGACTGTAGTGGGCTACTGGCCATTAATGACTGCTCTGAAATGAGACCACTGCTGAGTGCCATAGCTTAGGACCACTATATCCTCATTTGTAAATGACCTTCCAAAACTGTATATTCACTGTACTCTACACATGCAGGCTGATGACTCTGTTCTGTACTATTGTGCTGCTTCACTGGATCTGGTCCCTGAAAACCTACTGGCAGACTGCCATGGCGTTGAAACTTAGTTATATTTTTTTGGCTCTGTCCCATGCTCCCTGACCGGCCAATCCTTCAGGTCACCTAGGACCCTGCTGGCACTCTGCCCCACCAACTACCTCCACACATTGTAGCCCCCACGGGTAACCCGGCATAACTCTTTGCTGGGAGGTTCCCCCCTGAAGGAGAAGGCACCGTTGGGGGTGGCCAGTGCACTAGTTTACCTTCCGCCAAAACTTAGTTCTTACAGAACAACCTCCATCTCAATTCTTCCAAATAAAACTATAACATTTGGATAGCAGGCCATATCACACTGTCATTAAATAATGGTTCAGTCACATGCCGCTTTTTGATTGGACACTTAGGATTACAGTCATTTTAGGTTGGAAGGGGCAGTGGGTCCATAATGTCTACCCCCCAATACACTCACTTCACAGGGATGTATCACATATGCTGTTCAAATATGTACCAGTTCATAGGGATTCCTATGGGAATTAGAACCACTAGTGATATCCCAGCAGTCAGTCATTGTTTGGGATTTTTCATTACTGTACGCTCAGTTTTTGCTTATTTTTTTTTAAAAAAAGGTGTAGCTGATTCCTGGGGGGCGCTAATGAGCAGCTAGCGGAATGGACACGAATTTCCACGCTGCTCCCTCATCACAGCTTTAAACATAGAAAATAAAAGTTTAAAGTGCCCAAAAGTAAAGAAAGCGTGCAGCCTATGGTGCATAAACTTGGGATGGATGAATATTTAGCATCGGGAGCCTCCAAGAGCAGAGGACAGTGGCAAAAAACACAAAGAAAGGGGGTGATGGTGGCGGCCTAGTTTCCCTGTCGGCAGTGGAGGTGGCGGCCCTTGGGAGAGAGGTTATGGGGCAGGTTATTGCAGCGCTGGAGCCCCGGTTAATTAAACCTGAAGGAAAGCTCAATTTAAAACTACAGGAGATACAAGAGCAGCAGGTGGTGCAGGCTGGCAGAATGTCAGAGATGTTGGAGAGAATCTCACATATGGAAGACGAGCTGCTGGCGACTCCTGGGCTTGTGCTGGCACTTCAGAAAGAGCTGAGTGATCTAAAAGAAGCCTTTGATTATTAGGAAAACTACCACAGACGATTGAATTTAAGTCTGAGAGGACTACCAGAGGGTATGGAAGGGGAAAGTGTGCTGGATTTCTGTGCAAGAGTACTGCCTGGACTGCTAGGCCTCCAACCAGCAAAGGGAAAATTTACGCTTGAGAGGGCCCATCGGACCGTGATGCCCAAACCCCCAAGTGACAAGCCGCTGAGGTAGATAATATTTAGGTTCCACCACTTCCAGGACAGAGAACTAGTGCTGAAGGCGTTCCGTGAGAAGGGAAGGGTGGAATATGAAGGCCATCGCCTTTTTATGTCACAGGATTATTCGGCCAGACTCCTAAAAAGAAGGAAAGCATTTAATAGTACTATGCAGCAACTGCGCGACCTGAAAGTCAAAAATTTCTTGATATACCCAGCCACTTTAAAAATAAAGCACGAAGGTTCTACGTACTCATTTTGGGAAGCAGAAAAAGCAGAGGAGTTTGTGAGAAGCCTAAGACAAAAGCTGCGCTGAGATTCATCTTAAGAGCTGAGAAATGGATCTGAGAGCTCTGCATTGGAACTTGAGTGAAGGAGTAAAAACGTAATTTGCTGACAATTGCTCGTTTATGTTGGTTCTGGAGTATTTTTCTTTTTGGTGTTAAAAGTTCGTGCTGGAGGAGAAAGAGGGAGACCTGGAAAGTATGGGGATACTGCCACGTGTGGAATGGACTGGGGGCCCAGGAACTGGATAAAAATGGCGGAGCACCCAGAGGGCGGCAGAGAGAAATGCAGAAGACATGTACAGAGACAGCGTTCAAGGTCATGGCGGGAGGAGAAATTGGACTAAGTGGTGGAGATATCCGGATGCGAGGGAGTGTCCCGAAAAGCCCATGAAGAGAGAAACTGTCTGGAAAAATGTCTGGGTGCAAGTAGGAGGGCGGGCGGGGAGAGGGGCTTAGCATGTTGTTTTTTTCAGACACGGCCTGCTTTCCCTTGCTGATACCCCAACCAATTTAATTTTTTGGCGAATATCTGTATGGTGAAACTTAAAAAGGGGGGGAATAACTCAGGAAGATGGGGAAACCGAAAGGGGAAGGGCTTTAAGGGAATCAGGATGGGAGTCGCAAGGAATTGGGGGGGCAAGAAGAAGGGAAACACGTAATCGGGTAGAGGTGGATAACAAGGGGCGCAAAAATAAAATGGCTGTGGGGGGGAGAGCATGGGAGTGCCTGTTTCAGTATCTGGGGATGAGGCAGACACTTGAGTCAGGGAGACTGTTAGTGTCTAAGGATCGGGGAAGTGTACAAGGGGAAGAAGGGGGGAAGGAAAGGATTGAGTTAGGTGGAAGGGAACTTCAAGGAGGAAAGGAGGGGGGAGAGTGTGGGAAGGGAAATAAGGGTAATAAGGAACAAAGGGAGCAGTGGAAAGTGGAAGGAGGAGGAGTCCAAATGGAAGATGGAGGGAATGAAATCAGTAGAGGGAAGATGAAGAGGGGGGTATGGTGGTGGGGGGCAATGGATCAGGGAGGAAAGAAAAGTAAAGGGAAATATGTACAAAGTTATACGTTTGAATTGTTGCTGAATTTTTATGTGTTGCTATTGAGTTTTTTTTTATTATGAACAAAGTGCAACCAACGAAGTTAGATATAGAAATTATCATGCTATTGGTGGAAAGGTGATGATGAAAGGGAAATAATCAATATATGTGAATGTCGATTAGCAAAAATGTTAATGTAATTACCTGGAATGTTCGGGGTATTACAAATCCAGTAAAGAGGTCTATGCTGCTGACAGCTCTTAAAAGAGGGGGAGCTCATATAGCTTTACTACAAGAAATGCACCTAACAGAAGTAGAGCATGCTAAATTGGCTCTGGGATGGGTGGGGAGGTGTTATGCGGCTTCAGCCTCAGTGTGCAAAAGAGGAGTTGCCATATTAATACATAAAGGATTGAACTTTGAGGTACAGAGGATAATTAGGGGGATACTATGGAAGGGAGATTTATTTTTATTTTAGGAGCTCTGGATGGGGAGCAGATTACTTTAGGATCGGTGTATGCCCCTGTGGTATATGAATACCAATTTTATGCCTCTTTGCTGGATTTATTGGTACGGGAACAATTCCCAGGACTAATAATGGGGGGTGGGGACCTGAATTGGGCTATGGACTCGAAAATGGACCACTCAGAGGGGAAAGGGAGAAGCTCAGGAGCGATGCAACAATGGCAAGAGGGGATGGCGGAGCTGGAACTAGTGAATGTTTGGCGAGCAGCAAACCCGAGGAGCGAGGAGTATATATTTTTGAACCCCATAAAACATGGGCGTGGATAGATTATATTATGCCACGAGGAATGGTATCTTGTGGATGTGGAGTCTGGCTGGCCCAATACATATCTCGGATCACGTATGGTGATAATGAAAATACAAAGGAGAGAGACAGGGATACCTCCACATGGAAATTCCCCACTTACTTGGCCCAGAACGAGAAATTTAGAAAACACTTGGAGGATAGTTGGTACTTGTTTATGGAGGCAAGTGATAAGGAAGGAACCTCGAATAACACACTATGGGAAGCAGGCAAGGTGTTTATGAGGGGAGCAATTATTGACTATGTATCCCGCACAAAGAAAAAAGATGTGCACAGAGAAAGGAGCTAGGAAGTAAATTAAAGGAGTTAGAAAGGAGAGTGGCTCGAGGTGAAAAGGGGGAGGCCGTCTGGACACTGGGTGTGACTCGGGAGGCTCTAAATGCGCATCTAAGATCAGAAGCAGGGAGAGTTAACCTGTTTAACAGAAGGTATGTATTTGAGTGGGGAAATAAACCAGGGCCAATGGTGGTTAATCTTATGAAGGGACACAGAAGGATGAATAGAATTATGGGAGTGAGAGATGAAAAGGGTATCCTGCAAAGTAAAGAAAAGGAGGTAAGGAAAGCCTTTAAGTCCTTTTTTCAAAAATTATACCAGGCAGAGGATGAGGGAACAAAAGAAAAGATGTTAGAATTTTTAGAGAAAATAACAGTCCCGAAAGCCACACAGATGCAGAGGGAAAGGTGATGAAAGCCATCCTAAAGTTGCAGAAGGGGAAAGCTAGTGGGGTACGGATGGGTATCCAGCGGAGTACTATAAGTTGATGGGGGCCCGAGTTTCAAAGGTATTGTGCAGAGTATTCCAACAGAGAGAGGGGATGGAGGAGGTTAGCTTGCCGTATATGTGCTATGATGCTAGTATATGCCTCATACCAAAGGAGGGAAAGGATCCGCACCTATGTGCCTTGTATCGGCCAATATCACTATTGAATTGTGATTTGAAGATAATGGCTAAAGTTTTGGCCAGCAGATTAGAGGAGATTCGCCCGGGAATGGTTCACCAGGACCAAACTGGGTTTATTAAAGGGCGACAGTCGTATCATAATATGAGGCAGCTGCTTAATGTACTTTGGAGAGCAAATAGGGGAAAGGAGGATATAGGGATCCTTTCGATGGATGCAGAAAAAGCATTTGACAGAGTGGAATGGAATTATCTTTTTGAAATATTGGGGAGGTTTGGTCTGGGCGAACCGTTCCTAGGGTGGATAAAGGCGATGTATAGAAAGTCCAGGGCGCAGATAGTAGTAAATGGGGGCAGGTCGGAGAGTTTCAACTTGGAGAGAGGTACGAGGCAGGGCTGCCTGATCTCCCCATTATTGTTTGCGCTTGCAATAGAGCCTCTGGCAGTGGCAATTAGAGAAAGCAGGGACATACAGGGAGTGGGAAGGGAAGGTAGATCACAACAGAAATTGTCCCTATACGTGGATGACATGCTATTGTTTATGAAGGATCCTAGGCAATTGGTTCCCCCACTTCTGGTGTTAATCGAGGAGTTTGGGAAATTGTCGGGTTATAAAATTAATCTGGGAAAGTCAGAAGTTATGTGGTCTAAGGGGACGGGTGAGGAGATTAGACAATGGGGACCCAAAGTGGTGGGGGTGAGTATGACATATTTAGGGGTCCAGGTTGGTAGATCCTTGGGGTCCCTGTACAATCTAAATTATATTAAATTGATAAAAACTATAGAGGCAGGCTTAAGAAGATGGACACAGCTGCCAGTGTCATGGTTGGGCAGAATTAATATAATAAAAATGAATGTGTTGCCTAGGATCCTGTACCGTGTACAAAAGTTACATCTGGGCCTGTCCAGGGAGGATGTGGTTAGGTTGGAGAAGGCCTTTACTGTTTTTATTTGGAAAGGAAAGCATCCGAGGGTGAGCCTGGGGAGGTTAAAGGCAGATAAGGAAAAAGGGGGTTTAAACTTCCCAGATTTGGAAAACTACTTCTTGGCTATACAACAAAGATATGTGGTGGATTGGGTACATAAACCTGAAGTGGCCAGATGGGTGGAATTGGAACAGGGAATGGCACTGGGTAAACTAACGACATATCTCCATAGTAGGGGGTTAAGGGCATATAGAATGGGAAAAGAAGTTAATCCCATGTTAGTACAAGTATTGCTGGCCTGGAAGGTGTTAAAAAGGAAAGGATGGATACAAGGAAAAGAGACACTCTTGATGCCGGTGGTGGGGAATCCATATTTCTTGCCAGGAATGGAGGACACAGGCTATGGGAACTGGGAGCAAAAGGGGATAGGAAGTTTGGGACAATTATTAGTGAAAGGACGGTTCTGCTCATTGCAGAAGCTACAAGAAGTGGTAGGAAGGGATAAGAGGGATAGGTTCTGGTATTTCCAGACCAGGGCATATATGGGAAGCCTAGGAAAAGAAAACAAAGGGCTGTATGAGGTGGATCCAGTAGAGGTAATGCTATATGCAGCTCAAAAGCAAGAAAAGGGATTTATAGGCCGGGCGGCTAAGAGAGGGAAGGCTATACTCCCAGATAGGACGGTAAGAACTAGGAAATTGTGGGAGAGGGACCTTGGGAGGAATATATTGGACCAGAATTGGACACTACTGCTTCAGATGCACTCCAGAATTATGATATGCAACAAATATAAGGAGGCATATTTTAAATTCATTCACAGAGTGTATCTACCACCAGTAATTGTACATAAGGCGCACCCTGAAGTGTCACCCTGATGTGGGAGGTGTGGCTCTGAAAGGAGAACATATGTGCATTGTTTTTGGGAATGCCCGATACTGCAGGAATATTGGAGGGAGGTGGTGGATAGAGTGGGAAAGATTGCTGGGAGGGAGTTGCCAGTGGACCCTTTAGGATGTTTATTTGGGGTGGAGAATGGGGAGGTGGAGGAGGAGGAATGGATATTACTTCCTAGGTGGATCAGGGTGCTGTATGTCCTGGCTCGACATGGGATTCAGAACACATGGGTCTCACAGGTCGCACCAACAGTACAAGGGTGGTGGAGGACGGTGCTGCAGACAGTGGGGCTCGAGTGGCTAACATATGTGCTGGGAGGAAAAGAAGAAGGATTTGAAAGACATCGGGCCCCTTTTTTGGCCTCCTTGTCGGAGGAAGAGAGCTGGATGTTATGGGAGGGTACAGGAGGATAAGAAAGAGATGGTTGAAGTAAGGAGGTATATAGAAAGTAGTAAAGATGAAGTGGCAAAGAAGGGGGTAGTGAACATGTTGGAGGAAGGCTAAGAGAGAGGATAAAAGTGAATGACAGAAAAGCATGGAAAATATAGAAAGGAGTAAAAGACTGGATGTATAAAGCATGAGTATATTGGCTGCACTTTGACTTTATTTAATTTTATGTTATTTAATCCAATAGTTCTTAGACTTTGACACAGTGAGCCTCCCCAAATTCATGGAAACAATTTTGAGCCTCCCCCAAAAACTGAATAAACTTGGGCCTCCCCAAAGAAAAATAACATACTGAACTTTGTGCACTACATCATGAATAAATTGAAACCCCTTTGAGTACTTGGCTCACATTCAGTTCTTTGTCTCATGCTGACATGGAACCTTTGAAAAAGAGCGCATGTGCTTAAAGATGTTATCTGAATAACAAAGAAATAAAATAAATATTATTATTCAGCTTATTGTAACCTCCCCCCTTTAATAGGCCAGCCTACTTGCTCTGCTGTTTCATTCTTGAACCACTGTTACCCCTTGTTGCAGTGCCTTCATGGGTCAGACTACTTTCTCTATTTTCTCTCTATGTGAAATAACCTTCCTGCATACTTTGCCTCTCCCCCTCCTTCCCTGCTCCTAAGCAACTTCTCAGGGATTACTTTGCTCCTTCCTGCTGTTGCTCTTAGCACTTCTATGCTCAACCCTTATATTTGGGCTGTCCTGCCATCAGTCTACAAATTGATCAATTACCACCACTAATTACTAGTTTATTGTTCATATTTGTTTGCACTATTGTTCATTGCATATTTCTTGATTGTTTTGCAGTTACCTTCTGAAATGTTATCACTGCCTACCCTTCCCCAGGCACACCTGAAATGAGCCTTGGCTCATTCACCTTCCTTTGTCACCTATTAGTAAATAAATACATAACATTCATCTACTACTATCCTCGTTCAGTTTGCTTTATCTCATCACACAAAATATATAAAACTCAAAATTTATATACAGTACTTTTTCAGACTTGCTTGAGCCTCCTCTGGAACAGGTTGGAGCCTCCCAAGGGAGGCTGGCCTCACCATTTGAGAACCCCTGATTTAATCTAAATATAATTTAGCTTAATTTAATGTAATGTAACTTTGTAGAACTTGAATGAAAAATAGTGTGAAATGAAGTGAATAGACTGATCTCTACAAGGTATACTGGTGACAGTTGCATGAATAAGTTATGTATTTGATTGTATGTTGTAATTTATTGAAAAGCAAATAAAAATATTACACAAAAAAAAAAGGTGTAGCTTCCTTTTTTTTAATTTTTTCAAAACCAGGTTTCATGGTCTAATCATAATAAGACATTTCGGGGCATGTCTCATCATGGGATACCATTACTTCTTTAGTAGTTTAAGGCATTCAGCTTCATGTCTCACCACACCACCCAAGAAATGGTGATATCTCACAACAACCCACAATCTTCTGTGCCTTATTCTTAGGGGACCAATCTGCAGACCTTTTCAGACTCGCAGAGTAGGTAGGATGTGGCCTGGCAGGGTAAGAAGATAGCTGACTTCTAGTCGCTCCCTTCTAGCACCACCTTACTTCAGCTCAAATCTTTGTTTAAGCAGCTACATGGGACCTATAATCAGTGGAAGAGGTATCTCCATTTCATGGCTACCCAGAAGTCCAAAAAGAAACCATTACTACTTTCTTTTGAGCCCATGGCACCGACAGAAAGATCTGCTCTAACTCTGAAGGAAGGCTGAACATGCACGAGACCCATTGTGTCGGATGGGAACTCGGAACCTGAAGAAGCTGACTGGCCACTCGCAGTGATGATCGCCAACCTGTAACAGGAAATAAAGGCCAGTTTTTCTAACAGCACAGCTCAAATTCTGCACATTGAAAATATTGTTACTGGACCTTCAGAAACCTCAGCTACCCACACCACTCATCTGGATGAGGCACAGCAGAGGATTAGTGAACTGGAGGACATAGTCATCAACCTGACATGGGCTAGAGGGCAACTAAAAAAATTCCTGAATGTCCTTTTGAACTGAGTGAACAATCAAAAAAATAGAGCCTGTTGGTTGAATCTCTGACTGGTCAGGCTTCCCAAAGGAATTGAAGGCAAAACCCAGGGCCAAATGTGGTGGCTGGCAGACAAACTGAAACTGGGTGAAGCAGCGGCCTCCTTTGAAATAGAGAGAGCCCATGGAACAGGGCCAAGATCCAAACCAGGCGAGAGGCAGAGGCATTTTCTAATCCAGTACTTATGCTACCTTGACAAAGAAACTGTCCTTAAATTAGCAAAAACCCATGGCCCTATTCAGACAGGTGGAGGATGAGTCACAATATTTCAGGAATGTAGCCATGAACTACAAAACAAGCACAAACAATTTATGGGATAAAATCTAAACTTCACTTGTGTGGATGGGAATTTGCTCATCTGTAGCCATCCCACCTTCGGGTTACTCTCCCTGGCCACCTTCCCTGTTTTTTTGACAACCCTCAAGCTGCTGAGGATTTCATCAGTGCCGAAGATGCTGCAGTCCCAGTTCAGTAGTAGAAACAGGGCCAGCATCATCAATCCCTGTCTAGTCTACAGCATAACAATCCAGAACTGTAAGTAGCCTAGATCGCAGTTTTGTTTGGGATCCCCCTGTTAGATTCTTGGCACCGCTCTTTGCCTTACTCTTGCCACCCTCAAGCTTGCTGGTAGCATAGGCCTGTGACTGTATGAGAAAACACACAGCCACCAGGAGTGGTCAATTGGCCCCCTCTCTCCTGAAAGTGCTGTAAACATCCTCAAAAGCCATCAAGCAGGCTATCACGATAGTCAAGTGCTGGCTGATCAAGCAACAGTTATCAGAAAGATTTGAACATTGGCTACTGGAAAGATTTTGAATCCCAGGTACTGGCTGGGGCTGGGGCTGGGGCGGAGAGAGGAGCCTGGAGGGGGGATCTAATGGGTGATCTTCTGGTCTTGGTGCACACCCAGCAGCCAGAATACCTGCTGATGAGGGGCTGAACTGAGATTAAACTGACATTTACAGCACATTGTACATGGCCATTTTGAACTAAGCCCTTATGTGTTATCCATTATAATACATGCAGCATTTATCCATGGCATATACATGTTGTACCAGGAATGTACTCTATGATGCTGATGTTCCACACCCAGAGGTCCCATACTCTGGTGCTTTAAACCTAGATTATACAATAATAGACTGTTACTAGCACCTGAAGCATGCAGACTGAGGGGAGGGGGCTCCCTGATGCAGCCTTTCGTGTGAGCTATGCATGATGCTGGCCCCCTGGTGGGGTCATATTTAATTGGATTGTGTGTGCCAGTGCAGAAGGCTCCATTCCATAAATGAAAAAGTGGCTGCTTGTGTTTGACAGCCCTGGAGAGTCCCAGAAATGTACTAGATTAACTGTAGAGTGCCACACAGGGTTGTTGGGACACAGTGTCACTGGAACTGGTAGTTGGGTACTGAACTCCCACTTGCTCACTGGGGCATTGCCCAGCCTCACTGCATGAAGATTTTGGAAAGAAGTTCTAGAGGCAATGTTCACGTTGTGCTTTATTGTTTTGTTCAAGCATTATTGCTAACAAACATAAGTTAGATACCTCCGCTCCATCTTCCAGAGTGGAAGTTCTTTTTTTTACTTTACTGATGTACAGCAATGCGTATTGAGCATTAGAGTTCTTTAGTAGGGTGCTATAGAAAAAGTGGGTATCTACAGATCCACCAATTGTATGCAGGGGAAGTTGGTTCGAGCTGAGGTTCACTTGACATGACATGGGGAGGAGAATTCCCTCTGTTTTGAGAAAGGTTGTGAGGGGTGTTACAGGACTGGGAGATTTGGGGAGGGAGTTGCCAACTCTTGGCAGGAGAGAGGGGGGAAGTGGAAGATTAAAAAAAAAAAAAAACTGTAGTTTCTGTATCTCAGACAGTGAAGAGTAAGAGTTCAGTATACGAGAAATTCATGTCACAAGCATGATGAATCAGACTGATAACAGAGCTAACGAACTGAATAACATAGATCATGGCTGGCAAATAAAAACTCATAACCTAGAATGTGAATGGGATAAACATGGTAAAATGGAAATGAGTGATGAACAGGATTAGGAAGCTTGAAGGAATTTTCTAGGTTTCATAGTTGGGCTTCATAGCCCCTTACGTTAAGGCAGCGCTAGCCCATTTCGGGCAAGAGTAGAATTTATAAGCATGTCCTTTATGGGTGGGAAGGGATAGAAACTGAAGCCAAACCCATGGCCAGCCAATCCCTTTCACTTCCCGGTCTGCTGGCCCTGCCCCCACGCTCAGACACTTTGTGATGTCTAAGCAGGAAGAGTGTGGGTCATGCCCCATACAAGTCTATGGGGACATTTCAAGGCATATTTATATATCTTTAAGCAACCTGGGAGAAACATGAAAGACATCACTCAACTAATAGGAGCCCAATTAGCTGAGCGGTGGCTTTCATTTTTCTCCAAGGTTGCTTAAACTTACGTAAATATGCAAAGAAAAATGTCCCAATAGACTTGTATAGGACATGCCACTGCACTCTCCCTGCTTAGACATCACAAAGCATCTGAGCACGGGGCTGGGCCAGTTGAACAGGAAGTGTAAGGGATCAGCTGGCAGTGGATTCAGCTCCAGTTACGATCCCTTCCCACCCGAAAAGGACATGCTTAAAAATTCTTCTTTTGCCCAAAATGGACTAGGGCTGCCTTAAGGTACTGGACTATGAGGCCCAAATAGATAAAGAAAAAACTTAGAAATTTACTTTAAGGCTAATGTATTGCTACTGCAAGAAACTCACATGACGGAGAGAGAAAATGAGCGAACAGCTGCACACTTGGGAGGGGGCAGCCATGGAATGGCTCTTGTTTTAATTCCAAATCCAGAGATACATCAGTATGGTTGAGACATAAATTCCCTGGGGAAGTAAAATGGGTCAAGGCTGATCTGGGAGGACACTGTACACTAGTGCACATTGCGATGCATGATGGTAGCCTGCTGTCTGTAGGTTCTATATGTGGCCCTAATATAGAGGACCCCTCCTTTTTCCACTGACTGACTCTAGAGATGGCTGACTTCCAAGGACCATGGGTGCTGGTGGGAGATTTCAACTGCATAGTGGGCACGGTGTTAGACTGATCCAACCCTGCTCCAGTCCCTGTGTATCAGAATGCTGAAGCACTGATAGTCCTAATAAACACCCATACTATCCCATACAGCTGGAGACACAAGAACCCGATCAGGAAGAGTATACAGCTTATTTTCACATGTGCATTCTTCCTATGCAAGAATAGACAGGCTTCTCGTGTCTACTACCTCATTTGTGGGTATGGTTGAGCAAACAGCATACGGACCCCTGCTGATTATTGACCATGCCCCTGTGCATCTTTTGTTGCTAATGGGAGGAGCCCCACCAGTCCCTAGGGTTAGGTGACTAGACCCAGTGCTAAACAACCAGAGTATACCAAAACCATTAAAAAGGGTGTGAGGGGGACACTAATAAGCAGCTAACTGGCAAGCCATGATTCCTTCTAGTGCTATCCTGCCAAAATATGAAAATTAAAAATTCCATTGCTAACTTCTGTTAATTCTGCCCAACTTGCAATATCCTCAATGTTCAGAAAATTCAAAACCTGTTAACCTGCGTGCCAAATATCTTGGATGCAGTGTTTTTTGTTCTTTTTTAAACGTCAGCAGATAAATCATTGAAGGATGTCAACAGTACTTACAATCAAAAAACTTTCTGAGAACACAATGGACATCCAGGGGCATACCGGACAGTATTCTCCATCAGGAGCCCGCTCTCTGGAGAGGTTCGATTGACAGTGTTGAAGCTATCAGAAAAGCAAATTATAGTACATGTGGCATAATTTCTTCTTTCTGTAGCACTCCACATAGTCAATGGGTAGTTGGTACATATGGGTGCTAACAAGCAGTATCCATTATTCAACTGGGTGGGGGAGAATATTGTCCCATAAAACAACCTCCAAAAAGGGAAAATGAATGTTCTTGCTAACTGTCTCCTGCAAAATTCTGCAACAAAAAGCCACATCAGTGGAGCTTTGAACATCCAGTCTGCAGTGCTTAGTGAATGTGTGGATGGAGGACCATACCACTGTCTTGCACAACTCTAAAACAAATGCCTCCCCCATCCTCCCAGGAGGTGGCCGTAGCCCTGGTGGAATGAGCCTTGATTAAAGTTGGAGCTCTCTTCTTTACTGCGACATAAGTCTTGGCAATGCATGCCCTCACCCACCTTGCCAAGGTGGCCTGGGAGGCTTTTTGTCCTTTTTTGCTGTTCCACATAGCATGAACAACCTGTCCGATTTTCTGAACTCTGCAGTTCATTTAAGATATGTTCTAACTGCCCTGCACAAATCTAACTTGTGCAACTCTTTCTCTCATGGATGAGTCAGCTTTGGACAAAAGGATTTAAGACAGATTTCCTGATTCACGTGAAAAGATGTGGGACTCTTCAGAATGAAAGACAGAACTGTTCTCAGAACCACCTTGTCCTTACGAATGATAAGGTAAGGCTCTCTGTGGGACAAGGCCTGGAACACGCCAGTTCTCCTGGCTGAGTACATAGCAATTAAAAAAACACACCTTGTATAATAGAATGTCAAGCGACACTGACAAAAGAGGTTCAAAGGCTTCTTTACAAAGACCATTCAAAACCAGATTCAGATCCCATGGAGGGACAGGGGATCAGAACAGAGGCCGGCTTCTCCTGAGTGCTTGTAGGAATCAGCTAACCTCTGGGTTGATCCCTAGAGATGAGCCCATGGAGGCTCCAAGTGCTGACACCTGACCTCTCATGGTGCTCAGTGCCAAACCTTTGTCCACTCCTGCCTGCAAAAAAATCCAAAATCTGCAGAGCTGCGACTTTAGAAGGCAGGATATTTTTCTCTTTGGCCCAAGCCAAAAAAAGTGGTCTATACTCGAGCATAAGATGCAGATGTGGAATTCTTCCTGGTGGCCATCAGGGTATCCACTACCTTCCTGGAAAAATCATATTTCAGGAATCTCCTCCTTTCAGGAGCTAGGTTGTGAGCTGCATTGCCTCCAGGTTTTCATGCAGAATGGGACCTTGGGAAAGAAGGTCCTCCCTGATTGGGAGTTGAAATTGTGCTTTCTGAGCTTGATTCACTAGGTCTGAGAACCACAGCCTTCTTAGCCATTCTGGAGCTATCAGAAGAAAGCTTTCTTTTGAGTGTCTTATTTTCCGTATGACCTTGGAAAGGAGCAACAGAGGAGGGAAGGCATATGCCCTGCAGAAATTCTACATCTGTGACAGAGCCTCCACTGCTTCCGCCTGTTGACACCAGTATCTGCTGAAGAACTGCTGCACCTGGGCATTCTGGCTGGAGGCGAGCAGGTCAATCTGTGGATACCCGAACCTTCTGCACAGAAGGTCAGACACCTCCGGGCTCAGCATCACTCCCATGGGTGAACATTCTCACGGCTTAGCCAGTCAGCCTAAATGTTCAACTCTCTTGCCAAGTGAACTACTGAGAGAGATAGAAGATTCTTCTCTGCCCACAGTAGCAGGTTGGTTGCTTCTCTTAGCATCTCCTTGCTCTTTGTGTCTCCTTGACTGTTTGTGTATGGCACTGTGTCAGCGTTGTCTGACTTTATTTTCATGGCTTTTGACTGCACCAGCTTGCAGCATGAAAGAGAGCAAAGCGTACTGCCCCATCTCCAAGATGTTGATGTGCAGGTGCTGTTCCTGTGCAGACCAAGACCCCCTGAATGGGGAGATAGTCCAGGACTGCACCCCAGCCTGACCAGCTGACATAGGTTGTCAGTATCATCTCTGAGGGGACTTCTAATGAGGACCCTGTGCATAGGTTCTTTGAGCTCACCCACCAATTCACTGACTGTTGAACAGGTGGGGTAATTGGAATCATGGTCTGATAGTTCTCCAAGATCAGATCCCAAGCTGCCAGCAACTCGATCTGAAGAAATTACATGTGTAAGCGAGCCCATGGAATTAGTTCTGTTGTTGCAGTCATGAGACCCAAAATCTGTAGTAGGCTGTGAGCTGAAGTTGATGATTGGCTTCTCAACCACTGAACCTCTTGTCTCAGGGTCTCCTTCCTGCCTGCTGAGAAGAAGACCTTCTAATTGTCCGTCCCAGGTGCTCCAAGGACTGAGATGGGTTGAGAGAGCTTTTCTCCTGATTGACTACCCAACCATGGGACTCCAGGATCTCCAGGGTCCTGACCACTTCCTCACCAGTGTGGCAGAAGGGGCTCAAATGAACAAGTCGTCCAGGTAAGGACAGACATGGTGCTCCTCCTGCCATAGTTGTGCTACCAGGACAATGAGCACCTTCGAGAACACCAAAAAGACTTCTAGTTAGTTCCAATATCTTATTTATTCTTTTCCCCTATGTTTCACCCCTATTGGGGCTTGTTCATGGGGTATATATTCTTAATTCTCTTCAATATTCTTGTTTATATCTGTTAATATACAACATAAATTTTAGTTGCCATTTTATTGCTTTAAAAGCTAAACATACAAAACGTTTTTTGGTACTAGTTGTCCTACCTCACTAGGCTGTACAATATCTATAATGGCTCATAAGAGTTCTTTCAACTATTGTGCCAGCTCGGCTTCTCAGTCACCACCCAGTAAAGGACCTCAGCAATGTTGCTTGAAGATGACTTTTTATTTGATAAAAATAGTTGAAAATCCACACAGCAGGTAAACATCCCCCCCCCTTCCTCATGTCACAGCCAACCGTTTTTGTGGTGATGACTGAAAAGCTGAGCTTACCTGCTGCATGTGACTACTACTGTTGCTCTGGCTCCATCTGCATTATTTTAGCTGCCTTGTATTGTTCTGATACAGGAGAATCTCTGACACCATGTCTAGTGCTTAAACATGCACAGATATACTCAGGCTCGAGAACAAGCCCGAGTTGTTGAGGGTCAGCGGGGGGAGGGCGCGGAGTGGGACTGAGCTGCCGTGAGGCAACTCTCCTCTCCCAGGGAGGGATGAGGGGGTTTCCCGGCCCTTGGCTGCCACCTGGTGGAGGACATGCAGCAGTTCGGGCAACAGGGAGCCCGGTGACAGCCACGGGTTGGGGTGGAAGGGGCCGAGTCGATACCCAGCATGTGTGTACGCCTCCACACGCAAGCACGGCGATGTCTGCCAGGGTCCCGAGATCGAGCAGAAAATACAAAAATGTAAATAAAAAAAAAAGAAAGAAGTACACCCATGCATGGGCGAGAGCGCACATTCACATAATGTCACGACACTACATGTGACGTCACAACATCAGCGAGCATGTGCCCGGCCTAAGAGGCATGAAAACTGATGGTGCTGCAGCATGGAATGGCCACCAGGAGAAAAAAAGGCATGAGCCTATTTGTCAGGCTGTCAACGCTGGTGGGTGTCTGTACGGCTCAGTAGTGCCGTTAGGGAAAAGAAAAACAGTGCCCAAATACCAGAAACAGGCTTTAGCAAAGAGTGAGCCTGTAAAAAACCCAGCCTCAAATACACAAAATGCAGTTCTGAGGTATAAGGTAAAGTAAAATACGTCACAGGTAAAAGAAAGGTCACAGGCAAAAAGGGCACATACAGTCTATAATACACTCCTACTAACAGCCCAGGGTGCGATGCCATGATAGACATGAGTGAGAAAACTGCGAAAATAATAAAACCCAACTACCAGACCCTAACACTTCACCATAAAAAATGTACTTACCTGAGGCACCAGAAAGGAAAAAAAGGAAATCGGAGGCTTGATAAAACAAAAAAAAAAAAAAAAACCCTTCAAGATAGTATGGCAGAACATGGCCCCCAATCCAAGCACAGACAGGCAGTGGAAAAGAGGAAAAAGCAGGTTAGCCAATTTGAAAACTGCAGCTTAACAGGCACCATTTTACATTTTGGGGTGTTCCCTGTCATTAGGTAGCCCCTATCTCCTCTGCAGAATCATAGCCCTAAAGTATTAAACACAGAGGAAGAACATTTTCTTCAGAGAAATCTATACTGCTTCCTCTTCAGTGGCACAGCAAACACTGGAGATTTTCTGCTGTCTGTAATTTTCTTGTGCCCAATTCTATGCTGGTTTGCAGCCTTGAGCTGTGCCATTTCCCCTAGTAGGGGTGCATATTACCCATAGGTACTAACTACCCATTGACAATGTGGAGTACTACAGAAATGCTAGGAGCAAAAGTATAGAGATAATGCAAGTCACTGGCAGACTGAAGAGGGGGAAAGTGAGGGATCCTGATGGCTTGGTAGTGGAATATTACAAGGAGATGAGAGAAGCCCAGATCAAACCATTATGCAACCTGATCAAGTAGGCTGGAGGGGGGGCTGCCTAAGACATGTTGTGCAACCTCTATTTGTGTATTGCTGAAGCCAGGAAAGGACCCTCCCCCCCAGAAGTGTGCCTCATACGGCCCCATCTCCGTCCTAAATTTGTGATCTTAAAATAACAGCAAAGATTATGGCCAGGGGTCTCGAGGAGGTGATTCCCAGCATAATTCATCTGGATCAAACTGGATTTGTTCAAGTCTGACTTTCTTACCACTATATGCGCAAATTATTGAATGTAGTGCATTGGGGTTCTCGGTGTCCTGGACAAGCATGAGTGCTGTCCATGGATGCCAAGAAGGCCTTTGACCGCATAGAAAGGAGCTGCCTGTTTGAAGCCCTGGAGTAATTTGGGTTGAGAGATGAATTTGTGGGGATGGTGCAGATGCTGTAGAAGGCACCTATGGCATGGGCTTTGGTGAATGGAGTCCTTTCAGATGAATTTAAGCTGTATAGGGGTACGAGGCAGAGCTGCCCCCTCTCCCCCCCACACTTTTTGTGCTCGCTGTTGAGACCCTTGCTATCAAAATAAGGGAAAACAGGGATATTAGGGGTGCTGGGTAAATGCAGAGTACAGCATAAACTCATGCTGTATACTGTTGATTTGTTATTGTATATTATGAAGCCACAAGGGTTGATGCCGTCCCTCCTAAAGGTTATTGCGGATTTTGCCTCCTTCTTGGGTTACAAGCTCAACCTGAGTAAGTCAGAGATGCTGTGTACTGGGGGTTCTGGAGATGTACGAGTAGCAGAAGCCTGGGGACTTAAGGTGGTCTGTGGCTCTATTACATATTTGGAGATAGAAGTAGATGGGGACCTGGGTAGCCTCTACCAGCTAAACTACAAACTGATGTTTACTACCATTCTTTTTTTTTTAATTGTCAGCCTTAAGTTGCATACACAACCACAGATACAGTCAATGACAAAACAACCCCGGCATCAGAGTGGTATTAGCATCTGTATGGAGTGTGCCATACTATTTACACTGGATTGCCTGAGGCTGTTTGCAGTGAGTAATGGTATGTAGCTTGCCCCAGTTTTTGTTGAATCTAGTGAGGTGATTATGCAGGGTGGCAATCATTTGTTCAGTATGAAGATGGAGTAGCAGCTCTTGTAACCATTCAACATAGGAAATATTCTCTGTATCTTGCCAATGACACAGCACTAATTTCTTAAATGATAAGACAATTATAGCCATGTGGTATCTGTGCTTATGTACCGCTATCCCTGTATAATCTCCCGCCAGACAAACTTCTGGTGTAAAGAATCCATCTATACCCAGCAGTGTATCAGTACTTTGTCTAATGAGTGACTGTAGGTTAGCTATCTGAGGGCAGTCCCAGAAGATATGAAAGAGGGAACCCTCTACTTGTTGGCACCTCACACATAAGAGAGATGGAGTTCTACCCATTTTGAAAAGTTTAACCGGGATAAGGTACATATTATTAAGAAACTGAAATTGCATAATCCTCAGTCGATCCTGTGTGACGTGTGGCAATGTTTCCAGATTTTGCCACAGTCACACTCCACCTGTGAAAATTGTGAGGCCCAGTATGCTGAGACACCATCTATAGAAGAGAATGCTCTATCATATAAGCTAACATATATCTTAGACACAGCATGGGGCAAAATGGCTAGTTTAATAAGCGGTTGCAAAAACTCTCCAGCACCTTTAGCCTCAAATGGAGTCTTTAAATTATGCAACAGCATATGATGGAGTTGAAAGGCCTTAAAAATTAAGGCACTACCCAGCTTATACTGCTGCATAATCTTTCCCTAAGTGAGACAAACCCCATCCTGTGACAGGTCTCCCACTCTTGCCAAGGCAAGATGTGGAATCCAAGAGACCAGTATGGGCTTACCACCTATTTTAAAATTAGGATTACCTAAAAGTGGCTGAGTGAGGTCCCGGGTATGGTTATACCTTAAAAAGGAGCATAACTGGCTGGCCCGGTGGTGCAGAGGGCTGAGGCACTGGACATCTCACCTTGTGGCATGCTGGCGACCTGGGATCAGGAACAAGCCTGGGTCATCGGAGGTCGGCATGGGGGGAGGGCGGAGCTGGATGGAGCAGCCGGCGGGCAGCTCTCTTCTCCGGGGGAAGGGGGAGTGGCATCCCTCGCTCAATGGATGCCTTCTGGTGGAGGCCAGGAGGCTGCGCAGGCTGGGAGTGCCAGCGTTAGGCCAATGGGTGGGCGGAAGGGGGTCGTTACCGGGGCTGTAAGGCGCATGTGCGCCTCCGCACTCATGTGTCCTTCTCCTGGGGCCCCCAGGAGAAAAACCCGATGGACAAAAAAAGCAGCGGCAGGATGATGACCGACTGCAGGCACTGCTCCTGGACCGGCGAAGGAAGCCCTGCACTCCGGGTGACAGGAGCTGGGGAGCTAGTTAGATGGGGTCGTCTGGGAGAGCAAAAAATAGAAATAAGATAAAAAAAAAAAAGGAGCATAACTGGGAGTGGATCCTAACCGAGACCCAAGTCAAGGAATTATGTAGGCCCTAGAGGTAGATCCCTTGGCTTAATATGCAGGAGAGCCCTTGGAGACACTCCAGTGGAAGCGATTATCTCCCTTTCTATGGCGAGCCAACTAAGCATGTATGAGCGTGCACCCAAATCCTCTGCTGTGGTAAGCCAACGTAGATACTTACTGGCCTGGCTGGCCCAGTAGTATAACCCAAAATGTGGAAGCCTGAGACCACCCCGGGCTTTGGGTGCTGGCATTTTATGGTACATCCTTCTTCGCAGTTTGCCCAACCAAATGAAGTCAGTCATGACAGCGTGGACCTTCTTGAACCGGTTAAGGGGCAGCCACAGATTCAACATGTTAATCTGGTGAAAGAGTCTTGGGAGAATATTCGTTTTCACTAAACTAATACGACCCTAAAGGAACAGAAGCAGGGCTTTCCATCGTGCTAGATCTTGTTGCACTACCTGTAGCAGTGAGACAAGGTTAAGTTCCAATCGCAGATCACTGCTGGCCAGGTTTATACCTAAATACTTAAGACTTTTAGGAGACCAATTTAATCCAGATTCAAGTATCTCACTTCAAAGCATTCTAGAATTTAAAGGGAAAACTGAGCTGAGGTTTTGTCTATATTAACCTTGTAGTTGGAGAGCAGGCTGTATTCTCTGATCGTCTCCAGTGCAGCCAGGATAGAGGACCTAGGATATGAGAGGTGCAAGAGTATATCATCAGCATATGCTGATAGTTTCAGCTCATGGGCCCTCAACCTGATACCCTGGATCGCTGAGTTCCCTTTGAGTTTAACAAGTAAAGGTTCTAGATAAAGGTTGAACAACAGCGGCGATAAGGAGCAGCCTTGCCTAGTGCTCAAATATATAGGGGAAACATGGGGGAGAAGACAGCATTACAATATATTCACGCACTAGGGTGCAGATATAGGGCACGAATCCATTGGATGAATTGTGGGGGAAACCTAAAACAATCCAATGAGAGGAACAAAAATTGCCAGTCCACCAGAGCAAAGGCTTTCTCCACATCCAGGGATGTGAGCACTACAGAATAGTCAGAGTCCCTGGATGCAGAGAAAATGTGAACCAGCTTCCGCAGGTGATCTGAGAAATATTGACCCGCCATAAAACTGACCTGATCTGGACCTATTAGGGATGGTAGCACTCGGCTGAGTCTATCCGCTAAGAGTTTGGCTAATAGTTTGATATCATAGTTCAAAAGTGAAATTGGCTGATAGCTTGTAACTTTTTCAGCCTCATTTCCAGGTTTGTGAAGCACTACTGTCAGAGTTTCAAATAATCTCTTATCCAGAGGTTCGGAGGATAGGACCAACTGAAAAAGTTTATGCAACCAGGTAGCCAATTTGTCAGCGAACACTTTGTAAAAATTAGGTGAAAACCCATCCGGTCCAGGGCATTTGTAATACTGCACCTGTACTTTATGCATATATTTTATTGTAACAATGCCTACTGCATTCAAATGTTAATTCTAGCACTGTTATGTTATGTACACCCAGGTCGCATCTGGAAACGAGTGGTTTTTCCCACTCAGTATGCTTATCTGGTAAATCTCGTTAATAAATAAATAAAAGGGCAGGGCCCTAATCACCCGCAGAATATTGACCTCAGTGAACGGTGCCACTAGCGATTGTTTTTGGGCATCAGTTAAGGTGGGAAGTGGTATGGCCGAGAGGTAGTCATCTACCGTCTGAGCATGGGGAGGGCTGACATTGGGCTATAAAGGTCTCAGTAGTACCATTCAAATTCTGACACTATGTCCTTGGGGGTAGTTTTGAAGGATCCATCTACTGAAGAATGGATAGCATTTATGATCCATGAGGCCTCCCGTTTTTTTAACCCTGATGGCCAGCAGCCGACCGGCCTTTTCACCCTGTTGAATATAAACTGCATGGGTTCTCAAGATAGCAAGTTCTGCATTCTCACGCAGAAGTTTGCTATATTGGTCCCTGAGTCTGACAAGTATCTGCATGTCTTCCTCTCTAGTATTAGGTGATAGATGGGCTTCCAGAGCCCTTATACGGGATAAGAGATCTAATACCTTTTTCTTCTGTTTACGCTTTCTAGTGGATGCCAAATGAATAAGTTCCCCTCTAATGTAACACTTCAACGCACCCCATTCCTTATCAGTTTGCCAGTTAAATCCAAGTCGGCCAAGGTAAATTGATCAATTCAGTTTGACACTTGAGTGATCACCCACTCCTCTTTTAACATCTGATTGCTGATTTTCCATATGGTTTCCTTTTGTTGGCAAGGGGAAAACGAGATCCTACACCAGACCGAGGAATGATCTGATATTATCCCTGGATCCATCCCACAACCCAGCATGCCAGTCAGGAGTGTTTGGCTAACAAGAAAATAGTCAATACGGGATGAGGTTCTGTGCACCAGTGAGCAGAACGTATATTCCTTAGAACTGGGGTTCAACATTCACCAGGGATCACAGAGATCAAAAATGGTCTGTTAGATCCCATAGGGATCGTTAAGCTGGAGATAATCTCTTTCGTCTCCTGTCCGATCTGTCCAGGTTAGGGGGTAAATGGGAGGTTCCAATCACCCCTTAAAAAGATCAGAATGGAAACAAAGGGGAACAATATGGAGACCACCTCCATAAAGAAGGACGGGGCATCCACATTGGGTCCATAAATGCATCCCAGCAGAACTTCCACTCAGTCTAGGGAACCCCTGAGAAGTAGGTATCGTCCATTTGGGTCCTGAATACACTGTGTACATACAAAGGGGACTTTCTGCGAGAGCAATACAGCCACACCCCAACTCTGTGTGCTGTCACCAGCTGTGTAAACCTGGCCAATATATTGTCTCTGGAACAAATTTGCTTCACTGTCTAATAGGTGTGTCTCCTGTAAAAAGAAGATATCTCCCTTGAGATGCTGGAGAGGTCTAATAATTTGATACCTCTTGGTTTTATTATGAGCCCCTCGAATATTCCATGTAGTTATGCTCGGATGACTAGTCATTCTTAATACTTAATTCTTTGCAGCAGATGAGATATGGCCCACCTGTAGACATAACCCTTAGTACCCATAGCGCCTCTGATGCCAGTCCCCCCATCATTCTGTGTCATCAAATCCCACCACACCATCCAACACTTCCCATCCCACATAAACCCCTCTACCCACTCAGTAACTGAATAAAAAACTGTAACAGAGAAAAACACCACAGTTCCCTAACCCTCCTCTAATATATGAACCAAAAAATATTCACCATGACAACATGATATAGTGAAAACCCTGCCCCTGCCCTCCAACTTATAATCTTTATGGTCCATGATGAACAGGCTCAATACCCAGTGTCCAATTCACACCATCCACCCCCAAAAATAACCAGAAAAAAAAACTGATTCCGGAGGAGGGTTCCCTCCTCAGATTACATTCACCTGTAACTGGTTACAAACCCAAGTAAACAGGAACCCTCCCCCACCCACCATATTATTCTGGGCAAGAATCTTCCTAAATTCCCCTCAGCCTGTAAAACAAACATAACACTAGAAACAACTGCAGTCGAGGGGATAAACTAGCTGGCACCATGTAGTTATAACACACCATCGTACTGTTTATACTAAATCAGGCATTCTGTTATACTGCCTCAATAGCAATGGTCCAGATAAAAGTCCTACTTTAGTCAATATAAAGTTCTTGGGCATTGCTTCATCATTGTTTGGCTGTTCCCTTTGATCGAGAAAATGTATTCCCTCAGTCCAGTAGATAGGGGGCAATGGAGCAGGGAAGAAGTCACAGAGCAGTGAACTAAAAGTCAATATTCAGACTCCCTCTGCTCAAGTCCGAATGATTGTGAGGACCAGAGTTAAACCCTAAGCTGCTCCCCCAAGTTCCAACAATGGGCAAGCCAGCGTTCTACAAATCGTGTCACCTTAGATACATTCCTCTTATCAGCATCTTCATACTTTATTCCTGCAGGAACCAAGGAGATGACCAACCACATTAGTAGATTCCATTCTAGTGATTCCTCTCCATGCCTGCCACTAAAGTTCCCTTCCCCAGCCCAGAAAACAAACACTTGAAATAAGCTTTTGCAGCCATACACCACATAGCGTTTGTTCCTTTTCCTGACCACTGTTGATAAAAACTGGTCGGGGATTCTTCTCTCCTGCAGCTTGCGGTCAGCATGGTGATTTACAGCTATCGGACGGGGAGGTAGGGGGGAAATGTCCAAAAACCAGTCCTTGAGTCAATAAGCAAACAAACCCCCTGAAACAAAGGGCCCTCAGCCTGTAAATCAGATCCATCATAGCATCCCAGAAAACTGCTGCTTACCCAATGAATCAGTACCACACCTTGCATTCAGCTACTCAACAGTCTTTGAATAGCTCTGGCATGGCTTTCTTCAGTTCAGCTGCCACTGCTACCAGGTCTTCAAAGCTGCTCCAGGCACCCGATATCTGTATTTGGAACTGGGCTGGGTACCCATACTGAACTTGATGCCTGCAGCTATGTTTACTACCGTTCTTAATGAACTAGAGAGATGGAGGGCATTCCCTGTTTCATGGATAGGGTGTATTCATTTGTTAAAAGTGAAAACGCTGCCTAGGCTGTTATATGTGATGCAAATGTTGCCAATGGTACCCAGTAGAGCTGATCTTAAATGCTTTTATTTAGCAAGGATAACACCTGAAAATGAGTTTACAAAGGTTAAAGGGTGAGGTGAATTTTCTGGATCTTTGAGGGTACTATTTGGGAATTCAGCATTGGTACATCCAAATCTGGGTGACTCGGGGACTAGCAGCCAGTTGGATGGACTTGGAAGAGGAGGGATGCCCCGAGTGTCTCTTTGTGTATTTAGTGAATGGGGGTAGGAGATCCTATGGGCAACTGGGCAACTCTAACCAGTTGGTCCACTACATGCTAGAAGCATGGGAACAGGTTAAGAAAAGAAGTGGGTCTGATGTGGACCTTACAGTGTTGGTGCCAGTGGCTCACAATTTGTGCTTTTTACCTATGTGACAGAGAGACCCCTGTCTTGGGTTTAATCCCCTCCCCACTGGTAAAGGAAGAGAACTAGGTAAAGTGCTCTTTAAAAATTAGGAGCCTCTGAACTTAGAAAGTGTCTGCTCAGGGAGAAGGCAGGAGAGTTTGTTGTGTGAGAGAATACGAAAAAGAATCACACAAAATGAGAGAAAATAAACAATAGTAGAGTGTGTATTCTGCAGGTACTGAGTTATCAGGAGAAAGGAGAAGAAGAGTATGCCCTCATTCTTCCATTCCCCTTGCTATCCCAGAAACCGCAGCAGGGCTACACAATGCTCCTTTATATGTATATAAAGGTTCCATTACCTGTGGTGCTGTATTGTATGTTGTTTTAGAGCTGGTACTCACAGTCTGGAAAATTTATTAACATTAACTGGGGACAAAACTCCAACAGAAAACACCCAGACAAACTAGTACAAGCTATTATATCTTGCCAGCATATTGTCATGTTTTATAAATAGTAATTTACTCTACTCAATAAGTGGGTCTCTAGTGAATTGAAGGAGCTCCAATGTAGCAACTTTTTCCAAAGGCCCTAGTTCACAAACAAGTGTGGACTCCGCTGTTTCAAGAGGAAGCCTCATGTGGAACTGAGCCCTATAGGGCAGCAGCAGCGGGCCCCTAGTGCAGGAATTTATAGTGATCCTAACATGTGAGGTCACTGTCCAAGGCGGGGGCTTAACCCCATTATGAGGACACAGATCCTAATTAAGAAGTTAGCAAGCTTATGAGTAATATGTCTAGAGAATGTTATATGTCATGATGCAGTCTGTTAGTGAACAGCAGATAGTAGATTGTAAAGGGACTTTAATAATGTATAAAAGAAGAAATTACAGGGGAGACAGACAATTACATCGTCACCTGATGGTGATGTCGCTCTTAGAAATCTATTTAAGCCTGCCACTAGTAGCTAGTTTCTTTTAGATAGGGCAGTCAGTTGCTGACAGGCAAAGGAAGGTGTAAGACCTTCCGGGTGTTCAGTAGGGAGGCTGAAGCCATGCCATGCTAACCTTATGCTAACCTTTATTTTCTGCATTTTGCCGTATTATTTTTGAATTCTAATAAAATGACAAATGCTTCCAAGCATTTTTTATGCACCTAACGAATTGTCTGCCTATTTCTATGATTTGAAATCCCAAACCCTTTGACATATGGTGGGAGTCGTGGGTTCTGGCTGGAAGTCTGGGAATCTGGTGGATTCCAGTCAGGTGGTACCAGCCCTGGTACTATTTGGGTGAACAGGCAGTGGTACATGGCACCAGATATGTGGATGTGGACAACTGGAGGTGGTGACATAGGCAAGGCATCACAGAAGCATGAAGGATCCAAAGACCAGGTGGCAGAGCTGATAAGGCTGGTAAATTGGCTCAGTGAAAATGTCTGGAAGTGGACCAGTGCCGCAGAGAGGTGGACCAGCACTGGAGGGAAGCTGAGCACCGTTGCCAGGTGTTGCTGGAGAAGTCCCATTATGAGGAATTGGTGGAGGCAGTAGAGGACTCGGAGCCATGGGACCTAGCTGAGGAGGAACCCTGGATGGAAACCCTGTTGCCCTTATTACCAATTTTTCCTAGTTGCTAACTGGAGGAGGATGATCCATGAGAGGAGAAGTCCCCAGGTAAGATTGAGACTGTCCATGAACCTTATGGGGTGAAGACTCCAAGCAACAAGAAAAAGGCCAATAAGACTGAAGGGACTTTATTATGTTGCAAACCCCCTATCATAGTATCTGAATGTGTTTTTGAACCTATTTGGAACAGTTACAAGGGAGGGACCTTGAGGTTGTCCATTTAGGGGAATACATTAAGGTGCTGGATGGGAGACCAATTAACGGAGGGGTAGGAGATAGGCTCTGGTGGTATGAAAAGAGACAGGGAGGGCTCTACCATGACGTGTAACCCCCAGTAAAAAAAAAAGGTGGATGCCAGGGTTGTAGTGCCTGTAGCCCTCAGGGAAAGGATACTGGACATGGCAAGTGGCAGTCCAAAGAAGTCTTTAGGCCAGGGAGAGGTCTTATCACAACTACCCCCTGTTATTACTGGTCTGGGTAGTACAGACAGGTGGCTAACTACCTCGGGGATGGTATTAGGTACAGTCAGAGGGTGGTACCAAAAAGGTGTAGGGGAGGAGACACTCGATGGGTACAAGGCCAACGTAAGTGGCACCCAGGGAAGCAAGGGAGATTTCCATATAGGGCAATTGGAGCAGAATGGTAGCCCTTGATGCAGTACAACTCTGTGATATTTGAATGTTTAATGTCTGTATAGATAACTATGACTGTTAAAGCTGGATATATATGCCCAGGAAATAAGTTATAGCGTGCGCCTGTCAGAAGCTAGAGGACAGCATGACAGTGCTGGGGATTACTTGCTGATAGGCACGGAGGATAATACGTTAAACATGGCACAAAACCAGCATCCCAGGGTTTGTGTGAAGTAAGCAGCAGAATGAAGCTGCTTTACAGAAAATGTTTCCAGTTAAGGGACCCTGAGAGGGAGCCTATGGAGAGGGCGGGCCACAGCTCCATCCCCTTCCAGAGAAAGGGAAGGTGTATACTGCCTGCCACAGAAAAATGGATAATCTTTTACTAGGTTTAAGAAGAACTGCCATCATGACAGTCTTTCTATCTTGTTCTCTATCAGTTTCACTTTTCATCTGATAGGTTGGCCACCCATCGGATCCCCTTTTGATATTTTCTTTTTCTTTTCCTTTTCTGGTCCAGTATAGGGAGGTTACAAAATTTGACCTCCAGTAAAATATCAGAAGGTGCACTCTGTTTATAGGTGCCTGATATTCCATAGGAAAGGACTGGGTACTAGTATCCAGTATTATGTTTATGGTGTGATCTATAATAGAAACTGAATACAGTAGGCATTGTTGAATGCTATGTTGAATGATTCATTAGCCACAGGATAAAGTTAAAAATGAATTGTTACACTTCTAAGTCACTGTATGTTGGACAGTGCTGAGTATAACTCAGTTAAGGGACCCTGGGGTGGAGCTTTACAGACAAGGGTGGGCCGAAGCACTACAGCCTTCCAGGGTGACGATTAAGAGTTAAAAAAGTTGGGATAATGGAACTTTTATGTTTTCAGTAGGTAGTAACTATTGATATGCTAGAAAAACATTTTTCAACGGAGTCTCGGGGTAAAGAATTTGCGCAGAAAGCTATACTGGCACTTGGGTGGTTGGAAGGCCTTTGTGCAGACTGCAGTTCAGTTACAGGATGCTGGGGTGGAGCTCTATGGTGAGGGTGGGCCGGAGCTCCACCACACCCCTGTAGAGTATGTAGGTAAGTGTGGACAACTGAAGGATGGTTGCCTTCTTGGGCGGGGGAATGTGTGACAGGGTGACCCCTGTCTTAGGTTTAATCCCTTCCCCCCAGTAATGGAAGAGAATTAGGTAAAGTGCTCTTTAAAAATGAGGAGCCTCGGACTTCTGATGACATCAAGCACGGAATGGCTGCATAGTCCAAGCACTCCAGGAGCCACGACCCACTAAATCTAATTAAATACTAGCCATCATGGGTTTTAAAATCTTAAGTACTGCACAGATTTTTCTGCTTGAGATGGTGTCGGTTAAATCTAGAGGAAAATCGTCACATTCAGCAAAAATAAAAGCCTGATGGAATCAAATAAGATTCGGGGCCCTCAGGAAGATCTCCAACCCACCACACCAGTATCCAGTATAGCGGATTCAGATGAAAGCATGGAGGCACTAGACCAGCAGACCATTGTTTCAAAATTAGACTGGATTATCAAAGCATTACATTGGATAGAATCATCAGTAGCAGACATGAGAGCGGACCTTAAAAAAATGGATAAACGTACTACTGTGGCTGAGCAAGCCATTGGCTCCCTCACAGATTCTACGAGCCAGCATGTCCAAGTAATCCTATACCTTCTTACCAGAGAATGAGAACTGCAAGCGAAGTTGGATGATCAAGAAAACTGTTCTAGACTAAATAATTTTAATTTATATGGAATACCCGAGGGGATGGAGGACTGTTTCTCCCGTATGGAAGATTTTGTGCTACGTTTTAAGGTCAGTACTTAAATTCGACAAGGAACTCCCACATACCATTGAAGGAGCTCACCGCTCTCTTATCCCCAAACCCAAAGAACAGAATGCTCATCCTTGTTCAATAATTGACCGCATGTTAAACTATAGAGGCTAACAACAAATACTCCAGACAACATGGAAAATCAAAGAACTTCAACTACATGGTCAGAGGATCTCCTTTGACCAAGATTTCTCAGACTTCCTCAACACAAAGTGGCGTCAAATCAGAGAGGTTATTAAGTCAGCCAGGAAACGTAGCATCAAAATACAGATCCAGTATCCTGCCTGGCTTTCCATCTACACAGAAAAAGGCACCTCATGTTTGACTCACTATGGGAAACAGCACCTACCTTGAAGAAAATGGGGATTCAGGTACTAGACCTTCAGTCAGCGATGCTGAAGCAGGAGATCACCTGAGTGGCATGGCGCAGAGCAAGGAAGCCATGTCATGCACAACCAACAACCATTTCCTGGCCCTCTCACTTGAGTGCTGACCTCAGAGAAACTGCTCTCCCAAGAGACTCAAACGTCTACAGATGAAAGCCGAAGAGAGGATGCTTTCCAGGCCGGACCGTCCACCTGAGGTAACTGAATTACTTCACTATCTGGCTAAATCAACATGCTTGAAAGCTTTTGACTTTCAGCTCTTTATATTAGCTCCAGCTGTTTGGATATGCCACATCTTCCACCCTCCAAGTCACTTATAGCTCGGCCTGCACCTCTCCACTCTGGTTGAGAACTGCATTCCAGGTTACTGTGAAATAAAAGGGACAGAATAACTTCTTTCCCCATGGTTTTGATCTAATTCTTTCTCAGTTTCCACTTGGAATATAAGCCGTACCACACCTCAAACAACGGACCTTATAACATTTATATCCTGGACACTTTTGGACATTCAGTCTGATGTGAATGAAGGAAATTTTTTTCAAAACAAATGCATATGGTTAAGCCTAGGTGGAAGGGACAGGTATTCCACGTATTCATATAAGGTAGAAGGATGTGGTGACTCACCTTCAGAAGGAACATTTCTATTTTAATGAGATGCCCCCATGATAATGAAGGGGAGAAAGGTCAATTCTGGAGGAAGGGGATCCCCATCTACCTCAATGGATCTGCATATACAAGATCTAATGTGTCTGGGCCATCTTTTAATAGGGCTGGTATAATGACACTGAAATTAAGCTACACACCCTCACTAGTGGGTGGTGGCTCCCAGTTCATTACATCAGCCGGCCATTACCGGAGTTAACCTCAGCAGACCCCCTGCAGTACATAGGGACTCGGTGGTGACGTCTTTACCACACTGACCTTAGCAGGTCAGGCTTGTTAGGCAACAAGCACTGCAGCATTTGCTGTGAAATTCCAGCTAACCTTGGGAGCATAAATTTCCATAAACAAGTTGTTAACTGTTTATTTCTTTTCTTCTTTTGTTCTTAAAGAAAGGGAATGCTTAAAAAGTTTTATTATAATGTTACTGTTTGATGCTTTACAGCACCTGTTGTGCCTATTAGATTTACATTATGGCTGGCTAATCAAAAAAAAAAGCTGTTGATCAGAGAATTCAGGTTTATCAACTGAAAGCACTAATTTTGCCAAGAATGTTGATACAATGGTTAGTAAATTTAAGGGATGTCTTAAATGTGACTTTATTACTTAAGATGAGAGATGATGGGAAGTTTGGGGAAAACAGGATATGGGTAATGAATCAGTTAGGACAGAAACTAGGGAATATGCCAGCCACCCTCCAACTAAATAAATTGTTACTTTAAGAATTATTTCCCTAAATGTTCAGGGGAGAAACTCTTCTATAAAAAGAACAAAAATTCTAAATTATTTGAAAAGCTTAAGGTGGTCATCTGTTTCCTTCAGGAGACTAGGTTGTCACCCTCACAACACCCAAAATTACAAAGATTTTGGGTGGGAAAGGTTATCAGTTCTTCTCACCCCACAAGCAAGAAAAATGGCACGGCCATTCTGTTTAAGAAAGGACTGCCTTTTGAACTTGAATTAGCGACCACCACAGAAGACGGCAGAATGGTGAGGGTTTCAGGAAGTCTGTTCTCACAGAAAATGCACTTAATTATTATGTGTCTGGAGGATACCACTTCTAAAAATTCCCCATAAAATTATCCAGATCAGAGACTACTACAAGTTTGATCTGTCCTCCTTTCATAATGATATCAAGTACATGGATTGGGCGGCAGTATGGAATGCTAAGGACTCCACATCCGCTGTCAGTCACTTTCTTATCTCCTTAAGGGCCCTGCAGGAGAAACATGCCCCCCTCATCAGACGGAGGGTGAGGGGAATGGCTACTAAATGGCTTCATGGTAGTCTCCTGGCCCTTCTCAACACTAGAGATAAGTGCTGGGCCAAGTTTAAGGCCATGGCTGACCAAGCTATCTTTCTGAGATACAGGAAACTCAGAAATGAGTGCAAAAAGAACATAAGGATTGCCAAGAGTGAGTTTTGCAAATCTGCTTTACTGAACTCGGCTAGGGATCCTAGAAGGTTCTGGAGGAATATTAAACACATTGTGAATGGTACACAGAGCATTGAGTCCACTGATATGATAATTGATGGTTCCAGCTATAACAACCCGGAAACCATTGCCAACTCCTTCAACCATCATTTTTCGGATCTGTCAGAGTACACCTCAGCGTTCCTAAATGATGATGGTGTCAGCGGCAATCAGCCCATAGCACCATCTTCACTCCGCCCGCCCTTTCTGTTCAGGGCAGTGGTGGTTCAAGAGGTGCAGGAACCGCTAGCTGGACTCTCCCCCTACTCAAGTGCTGGCCAAGATGGCTTAGAACCAAAGCTCCTCAGTCTTGGTGCCCTCTGGCTGGCACCTCTGGTGGCACACATTTTAAATCTGTCCCTGGCAACTGGAGTTATCCCAGACATGCCAGGGTAGTCCCAATCCTTAAACAGGGGGAACCCTAAACTGATAGAGAACTATCACCCCATATCCATCCTGTCTGCGGCTAGCAAACTTCTGGAGAAAGTTATGGCAGGGCAAGTCTCAGAGTACTTACAGGCGCATGACATAATGACTGCTGTACAGCATGGATTCAGGAAGGGGCATGGTACCTCATCAGCCCTAGTTACTGTTTCATCATGGATTGGATTAGGGAGGCCATGGATCAGGGTAAACTCCTGGGGGCTCTCTTCATTGACCTCTCAAAGGCGTTTGACCTGGTCGACCATGTGATGCTATCAACTCAGCTTAGAGCAATTGGTCTTTCTACTACTGCTCTCAGCTGGTTCGCCAACTACCTACATGGTAGAATGCAGTGGGTTAAATTTGGCAAAGAGCTCTTGGGTCCCATCCCAGAAACAATGGGGGTCCCCCAAGGCTCCGTCATTGAACCAATGCTCTTCTCAATTTTTATTAATAATCTCCCCAAAACCGCTGCCCATTGTAAACCAATCCTCTATGCAGACAATCTGGTTATCCTGTCTCACTCCCCTGAGGTGGGGTCATCAACCACCACCTGAGTGAAGACCTAAAAAACATTCAGACATGGATCCTGAACCGGAAGCTAGTCCTTAACCTAAAAAAAAACCCAGGCCATGCTCTTTGGGTCCCGGGCTAAGATTAAGGCCTCCCTTGTGTTGTTCTGTGTATCCAGTAAGGGAGATGTCCTGATCCCAATCACGGACAACTTAAAATACCTGGGAGTAATGCTGGACCCACATTTTGACCTTGGCCTTCATATCCAGAGGATATGTAAAACAGTCAGCTGTAAACTGGGTCTGGCCTACAGAGCAAAAAGCAACCTCACACCGGTCGTGCATGTTGTCCTTGCAAGAGGGATGCTTCTCCCCTCATTGTGTTATGGGCTCCTGCTGTTTGCTAGCACCACTAAGGCCCATCTCTCCAGGTGGCTGACGGCCTAAAACAATGTCTGCCGCTTGGCCCTATCAGCCTCCCGGCTCACTCATCACTGTGAGCTCTACAATAAGTTAAACTGGCTCTCACCCACAAAGCACATTGACTTTGTCCTTGGCTGCTTCACTGGAAAGGTCCTCAACATGGGTACCCCTCCAGGGTGGCATGTTTGCAGGCCCAAACTGCCTCCTCGTCCTATCACCTTAGGTCTCAGGGGTCTGCCACACTCAAGGTACCTGTGACTAGGACTCAAATGGGTGAAAGGAATTTCGCAGCATGCAACCCCAAACTTTGGAACACCTTCCCAACCCAGGTCCGTGTTGCCCCCTCGCAGGGCAGCCTGTGCTCTTCCCTATGGAGCCATCTTAAAATTGCATCAGCCTGCGGGTGCCAAAAACCCCCATGACATATGTTAGCACTTGCACCCATACATAACAGCTGGCCCTTAAGATGTAGTATTTTTATTGTACTGCTCCATAACTGATACACCGCTTACCCTATTGCAACAATTCTAACTATATGTGCCTCATATGCCTTGTACATTGTGTATCCATCTACATTATGAGATTTGCAGGTGACATGTGAGTTCGCTTTTGGCTAACTGTACCTTGTAGTCTCATGACGTGTACTCTGTTCCTAATTAGGTACCATGTTGTCCCAAGTGTGTAAGTATGTAATTTCCTGTACTCTCCCGGGTCGTACCTGAAAATAGGCAAATCGTCTTGCCTAGTGTACTTACCTGGTTAACAAAAAGCTAAATAAATAAATAAATAAAATTATTTATGCCCCCAATATAGATGATCCTATCTTTTATAGAACACTGTTTGGTCAAACTGCAGAATTGGGGAGTGTTCCATATTTCTGGGAAGGGACTTTCATTGCATCTTCAACCCCATAATGGATCACTCCATACACAACGTCAAAACCACTAAGAAGATGAGTAAGGTAGCACGGGGGCGTACAGGAATTGGCTTTGCTTGACATCTAGCAGGAACTGAACCCTATCCTAACAGATTATACATTTTACTCCAATCCTAATCAGACATATTCCCAAATTGATTACCTTATATGTAGTCAGTCAGACATACACAGAGTGAAGTGCTGCATAATATATCCTAGACTGGTTTCTGACCATTTGGCAGTAGGGATAACACTCCAGATTGGGGACCAGGAGAGATGCACCAACTGGAGGCTGAATGCCTCCTTGCTTGAAAGGGGAGAATTCCAAGATTTAATAAAAAAGGAAATATAATATTATCAAATTAACAAGAAAGTACAAGACACAGGTTGGAAATGGTACTGGGATGATCTAAAAGCAGTTCTGTGGGGGCGATAATCTTTAATTTTTCTAACTTGAAGTGACAACGCAGGGAAAAACAGACAAATTTAGAACATAAATTAAAAAAAGTTGGAAACAGAACATAAAAGGTCAGGTTCTAAAGCCCGATGGGAAGAGTTACAGAAAGTTAGAACAGAACTTCAGAACATTTTAGACAAGACAAATAGAAGGGACATTAAGATACATTAATCGGAGATATTATGAACATGGGAACAAAGCGAGTAGGCTACTGGCCTTTCGGCCAAGAAAACATCAGGCAGAACGTTATGTCAAAATGATATGGAAAACCCAACAAGAGGGGAACACCACAGTCTACATCACCAAAGACGTGGCTAAAACCTTTAGGGAATATTATGCTAGGCTGTACTCAGCTGAAGCCTTGAGCTTAGATAACCAAGGAAAACTACAGGATTTTCTGGATAGAGTGACAATACCAAAACTATCAGAAGAAGATAAATTATCTTTAGAATCCCCATTTTCAGTTACAGAAATTGCCCAAGCCATAGCTAATCTGAAAACAGGCAAATCTCCTGGGCCAGATGGCTATTCCGCTGAATTTATCAGAAGTTTTCAACCCAGATTTCCCCTTTGTTAAAAAACCTATTTAATTCTTACGAAAGTGATACCAACCTCCCTCACACCTGGAGAGAGGTGTTCATTACAGTCATCCCTAAAGAGGGAAAATCTCCCAAAAATTGCTCTTCTTACAGGCCAATCTCTCTGCTTAATGTGGACTAAAAATTTTTTACCACAATATTAGCCACTAGAGTAAATAAATTTCTGCCTGACTTAATCCATCCTGATCAAATAGGCTTTGTCCCAGAGATACGCCTACAGGACAACATCTGACATTGCCTTAATAAACTACAGATGGGAGCCACAGCAAAAGACCAACAGGTGGCAATAACGGTGGACTCCAAAAAGACGTTTGACCATCTTCGCTGGGATTACCTAATGGGGTAGTGGAAAAAATTGGATTTGGAACACAATTTTTAACTTGGATACAAGCTATTTACCAGTTACCTAAAGCCAAGATTAGGGTAAATGGCACCACATCAGATACTTTGAATATACAAAGTGGCATGATACAAGGTTGTCCACTTTCTCCATTATTATTTGCTGTGAGTATGGAGGCCCTAGCCGAACATATTAGAATGTACCCCGAGTTAGAGGACATTAAGTTTGGAGGGGATAGAAAATTGTATTTCCCTATACACAGATGATACTATGCTTTACTTAAAGAACCCAATCAGAACCTACCCAATCCTAGTCAATATACTCCATACCTATAGCCAGATCTCAGGTTTTAAAATTAATACAGACAAGACAGAAGTTCTGTTAGTTAGTGGTATCTGCACCCCAGAATTTATAAAAGCTTTGCTGTTTAAATGGGTCATGACTAACATAAGATATCTTGGAAGCCACCTTCTGGTAAACCTAAAAAACCTTTATCAAGTGAATTATGCTAGACTGCTCCAGGAGATTTTCATGGATCTCCTTTCTTTAATGGGAAAAATGTATTCAATCCAAATGAATGTTCTCCCATGTTTATTGTTTTCATTTAGTTCACTGCCTTTGCATATCCCTAGCAAGGAATGGCATAAGATAGATAGATAAAGCCCTACACAAGTTTGTGTGGGGAGACAAGAGGGTGCCTTGGTATACCCTCACACAACCTAAATTAAAAGGGGGACTTGGTTTGCCTAATTTGAAAAATATACGAACATACGAAATTTGCCTGCAGAGGAAGGCCTAGAGGTCTATCAAGTCTGCTCGAATGTGCAGCTAGCACCTCTTATTCTGCAGCTGCCCCTCCTCCCACCCTTCCCCTCCCTTGAGCCTCCCCCTTGCCCTCTCCCAGCCCCTTTCAAGCAGTCCACTGTTCTACTGAATACCACTTCTGCCACTTTAACACATTCCACCTAGCTACCACCCTCTCCATAAAAAAGTGTCTCCTCATCTCCCTCCTGAATCTTCCTCCCTCCCTCCAGTCTCATATCATGGCCTTGAGTGTCCCTCCCCTTACTTACTTTGAACAGCTCCTTCATACCTGTCTTGCTTATTTCTTTCATGTGCTTGATGGTTTCAATCATATCCCCCCGTCCCTCCTCTCCTCCAGCAAGTACATGTTCAACTCCCTCAGCCTCCTCTCGTATGATAAGTCCCCCAGCCCCTTGATCATCTTTGTCACCCTGCACTGCTCCCCCTCCAGTAACTTAATGTCCCTCTCCAGATATGGGCACCAGTACTACACATAGTACTCCAGGTGTGGTCTAACTAATGATCTATACAGTGGCAGAATGACCTCCCCCTCCTCAAGGATATACCCCTTGCAATGCAACCCAGCATTTTATTGGCCTTTACAGCTGCCTTCCTACATTCTGCCAAGTTGTTAATTGACCCCGTAATGAGCACCTCTAGATCCTTCTCCTCTTCTGTCTCTGCTAGCTACACTCCCCCTAGCTGGTAACTCCTCCTTGAGTTTTTGCACTTTTTGGCATTGAACCCCAGTTGCCAGGTGTCCGACTAGGTTTCCAGCTTTGTAGGATCATCATGCAACCCCTGCCATCCCCCTATGTCATCCACCACTGCTTTCATCTTGGTGTCATCAGCAAACAGACTGCTCTTGCTCTTGATGCCGAATGATATGTCTGCAATGAATATCCCAAACAACACTGGTCCCAACACCGAGCCCTGCAGAACACCACTCATCACTACCCTTGGGTGTGAGAGTTCCCCACCCACCACCACCCTCTGTTGCCTTCCCTGCAGCCAGTTTCCTACCCATCTCACCAGCTTTGCACCCGCCCCCTGTGCCTACTAACTTCCTTCCCAGCCTTCCATATGGCACTGAGTCGAATGCCTTACTGAAGTCCAGATACAGGACATCCACTGCATGGCCACCGTCCAATTGCCTAGCTACCCAGTCATAGAAGTCCACCAGGTTTGTTTGGCAGGAGCTGCCATGTACAAAGCCATGTTGTCTGCTGTCCTGTTGTCCTTTTGGCCTCCAGGAGGGCCACCAGCCTCTCCTTCAGGATTGTCTCCATCAGCTTACCCATGATGGATGTGAGGCTTGCCAGTCTGTAGTTCCCCGGTTCATCCTTGGGGCTGTTCTTATGGAGGGGCACTACATGAGCCATCTTTCAATCCTGAGGTACACACCCTGAGTGTAGTGAGGCATTAAATAGGTCTGCCAAAGGTCCCACCAGGATCTCTGCCAGCTCCTTCAGTAACCTGGGGTGGATGCCATCTGGTCCTGGTGCCTTGTCCACCCTCAGTGTCCTCAAACCCTCCAGAACCCTACCCGCTATGATTTCCCCATCTGTCACCCCTTTCTTCCTGCTTCTACCCTCCCTTCCCCCTCCTTGGGTATCACCTCCCTCTTCTCCTTAGTAAATACCGAGCAGAAGTAATCATTTAGCACTCCTGCCTTATCACCCCCTGCTTCAACCCAACACCCCTCTTTCCTAATCCTTACTATATGGTCCTTACAGTTCCTTTTCTCCCTGATGTACCTGAAGAAGTCCTTCTCCCCTTCTTAATTCCCTGTGCCTTCCTGATCTCCGTAGATGCCTTGGCTGCCCTTACTGCCCTTGTCACCTCCTTCGATTCCTTCAGGTACTCCTCCCTGTCTTCCCCCCTTCCTGTTTTCTTGTGCCTCCTAAAGGCAGCTTTTTTTCCTCCTTACCTTTTTCCATGACCTCCTTGCTCACCCAGCTAGGTTTCTTTGCTCTAGCCTTCTTGCTCTGGGCTTTGCTGCAGGTTCTAGTTGCCTCCGCTATCCCCAGCTTTATGAGCTCCCATCTCTGAATAGTGCCCATACTGTGTTGAATTCTGGCCAGGTACCCTTTTACCACTTCCCCCATCCTCCTGAAGTTCAGCACCCTTGTGCAAGATTCCACTCCTTCTTTACCCATATCCAATGTGAGCCGTACTGAGTGATGGTCACTCCCTGCCAGCAGTTCTTCCACCTAAAGTTCCCTCACAAACTCCCCATTTGCCAGCACAAGGTCAAGGATATTCCCTAACCTGGTTGGTTTACTGATCATTTGCTTCAGGAAGCTGTCCTGGAAGGCATCCAGCAGTACCTACTCCCTTCTATTCCTGGCAGTTGGGGTACTCCAGTCCACTCCTGACATGTTGAAGTCCCCCATAGTCACCACACTATCCTTCTCACATGTCCTCCTGATCTGTCATGCTAGTTCCTTGTTTAACTCCTCTATCTGGCAGGGTGGACTGTACACCACTCCAATCCTGAGAGTCCTATTCTTGGAATCCTGGATTTGCATCCATAGTGACTCTGTACTACCCTCCTCCCTTTCCTCCCATACACTTCAGTCCTTCCCTCACATATAGTGCCACCCCCAATTTCCCAATCACTCTAGCTCTATGAAATAACCTGTACCCTGATATTGACAGGTCCCAATCATTGTATTGGGTGGCCCTTGTTTCTGTGATGGCTTCAATGTCCATCTCCCCCTCTGTAATGAGAGTCTGTAGCTCTGCAGTTTTCTTCTCAAGGCTCCTAGCATTCAGAGTGACCACTTTCCACCCCACCCCCTCCTATCCTGCCCTCCTTTACTAGCATCGCCACTAGTACTTGCCCTTCCTCCTTTGTCACTGTTATGGGAGATAAGCTCATATGGCTTCCCAACCTGTGGTCTCTGCATTTCCCTTGCCCACTTGCCACCCCCCACTCCTAATTTAAATTCTCAGCTTCCTCATTGTACTTCTCCATCTTCTGTTTCAAGACTTTCTTTCACCTCCTCGCTCAAGTGTAGTCTATCCTTGGCATAGAGACTACTGTGTTCCCAGGTGCCTCCCCCCACCAGCCCATACCCTTTAGCATGACACCAGGTTCTTAGCCATCCATTAAATTCCTCTATTCTCAGCGTTCTTTCTTTCTGTGCTTGCCCTGGGTGCTGGAAGTATCTCTGGGAATGTTTCTGATCTTCCTGCCCCCTCACATAATTGTCCTAGTTCCTCAAACCTCCTCTGGACTATATCTACCAGCTTGTCAGCCAGGTCATTTGTTCCTAAATGTGTAATTAAATGAAGTTTGTCCCTACCCCTTCTAGCATATTTTAGAATAGATTGTCCCACCCTTTCCACTGTCATTCCTGGCATGGCCTCCACCCAAATGTGACTATGCCTCTCCTGTTCTCTACCCCTCCTGACTCCTCTTGGTATTGAGTCCCCCAGCACTAATATTCCACCCCTGTTACTAACTGCTTGCTTCTCTTCCTTCCCACCTCTCGCTCCTGGCTCCTCCTCTTCCTCCTGCACAGTAATCCCTCTTCTGCCCATGTTGTAATTCCCCCAGCAGAACTCCACCCCACTCCAGTTTCATCCAGACGTCTATCAGTTACTCCTCTAATTTCATCACCTCCCTACTCCTCCTTCCTCTCTAGTACTGTAAAACAATTTTCTGAAGACCCTTCTCTAATGCCTGCTTCCTTCCTCCTCATATTAGCCTGTTCCCTCCTTTTGACTCGGTAACTGTTGCCACTTTTCCTCCTCTCCTCACAAGTCTCTTTCTTCTCCTTCCAGTTGTCTTTTTTCCCTTGACCTGGTTTCCCCTGACACTGCTCTTATTGGCCTGGGCCCAGGCCCCCTGTCTCTGCTTCCCTTCTTCTGACCCTCTCCTCCCCCTGTTGGCCCAAATTGCCCTCCCTCCTCATCTCCCCTCCTCCCTCCCTTCAGTGTTGGGCTATAACCTCCCCCAGTCTGCCTTGCCTGTCTTAGTTCCTCCTGCAGACCCTTGGGCTCCTTTCTAAGTTTCTCTATTTGGCTGCACACTAAACATCCCCCACCCTCCATGCAATGTTTAAAAAGATTTGTGCACTGCAGTTGTTGCAACCTACCACCCTACCCATTGTCTTGTTGCTCACCAGTGAGCCCCCACCCTTCCAGATGAAGGATACTTAATGCTTCCCCAAGTTTCCCTCTCCCCACTCTATCATTGCAAAATATTCTTCTCCTTTTCTCAATTTCCCTTACCCCTTTTGTCATACACTTTAGATAGATTGAGCAACTGCTTTTTGCATTCCTATCCCTCCTGTCCACATCCAAAAATAAAATGTAAGCATCTATTGCACAGCCTCCTTTTAACTCCTACCCCTCCTTTCCACAATGCAAAGGGGTAACAATGAAAGCTCCTTGTATTGTAGTTACTTCCCTTCCACTGAGATAGCAGTCACCTCTTCATTTGCTGCTGTTCCTTTCCTGGAAGTCTGCTTCTGCTGAGACAAGTGCATGTCCTTTGCCCTTTTGGGAAGTGATGTCAGAACCCCTGGTATAAAGGAAATTATGTCCCTGGAGTGGGTGGGGTGAGGGGAAGGGAGGTTGGGACCAGCCGGTGCCTTCCAGAAACAGTCAGGTAGCTGAGGCCCCTGGCCAGACAATTAGTACCCTTCCCCTTCTATGCACTAAACTTTGCAGCTAGTGAAGAAGCAAAAAACAATCACAACTCCACTAAACGCATGAAAATATAGGTTTGATATCAGAAGAAACAGGTCTCCAATTCAAAGCCTCACCAACAACACACCAAAATAGGCTTGAAATTAGAAGATATAGGTTTCCAGTTCAAAGAAACAGCCCCACCAGAACAGTCCCAATAAAAGCACACCAAATAGGTTTGAAATCAGAATAATCAGAAGAAAGCAGAAGAAACAGGCCTCCAATTTAAAGAAATGACATCCCACTTAAAGCACACCAAAATAGGTTTCAGCATTTCAACAGCTCCTAAATCGTTCCCTGCTAGCCCCTTTCAAGAAGTAAGAAAAACTCAGACTGCTACACAGTGAAACAACAAGACAAATCAGCTCACTTACAGCACACCAAAATAGGTTTCAAAGTTCCAAAAGCCCCAAAACAGTACTCTGCTAGCCCATTCGAAGTAGTAAGAAAGAAAAGAAATAACCTACTACCAAGTGAAATCAACAAGAAGCAGTATGCAAGCAGCAAGGAGCAGCTACTAAAATAGGTCTGATCCCTTACCCTTCTAGTGTCTTCTGAAAAGTCAAAAGCAGCTGTTACCGCAAACCTGATTCAGCTCCGCCTCCAGTTATCAGGTAGCTGAGTGAGGCCTAGACAGGCAATTGGCACCCTTCCCCCACTATGCGCTAAACTTTGCAGCCATTATCTAATGGTCCAATTGACCCCTTGGGTGGAACATATTAAAACAAACTCACAGAACATGTGGGCAGACATGGAAGAATGGAGCAACTCAGGCACCAATCCTATTCTAGACTTTTTTTCAACACCAGATAATCTACTCACCACCAGATTGCTGAACCCCTATTTAGAACAACTATACGGAATTTGGTGGGGGGGGGAGCATAGGTCTTGCACACTCCCTTTCTAATAGGACACAAATCTTCACATGCCCGAACTTTATCCCTCCCCGAATAGATCACTGTTTCGAGAGATGACGTAGATATGGTCTATGTTACTTTAGGCAATTCATAGCCCAAGACCAAATTAAAACATTTCAGAATATACAGCAGGAGTTTGGCATCCCCACATCCCACTTCTTTTGATATTTGCAGGTGGTGTCATTTTTAAAGAAGGACGCCAACATGCAAAAGATCCAACAAGCTCCACACCCTCTGGAGAATCTCCTAGGGAATGTGGCTGGCACTCAGGGGGAACGACATTTAATCTCTAAGTTGGTCAAAATCTGCACAGAAAACATGGAGGGGGATCCCCCAGGTGTCAAGCAGCATGGGAAGGGGAGGCTGGCCTGCAGCTTAAAGAAAGTTCATGGTCACAAATTTGGGAGGGGGTTTTCTGAACCTCAGCATCCGCGAACTGGAAGGAGTTTCACTGGAAACTGGTTGGCAGATTTTTTAACACCCCAACCAAGACCAAACACTATAACCCCTCTTATACTGAACAGTGCTGGAGAAATTGTGGGATCACAGGATCACATTATCACATTTTCTGGGATTGTCTGGTCTTACAACCTTTTTGGACAGAAGTTACAAAGCACTACCAACAGATGATGGGGAGCACGGAACATATGACATTCCAACATATGATTCTGGGGGTTTGGCCGAGGGGTAGGAAGACAGATGCCCCAAAATCCTTTGCAGGTATTTTGCTGGTGGCAGCTGGTAAAGCTATTACTAAGAGGTGGCTGACACCACACCCTCCAACCCTACAGGAGTGGATTTGATATTATTAAAAGTATACAAAGAATGGAAAGGATTACAGTGAAACTCTGTTTACAAAAAGATAAATTTAATGGGACCTGGCTCCCCTTTATGTCTCTTCGGGAAAAGTTAGAGGGAATTACAATCCTTTCCCAACAAGCGTTTGCAGATTAATTTCACAAATTAATTATCATGCAAGAAATTAACAGGTATTTAAGATAAATGTCCCATAGATGAACAGCTATAGGTTAGAAACTGAATATAAGAAAAATGACTCCAGCCAAGTTTAATGTTATTCTGGTTTTATCGGATGATTCTTTTCCTTGTTTCTTTAGTTTTTATTTTGCATTAACTTATAATATTATAATATGGTACAGATAAGAACAGACAAAGAGCTGATACAATACTCCTACTCTTAGAAAACAGCAATTAATGAAAATCATGTCAAAGAAAGAATATTGCAAGACTTTCATTTTTGTAGCTCAGGGATAATGTCTGACCAACAGAAGCGTCCTAGAAAGAAAAGAAGAGAACCGGACTGTATCACTGTATTAATTTAATTTTGTCCTATGTAACAGATCCTAATAAGAAATTAGCAAGCTTATGAGTAATATATGTGTAGAGAATGTTTGTTATATGTCATGATGCAGTCTGTTGGTCCACAGCAGATAACAGATTGTAAAGGGACTTTAGTAATGTATAAAATAAGAAATTACAGGGAGACAGACAATTACATGGTCACCTGACGGTGATGTCACTCTTAGAAATGTATTTAACCCTGCCACTAGGGGCTAGTTTCTTTTAGATAGGGTGGTCAATTGCTGACAGGCAAAGGAAGGTGTAAGACCTTCAGGGTGTTCAGCAGGGAGGCTGAAGCCATGCCATGCTAAGATGAGACATGCTAACCTTATGCTAACCTTTATTTTCTGTATTTTGCCTTATTATTTTTGATTTTAATGAAATGACACAAATGCCTGTAAGCATTTTTTATGCACCTTACGATATGTCTGCCTGTTTCTATGATTTGAAATCCCACAGTCTTTGACAACCTGGACTTGAAGAGGATGGGTTTAAAGAATGAGAAGAAAGAAGGGTGAAATGCATAGGGGACTTGTACACTAGTGGTGGGCTATGTTCATTTGTGGAGATGCAAGAAACGTGGGGGATCCCAGGTTCCCATCACTTTAGGTATTTAGAGATAAGGGCATTTGGAAGGGGGCTACACAGGGACCCGGTGGATGCATGGCCTTTAGCGCAGGTGGAACAAGTAGTTTATGTGGCTAGAATCGATAGCAGGGGGTTAATATGGAAAGTGACCAGACAAGGTGGACTATATTTTCCTGACCTTTTAGGGAAGGTGAAGGCCCTGTATGAACTGGATTTGGGAATAGCCATCACGGATGCAAACTGGACAACAGTCTTACGATCACATGTGGGGCTGCTACTATGTAATAAACAAAAAGAATCTCAATATAAGTTCCTTCACCAGCTGTACTGTCCCCCCAGTGTGGTGCATAAATTTAACCCAGTGTTTTTTCTGTTGTAAAGAAGAAATGGCAGAGCATTGCGTACATATATGCATTATTTTGGACCTGTTCAGTGTTGAAGCGATTTTGGCATGCAATGTTGGAGGACATTTCGGCAATATGGGGATGCTCAGTGGACAAGACACCAGTCTCCATGCTTCAGGGCATGGAGGATATGGGGGAAGAGGACTAGGAGCCGCACTTGAGATGAGTTAGGGGGTTGTTAACTTTGGCGAGACAGTGTATTTTAAACACATTGGTATCGTGCAGCACACCCACTTTGCCACAAGATCTAGCTCCAAAGCATTTGTCTTATCTTTTGAAAGCAAAAGAAGAACAATTTATGGATAGCTGGGTGTGGGTGTGGGGGTGGGTTGGGGATTCCTGGACTCTCTTCCACCAGCTGAAGCCGTGATGCTAAGGGAAGGTATATGCTAGGGTTCGCTGAGGGGGAGTACGGGCTGGACCTTCCCTTGTCATAAGTGTTATACTCAATATTCATCCATTATGGGATATGTGTGGGAACTATAGGAAAGTTGTATTAGCCAATTAAATATAATCTGTGTGTGGAATGATATGTCAGTTTTTTCTCTTGTCTGTATTCGTAGTCTTTTTGTACTTTGGTGTATTGTTTTGTACTGTTTAATGAAATTTTTAAAGTTAATAAAGATATTATACAAAAAAGGGTATGATAGAGTATTTGTGTCTTAATAAGGAGGCGGAAGTACTGTACATATACCATGTGGTGCTGAAGGTTGTAGTAAGGGGCCTCACAATTTCATATGCCAGTCATCAACGCAGAGTACAGGAGGCAGACTTGGGAGCATTGGAAACCAATATCCAGCAAATGGAGAAAGAGATCACATGGCAAACCCATTGGGAGACTTTTACCAAAGGTTGCAGATGTTGGAATTGAAGTATAATAGCCTGTCCAAGGAGAAAACTGAAAGGACCATACTATTAGCTCAAGCGTGGTAATATTTTGAAGGCGATAGGGGGGGGTAAGTTATTAGCATGGTAGTTCTGAAGTCGGGAGGGGCCAAAAACATAGTGCAAATTAAGAAAAAAACAAAGCCAAACTCACTGCGAGAGGGTAAATATGGGAAGATTTCTACGCACGTATCACAAGGCCCTTTATACCCAAGAAGAGCATCCCACCCCAGATCAATATGAAGCTTTGGTTTCACGAAAGCCCCTAAAACCACAGCAACAGCCAATCTGACTGAAGGTTTAAATCAACCTGTCAGCAGGAGGTGGAACGGGCAATCAAGGCACTGAGAGATGGGAAGGCCCTGAACCCCTGATGGCCTTCCAGTTGACTTTTACAAGTATTGCTGCCTGATATCAGTGACCTCCTATACAGCATTATCATGGAGGGCCTGGAAACAGGAAGGTTGCCCTCTCCATGCAGCCAGCAACAATAATATTGCTGATTAAGCTGGGTAAGGACCACTCCCTGTGCTCCTTATACAGACCCATATCTTTATTCACAGCAGACTATAGTGGCAAAAATCCTAGCTACTAGATTAGAGCTGATACTATAGGCAATAATTCACAAGGACCAATCCAGCTTTGTGAAGGGGTGACAGGGTAAAACCAACACCCGGATGAATCCTAAATGTAATACACCGGTGGTCTAAGACTGCAGCTAAACACGAGGCAGTGATCCTTACACTGGATGTGGGAAGGCCTTTGACCACATTGAGTGGGGGGGTACATGTTTGAAATGCTTACGATGATTCCAACTAGGAACCCTGTTTGTCCAGTGGGTGGGATCTTTGTATCAGGCCCCAGTGGCCCAGATCCTGATCAGTGGTGGCCTTACAGACCCCTTCTTACTGACTGGAGGAAACTGGCAGGAATGCCCTCTGTTGCCCATCTTATACGTACTGGCACTGGAGCTGCTGGCAGCTGAAGTGCGAGCACACCCAGGGGTCAGGGGGTGGCTGGGAGGCCAGCAGGAGGAGCACAAATTGGCTGTCTTCGCTGATGATGTTCTTATGTTCTTACAAAACCCAACTGAGGGGTTGCCCACAGTGCAGCAGTTCTTAACAGAATGTGGAATACTATCTAGCCATAAAGTAAATGTGTGCAAAAGTGAATAAACTAAACATGGCATATCTTGCTAATAATCCCCTGGGGCTTAAGGTTGTAGACACTATTAAGTATTTGAGAAGATACCTCATTTGTTCAGCAACAACTTTATATAAAAATAACTATAAACCTTTGCTCCAACCCTTAAACAATGAATGTGCAAGATAGCAGAACTTGCCCCTCTCTCTTATGAGCTGAATAAATGTGAACAATGTGCACCTTGCTGAAATGTTTGCACTTGTTCCAGACAGTACTGGTGATGGTACCTGCAGTTTTCTTTAAATCAGTTGACACCTTCATTCACTGTTTTGTTTGGAACAACAAATGTGGGCAGATTAAATGTGCTAGCCTGCAGCAGCTGGTGGAAATGGGAGGCTATGCACTACTGAACTATAAATGTTATTGTTGGGCTGCCAAGCTTCAGAAATTGCCATGGTTTTCCTCGGAGGAGGAAGAAGAACATGGCACTGAACTATGTAATGGGCTCTTGTCTCTGGCACTGCAGGGCCAGGCTACTCTAAGGCTGGACAACTATTACAGTGTTAATGCACAAAGATTGTAGACTGTGGCCCATAAGTACATATCTAATTTATTTAATTTATTTAAGAGCTTTACCAGGAAAGCATACTGAGCAGACAACTGCTCATTTCCAGTTGCATCCTGGGGAAGGGGAACATTGGGAAATACGTGAGTAGACAATATTGTCCGAGTAAAACATGAGCAGCAAGTAGTACAGCATGTGATATCATACTATACAGTGCAATTCAGAACATTAGATCCAATACAATATAAAACAAGACAATTAGTGATGAAATACAGCAACTACAGTAGTGCAGCAGGATTCCAGCATTAAGCTGCCAAGTTGACACTGTCAGGTAGCCCAGTCTAAGCAGGTAAGCGAGTGCAAGGACACACAGTTCAGCATCTAGAAGGTTAGGCACAGGAACAGGGGATGCGGAAGTGGTCTTTAAGGAGAGTGCTGAGATAACAAGGGGAAGGGGTATGGCAAAGGGTAGAGGGGAGAGAGTTGCACAATTTAGGCAGCTGATAGGAGAAGATAGCCTGGCCTGCAGAGGTGGACATGTGAGGGACCAATAAGGACCGGGTGTCGAAGTGCCTGAGGGGATGGGAGGGAGAGGGAGAGAGCAGAAGAGAGGATAAGCAGGCAGGGAATGTGACCAGTATTTAGTTGTAAGACTAGTGCAGTGTGCTTGCCTCCTGTCCTGTAGGGCTGGGAGGGACAGGGACTGGTAGAGGAGACAATGGTGGGTACTGGGAAGACAGTCCAGGGTGAAATGGCAGAAGGAGTGGAAGAGGGTGTCCATTTTGATTAGGGAGGTTTTGGGAGTGGCACTGTAGACTACAGCCCCGTAGCTGAAAATAGGGAGAATAATTTTCTGTACTATTGCATGGCAGGCTAGCAGTGGGATACACCCACGGTTGGGATACAGGGCGCCCAGTTTGGGGCGCAGTTTCTATCTTGTGGATGGCCTCAATCTGTACAGAAAAGTCGAGGTGCTGGTTGAGCCAGACCCCAAGGTATCTAAAGGAGGAGCAACCCTCCAGCTTTGTCCTATCCATATCAAAAAGCCCTGTCACCTATGGGTAAACTAATAGCAGTTTGTAAGCCCAAAAGAGGGTATAACGTGTTTACCCATCAGGTGCTGTTGCGTTGGGCTAGACTGGGTCTATATACTGTTGGGGTCTTATTTAAGTGGGACCTCATATGTTCTTTTGTAGATCTCCAAGCACAATTTAAAATCCACCAGGGTGATTTCTTTATCAATCTGAGAATCAAGACCTGGCTCCAACCTGCCTCTGGGAGTGGGCAGGCTATGGGAGATCTCTTTCCCTGTTGAAGAAATGTGATATGGAACTCCCCCAAATTGTAGACCACTGACAGTCCTTTGCAGACTATTTCTAACTAGCTGCTCCTGCATAACTTACATCATTGCCAAATGGAATTTAGATCTCATCCTCGAGATGTCTAGCAGCATGTGGAAAATGGCAGCGACACACTTTAAAAATGGGGCTAGAAGTAACCACCTGTGAAAGGGGCAATTAAATTTCATGTTTCATGTTTCATACCCACCTGATGCCCTTGAAAGTGCATTCCTTTGACCACTCTAAATCACCAATGTGTCACAAGTGTGAAGTGGAAAGGGGTGACTTCTTACATATGTCATTCACCTGTCCAAAAAAATGTTTTTTTGTTTGAAATACAGAGGTCAGTGCAGGGAAATCTTGCAGCATCCTCTACCTAGTACTGCTGTGGATGTAGTGTTAGGAGCTGAACAGGGCATGCATATGCCTGAGGGGGGGCAGGACACTCTGGGATCTTGCCCTGTTAAATACCCAAAGCCATTGCGCAAACCCCCCCCCGAGCATAGCAAGTGTGTAGCAAAAACCTATATGTATTACTTGAAAACTGAGCATACACAATATAGAGCAAATGGCAGTTCAGAGTTGTATGACAATGTATGGTCCCACCCACTTGGAGAGAGCCATTGAAGAGGGCACATTTCCAGTATAATGGGCAATACGCTGATGTGATCTATGATACACTTGTAACCCCCCCTTCAACAGGTGGGGCTTACCTTGCTTGGCTTCCTTGGCTTCCTGGGCGCTGTTCTGTCCTCCTGCTGGTTCCCAGTCCTTTGTGGGTCCCTATAGTGCTCCTGCCAGCCCCTGTGTATCTGTAATGCTGTGGGGGACTGAAGGAGCAAAGTATAAAGTAAAACTGACAGCCCTACGGTAGAGCCTCCATAAGTGCTCTGCAGCTCAATGTGCGCATGTTTGAGCTGGCTCCTGCTTGATTGTATGAACTGGCAGGTTGGCTCACAGACTGCAGAGCACTGTGGTGTTCAGTGTAAAAACTGCTCTAGTGGCTCAGGCCCAGCTCCCCTTCATGTGCTATGGCCCCAGGGACTCCATAGACTTAAGTAGGAGGTCCAGAGGCACACTGGGGGGACCAAAATGAATCTCTGTTTAAGAACTTAAAAGCCCGTTATACCTTTAAGAAGCAGCCTGGCTGCTATATACATGAATAGCCCTTCCTGCCATCTGGGGGGAGAGTGGTACAGTGCTTGTGACAGATGGGGGGGTCCCTGCCAAGCCCCACTCTGCCACTGGACACCAGAGCAGAGGGTCAGCTGTGAAACTTTGGGGGCAGCTAAAGTTAAAACCTTTCAGGAGCCCTCTAAAATCGTGTATGGACTTAAAGTCCCCGGACAAAACATCGCGGTCATTTAATAGCGGATAAAACATCAATTGGATAGAATATCACTGGAGAAAAAGTCATGCGGTCAAAATAGTGCTAGACTAATTGTCAACCACATGAATGAGCGCTGGACTAAATGTCGCATAGTTCTATATAGCGGGGAGTTTCTGTTAAAAGCAGTCGGTAGTGCTACTGTTGGGAGTTTCTATGCTTGATGTACAATACTTTATTTATTTCCAGGTATTGTGAATGTTGGGAATGCTTGCAGTACTGCATAATCGCTCGAGTTAGTAGCAGGGAGTTTCTGTTAAAAGCTGGTATCGTGTAGTTGGTAGTGCTTGATGTACAATATTTTATTTATTTCCTCTGTTAAAAGCCAGGTATTGTGAATGTTGGGAATGCTTGCAGTAAAACACTTTATTTCTGTTAAAAACTCCTTCACGTTACTTTATTATCTAAAAGGCTTACTTATGTGACATTTATTTCTATGACAGCAGCAATGTCATCTAGATATTGTTTTGGCTGTCTGTTTTCAAAATCCTTGCAAATGGACTGGAAAACTTTATTCACTCTGATGTACTGTTTTTGCGAGGAGCTTGCTGGCCAAGCTGCAGTTGCCTCCTTTGAATGGCAACTGCATGTTGTTCTTGATCAGCCTACGGGCAAGCTTAGCACGGGTTAGGAGGCTGATGCTCACTGTTCTAGCAAAGGCACGATGCCATGCCTCTATGGCATTGTTGCTGCGAGGGAGATCTTGCAGTACTCTGTCATATTGATTCCAAAAAGGTATTGCAAAACATGGTTGCCTCCTATTTTTTCTGTTTCTTGTCAATCTGCATATGTAACAGTCCTCAAAATAGTCTAGCAGGCACTGTAGATCATCAAATTGTTCATCTTCCTGTATTATTTAAAAATATTCTTCCACCCTCTGTGGTTTAACAAATGCCAGTCCCAATATACATCGCACTCTGTGTGCAAAGTCTTCATCCTGTACATATCATACTTGAAGCCCTTCCTGTTGTACACATCACCACATGGCCTGCCCAAGGTGAAAGTTGCACCCTGACAGTTCAGCATTTGGTGCCATCGTACAAAGTACCTTTATAGCTGCAACTTCAAAATCTGTCATTGTTGAAGCTGGACAGATCTTGTCGCCAATAAGAACCTGGAGGTTTGTAAACAACTTCTTGTAGACTTCCTCACTACGCCCTGGCAACAGTGAGTACACACAGGGTCTGTTAACCCCCTGCACAAGAGCGTGTATGATGTACATTTGATCATCTTGATTTGGGGCAACACTGAATGTACCATCGCAGAACCAGTGTGGGCTATCTTTTAGGACTGCGAGATCAGCATCGCTTGCAGAAATCACCAGGTCATGCTCGTGTACATGCAGAAAATCCTCATCACTGACTGTCTTAGAGTATTTGAATATGTCAGTGTCATTAGGACCACCAATCTGCCTATGTTGTTAGGTTTAGTTTTAGACCTTTATGTATAAATGAAGTACAAATACAGCTTCAAAACCTAAATGTAAGTAAGGCAGGTGGTTTAGACGGAGTTGAGGCAAGATTTCTTAAGGTTGGTGTTGATATTCTAGCATCAATAGTAACCTATCTTCTAAATTGGAGTCTTACTAGTTCAATAGTCCCTGATGTGTGGAAAATGGGTAAGCTGATACCAATTCATAAAGGAGGAGATAGTATTGTACCATCCAATTATAGACCAATTACAATAGTTCCAATATTATCAAAAATCTCTTAGAACGTAGTGTTCATTCCCAAATTAGTTATTACATGGAATCAAATACAATTTTTACAGATAAACAACATGGGTTTAGATTGGGAGGATCCACGAACACCGCCCTACTGGATTTCCACAACCAGGTAGTAACATCACTGGATCAGGAAAAATCACTGGGGTGGTGTTCATGGACCTTAGTAGAGTTTTCAATTTGGTTCATCATAGAAAATTGTTGGAAAGACTTTGGTTGGTTGGGATAGAGGAAGGACCACTAACATGGATGGCATCATACTTGGCAAATCACAAACAGTGTGTCATCAATGGAGACTCAGTATCGTGCCTTGAGGAAATAAATCGTGATGTCCCTCTGGGATCGATACTCGGCCCGTTGATGTTTAACGTCTACATAAATGAACTTGCGCAAACAATAAAACACGGGGAGATCAGATTATATGTGGACAATACAGTTTTGCTGGTCTCAGCAGATAATGTGGGAACTGTAGAACAACAGTTGCAGAAGGATTTCATTCTATTGGAGAAGTGGATGGGCGACTCTGTTCTTTTACTTCATGCGAGGAAAACTCAGTGTATGAAGTTTCGCTTAGGGCACAGATTGAAAACTGAGCCACAGTTACACATCCACTTAACTAATGGTGTACAAATTGGGAAGTAAAAGGTTACAGGTACTTGGCATTGTATATAGATTCTGGTATGACATTTGAAAATCATGTTGATATACAGATAAAAAAAAAGTTAACCAAAGATTGGGTGCCCTCAGAAGATTAACAGGTGTTTTGCCTAAATTAGCTAGAGAGAAACTTGTTAAGCAATTGCTAATACCAGTACTTGAATACGGTGCATTGATCTATATGAATTCCTCTCAGAGAGTGTTAAAGAAAGTTAATCAAACATTTTATAGATTAGATAAATTCATTGTTAAGGGTGAATATAAAATGCATCACTGCAAGTTATATGATCAATTAAATTGGTTGCATCCTGAGGCTCAAGGAAATTATGTATGGTTAATTAATTATCACAAGATTATATATGTGAAAAGCACTCATCCTTTAGATAAGTATGTTATGTTACAGTTTTTGGACAATCAAGGTCTTTGTACAAGAAATTCAGAGAATAGAATTCCAATACTTAAATATTGTAGTGATATACAGTAGGGGGAACGAAGCTACAAAATAGATTTGCTTTTTCATGGAATAAAGTGCCTAAATATTTACAAAATATAGTTAGCCTGTCTAGTTTTAAAGATAAATTATTTGAATATTTGCAGAATGAATGTGTATGTTATGGATAATGTTAATTACTATGTCAATGTTGTTTGTATTGTAGTTTGTTGATGTTTATTTAAGGAATTATTTCACAGGACCTGATTGTAAACAGTGTCTTTGGCACTAATCATTTGTTCCTGTATAAAAATAAAGTTTTAAACAAACAAACAAACATCTACATACATCTCAGTGCAGTGTTTCATGAGTTGGCAGAAGGTGTGCATGCTGGACTCCAACCGCTTGCAGTGCTTGGTGGACAACATTGCGAGTGGACTCTTCAAATTCACAAGCTTTCTTCTTCATTGATGTCCTTGCTTATAAAACCTCTGCTCATCCATGAACTGGTGCATGGTTATGTTCACTCGACATCTGTGTTATGGTCTCACCGAGTGTGTGTAACCTGGCTCTGCAGGTTCTCAACTCGCAGCGCCAAATAATTTTACCAGCGATACCCAACTTCTCTTGTGTATACAGGTAGTTATCAAGAGACAACTTAGATTTACCCTTCTGTGATACTACGTACTCCATTGCAGAGTTGCCAAGAATGAAATCCAAACCCCCAAATGCTTAGCCCTGAAATATCCATTATATTGATAACTTGCAGAAACTAGTTAGCCAAATTGATTACTGTCCCCTTTAAGAGGTAGATTGCATCCAAGCTCAGATGTTGTTGCACACGGAAGTCAGCTTGCACAGTGAGATACTGCTTTCTTTGTATAAGTGGATTACCACAGCATAAAATGAAAGAACTGAAAAGTAAATTTAAAAGAAAGTGATGATTAGGTCATTATTAATTTATTTGTTTCACTGAGACAGGGTTTGATGAGGCGGGGGGGGCGAATGGAGCTAAGGCTTGAGAAAGCATGGACACGGGGTGACTTGTGAATCCAACTGTAGAAATGTCACCAGTAAAGTAGTGCTTCGGCAACATTCTGACCTCGACCGCTTAATACAACGCCCAAAATAGTTTTGCCGAATTACCCGCAACATATTGCCTGCAGCGAAATTTATCGCGACGATATGTCCGTATGCACTCTAAAATACACTTAAAGCTGGGACATTAAACTGTCTGCCCTGCAGTAGCCATCTTTGTTACCCCAGACCTTCTGCTCAGCCATTGGGTGGTTGAGAAGCCCAGAGGACTACAGCAATGACTTCTAGGAGAAAAGATAGGACTGTGCATTGTCACCTTTTTGTCCAGCCAATAAGGCATTGAATAAACATTCTACATACAAATTCTGTGGATTGACAGCCTGTTTGACCAATGGGATGCTGCTCTGACCTCTTCAGACCCAGAGGGCAGATACAGCTTGGGGCACTTTACCTGGTGTTCTCAGACAGTAAGGAGAGCTTGAACTGTGTGTCTGCCGAAGGCTGGAGGGCTGCTTGAGGTTTCCACAGCTACTGTTCAGGAGGTGTTCTAGAAGTCTTCCACAACATGCATCCAAGTAGTTTAAAGTGTGAAGTGCTGTCTTTTCTGAACAGAGCTGGAGCACCTGCAAAGTACTGAGGGATTGATTCCTGCCTACAGCCATAGGAGGTGATCCAGTTCTGCTAAAGTAATTGTGCCACGGCTACTAGCCTGCAGCGTGAGTGAAGACTGTGTTCCTGAGATCCAGGAGGAAGTTCCAAGCCTGCAGGTGGTCTGGGGAATCAGCCAGCCAGTGCAACAGCTAGGTGCTGCCTACCGTTTCACCCTAAGGGCTAGATGCCAAAACAGGTGGGTGAGGCATGTGGCCCTGGTCCCTGATAATAGTCCTTCCAGTTGTCTGCAAAAGAAACAGAAGGCAAGTTAAGCCATTCGAGACCTGTATCCAGGTTCAGAGCACCCCAGAGCAGCAGTTTTAAAGACCTACAGACTGAAAGACTCAAAGACTGGTATCTTCAGAACCATGAGTAACATCAAGGTTTGCCCTACATCTGGGGATTTTGTAAATATTTTTCTCCATTGGGCCACGAGTTACAAGCATTTAATTCAAAAACCATTTTCATGTCAGCCTGGTGGCACTGAGGGTTGCACTGGATACCACATCTCTCACCACACCGATGACTCAGGTTCATAAACGGGCCCTGGTTGTCAGGAGTTGGCGGGGGGGTCAGGTGAGGAGTGGGATTGAGTGGCCGTGGGGCAGCTATTCTCTTCTAGGGAGGGACCTGGAGTTTCCCCTGGCCCTTAGCTGCCACCCTGTGGAGGATGGATGGCAGTTTGGGCTGGGAGGGCTCGGCGAATGTCAGTGGAGGAGCAGAAGCAGATGAGCCAGCACCATAGGGGTGCATGTGCGTCTCCTGCAGCACACACAGCTGTGTTAGGCCCTGGGTGTACAGGGAGAAAAACAGAAAAAACCTACTGTTTATTCCCGTTGCCAAGTAGGCCAGTGGTGGAGGTGGGGATCAAAAAGCCATATAAAAAAAAGCCATTTTCACAATTGCATTGCCTGTGAGGTTTGGGTTTGCTGTTTGTTTAAAGTGCACCCATTCCAGGAAAACCAGCTGCACCATCATCGGGCCTGCATCATTCCAATGGCTGGGTACCCAGTAAAGACCTTGTGAGTGTCCATTTAGTTAACTGGGGGAGAACTGCTAGTGCAGGTGGGCAGGAAAGAACTGGAAACTGTACCGTTTGCGTTTTGCATTTCTGGTGGGGGTGGCCACTGTTGTTAATGCTCTTTAAAGCATTGGAACATTTATTTATTTTTTCAGTCCCCTATTCCCCATGGTTAACCCTTTTTAATGCCGGTAAATGGTTTACTGTTCTGTCTAAGCGAGCATGTATTTGTGAGCATATTATTAGACATAGTCAATAATTGCATGTGCATTGAACTATTGCAACTGTGTTTGGTATTTCATGTGTGGGGTGACTGTGTGGGGAGGTATAGCATCCAAGGGGTTTTACCTCTTTATCACCAGGCCCACTTAAATTTAACTCTGAGAGGAGGCACCGTGCTATGTGTTATTATGTTGGGAACAGAGCTCAGGCCCCTCAACCTTGTTTGAGCCTGAACGGCAAGGGCAGTAACTGTAACATCCACGGCGACCCGGTTACACACTGATTAAACTGTCATCTGTAAACCCTTGCTGTAACTCATTTTAGGTGTCAACATGGTAATACCTCTGTTAATCTGAACTACAAGAACCTGTTAAGTATGTTGTCACTGTTACAAAATATATGTTCATTGTTGCATTCAATAAATACATTTTATTATTGAAAGTACAACACAGAATACCGCTTCCAGAAATGTGGCTCACTCTGGGGGATCCAGAAGTCTCCATCTTGCTGCGCCAGCTACTGGTCAGGGTAAGAGGCCAAGGTGCACTCCACAGTATTCAAATACACACACAATATATGTATCAGTGCTTTCCACCCCACCTCTGATTATCCAGACAGTGACAACTGCTGAACACCAGTGAAACCATGCTTAATGGCAACTGACCTGATCAGACACTGAAAGTCAAAAGGGGCATCTGGTTTTTATTTGCTTACATTTTATTTTATTGAAATTTGTATCTTAAAAAGTATGTATAGTGCAGCTTTCCTGCATGCTTCCCCAAGGACTCTTGTGAAAAAGAAATTAGTCATCTCACTTGGGATTCCAGTTTACAAATTGAAAAAACCCCCCACAAAAACGAGCATCTTAATGGGTGTGGATCACAACCAGAACATGGGGGCTGTTTTTGTTGCCTTGGCTAATATGTTAAAATAGGTGGCTCACCAGCTGTACCTCTAGAATTTGAAGACCTGTTCTGAAATGAGACCATTGCTGAGTGCTACTACTTTACCCTTATTTGTAAAGGACCTTCCAAAACCATTTATTCACTGTACTCTACACATGCAGGCTGATGACTCTGTTCTGTACTGTCGTACTGCTTCACTGGATCTGGTCCCTTAAAACCTACCGGCAGATTGCTATAGTATTGAAACTTAGTACTTCCAAACAAAACTATGATATTTGGATAGCAGGCCACATCACATTGTCATTAAATAATGGCTCAGCCACATGCTGCTTTTTGATTAGTCATTTAGGATTTCAGTCATTTTAGGTTGGAAGGAACTCCAGGTGCGTTATGTTCACTCCCTCCCATCAGCTTCCCACATAGGGATGAAGCAAGTATGCTGTTCAGATATGTACCAGTTAAATGGATTTCTACAAGAATTAGAACCAGTGGTCAATTCACAGCATGCAGTCGTGATTTGGGATTTTGCATTATGTTTGGTTTTTGTTCCTTTTTACGAAAGGATATTTCTTCCTTTTTTACATATTTTGTTTTCATTTTCAAAACCAGATTTCATTGTGTAATCACAATAAGGCATTCCAGCGTGTGAATCATTGTGAGATACTGTTACTTCTTGGGTGGTTTAAGGCACTCAGCTTCACCTCTTGACTCAACACCGAAGGTCCAGTCGGCAAACTTCTTCAAACCCACGGAGTGCCCCCTCTACACATATCGATCACTCCGGGAGATTCATAAGCCTCCAACCCACTGCACCAGGTATTGGACAGGGCAAGAAGCCAAGATGTACTCCACAGCATCCACACCACCAAGAATATTTGGCTATGGGTCAAGGCAGGTTGTAGACCATATCCAGGTTGAACTCATCTTAGTTGAGCTACACCCCTTCCCGTATCTCCAGCTGTCAGTCCTCCCTGCTCATTGCCAGCTCTCCCACTAAATCATGGATGGCTAGAAGTTACACTGAATGGAGTCTTCTGTTTGTTAAAAAAAATAGTACTGCCAAATGGGAATATGGTAGTCATCCACAGTCCCCTGGTCCCACATGGGCCAAGGAATTAATTTGGAAGCCCAGTGCCTGGCCCAGCTCTGCTCCCATTATCGTAGCTTGTCCCCCATAAGGAGCTCCAGGGCAGTGGCCAAGGAGGTGGATGCCACCAGCAAGCCCGATCCACACAGTGGCATCGGCAATGAAACATCTTGGGCCAGCAACGTGCAAATCACATGTATGCTGCCTAGTCTCATGCTTAAGCCCTTAAAGGGACACTGTCAACCCCCTTAGGTCTCAAAGTGTCCCTAGTTTAAAAAACATTTTTTATGGCTGCCAATATTCAGTAAAGAATGCTGGTGTAGCTGGTAGTTTGATTCTGACTCTCATTTTCTTTACAAATGTGAAAAACAGACTGCCCAACATACTGGTGTTATCACACCAAAACAGGTTTGTTTACATCACTTGAGTAACTCCAAATGCATCTTTCCTGGACTTGGAAACACCCACAATACAGTCTAGCCCCTCATGATGCAGTAGGAGTTTAGGATGCTACTGCCTTATGAGTGACTGCACTGTTTGGGTGTGTTTCTAATGCTGAGGAAGTATGCAGTAAGAACAGAACCAGGATTGTAAATAAAACAAGGTTGTTTATAAATATACATTGCCATGCATTTCAGTTCTACTAAACAAGGAGACAGACAAAACAAACAACATCAGTGAATTTTAGAGAGGGTAAGCAATCATAAAATGTGGGGTTTCAACTAGAAATAATATGATGAAAAACAGGTTGGCAGCGTCCCTTTAATCAGTATCTCACTTTTTACATAAATAGTTTATTTGTTTTGTTCTTGTCTTTTAATGTAATTTTCCTCTTTAAGTAAACCCTGAGAAAAAAATGATTGCAACCATCTTCACTGTTCTAAGGTCTGTTTTATTTTTACTTGATAATACTTTTCACTGGGCTCTGTATGGAACTCCACCCCCAACAAACACCAATGAAGGCCAGTTGCTATGTTTGGACTAGCTACAGACATCAAAGAGATAAAGGAAAGAGGAAAACACAGGTGTATTTGTTTATTAGTGTACTGTGCCCAACGTAGTAGATAAATATAGCTATATAAAGCATGGAAACACAAGTTCATTATTTACTTTTGAAACACATATGATGGAGCCCGTTGTGTGCCTGTATGTTGCTCTCACCTGTTACCTTGGAGCCACATCGGCTGCATCGGTAAGTCAAAACTTTTTTGTTGCCTAAAAACAAACAAGGAAAAAAGTATTATTGGCATGCCAAATAGTGGCTTCTGGAGGCCTCTACCATGCCAGTCAACCTTGCGATGTGATGGCTCTGCCTCCCTCACTCGATGCTCATCCAGATGTACACTGAAATTTCTCTGATGTTCACAGGAAGACCACTGACTGAGTAGCACCACGACATGACAATGGCTGAGGGATCCCGGTAGCGTGGTCCAGAGGGAGGGGGTGAGACTGGTTGGCAATGGAGGCCTCCATCAAAAGACCTAAATGAGTGGGGTGTTAGTGGACAGCAGTAGAACGATAAAGAAAATGAAGAAAAAAAATTCCAAAAGAGCAGTGCAGTGACTTTCCATAGTTGTTTTGAGGTGGTAGATCCTTGGCTAATGGCCAGAATAGCTCCTAATGGTCAGCACGGGTTGAGGATGCCAGTGGTACGCACTTGGGAAAGGTCTCAGTGCTGTCACAGCAATACGTCTGGGTGACCATGCCTGCACGAGTATGCTGTATTATTAATGTTCTGAAATGGGGGAAACTATGCCAGCCATGTCTAAAATTTACAGAGTTGTTTGAATTTAAAGTGTGCACACAGTGCAGTAGACACAAGCAGTGTTAAGTATTAGAAGTCAAAGTAGGTACATACCAATACAGATAGAAGCAATGTTATATAATACGTTGCCATGTTATATTAACAAAGGTTGCACACAGAACTAGCAAATTTGTATATGGCTTAATTCTTCCATTACATTTGATCAATTAAGACCTTATTCAGGAAAAACAAACAAAACAAAAAGAAAGATCTATTCCCTTCCATCAAGAGCAAAAGAAAAACTGTGCCCAGGCTGTGTGGTCCAAGGCATCCAGCCTAGAACTGGTAACCAGGAGCCAGATATTCAAAGCATTGTGCCTGGCGCAAATCATTGGCTCCGAAATTGCACCACAGTTGCAACCAGCTGCAATATTCAAAAGTGCAAATAGTACCAGTGCAACATGATAGCACTAAAAAATAATGTATGCAGGGGACCGACTGAGGGGCAGAGACATGAATACCGGCGCATCTGATATTCAGAACGATAGCATCGTACTATAGTCCTTAGTGTGATCTGTAGCGCCACGCTAAATACCACCTCTGAAAAGCGCATGGTAACTCTGGGGAAAAAATGATCGACTGACCCTCCCCGATCCATGTAAGAATACCAGACACATTCCCTGGTAGTCTAGTGCCCCCCCACCCCCAATCCCCGAACCCCAACAGAGTATGTAATCAAGATGTCCATAATCCCTGGTAGTCTAGTGACCCCCCCATACCCTCGAACTCTGACAGAGTTTGTAATCAATATGTACATAATCCCTGGTAGTCTAGTGCCCTTCCCCCAGTCTTCGATCCCTGATCCCCAAGGCATGTTGTGTGGCAGCAACCCAATGTCCCAGTAGACCATTGCCCACCCTGACCCAATCTCCCATACGAAATGTAAGACTATCCCTGGTGGTCCAGTGGACTGCACCATCCCTGATCTCCCATCTACTGCAACCCCACAAAACCTGGTGGTCTAGTGGACCCCCACCGCCCGCAGTGCCTACCACCCCACTCCCGTCCCATTCCAGAACCTGACTGGTGACTGGCTCAGCCCATCATTTACTTCCACGGCCAGCCATTGACTGAGCTCTGAATGAGTGCGTACTGTTACGCGCTCATTCAGAGCTCAGTTGGTGGCTGGCCTTGGAGGTGTGCGGTGTTATTTTTGCACTGCACTCTCAGCCCTGTTTGCACACCTTTGTTTGCTTGCTATATTTAAGTGATTTAGCCCCTGGGCTGTTCCTTTGAATATAGTGTGCAAATGGTTCAGGGTTATTTTTGAACACCAGGCAGTGTTAATTTTGCCCCGGGGCTCAGTTTTGAATATTGGGCCCCAGAAGTTTACTTATCACATTCAGTTTGTAGTTTTCTCATTTTATAATTATGAACTAATCTCTTGAGCTTCCTGCCTGAATCTTCTCCCAGTAGTAAACATGAGTAGAAGTGGAAACTTACATGGTAACATGAGTAAAGATGCCTTTCTGTAAACCAGACATGGCATCTTTGTTAGCCTAGCTTTGATGGATCTGTTTTAAAAGTCTACTGCTCTGCTCTGAAGAAACTCATTGTAGGATAGGTTAAGCATTAAGGTGCTACTTTCTAATCTCCTGTCTTTTGAAAATATAATCAGGGCTCCCTTAAAACTTTATTTTCAGCAAATCTGCTTCATTGATCTTTAGGGCTGGGATTATTACAGTACTTTAGAACTGCACTGAACCCATGAGTAATTTTCCCCAGTAGAACCTCTTTTTTCAGATCAGGTGCAGATGCTGTTATTGTTCCATCTCTGCAGACTATTTGGTTATTCCAGTGTGTGCTTCTGATCAACACACAGGTGAAAAGGACCATTTTAGAACTTTATGATGTAGTTAATGTTTCTGCTTTCTTACACTGTCATGCTACAACTCTGTTCTCCTTCAGAACTCTGTGGTTAAGAAGGACATAAACTATACTATACAGTTCTAAAATGGTATTCACCACAGAGTGGAAATCTGAACACTCACTGAGATTACTAAAAAGCCTGTATACTATAGATGGGATAATAACAGATTTGGAACCAGTACTTAAACAAGCATTTGCCAATGCCAAATGTTCGCCACAGGTACAGAAGCCCTGGGGTACTAGATGGTTTGCGTGACTGTGCGGTGTGAATGGTGTAAAAGGACATGCTGGCAAAGGGTTAAAATAAGACATCTTGTGTTAAAAATAGTATGTAACCTGCCTTTTTAACTTATGATTATTTAGATATCTGTAAAGGAGAACATGGACTGTAGAGAAAGGAGAGCAAGTGAGTTACGTTGTTGTAGCATAGTGCAACCGAGCGGTGTTAGTGGTAGTAAAGATCGTGCTGTCAGATGTTTAAAATCAACAGTCATCTTCTGTTAAAATGTATATATGCTCCTCTTTTTAAGTTAAGATTAGTTAGATATCTATAACAGAAGCCACGGACTGTAGACCAGCGCTTCTGTAGCCATGGATACACGTGCACTGCATGCACATCACCTGAGAATTGTGATAAAAAATTCCCATAGGATCACATTGTAAATTGTAAGTAAGGAATAACACATGACAGGGTGTGCAGCAATGCTATATTACTGCATGCCCCACGTGGGCTGTGAGGCATGAGGTGCAGCTGAGTGCCTTCAACCACTTGGGAAGTGTGGTATATGATTCCCATAAGATCACACCGTTAATTGCAAGTAAGCAGTAACACATAGCAGGGTGTGCGGCAATGCTAAATTGCTACATGCTCCAGGTGGGTTGTGAGGCAGGAGACCTTCAGCCACCTGGGAAGTGCAACATAAAATTCCCACAGTATCACATTGTGTCCCAGGATAGAGATCCGGCTTATTGAATTAATAGCTCGCAACTTTGGCTCCTGAATTCTTTGCACTTTCAGAGGGTACTTTTTGGATTTGCCTTGGGCTTGCGAAATGTCACTGAGCCTTATTCCTTCCAACCAGGCACCCGTCTTTGCCAGACAGATGTGGGCCCTCCCTTTTCGTCCCATCGGGATTATGGTTGCACCTTTTTAGGTCCTTGCTGTTCCTCAGATTTCCTTGTTCCCCTCTTTCTTCCCTTACAGGTGAGGGACAGACTTTGTAGCCCTTGATAACTGGGTGCTGCTCTTGCTAGGAGTATTAGGGGAGGACCTTCAGGTCCTTTTTGGGGGATATCCCTTCTCCTCCCAATACAAGGACTGGTCACTGGCTGCTGCCATCCCACTGGTCTTCTGTAACCTCCTTTCCTCTTAGGGGAAGGCAGGGGACACCTTTTCTCACTAAGACCTTCTTATCATTCATGGGACCATTTGGCTGGGCTCACGCCTATAAGGGGTATCCTTTTGGCTACCCCCTCCCATACCTTCTCTTAAAGGCCTGTTTATTACTCTCAATGGGAGCTCCCTTTGGGGCTCTCCTATTCCATGGGTCTGCCTTCCTCCAACTATACACAGGGGTTGGAGCAGGGATCTTTTCATCCGTCCTGGTCCCCACTTCCAGTTCTGGATTGAACCTGACACCGGTCTTGCCTGTGTGGACTATCTCCATTTCATTCATGGCAAAGGGGTATCAGCATGCCATATACATGCTTCGCTTCTCCTCCCTGTTGGGGTTGCTCTTTTTAGTGACCTCCTTCGGGTGACCACAGTCTGGATCAGCCAGGGTGTCTTATCCCCGATGTCCACCTTCCCTTGGAGGTCAGCCACTGGTTGAGGGGTACAGTCCTCTGTCCTCCTCCTGGATATCTCACCTTCTGGAACTGCTTGGGACTCAGTCCTAACAGTGCTGTCTACTACAAGCACCCCCTCGAAGTAAGGTAGTACAGTTATATAAGAACTTACCATAACAGTAGATCTTCAAGAGGAGCTCTTGAAGTAGGCATTTATTTTCCCTCCCACCATCCCCCTACTGTCTTTCCATTTCGACCTCTTTAGGTTCCAGGAGTCCTCTTTTTCTCCTGTTAGACCTTGCTTTAGGGTCTCCATTGGGGGGAACTGAGGTGGGTGTGGAGGACCACCCCTTTTATGCTAGAACAGATGTCGACGTGCCATCAGGGGTCAATTCTCCATTGTTTACTGCTAGCTAGAATTTGTTTTTTGTGGTCCTGGTGCCTGGCGGCTTAGTCCTATCAGTGTTGCCTACTGCAAGAGCTCCTCTCGAAGATCTGTTGTTATGGTAAGTTCTTACGTAACTGTTCTTTAGTTTTGAAAATCTTAACATTGCATTTCCATATTTTTGTCGCTTTAATAGTAACACAAACTGATGCATTAATGGAGGTTTTTTTGCAAAGAATATAGAAGGGATATGCTACCCCCTACTGGAAATATTGTTGATATTTTTTATTCGAGTACTGATTGACCCAAAGACATCATGAGTGGTGAAGCCATGAGTGACGTCATCGGGTCAATGGGCACAAGAACAAAAAGTATCAACAATATTCCAGTAGGGGGTAGCATATTCCATTTATGCCATACTTCCAAAAAAGTGAAGTAAATTAAATGTCCTGCCATTTTTTGCTGATTATAAAACATGTAAAAGGTATCTATAAATGAAACATCACTCATTTGGTAGCTATTTTTGTGCTGAAATACTTTTGTGTCCTAAGTACCATGCTATCATTTTTCATTTTAAAGCCATTTGCATTTGTTGCAAAAAGTGAAAAGAAATTTACTTTTTCTGCTGTTTTTCGCTAATTAAAAAAAACTAAAAGGTATATATATATATATATATATATAAATAAAACACCTCTCATTTTGTAGATATTTTTGTGCTGAACAAATGCCATTTTCACAGTACCGTGCTATTGTAACCCCCCTGTTCTCAGGAGTCACTAGAATCTGATCAATGTCAATGTTAGGTAGGAAAGGCAGCTGGTGAACAACTAGTTAAAAGATTTTTACCTGCTCCCTCTCTGTTTACTTGGCCTCAGCTGAGAGCAGAGAGGTAATGTAATTTAGAACTCTCGCAGCAGCATAAGCCACAATAGCAAGCTGTGAGTGGGGAGTTTTAGAATTGTGAGTTAGTTTGCAGTAGTCTGTCAGCAGAGTGAGCAGTGGAGGATTGAAGAGCTGCAGTGTGCGCTATGAGGAGAGCTTACTTTTTCTCACCCTAGTTTGAGAACCATTCACCTGCCTAATAGAAATGGAAACTGTCTAGCATGAGTTCCTGATGTTCTCATCCACAGTGGGATGAGGAGGACTGCAGAATGGACCTGAGGGGCAATCCCCTGACTTGATCCAGGAGATCTGAAGCTGTCTTTGTGTGTACAACCATGAGTAAATCTGACTTTGGGCATTCCCAGGAGAAGTGTACCTGCCTTGTTTTCTTTGGGGTGTTTACTCTGACAAAGGCACCTATGCACCCAGTTCTGTTTGAGACTTTTCTCAAAATGTTTTCCTAAAGTTGGCTGACAAATAGTGGAGGCCCCGGTGTGACTCAACACATTGTACAGAACATTATCCTTACACTCCTATGTAGTGTTTTGTAATGCTGAACATGCCAAACATTCCAAGATGCATGGTTCTACTGTTTGCTAACTGTTGAGGTGTAACTCTGAAAGAATAGCTGGGTATGGATGAGGATGCAAAAGGTGGGCAATCCCCCATCTGGAGTGACCAGTTCAGCACTTCGGGTTCTATAAGGGCACCTGTTTATTCAGGTCATTTGGCAATGCCTGAAGATAAAGGTTACCCCCTGGTGTGGGTTGTCCTAGTCTTGAGCACCAGTGTGCTCCATCGTGGCCAGTTGCCCCACTGTCTACCTTAAAGCCTATGCCATATAGGAGTATGTTTTAAGTTGTGGCCAGTGACACTAGAAGAAGAAAGTTTGTGCTCCGTTGTGGCCATTACCACTAGAAGATGTGTGTTTTCAGCTTGGGCAGTGCCACTGAAAAGAGTTCCAGATCCTATGCTATATAGGAAGTTCGAGTTTCTGTTTTTCTACAGATGTTGTTCTACATTTGCCTTGTGCCATGAAGTGTAAACCCTTGGGGGTCCATCTTTGCTTTTGTGTGCCAACTGTTTGGAATAAAGCCACGCTTTAGAATACCAACCTGGTATGGACAATCTAGTTAATGCTTCCTGTGTGGAATTACCAGGTACCCCTCCAGAAGTGCAAACGTAGCACAGTCCTTAGCAAAAGTTTTTCTTCTCAAGACCTGGGTTTAGCAATGGTCATTTTGCAGTCTTGTAAATATTGTGTTTGTTTGTTGAATTTTGTTGACCCGGGTAAGCCCACTGGGGGGGATTACAGATGGTAAGCAACTGAAACTGAACCAGATTAAGCTGTTGGTGGTATTTTTTTTTTAGTGAATGAGGGAAATTTGGCCAGGACACCAGGGACATTCCCCTACTCTTTTCGATAAGTGCCATGGGATCTTTAACATCCACCTGAACTACCACCAGTCCAGGCAGATGGGACCTTGGTTTAACATCTCATCCTAAAGACGGCACCTCAGAAGTGCGGCACCCCTCTCATGCTGCACTACAGTGTCAGTATAGGGATATTAACCCAAGTGCCAGATGTGGAAACTGAACCCACAGCACTCTGATCTCCCGGCCTCAGAGGTGAGTGTGCTACCTACTGAGCCACTGACACTACTGGGTTCACTACTGACACTTCAAAGTTAACGCTTTGTATCCCCACCCCTCTCTTTTTCTCTAGATAGAAATAGTATGGGAGGTGTGCTTACTAGTTAAACAAGTGGCTGGAGGGGGGGTTATGCTATCATTTTTTGTTTTAAAGTTATTCGCATTTGTTTGTTGAAAAACATTTTCTGCCTTTTTTTGCTAATTATAAAAAAAGATATCTATAAATGAAACACCACTCATTTTGTAGATATTTTTGTGCTGAACAACTTTCGTGCTCACAGTACATGCTATTATTTTTATTTTAAAGTTATTTGCACTTGAATATGGTTAGTACAGCTAGTATACATTTACAGAGCTGGCCATTGAAAGACAGACAGACAGACACACACACACACACAAACACATTTTTTTCTGTTACAGCAGGCTTGAGCCCCTGGATGTTTCAAATTCCAGGTTGATCAGACAGAACAGCTCAGCTGCTTAGATCAGAGGAAAGAGCTGACCCAGGATTGGGTCAGCTTTTTGTTTTGAAGCGCATGACTTCTTCACCCAGCAAGCCAAAACTCTGTCATTATCAGCATGAATGATGATTGGTATGGTACTGACTCACTCCTTAAACACTGCTTTGCATTGGACAGACAGTGTCACATGCCTCAAAAAGCACTATTATAGCAAGGTGTTCACTGTGTGCACATGTGCATGATGAACATAAAAACAGCGTTGAGTTTGTAAGTAACTTGCAGGTCCAGCACAGTTCCCCTTTAAGGTCGATAAAAAGAAATAAAAGGGGAGGGTGTAATATTTGGGATTGACTTTATGAGAGTTTTCTGTTAGCTGAGCTTATTAGAACTTTTTTCCTTTAGTAGATTGATGCTGTGGAGACATCACTGGTTCAAATCCCAGTTCCTCTTGTCATTTTTTTTAGCTTTCTTTTTATTAACTTTTCAGAAGTACATAGGTTCAAAGCTTGAGCCACAGTGAATACATAGCAATGTTTTTTTTAACATTTACACATCCTTTTTGCAGGTGTAGACATAGTACCATCCAGGTTGCTACTTCATGTGAGGGGAGCTCAAGACAGGTGTAAAAAGGCATTCAGTAAGGTTAACTCATACTAGCCAGTTGATGTTGCAGTTAGAGCACGTTTAGCTTAATTTTTATGGTTGCATAGCAGAGCTATGCTGATTAATTGCTATGAGGTAGAAGAGAGCGGGGACTCTGGAAGCACGTGATCAGATACCTCGACTGTGTCCTTCCACAGTGGAGGTGAAGCACATGCGGTCCTCTCCATTTAGTACAGTGCTTCCCCTTCCCCCACGACTATTTTCCTGCTCTGCGCTCACTTACAATTCACTTCCGGCTTCAGTGTGAGCACTTCTTTTCCTCCCCTTATTTATGTAATAGTGTTTCCCTGGTGTCTAGTAGCACCCTCCACCCTCCAATTGCTGTCCCTGTTTTCTAGTACTGTTTCCATGGTGTCTAGTTGTACCCCACATCCTACAATGACTGTCTTCCTAAAGTTCCGTTGTTTTCCTGGTGTGTAGTGGTGCCCCCACCCTCTAATCACCATCCCAGTATTGTATTGTTTCTTTGCTGTCTAATGTCAACCCCACCCTCCAGTTACTGTCCTTGTATTTTTGTATTGTTTCCCTGGTGTTTAGTGGCACCCTCTACCCTCTGATCGCCATCCCCATATTGTTTTTATTGTTTCCCTGGTGTCTAGTGACACTCACCACCCTCTGATCACAATCTCTATTAGGTATTGTTTTCTTGGTGTCTAATGCCCCCCCATCCTCCCATCACCATCCCTATATGTTTTTATTGTTTTCCTGGTGTCTAGTGGCACCTCCATCCTCCAATTGCTGCTCCCGTATTGTTTTTACTGTTTCTCTGGTGTCTAGTGGCACCCCCCACCCTCCGATCGCTGTAGACATATTGTTTTATTGTTTCCCTGGTGTCTAGTGGCAGCCCTCCACCCTCCTGTCACTGTCCCTGTTAGAAATTGTTTCCTGGTGTCTAGTGGACCCCCACCCTCCAATCTCCATCCCCGTATTGTGACAATGTGACCTGTGAAAAATAAAAATATCCCTCAATGATTTTTTTTACCCCGTAAAAAAGAAAACAGTCCCTCATTGATCTGACTCCCCACCTCGACCTCCCATTCAGCAGTCACCACCCCACACCCTCCCACACACCCTCACTCACTTGAACAGGTCCCAAGGTGAAGATCCACTGTCCTATTGAAGACATGTCTTGCTGCTGGAACCACCAACTGCAATATGAGAAACTAAGGTAAGTGTGGTTCAGTGTATTTCAATGGAGTTTTCAGTTTTGTTGCATAACTTTTGTAATTATTGCATGTTTTGGTCCCACATTTTCAACATGGCCTTTTTGGGACCCCACCTCATGACCAATGGTGCTGGAATTATGGAAATCTGGCCCAAAAGTTGATTTTGTGCTCGCGTTACAGAATCACCTTTTGGTTGTAATTTGAACATTTTCATCACCATTGTTCATCAGCTGGGGTCATAAGAAGGCTATGTTGAAAATTTGGGGTCAAAATATGTAACAATTACAAAGTTATGAGTGCACATTGAAAGTTTTCTACACTCGCTCATAATTTCAGTAATTTTCAATATTTTGACCTCAAATTTTCAACACAGCCATTTTTTCACACCACATCATGAACATGACAGCTGTCATTTTTCAAATCCTGACCAAAATGTGTTTTCCTACCTGTGGTGCAGAATAAGGTTTCGCAGGCGTGGAATCACATTTTGGCGGGGATTTGAAAACTTTCACCTATGGAGTTCATGAGGTAGGGTGAAGCAGCCTCTCACTTTTTTGGCTGCATCATTGCCATCATATTGTAGCCATATTTGCTCTACCAGAGTGTGTTTCTATAGGTGACTGTGATCTTTTAAAACTGTGAAATAGACAGTCTGGTGATAAGATATATGAATCAAGAAATGTGCACAAAGACTAATGGAACTACATCCTATCTTCCCACTATAACCCTCACTCGCAGCACCACTTTCTTCTTGACTGGATTCTCACTTCCTACCCTCATGGAGTTACTTCTTCTGGCGTCCTAGCCAATGCACTAGGTGATCATTGCATTTCTTACTATATCAGGAAGACCCATATGCCAAAATATGCCCCGAACTACCTAAACACATGCCCTCTAAATGCTCTGGACACTGCCCCTCTACTTGCCAGCCTCAGGCATGCTGATTGGCAACCAGTGTACTCAGTCCCAAACATTGATGCTGCCCTCTCTAGCTTCCTACACATATTCACCAGAATCTGGGACTCCCGTGCCCCCTGAAAAAGTCTCTAGTCAAGAAGCGTCACCACAAATGGATCTCCGCACTCATCCTGGCTAATTGCAAAGCCAGGGACAAGGCCTGGTCCATCTTCAAAGCCCACCCCACCACCCAAAACAGGCAAGCCTGTAACTCACTCCACAATACTTGCACCAAGGCCGTAAGCCTAGCCAAAGCTGATTACTTCAGGTTGCAACTCTCTAACATTCAACCCACCAAATTCTGGAAAGTTGTATGCTCCCTTCTTGATCCCCCTGCCCAACCCAGTACCCCTGACTTCACGATGCAAGGCCAGCCTACTACAGACCATGCTAGCACTGCAGACACCCTCAACAAATTTTTCACATCTTGTGCCCTACCACCAGGACCCTCCCAGTCTCCGAACCCTCCTTCCCCTTCGACAACAGCTTCCAATTCCCATCACCAAGCAAGAGGTCCTGAAAGCCCTTCACTCACTAAACACCACAATATCTAGCCCTGATGGGATCCATCCCAAGCTCCTACAGATCTCAGCTCCCACTATCACCAGACCGCTCGCCTACTTACTCAATCTCTCCTTGTCCTCTGGATCTGTCCCACAGGAATGGAAATCAGCTTGTGTAATCCCATTCCACAAATGGCAGTGACCCTGCCCTGCCGGGCAACTACAGGCCTATCTCCCTACTCCCAACCCTCACTAAGGTCCAGGAATCCCTGGCTCACACCAGACCATTGGACTACCTTACAACCAGCAATCTCCTCTCTCCCCACCAATCAGACTTCAGAAAACAGCACTCCACTATCTCCTCCCCCCTACAAGTCACAAACCACATCCTCACAGCCTCAGATCATGGCCTCATAACTGCCACTGTGTTCGTCGACCTGGCTAAGGCCTTCGACTCTTGTTTCCCACCCCCTCCTCCTACACAACTAGAAGCAATTGGGCTTGCTCCCATCACTGTTCAATGGTTTAAATCCTATCTCTCCAGTAGATTACAATCAGTTAGAATCGCTGACACTGCCCACTCCCTCCCTCCCAATCTTAGCTGGTGTCCTACAAGGCTCAGTCCATGGTCCCATCTTCTTCCCCCTTTTCGTTAATGACCTTCCCTCCTCCTGCTCCAAATCCAGCATAAACATGTATGCAGATGACACTATCCTCTTTATCTCTGGCCCTACGATACATGAGGCTCAAACTACCCTCCAAAGTGACTTCAGCAACATCCAGAACTGGTTCAGTGAAAACCAACTGAAAGTTAACACCACCAAAACCATCTCTATGGTTTCTGTACAGCACAGAAACTGAGCAGACTATCCCCCCCTCCCTCAGTCATTTCTCTGGATGGCTCACCCTCTAGACCAGGTCACTAAGTACAAATACCTGGGCATTTGGCTGGACCCACACTTGCCCTTCTCTACGCATATCAATGCCACTGTCTCTAAACTTCGTCCCAAACTTGGCATGTTGTAGCGACATAGAGACTCTCTCCCTCTTCCAGCAAGATGTGAAATCCTATTTAAAATTATCCTCCCCATCTTCGATTATGCAGACATTGTCTATAGCTCAGCCTCTGTCACCACCCTGTCCAAGCTATACACCCTCCTGATCTCTTTTTGCTGATTGGCAACCAACTCACCCCTTCGAACTCACCACTACAATCTTTATTCACTCTTTGGACTCCCCCGCTCTCAAACAGACATTACATCCACTCCCTCACCCTCGTAGCTAAATTCTGGTTCAACATGCTTCCCTCTTACCTCACGGAGAGCCTCTCTACAGACTCACTCTCCACCTATGGACCGAGACATCGAACGGAGAGATACTTTACACTGCCTCATCCAGTTTCATCACCTGGTAAAGCTGCTTTCTCCTACTGGCTCCCCAGTTATCAAGTGCTCCTCCTCCAACTGTGCCTGCAAGCAACAGTTTGACCTCCTTCCACCCACCCCTGTCAATGTCAAAACTGAATCCTAAATGCAACAGCAGCTAGCTGAACGACGCTAATCTCCATGTTGCTCCTCTTCACAGCTTTAAAACTAAAATAAAAGTTAAAAGTGCCTGACAGTACAGAAAACACACATCCTATGGTGTACGAACTTGCGATAGAGGATTACTTAACATTGGGAGCCTCAAAGTGCCAGAGAACTGCAGCAAAAAATGCAAAGAAAGGGGGTGATGGTGGTGGCCTGGTTTCACTGTCGGCGGCTGAGGTGGCAGCCTTGGGGAGAGAGGTTATGGGGCAGGTAATTGCAGCATTGGAGCCCCATTTAATTAAACTTGAAGGAAAGCTGGATTTGGAACTCCAGGAAATACAGGAGCAATAGGTGGTACAAGCGGGCAGACTGTCGGAGATGGAGGAGAGAATCTCGCATGTGGAAGATGAACTGCTGGCGACCCCTGGGCAGGTTGTGGCCCTCCAAAAAGAACTGAATGAATTAAAAGAAGCCTTCGATTACCAGGAAAACTACCATAGGCGACTGACTCTAAGGCTGAGAGGGTTGCCAGAGGGTATGGAAGGGGAAAGTGTGTTGGATTTCTGCACACGAGTGCTGCCTGGCTTGCTGGACCTCCAGCCTGCGAAAGAAAAGTTCAAGCTCGAGAGGGCCCATCGGGCCGTGATGTCTAAGCCCCCAAAAGATCAGCTGCTGAGGCAAATAATATTTAGGTTCCACCATTTCCAGGACAGAGAACTAGTGCTGAAGGCTTTTCGAGAGAAGGGGAGGGTGGAGTACGAGGGCCACCATCTTTATATGTCACAGGATTATTTGTCCAGACTCCTAAAGAGAAGAAATCATTCAATAACTCTATGCAGCAAATGCGTGACCTGAAGATCGAGAATTTCTTTGTGTACCCAGCCACCTTAAAAATAAAACATGAGGGGGCCACGAACTTCTTTTGGGTAGTGGAAAAAGCAGAGGAGTTTGTGAAGAATCTAAGGCAAAAGCTGCATTGAGGATTAATCCAAGAACTGAGTAATGGAGTTGGGAACTCTGCATTGGGACTTAAATAAAGGAGGAGAGACAGGACTTGCAATTAATTGTTCATTTGTGTTTCGATCTGCAGTTTTGTTATTCAAGCTCGTGCTGGAGGGGAAAGAGTGGTTTTTGGAAAGACTGATACTGAGTTACCGCCACTTGTGGAAATGGCTTGGGGTATTGGAACTTGATAAGAAGGGCAGATTGCCCAGAAGATGATGGAGAGAACTGAAGGGGACATGTGTTGAGGCTGCCTGAAGTGCCATTGTGGGACAAGAGCTAGCATTAAGTTGCAGAAATACCCGGATGTGAAGAAGAAGGCCCGAAATGCTTGTGAAAAGAGAAGCTGACTGGAAAAGTGTCTGGGTGCAGGTAGGAGGGCGGGCAGGGAGAGGGGCTTAGCGCATTGGTTTCTAAGCACGGCCTAATCTCCCTGCTTGTCTTTACTGATAGCCCCAACCAGTTTTTTTGAAGTTCCTGTATGGTGCAGCAAAGGGGGGACATTATAGGGAGGGATAAGGGAAGGGAAGGGCTTTAAGCTGGACAAGATGGGGGCTACAAGGAGACCTGCAATTGGGGGGGACTGGTGAGGAGTGAGGGGAAAGGAAACGCTGGAGATACTGGCAAGGAAGGGGGATAGTTAAAAGGACACAGGACACAAAGTTAAAATGGTTGTGGGGGGAGAGCATGGGAGCGTCTTTTTCAGTATCTGGGGATGAGGCAGACACTCGAGTCAGGGACACTGATAGTGTCTAAGAAAAAGGGGACTATACAAGGGAAGGGGAAGGAAAGGGTCTGTTTGGATGGGGGGTTTCTAAAGGGAGAAAGGAGGGGCAGGAGCGTGGGAAGGGAAAGGAGGAAAACAAGGAATGGAGGGAGCTGTGGGAGGAGGAAGGGGAAGTGGGTCAGATTGGGGATGGAGGGAAAGAAGCAAGCAGGGAGAAGGTTAAGGGGAGGAGGTATTGTAGGGGATGGGAGAGATAATGGGTAAGGGAGGAAAGGGAAGTAAGGGGATACATGTACAAAGTTATATGTTTGAATTGTTGTTGAGTTTATGTGTTTTGTTATTGATGTTTTTTTAATGAACAATGTGCAACCATTGAAATTGGGTATATGAAACTATCATGTTACGTGTTGAAATGTGAAGGTGAAAGGGAAAGAATTAATCTATGTGAATGTTGGTTAGCAAAAGTATTAATGTAATTACTTGGAATGTTCGAGGTATTACAAATCCAGTAAAGAGGTCTATGTTGCTGACAGCCCTTAAAAGAGGGGGAGCCCAAATAGCTCTTCTACAAGAAACGCACCTAACAGAAGTAGAGCACACCAGACTGGCTCGAGGTTGGGGAGGTGTTATGCAGCTTCTGCCTCGGTGTGTAAAAGAGGGGTAGCCATATTGATACATAAAGGCCTGAATTTGGAGGTACAGAGGGTAATTAGGGACACTAAGGAGGGGAGATTTATTTTCATCTTGGGAACCCTGGATGGAGAGCAGATTACCTTCGGATCGGTGTATGCCTCGGTGGTACATGACTACCAGTTCTATACCTTTTGCTGGATTTACTGGTCCGGGAGCATCCCAAGGTTAATAATGGGGGGGGGGGGACTTGAATTGGGCTATGGACTCGAAAATGGACCATTCTGAAGGGAAAGGGAGAATGTCAGGGGGGATGCAACAGTGGCAAGAGGGAATGGCAGAGCTGGAACTGGTGGATGTCTGGTGAATGGTAAACCCGGGAGTGAGGGAATATACATTTTTTTCAAACCCCCACAAAACATGGACGCGGATAGATTACATTTACGCCACGAGGAAATGGTATGCGTGGGTGTGGGAGACCCAGCACAGCCCCATACACATTTCGGACCATGCAATGGTGGTAATGAAAATACAAGGGAGAGAGAGAGACAGGAAACTCCCTCCACATGGAAATTCCCCACTTATATGGCTCAGAATGAGGAATTCAGAAAGCATCTGGAGGACAGTTGGGATTTGTTTATGGCAACAAATGATAAAGAAGGGATCTCGAACAACATACTCTGGGAAATGGATAAGGTGTTTATGAGGGGAGCAATTATTGAATATATATCTCGCATAAAGAAGAAACGATGTGCACAGAGAAGGGAGCCGGAAAGTAAATTAAAGGAGCTAGAAAGGAGGGTGGCTTGAGGTGAAAAGGGGGAAGCTGTCCAACGCTGGACATGGTAAGGGAGGCTCTAAATGCACATTTGAGATCGGAAGCGGGGAGAGCTGGCCTATTTAACAAAAGTTACATATTTGAATGGGGAAATAAACCAGGGCCATTGGTAATTTATCTTATGAAGGGACGTAGGAGGATGAATAGAATTTTGGGGGTGAGAGATGATAAGGGTATCCTGCAGAGTAAAGATAAGGAAATGCAGAAAGCCTTTCAGGCCTTTTTTCAAAAATTATATCAGGCAGGGGATATGGGAACAAAAGAAAAGATGTTATAATTCCTAGAGAGAATAAAAGTTCCAAAAGCCACACAGATGCAGAGGGAAAAGTTGGGAAAACCAATAACGGAGGGGGAAGTGATGAAAGCTATCCAAAAGTTGCAGAAGGGGAAAGCTAGTGGATCGGATGGGTATCCAGTGGAGTACTATAAATTGATGGGGGCCTGAGTTGCACGGGTGCTGTGTAGAGTGTTCCAGCAGAGGGAGGAGATGGAGGACGTTAGCTTGCCAGATACGTGTTATGATGCTATCATATGCCTCATACTTAAGGAGTTAGTATAGCGCAGTGGTCTAAGGCTCTGAGCTGCAAATCTGGTGACATCCAGCAGACCAGACCTGGGTTTGAATCCCACAACTTCCACTTGCATACTGTATGACCCTGAGCAAGTCATTTAACCTCCTTGTGCTCCCAGGTCGTTCCTGTAAAAAAGCTTTCAGCTTAGTGTGCTATACCTGGTTAAACAACTAAATAATAAAAAAAATAAATAAAAAAAATTAAAAATACTGCACCAAAGGAGGGGAAGGATCCATAACTATGTGCCTCGAATCGACTGATATCACTGTTAAATTGTGATTTGAAGATAATGGCTAAAGTTTTGGCCAGCAGATTGAAGGAGACTCTCCCGGGGATGGTTCACCCAGACCAAATGGGGTTTATTAAAGGAAGGCAGTCATATCATAATATGAGGCGGCTGCTTAATACACTTTGGAGAGCGAATGGGGAAAGGAAGATATAGGGATCCTCTCAATGGACGTGGAAAAAGTGTTTGACAGAGTGGAATGGAATTACTTGTCTGAAATATTGGGGAGGTTTGGTCTGGGTGAACCATTCCTGGGATGGGTAAAGGTGACGTATAGAAGGCCCAGGGCGCAGGTGGTAGTAAATGGCAGTAGATCAGAGAGTTTCAGTCTGGAGAGAGGCACGAGGCAGGGTTGCCTGCTCTCCCCCTTATTGTTTGCGCTTGCGATATTGCCTCTGGCTGTAGCAATCAGAGAATGCGGGAGCATACAGGGAGTGGGGGGGAAGGTAGGTCGCAACATAAATTGGCACTATACGCGGATGACATGTTGTTTACAAAGGATCCTAGGCGATCATTTCCTCCAATTCTGTCATTAGTAGAGGAGTTCCGGAAATTTTCGGGTTACAAAATTAATCTGGGAAAGTCAGAAGTAATGTGGTCTAAGGGAGCTGGAGAAGAGGTAAGACAATGGGGACTCAAAGTGGTGGGGACAAGTGTGACATATTTAGGGGTCCAGGTTGGCAGATCCTTGGGGTCCCTATATAATTTTACTTACATCAAACTGATAAAAACAATAGAGGTGGATCTAAGAAGGTGGATGCAGCTACCCATGTCATGGCTGGGCAGAATTAATATAATAAAAATGAATGTGCTGCCCAGGATCTTGTACTTTTTACAAATGCTACACCTTGATCTGTCTAAGGAGGATGTACACAGGTTGGAGAAGGCCTTTAGTGTCTTTATTTGGAAAGGAAAGTGCCTGAGGGTTAGTTTGGGGAGGCTAAAGGCAGATAAAGAGAAAGGGGGCTTAAACTTCCCGGATTTGGGAAACTATTTCTTGGCCATACAGCAAAGATGCGTGGTGAACTGGGTACATAAGCCGGAAGTTGCCATTTGGGTTGAATTGGAGCAGGGAATGGCCCAGGGTAAACTAACGGCATATCTCCACAGTAAAGGGCTAAGGGAGTATAGAATGGGAAAAGAAGTTAATCCTCTAGTAGTGCAGGTATTATTGTCCTGGAAGACGTTAAGGAGGAAAGGATGGACACAAGGAAAGGAGACACTTTTAATGCCTGTGGTGGGGAATCCCCTACTTCTTGCCAGGGTTGGAAGACATAGGCTATGGCAATTGGGAACGAAAAGGAATAAGAAGTCTAGGGCACCTATTAGTGGGAGGGTGGTTCTGCTCATTACAGAAGTTGCAGGAGGTGGTAGGAGGGGGTAAGAGGGACAGATTCAGGTATCTTCAGATCAGGGCATATATGGGAAGTCTGGGAAAGGAAAACAAAGGGCTGTATGAGGTGGACGCGCTGGAGGTGATGATCTATGCAGCTCAAAATCAAGAGAAAGGATTTATAGGTTGGGCGGTGAAGAGAGGAAAGGTTATACTTCCTGATAGGACGGGAAGAACTAAGAAATTGTGGGAAAGAGAGCTTGGTAGGGACATAACGGACATAAATTGGAAATTACTGCTTCAAATGCACTCTAAAATTATGGTATGCAACAAATACAAGAAGGCATACTTTAAATTCATTCACAGAGTGTATCATCCACCGGTGATTGTGCGTAAGGCACACCCTGAAATATCACCCTTATGTGGAAGGTGTGGTTCGGGAAGGGGGACATATATGCACTATTTCTGGGAGTGCCCGATACTGCAGAAATATTGGAAGGAGGTGGTGTTCAGAGTGGGAAAGATTGCTGGGAAGGAGTTGCCAATGGACCCTCTAGGGTGTTTATTTGGGGTGGAAAATGGGGAGGAGGAGGAGTGAACACTATTACCTAGCTGGGTCAGGGTACTATATGTTTAGCGTCAGTGGCTCAGTAGGTAGCACACTTGCCTCTGAGGCCGGGAGATCAGAGGGCTGTGGGTTCAGTTCCCACATCTGGCACTTGGGTTAATATTCCAGTACTGACACTGTAGTGCAGCATGAGAGGGGTGCTGCACTTCTGAGGTGCCGCCTTTCGGATGAGACGTTAAACCGAGGTCCCATCAGCCTGGATTGGGTGGTAGTTCAGGTGGATGTTAAAGATCCCATGGCATTTCTCAAAAAGAGTAGGGGAAGTTTTATTGAACAATAAGCAAAGCATCACATAAAGAACATTACATAATATAAACAATATGAATTGAAAAAGTAAACAACCTAAATACAACTTAATATAAATCAAGAGTTGAAATGAACTTTAAAAAATAGGAAAAAGCTTCCATAAATTAGCAACTTTGGTATTCGAATAATTCTTAACATCTCCCATTTTAAGTGCATGTAACTCAGTTTCTACATAAGAAATAATTACTGAGTGAGCTGTATGATGTTGTTGCAAAACAAAATGACAACGTGCTTGCCACAAAAAGTATTGTAAAAGAGCGAAAAAAACATTTAAAGTGCTCCTATGATATTTATCCCAAACTCCTGAGTAATCACCTAACACAAGAGTACCATATGTCAGAGAACCTAAATGAGGCATACGCCAATGTAAAGCTGCAGTTTCCCAAAACTCCTTACTGTCAATACAATCTATAAAAAAATGACTTTGACTTTCTTCCATATTAATGCACCTAGGCCTTAAACAGTATCTATCACTCACAGGTTTATATTTCATATTTCCTCTAACCCCCAACCTCCCATGTGCTGAAATCCAAATAATATCCCATATTTTTACCGGAATTCTAAAATCCGTTAGTTTATAGAAAGCAGATTTCATATTTGTTGGGGTACAATTAGGAAATATAAGTATAACTTTATGTAAATCATAGACAATATGCTCATAAAACGATTTTCTATTTAAGGTACATAACTTTTGTAACGGTATCTTCCATTGAAACAACTTTTTTAAGGTGGGAAGGCCATATTTTGGAAATTCGTCTGAAATTAATACCTTGGGAGGGAATATTGACCATTTAAAAAAGTACTTATGCCAAATTGATTTTACCCAAAAATGCCATGTTAAACAGGCATCATGCCAAATAAAAGGAAAGGAAGAAAACAAAAAAATGGAGTGTAAAAAAATAACAGGATTAATCATTTGTAACCCCCCTTTTTTTTTTGAAGATAGGTGAAATCTCTTTTTACTGGATTAAGCCTGTTACCCCAGAGCATCTGAAAAAAAAAATACTATATAATCTGGTTTCAATAGCAATTGGTGGAGGAAAAAGATGACTAATATAAATAAAGACTGGTAACAGAATTTTTTTTAATAATCATAACCCTTTTTTGTTTTCTGAATTTCCAGGTTTTCCATTGATTTACCTTCATTTCCCCGATCAATAGCTGCTTCTCCCAATTATAGAAAGCCATATCCTCAGTCCCAAACCATATCCCTAATATTTTCTGAGGTGAATTCGATAAAGAAATATTAAAACAATTAGATAAATCAGGGGGGGTTTGACCTAATTGCAATACAAAACTCTTATTTATATTAAGAGAAGCTCCAGAGAATTGACCAAAGAAAATAAAAATATCTAAGGCTTTTTGTAATGAAACTGTGTCTGCTAAAAAAAGAGTAACATCATCTGCAAAGGCCGTGACCTTAATTTTTTCTAAATGAGGATAGGGTGTAATACCTATTATTGTTTTCTCTGAGATAATATGTCTAATAACTGGATCTAAAACAAAAGTATATAAAAGGGGACTCAGAGGACAACCTTGTCTAACACCCCTGCTAATCTTAACTTCTGTGCCAGTAAAACCATTCACAAGAGGAATAGTAACTGCCTGGCTATACAATTTGGATATCCATTGCACAAAATACGTGGAATCCTATAATGTGATAAACAAAATAAAGATACGAGTGACATACTGCATCAAAAGCTTTAGTCTGATCTAATGCTGCCACTAATTCAGAGTTTTGAAAACAAGCTCTATTTGCAAAAAGATCTCGGATTAAAAAAAGATTATGTTGAATTTTTCTTTTAGAAATAGCATGTCTGTGCAGGATGTATAAGAATCTCTGCAACTTTCACTAAATGAATATTTAAAATTTTGGATGATATCTTGTAATCACTGTTCAAAAGACTAATTGGTCGCCAGTTGGTTAAAAGATTTTTATCACCTTTTTTATAAATGAACTTCATTAGGGAAATAGAAAAATCTTTACAAGACTCATCTGTAAACAAAATTGAATTAAACACTAAGGCCCAGATATTCAAAAGGGTTGCGCCATGCGCAACAGGGTTTCGCATGCGCAAGTCCTACATTGCGCCATTCTGCGATATTCAGCAGGAGGCAGTTACGCCACTGACAACAGGTTGCGCAACAGCGCAATGCAAATGAATGCATGCTCAACAGGAGGGGGAGGAATCATGCATAAACTGCACAGCTCGATATTCAGTCGGGTTGTGCAGAGTTGCGCGCACCCCCAACCGCGCCTGCACAACCTTGAGCCAAAAAGGATCAAGTTGAGGGCCACCTACAGGTGAGCTGCTGTATTGCAGGGTGCAACACAGCAGCTTCCATCCTGGCTGGCTAACTCGGTCCCTGTGTCCACCAGCCCGATCACGGGCATAAAGTAACAGACCCCTCAAGACATCGCCTCGCAAGCCCGGATCAAGGGCAAAGTAACATGACCCCACCCACACATCTCCAGGCCCGATCACGGGCATAAAGTAACATGAACCCCCACACATCTCTCCAATTCGATCGCGGACAATAAAAATGTATGAATCCCCACATCTCGATGCCCGATCGCGGGCATAAGTAACATGGAACCCCGCCCACATCTCCCGAAAGCCCGATCACGGGCAGACGTGTATCAACCCCCAGTGCCCAATGGCGGGCAGAATGTAAAACCCCCAACCCAAATATCTCCTTGGTAGTCAGTGGACCGTAATGCCTGATCGCGGGCAGAATGTCAAGTTACAACCCCCAAACATCTCCCTGGTGTCTAGTGTCCCCCACCCACCGACGTTTCACCCTCGCCTCGCAGCCGGGCGTGCAGGTATCCTACTCGCCTGCGGCTTCCGCCCGCCGACTGACTGTCCGGTAGGGCTGCATGCCCATTGCAGGTTACAGCCAATGGGCATGCAGCCCTTACCAGACAGTCATCGGGCGGGCGGCAGGCAGGTGGATGCTGCCGCCGCCGCCGCCGGGGAGCGGGTGAGGGGCTTCGTGGGGTGGGGGGACACTAGACACCAGGGAGATGTTTGGGGGTTGTAATTTGCCATTCTGCCCGCGATCGAGCATTACAGTCCACTGGACCACCAGAGAGATATTCGGCTGGGGGCTTTTACATTCTGCCCGCAATCGGGCACTGGGGGTTGATACACGTTCTGCCTCGCGATCGGGCATCGGGAGATGTGTGGCGGGGGTTCATGTTACTCATGCCCACGATCGGACTTCAGGAGATGTGTGGGGGTCATAGCATTTTATGCCCGCGATCGGGCATCAGGAAATGTGTGGGGGTCATGTTACTTTATGCCCGCGATCGGGCTTCGGGAGATGTGTGGGGGAATGTATACAGAGATACTGCCCGCAATCAGGCTGCAGGGTGCGTAGATCCCCGATGACGCTGCCTGGCAGGGCGGCCAGGCACAAGTCCTCAGGGATCGGCGCACCTACATGCTAATGGCATGCAAATGGGGCCATAAATAGATGCAAATGGCCCCCCTGCTCCTTGCATAAATTATGGCCCCATTTGCATGTCACCTTTTGAATATCGGAAATTTGCACATGGCGCAATGGTATTTGCGCCACCGCAAGTTTAATGCTCAACTCTGACAACTTGCGGTGGCGCAAGTTCCACTGCGCATGTGGCTGGGGGCTGATATTCAAAGGAGTTGCTCAATAGCGTAACTCCTTTGAATATCGCCCCAGCCACACCCCTGCGCAACTATTTTGAGCAGCGAAGGGGCTTGCGCCTCAGAATGGCGCAGTTTGAATATCTGGGCCCAAGGGTAAAAAAAATCCTATATATTATATACAAGTTTTATAGAATTCATTTGGGATACCATCAATCCCTGGAGAAGAACCGGTTTTTAATTGTTTAATTACATCTGTCACTTCCTGAGTAGAAATAGGATTTGTTAAAAAATTTAACAGACTTTCAGAAAACTTGGGTAAAGTACTAAAATTCTGTTTTGGAAATGAGTCCGTAGATTAAGTTGCATGAAATGCAAAATATTCTTGTATATGGTGCTGTATAAATTCTAACATATCCAGATCTGTAGTAATCAAGTCATTATTTGAATTAAGCAGACCTGACATTAAAGTATTGGCTAGACGTGTTTTACAAGCCTGATAAGGATCTGACCTAGGACAGTTCTTTGTGCCAAATCTAAATTCTAGATCTAAACCTTTGCCCTATCATATTGAAATAACCTCATCTGTTTTTTTATTTCTATGATTTGAGCAGTATAAAGGGAATGGTCTTTAGGAGGAAAAGACATCAATTTATATAACTGATTTCTATGAAGCAAATATTGCATATAGTCAGAATCTGCCTTATTCTTACCCCAACCCTGAAATAGTTTTTTTATTTCATGTTTTGTCTGTAACCACCACTCATAAGGAGATGGAAATAGTTCTAAAGTGGAAAATTTAGCCGCAAAAAAAGTTCTAATTTAGAAAAATAAACCGGAGTACTTAAAAAAGAGGTATTCAATCTCCACCTTTGTATCACAGTATATAATTTCGGCAGCATATTCTTTAAAGAAAGAGTACAAAACAAAATAAGGTGGTCTGAGAATTCTGTGGGTGTAAACGAACAAGATATAGGATGCAAATAATGTGAAATGAAAGCCATATCAATGCGAGTAGCATAAGTATGTCGGTGGTAAGTTTCACCAGCCTGTGAATACATACTTCTATAAACATCCTGAAGGCCTGTATCTTTAATAATATTATTAAGTGAATTTGTATCATAATATATTTTTTTTCCTGCAATTTTACAAAGTTTTATATCTAAGGAACAATTAAAATCCCCACCCCATATTATGCGTCTTTTGGTAAAAAGGAAAGGTTTAATTTCTTCAAATAATTCTATACGACCAGATTTAGTCTGAGGACCATATATATTGACAAAACGAAAATAATAATCACCCAGAGAGCAATCTAAAATTAAAGTTCTGCCTGGTTTCACATCAATTACTTTAGAAATTTTAAAGGCCGAATTTCCAAATAATACACCAAGACCATCTGCCACTTCTGTTCCAAAGGTCCAAAAAGATGGTCCCCAAATCCATTTTCTCTTTAATTGTTCAACCTCATAAAGAGAAGAAATTCTAGTTTCTTGTAAAAAACTTACATCTAATTTTAAAGAACCCAAATACAAAAAAATAGATAACTGTTTTTGAAAAGCTTTTAAACTACACTCATTATAGGAAGCTAGCCTTAATGAAGTCATATATTCATTCAAATGCTAATTTTTTTGGCTAACTTTTCTTTTTTTTCCTTTTTTTCCTTTCTTTTCCTTTGCTAATTCAGTGGCCTTACTGTCTTCGTCTTCTGTAACTATTTCTGAAATGTGGGAAGTATCAGATTCAAGATCTGAATCCTTAATTTCATCCTGCAAGGGTAAAAAAAAAATTTCAGTTGGAAGTGGGTTCACAGGAGTTTGTTTTAGGGAAGCTCTGGTAAGACGCCTGCTTTTAACTGTCTCAAAAGGCGGGGGCATGTTTAAACCAGAAATTTGCGTACCAGAAACTGAAGGCCTCAAAGTGGATTTATCTGCTGGGGGATGGAATTCCCCAGTAACAGCTAACTCTTCTTCAGTCCTACTAGAGTCTAATGATTTATTTAAAGTTTGAGGAGCAGAAACAAAAGGAGTATTAGGGGAAACAGGCTCGACCAAGCTCTTATTTTTTGTTTGGGCTTTACGCAATAGATCATCTTGGTCCCAACCTTCTGAACAATTGCGTCTAGCCCAAGGACATTGATGAAACGCATGTCCTTTTTCGTCACATAAATTGCATTGGAATATATTATTACACATGTCGATTGAATGACCAAACCCTCCACACAAAGGACATTTCAAAACATCACATACACTGCTGATATGAGTCCGATCCCCACATTTGTAGCAGGCCCTCGGCTGTCCCCCATAAAAACAAACTCCCCTATCTTTACCCAGAAAAAAACTATTAGGCAAGTGCACAATATCTGAATTAACCTGAAAAAGTTTAACTTTAAATTTCCAGCCCCCTGTCCAAATACCTTCTGTATCAAGTAATGCTTCAGGAGGGCCTAGAATCTCACATTTCGACTGAAGCCAATGATATATATCACTAACATTCACTCCTTCATTCCTGAACATTATTGTAACAAAACGAACCTGTGGCCTAGTGAGTGGTATAGCAAAAAAAGGAGACCATAAGGGTGTATTTTTTTGTAAAGAATATTTTTCCCAAAATCGTTCCAGATGTGCATTGGTTGAAAACTTATATCAAAAGAGTCTTCCCCTGAAATGTGTATTAATGCATAGACATCTTTAGCAAAAAATCCCATAGAGTTATTTAACAATTGTTTAAACACATAATATCTATCAGGATGTTCCTGAAGACCCCCTTTATATCTCAACCTTACTGCATTCCGTCGAGGGGCTTGTTCCAATTTATTTTTAAACAGTTCTGACATAGGAGGTTTTTTAACTTGCTCTTGAGAATCAGTGTCCATACAATTATGTAATTGCAACGCAACATTATTCCTCACATTGCTAGCAAATGCTGCTGTAGCAATTACTTAAGCAACAAAGCCAAAATACTCTCCCCACCTCTACCTTGTTATTTTTAAGAAAGATTTTTGTGCACAACATCAGTACCTGAGCTCAGCATTTTGTTCTCGGTGGCATGCATGGTTGAAGAGGAAGAAGCAGACCATGACAAATCCGGTATCCACTGTCCCGACTCAGTTTGTTTCCAGCCTGCTTCTGATAAGGCTACAGCGTCTGACCAGTCCTGAATGCCGTCGACTTGGACTGAACCTGTTAGTCCGAACTGCCGTCGCATGACTTGTGATGTTTTTAGTCAGTTACCGAACTCAGTCCTCACGGGAGCGTTCTCCTGACTAACCAGTTCCTTTAATGATTCCATTGTAGTGGTGCACTCTGGAGTGACGCCATTCGCCTGCATCGAAATAGGAAGATTTTCTAAAGGTAAATCCATTTTGTTTAACTTATCACTCTTAAATGCTGGAATATCACCAGCCGAATCCGGGAAAGCCAGGTTAATTTCCGGTGCTGCTTCCAGCAGAGAAACGCTAGTCGACAAGTGACAAACATCCTCAGAAATAGCGTTTTGTGTTCTGTCAGATACCGTGCTAACTCCAACCTCCATCTCCTCTCGATGCTCCAAACCATCTGCCATAATGCAGAGTGACGTCAGAAAGATCCCCACCAGCCACTAACCAGCAGCCAGTAGGGGAATTTCCCTGGTGTCCTGGCCACATTTCTTTCATTCACTAAAAATACCACCAACAGCTTAATCTGGTTCAAGGTCAATTGGCATTCATCTGTATCCCCCTCCCCTGGGTCGTACCTGAAAATAGGCAGGATTTGTCTAGTGCACTTACCCAGTCAACAAAAACTAAATAAATAAAATAAAATGTTCTGGCTCATCATGGGATCCAGAATACTTGGGTCTCTCAAGTTGCACCAACAGTACAAAGGTGGTGGAGAATGGTGTTGCAGACACTGGGTCTTGAGAGGCTAACCTGTGTGATGGGGGGAAGGGAGGAAGGATTTACAAGACATTGGGCCCCTTTTTTGATCTCCTTGTCGGAGGAGGAGAGCTGGATATTATGGGAAGGTACAGTAGGTTAAGAAAGAGAAAGATGAAGGGAGGTGGTACATAGAAAGTAGAAAAGAAGAACTAGGAAAAAGGAGGGCAGTGGAAATGTTTGAAGAAGAATAAAAGGGAAGATAAAAATGAATGAAGAAAAAGTTTGGGGAAATATAAGAATGAGAATAGGATTGGATGTATAAAGCATGAGTATATTGGTTGCACTTTTACTCTAATTTACTTTAATTTAATCTCATTTAATTCAACTTAGTTTAATTTGAATGAAACAAAGTTTGGAATGAAGTGAAAAGATTGGTTTCTATAATGTATGATGGTGGTAGTAGAATGAACAAGTTGTGTATTTGATTGTATGTTGAAGTTTGTTGAAAAAGCAAATAAAAATATTATACAAAAAAAAAAATTGAATCCACTCATGGCCCACTCTGCATGGTCCCTGACTCCAGACTTATAAGCACGTACCCAGCAAGGTCTCGATGTTCTGCGCACCTGCTTTGTAATCCCCCATCCTGTTCCTTGCAAAGTCTCTCGCAACACATCCTGTACTTTGTTTTTTACAAATTACCTATGTAACTGTATTTGGCACCTCGATACCAAAACTTTGTGTTTAACAATGCTGTAAAGTGGCTTATGTGTCACTCATTAATATTGTACCTATGTAACTGTAACTGTACCCGGCACTGCTATACCTAACCATTGTGTTTTAACATGCTGTAAAGTGGCTTATTTGTTACTGGTTAATGTTGTACTCCTCTACCCTCTACACCCGGGTCGCACCTGGAATCGAGCCTCAGCTCAGTGTGCCTTTCCCGGTCACCAAATGTTTAAATTAAAAAAAAAAAGTACACTTCAAGAGAATTGTTTATAAATAAAGAAAAAATGAGAACTACTGTGGTTTGACCATGTCTGAAAATCATAAGGCTTTTGAGGGAGATTGGTAGTTATAAAAATCAAATAAAGAAGGTACAAATGAAGATCTAGGGGACAGAGAGGAAATGATATTGTGTCAGTCCATCTACAGAATTTAAATGCAAGTTCTGGTGCCAGATATTCAGAGTGTACCTAGGCACAGTGATTGTGCTGCACAGCCATTTGCGCCTGTCCCACAGCCTGCTGTATTTAGAGGCATAGCACAGGGGTTCTGCCCTCTGAATATAGGGTGGATTGTGTCCCATGCAAATGACAAGTGAGTGCACAGCACACTGCAGCATCGCAGTGCTGCATAGAACATGAAGGATAGTGCAGCCCCCAAATGGGGCATGCAGTGGCACGGTCTTGCCCAGAGCACAAGGTATGGAGCTGCACACTGGGAGTGACTGGGGTTTGACAAGGAGGACACCAGTGACAGACGCACAATACAGCTGCTTCAGTATCAAAACATAAACTTTAATGTTATCAAACAGCAGCAGGCTATAAACAGGAAAAGTAAAAGAGGAAGAAAAATGGGATGGGGTGGAAACACAAGGTGAATATAGTCCAGCTGGGGTGTGGCAACACAACGTGAATGCCTGCACTGCAGGCATGCTAATGGAGGGGGTGGTGCAGGAGGCAGTGCTTTCTGATGGCATGGGGCACTGCAAACTCCTGGACAGCCTTGGCAATTTTTTTCTAGTCACCTCAGGATCAGGTGCTGCTGCTGCACTAGCCAGCGCAGCAGGTTATCCTTCCCCTTGAAGGTCTCCAGCTGATGGTGATGGCTGGACTCCTCCAGACATCTATGGCAGACGGAAAATGAACACAGCCAGCTGTGCACACAGGATGGGGCATCCCATTGCACACAGTGGAACACTGTGGGCACACATGTGGTGAGCACAATGCCTTGGGGGTGTCTATCCCTGTCACATAATACCATGTCACAGGCCTGCACACAAGCCAGTACACACTCCTGCTGTAGCACCAACTGGGCTCACCTGGCCTGGGCACAGTGCCCCCTGCAACCATAGCCCACAGTTTGTACAGGTGGCATGCCTACTACCATTGCAGGTCAGTGAATTTATGCCTGCACTGGTCCCCGGTGTCGGCAACCCCTATCCTGTGCATCAAGCACCGGCCTACAGAGGCCCAGACCTCATAACTGGGCCTGTCCACCCCTCCCGTCTCCACCACCAGTTAGTCCTCCCGGGCCACCACTAGGTTGACCAGCTTGAGTACTGACCACCTGTGGTCATGTTGTACCAATTTCCTGCATCAGCTTCCTGACATGGCTGTGCAGCACACACATTAGGGGTGGGAGCAGGGACAGGGTCATGCAGCTGGCATGGGGCAGCATGTGCACAGGATGCACATTTGTGGTGCATGTGCCACGCTGTGCACCACACGTGCACAGTGATGTGGTGCACATGGCTTAGGAGGCTGATGACATTGCAAGGTAAAAGGCATTTGCTGAAGGAGAACTAGACTGTAACACTTAAGTCTGGCATTATTTTATGCTTTGAATTCCTACTGTTCTGCAACTGAAATCCTAAATTTAGGTGGGGTGGTGGAAATTTCTGTGGCAGGACAAAATCAGGGACAGTTGAGAGGAATGAGGTCAGGCCAAGCCAGGCCAGAGAAGACCAGGATTGCATGAATGAACACAGTGAGCACGGATACACAAAAGAAATGCATCAGTGGGTCCAGAATCCATATAACACAGCAAGAAACTGCACTTCATGTCTCAAACTTACTTGATAGTGTTACTAATCTGATCTGGATGGTAGGTGTTGCTCCCTACTACTACTTGTCAGTAACTGCATAAAATATATATTATTTTGCCACCTGACTATACTGTAGTATGATGTTAATACTATTGTTACTATTTTCATTTTCACACAGCAGATGCTTAGCCGAAACCTGAGTGATACTCTTTGGATAAATAATGAACAGTATGTTTTTTTCATATCCCCCATATTTGTCTGCAATTCCCAGAGAAAATTTCTACTAAATTCATTCATTCATTGCTTGTAGTATGATGTAATACTACATCTCTGTTACAGTGACTGGACTGAGATTATATTCCATATTTACTTATTCATTATTAACCCTTAGGCTGCTGACAGAATTAGAACGTATAGGGATTGTGGACTGATATATCAGTCCACGGCCCTGCAAGGGTTAATATAGTTGGCACTGGCAGCAGTTGTTTCCTGGCTCTTAAGAAGGATGTATTTATCATTATGTGTTCTCATGTGCACACATAGCAGTGGCAAACTATTTTATTTTATTTTACTGACTGCACTGCACTTGACTGATGTGACTGCCTGGATCGTGATCAGTAAGAAGACATCTTTCATTTCTTCTTCTTTATAAGATGTTGCTGTGCTGAGTAGAAGAAGTAGTAGAAAACATTACTACATGTCAGACCAGGTAGTATACCATACACTACAGTACACTGGGACATGCAGTACAGCTGCATCACATGGGTAGGCTCTTACTGCTGCTCATTTGATCAATCATTAGCCATTTTTTTGGCCTGGTCTGCTCTGGAAAATCAATCATAATATACCCCATTTTCTACCAGCATTAACAGAAAAATATCTTTAGCTGCTTGTAATTGGATGGTGGTAGGTACGGACTTGCATTTGTCTCTCTCTCTCTTCCCCCTCTCCCGCGCTCTCTCTCTCTCTCTCTCTCTCTCTCTCTCTCTCCCTCTCTCCCTCTCTCCCCATTCCTCTGTCTCCCAGTACACTCACAGGCCCAAGAAGTTATACTACCAAGGGAGGCCATCCTTCAAGGAGCTACTGATTCCTTTACTTTACCAGTTTTACTTTACTTTTCATACAAATAATGAACACAATTATTCTGTTTGAGCGTCTGTGTTAAATATTACAGAGTTTGGCTCTTTTTATGCATTTTATGAAAATGTTTCAAATATTTATAAATAATCGGAACTAATCAGGACCTTCCCCCTCGTGTTCTGGTTCTCATTTAATAAGGATCAGAAAGAACTTCACCAATTTCTGCCAGCCCTAGTAGTAATGTTGTTTCTTCTTAAAGGATTCCACACTATGTTTATACTCCCTAACCCTGCCTCCAGAACCTGAAATAGATTCACATAAGAATCAGTTCCTTTTATTGAGATTGCTTGAGCATTATTGTTGCAGTTCCTACAATTGTAAGTTGATTGTTATTGTTTATATTATATTTTTTCATAAGTTTGCTTTCAGTTTGATTTGGTGTTTTTAAATCAAGGATGGAAACAAGAAAGGAAAAGTGTGGCCCACTGGGAATTGAACCTCAGATTCAGTTCCCAGTGGGCCACACTTTTCCGTTCTCATTTCCATCCTTGATTTAAAAATATACCTTTCAGGGGTTAGACTGCACTAAGAGAAGTTTGTATTCCTGTTTGGTGTTTTTCAAATTCTATTAAAAAAAATCTTTAACATTTTTTTCTGGTAGCCTTTATAGCTAGTTATCACTGGCAACTGCTCCACCCTGGCTTAGAAACAGATCTGACAAATGGCCATGGTGGAAAGTGGATGCAGAGTCTGAACCTACATTCCAAATTCTAAAATATGCATAGGTTTTACCTCCGGGGTGTTACTCTGAGTTGAAATGACTGCTAAAGTGTACAAAATAGTGAGGTGTCCATCATGAAGAAAAAAATTACTATGATGAATAATTTGTTCTTACCTTCTACTGTTATTGCAATGTGAAGGCAAGAAAGAATTTAAATTTTTCTAAACAAGAAGAAAACAAGCATTTGTCAATGCTGAACGTTCACTTTCAGGTATTTGCGGTGGTGTGTGTGCTACTGGTAGTGGCTTCAGAGGAGTGAGGAGGCAGCAGTGAGAACGGTGGGTGCCGCATGGTGGAAGCTGCACCGTAAATGCAGCAAGGAGCTGGTAGTCAGGGAAGCCAGCCCAGCTGGCCTTAATGGACCAGGGAGAGAGAGAGAGAGAAGAGTGGGGGAAGGATCCACCAATAAGTAAATCTGCACCATGGGCAATGTATAAGCCTGGGAGGGGTTCATAGTAGCATGGACTGGGGAGATAGTGGGCCTGGCAGTATGAGCTGCCAATAAGCAAATCCGTACTGCAGCTAATGTATATGCCTGGGGGGGTTCAGAGGAGTGAGGACCAGGGGAGAGAGAGAGAGAGAGAGAGAGAGAGAGTGCGCTGGGTGGCATGAGCCTGGCTAATGTAGAAGCTGGGGGGGGGGGCCGGGGGCAAAGGAGTGAGGACCAGAAGGAGAGAGACTGAGGTGGGTAGCAGGAGCTGCCAATAAGTAAAGCCACACTGTGGCAAATGTATAAGCCTAGGGGGTGTTCAGAGGAGTGAGGACCGGGAAGAGAGTGTGCATCGGGCGGCATGCACTGCCAATAAGTGAAGTCACACCACGGCTAATGTAGAAGCCGGAAGGGGGCAGAGGTGTGAGGACTGGAAGGAAAGAGAGTGTGGTTGGTGGCAGGAGCTGACAATAACCATAACTCCGGCCATGTGCATTAGTGTCAACTGGAACGCGCATGGCCGGAGTTACGGCTACAGAAAGAAATGAAGTGCTGTCTCAATGGAGCAGTTCATTTCTTTTAACTACAGAGCATGCCACATCAGCAAGCAGAACTACTGTCACGACCAGAGTGCCTGGTCATTGGTCAACACTGCCAAGCCCATAGCAGTTTCAGCTGTGATTGGCTCAGCAGTGACACACTTCTGAAATGCCGTTAGTTCATTCAGGCCCTGCGCTCCCATGCCTCGTCATGTTTCTTAGTTTCGTATGGCAACGAAGGGTCCTCCGGAACGTGTGTGTCCATCCCTCTGCAGATGTGTGACCAAGTTGTCAGCATAGCCATCTTATTACCCCAGCACATATAGGTGGTAGACAACATTTTCAAATCCTCGCGAAAACATAATTTTGTGCAAGTAGAATGCCATTCCATGCCACAGGTGGAAACACACATTTTGGACAGGATTTGAAAAATGACATACAGTAAGCTCAGGTAATAAGAAAGCTAAGTTCTAAATGTGGGGTGAAGATATATAAAATTGCTATAGTTATGAGGGTGTGTACTGAAATTGCAATGAATGGGCATAACTTTGTCATTTATTAATATTTTGAACCCAAATTTTGAACATAGTCTTCTCATCGCCCCATCTCATGAAACCCCATAGATGAAAATTTGTAAATCCATGTGAAGACGCCATTCCGTGCCACATGTGTGAAAACATGTTCGGGGCAGGATGTGAAATAGTACTGCTGTATTGTTCATGAGGTGGTGTGATAAAAATAGCTATACTGAAAAACTGAAGTGGAAATATTGAAAATGACCAAAGTTACACGCGTGTGTAGAAAATTTTCAATGACCGCACGTAACTGCCATTTTTAGGATTTTTTCCACCAAATTTTTAAAATGGCCTTTTTGGGACCCCACCTCATGAACACTGCCACTACATTTCATTCACTGGTCTCAAAAGATGATTTTGCACAGCAACCATGCCCTTCTGTGCCACAGGTGCGAAAATGCATTTCGGGCAGGATGTGAAGAATGACAGCTATATTGTTCATGTGCTGGTGTGAAAAAATGGCAATGTTGAAAATCTGGAGTGAGTATATTAAAAACTGCAGAAGTTATGAGTGTGCACAGAACAATTTCAATGACTGCGTGTAACTCAGGCATTTTTTGGTATTTTAGTACCAACTTTTCAAAATGGGTTTTTTGGACCCTGCCTCATGAACAGTGGTACTGTCATTTCATAAATCGGTCCCGAAAGGTAATTCCACACAGCAACTACGAAATCACCTTTCGTAACAGAGTATCAAAATGACAATACCAATATTTGTGAGGTGGGGTCCCAAAAAGCCCATGTTGAAAATGTGGTGCAAAAATTCCTAAAAATGGCTGACATATCAACAGAAGTTAAAAACGCCATTGACATCCATTATACAGCACTTACCTTCATTCTTCAGTTTGCGGTTTGGCTTTGAAAAGTGCAGACGTGTCCCAGTCCACAGAAGATCGCAGCTGCTGACCTCCAGAGGTAAGTATGGGGTAAGGGGGTAAGGGGAGGTGGGTGCTCAGTGGGATGGTGGGGATGGGGGATGGAGACAACAGGGACGACAAGGGACCATTTTCTTTTGTACAGGTTAAAAAAAAGACACCAGGGGACTGTTTCCTTCTCTTCAGGTTTTTTTTACTAAAGATGTCGGGACACTGGGAGTGGGCTCCCCAGTATCCTAGTGTTTTTTTGGGGGGAATACATCAGGGGACACTGGGAGTGGGCTCCCCAGTGTCCTAGTGTTTTTTGGGGGGTGCACATCAGGAGACACTGGGAGTGGGCTTCCCAGTGTCCCACACTGAATGGTAGGCCACACTGTGGCTAATATGGAGGCATATGTGTGTGTGTGTGTGTGTGTGTGTCAGAGGAATGGATGGATTGGGGAGAGAGAGTATGGCAGGAGCTGCCAATAAGGAAAGCCACACCATGGCTATATTGTACAAGCCGGGGGGGGGTTCAGAAGGAGCGAGAAACAGGGAGAGAGATTCTGGCAGGAGCCTCCAACATGTAAAGCTGCACCACGGCTAATGTGGAAGCTGAAGGGGGGGGAGTGCGGTGAGTGGCACTGGCAGGAGCCACCAATAACCGTAACTCGGACATGCGCATTAGTGTTAACTCTAATGTGCATGCCTGGAGTTAACGTCTGCAGAAATAAATGAAGTGCTCTCTCATTGGAGCAGTTCATTTCTTTCAACTAGAGAACACGCCATGTCACCAAAGCAGACCTTGTGTAATGACCAGAGTGCCTGGTCATTGGTGTACACTGTCAAGCCCATTGCAGTTTCAGATGTAATTGGCTTGGCAGTGAAACACCTCTCAAATACCATATAGTCCCAAGACATTCCTTATGCAAGCGCAAGTGAATGCAAACATTACTTACCACAGTAATATTGTTTCTTCCAAGAGATCCCTCACTATGCTTACTGTTGCAGTTAGCCTGCAGTTTTGAGCTGCCCAGGAGAAGGGAATTTTATATAAATTAGGGAATGGTGGAATTAAATTCAAATCTTTGCAACGTTGTCACGCTCTATCCTGCCTTCTAACATCAGATTTATTTTGATAGCAAGGGGAGCAGTGACCACTAAGATAGCTAGACTCAACCTAAGGACAAAAATTAGAAGAAAAAATAGAAAACCCCAAAATGATTGGTCCCACTGGGACAAGATATAGCAGACTAAAGTTAAGCATCAGCAACAGTTAAATCTGATTAGAGGCAATGCAGAAGTAATGCTCAAGCAAAAATGGAAGACTGAGACAAAAACTAATTCTTGGAGAACCTTTTCCAGCTTCTGGAAGGGGAGGTAGATTGGGTATGTTAAGCATAGTGAGGGATTTGAACCTGTGCATAGTTAAGCTCGAAAGAAACAATATTACTATGGTAATGTTTCCTTTAAACCCAGGAATACCTCACTATGCTTACTGTTGCAGACTACAAAGCAGTACCTTGGGAGGCTGGGTACAGAACCTATTTAGGGAAAAGATTGTGCAAGACAACAGTGCCAAACTTGCATCCCTTCTTGACTGCACATCCAGGCACTAATGTTTTGTAAAGGTATGTGCTGTTTTCCAGGTAGCTGCTTTACAAATTTCTAGCAAGGGGACATCCCTTGCAGCTGCCGCAGAGGTGCCACGTATGGAGCGTGCCCTACGGCCTTGTGGTAGTAGTTTGCCAGCTTTGTTGTAACAGAACTGCATGCAGGAGACTATCCAGTGAGCAATAGTTCTCTTGGAGGCTGGCCTACCCTTGTCCACTTCACCATATGTGAGGAACAGCTGTGAGAGGGGAAGACCTGAGATCCTTAGTGTGGTCCAAATAGTAATTAAGTGCCCTGCTAACATCCAGGCTGTGGAGCCTCTGCTCACCAGAGCTGGCTTTTGCTGTAAAGAACACTGGAAGGGTGATGGGCTGGTTCAGGTGAAACTCAGACACCACCTTAGGGGAAATTTTCTGTAAGGCCTTAGGACTACCTTGTCCCTTTGAAAGATGGTATAATTTGGATCTGTGCAGAGGGCCTGCAACTCACACATCCTCCTGGCAGAGCTTATGACAACCAGGAACACTGTTTTCCATGTGACATACTTCAAATCAGTAGTAGCCATGGACTTAAAAGGGGAGTGCATAAGCTTAACTATGCACAGGTTCAAATCCCAAGGGGGGACTGGGTCCCTAACCAGATGATGCAGTTTCAGAAGCCCTTAAAAGAACCTCCTGAAAATAGGTGTGAAGACACCATTTTCTCCCTACCTGCTGAAACATAAGCAGGTACAGCAGCCAGGTGCATCTTAAGGGTTGAAGGCCTGAGGCCCAAGGACCGAAGGTGGACTAAGTAGTCTAGGATTGTGGACAGATTTGCTTGTAAAGGGCTGAGCTGCTTAGAGGCACACTACAGAGACAGAACCTTTTCCATTTGGAAGCACATTTTTTCCTAGTTGCTGGACTCCTGAAGACCCTGAGTGCTTTCAGGACTTCCTCAGAGAGGTGAAAGTCTCAGTACTCTAGTTCTTCAAGAACCATGCCTTGAGATGCAGTGACCTGAGATTTAGGAAGGTGATTCGCCCTGGGACATGATCAGCAGGTTGTGCCTCAGTGGGAGACGGATGAGCTACTTGATGGAGGGGCCCAAGAGGAGGGAGTACCAGACCTGTCTTGCCTGATATGGGTCCACCAGTATAATGGTGTCAGACTGGCTTCTCAGATTCACTAACACTCTCAGCAAGACAGGAAAGGGAGGGAAGGCATACAGGAAACTCTCTGACCAGTCTAGAGTTAGGGCATCCACTGGCACTGAGCCAACTGCTGGAGACCTGCAACAAAACAGGGACAGCTGGTGATTTTCCCTAGAAGCCAACAGATCTATCTCCAGTGGGCCCCACACCCTGAATGCTGTGGCCAATACCTGCTAGTTTAGGGTCCATTTGTGATGTCCCTGCTAATTCTGCTGAGGGAATCCATCAAGACATTGTCTTTCCCTGGCAGATGAACTGCTGAAAGCTGCACCTCCAGGGAGTAAGCCAGGTTCCAGATCATCATTGTTTCTGTACACAGCTTTGAGGATCTTGTGCCCCCTTGCTTGTTGATGTAGTACATGGTACTGGTATTTTCTGTCCTGACCTGGACTGACTGCCCTCTGATTTGAGGGGCAAATGACTGAAAAGCCAGGAACATTGCCCTGAGTTTCAGCAGATATATGTGCTTTTGGGATTCCTGGTGAGACCACACCCCACTTACTCTTAGGTTGGCTAGGTGAGCCCCGCCAGCCTATGAGGGAGGCATCTGTTGTTAGAACTACTGTGGGTGACCTCTGAAGGAAGGGCATGCATGCCCTGAGGTTGTCCTTCTCTTTCCACCAGTCCAGTGCTCTCAAGGGAGACTTTGTCACAGGCACCAGCCTTGAGAGAGGGTCTCGTTTTTGGGACCAGTGGGCCCTTAGATAGCACTGGATGTCTCTCACTTGAAACCTGACCCCTGCCACCAGTACTATGGAGGAGGTCATATGGCCTAACAACGCTGACCCTTGGGTGCTGTGATTGGGTTAGTGCATTTGGAGCCTCTCCTGCCCCTGCCTCTGAAGAAGCCTCTCAGCTGAGAAAAGTCATAAGGTAGGAAACCATGGGGAAAATAACTCCCACCCCTGCCTCCTCTTCCATGGGGCCTACAGGAAGCGGAGGCCTTTTCCTTTTCAGTGTTGTTTTCATAGGTGGCTTTATACTCCTCCATGTTTTTCATGTATGCCTCTGTCTTGTCACCAGATAGGGAGTTTTCTTCACAGGGAAAATCCATGACCTTCACTTGGGTGTCCTGGAACAGGTTAGTAGTCCTGATCCAGGCAAACCTTCTTAGAAATATTGCATGGGCCATGACCCTGGAGGTCGAACTCATTGTGCTTGCACTGCTAATGTGCTCAGGCGATATCCAACTCAACCTTAGGCCTCAACTCGCTAACTCATCTCTGGGGTCCCCTAGGGACCCAACATGGCATCATGCCAGAGGCCTGAGAGTCGCTCACATGAACATCTGTAGTTTGTGACCCAAGATGCATGAGGTCCAGTCCTGGGCGGAAATGTACAGGCCAGACGTGCTTGCCATCTCTGAATCCTGGTTGAAGCCCCATATTCTCCCTCTTAAAGTAGAACTAGCCAATTACCACACCATCCAAAAGGACAGCGAGGGGAAAAAAGGAGGGGGTGTCCTAATTTATGTGAGCTCCTTGCTGGAGGCCTCCCTATCCTCTATTGACCTGCCAAGCTCCTCAGGGCTTGACTCCCTCTTCATCAAAATCATACTGGGCCATGCAAAACACCTAACCGTAGTCTGCATATATAACCACCCCACCCCCCGCTGGTGGCAATATTGCCCTTCAGATCGTAGCACGCTCCCTAGCAGGGCCCTCTCCGACTGAGCTCCTGGTCCTAGGGGACTACAACCTGAGGTGCAACCCTGTCACCGAGCAAGCCTACAGGGCCTCACTCCTTGAAGCAAACCTGGCACAGGTCATAACTGAGTTCACCAGGCAAAACCTAAAGACTGGCAACCACTCCACTCTTGATTGGATCCTAGTCTCTAACCCAGCCAACATCCAAGTGGCTGGCATGATGTCCAATGTCCTGAGTGATCACTCCCCACTTTCTGCATCTGGAAAAACAGGCCCCCTAGGATTCCCCCTAGGCTCATAGCCGCCAGGAACTTCTCTCACCTCTCCGCTGATGCCTTCCAAAGCTCGCTGAGAAATGCCGTTTGTGCGCCACTAAGGCTACTAGGCAGTATTGATGAAGCTGCTCATTACTTCCAGCATACTTTCACTGCAGTGTCCAATCTCCACGCTCTGGTAAGGAAACGACGGGTGAAAGGTCAGTGTCATAGATGGATATCACACAAGCTGAAATCCCTAATGATAATCAGAGACAAAGCCTGGAAAAAGGATAGGCACTGCGCAAGCACTGCAGACCTCCACGACTATAGGTCCCTGCGGAACCAGTGCAAGAAAGTCTTGAAATCTGCCAAAAGGGAGTTCATCAAAACCCTTCAGCGGGATACCTTGTCAGACCTTAAGTCCTTTTGGACCAGTATCAATTCCCTGTTAAAAGGTATAGTAAACCTCAGCGGGGCAACGTAACCTGCAATGGGCAAACCTTAACTGACGGAGGTGAGGCTGCTGCTGCATTCAACAGCTTCTTCATGGACCTGGGCACTCTCAGAAATGGTCACCAACACCATAACCAGGGTCTCCGGGTCACTGAAATGGAAGACCCTCAGACCCCCCACTTCCATCTAAGGACCATGCACATCAAAGAAGTGCTACCCCCATCTGCAATCTTCAAAACCCACAGTTTCACCAGGACCCGATCGACTGGACCCTCGCCTGCTCAAGGCTGCTGCCCCTGCCATAGCCTTACCTGTCACCCTGCTAATAAACAGATCCCTGAAGGAGGGCGTAGTCCCCAAAACCTGGATGCAGGCCCATGTGGTCCAAATCCACAAGGGTGGATCCAGAGATACAATCGGCCACTACAGACTCATCTCTATCCTTTGCCACCTTGCAAAGATCCAGGGGCAGCTCGTGTATGGTCAACTAAGGGATTACCTTGAAGCCAACTGGCTCATGGCCCCGACACAACACGGCTTCCGATAAAAGCATGGGACTAATACAGCCCTCATCAGGTTCACCTCTGATGTCCTGGTGTCCTTGAACAAGGGCACCCCCATGGGGTCAGTCTTTATAGATCTGATGAAGGCCTTCGACCTGGTAGACCACCCACTCTTGCTAGCCAAGCTGAGTACATTTGGACTGGATCAACACTCTCTGAACTGGTTCCACAACTACCTGACTGGCTGCTCCCAGCAGGTCAAATGGAGAGGTGCAACCTCCAACCCTCTACCTTTAAATGAGGGGGCACCTCAAGGATCCATCCTAGGCCCTCTCCTGCTATCCCTGTTTGTCAACTACCTCCAGTACCACTGTGGCAGCAGCTCCATGGTGCAGTATTCTGATGATGCAGTACTCTACAGAACTGCATCACACCTGGACGATCTTGGACCCCTGCTCCAGTCAGACTTCATCCATGCAGAAAATTTGCTGGTTGAGAATTATCTGGTCCTTAACCCAAACAAGACCAAAGCACTCCTGTTTGGTCCAAAATCCTTGGTTCGCTCCCAGCCACATCTTCTGCCATTGGTCACTATGACTGACTCTATAATCGAGGTGGTCCAATCCTTCAGATACCTGCGTCTTACTCTAGACCAGGGACTCACCCTAAAGCCTCACATGGATCTGGTGACAAAAAACATCCACCAAAAGCTCGGGCTGTTCTACCGTCTAAGTGCCAACATGATACCTGAGACAAGACTGACAATCTCTGAGTGTCCTCCTTCCTACTCTTACCTATGCAGCCTCAACCCTTCTCGGCATTGCAGAGCTTGACCAGGGCAGACTGCAGACCTTGTACCACAAAATCACGCGATTCACCACAAAAAAACATTCAAAAACCCACCACTGTGAAGCCCTTGCATCACTCAAATGGCCCACCCTGAACCTTAGGCTCCAGTACCCCCTGTTCGGGCTACTTGCCCCAAAGTGGTCCAGCAGGCCTCTCCGCACTTCAGGCAAAACACTACTACAATTGCCCAGGACCAGATCCGCAGCAGGCAGTAAATCCTTTGCCCATATAGCCCCTACACTGTGGAATAAGCTCCCCTGTCAACTCCAGGAAGCCCCCTCCCTAGTGACTTTTCAGACAGAACTACGCGCTCACCTCCTAAACCACAGCTCCTTCGCTTGTCCTGAAGGATAACTAATCCCGCCCCCTGTAGTTGGGCTACAAAAAGCCTAACTGGCATTAAGCTGCCACTGTTGAATTTGTGTATAAAACCAATCTTTACCAATGTAACCCCGTACCTGATGTCCTATACTGAATTGCTTGTATATTGTGTTGTACTACCTGACTATACTTCTACAACCTCTCATATGCTAACCTTACCATATGTCTTTACACTGTACTGCTTATGTTCTGTATGGTAGTGTTTATATAGTTAGTTGTACTGCTTGTTTATAATGCTTGTTTGGTCTATTGTACTATGTGTTTATACTTCTCAACCTATTGCCCTAAGCTTAGCAGGTATCACTGCTGTTGTGCTGCACTGCCTTCTGTTATGAAAATTGTACACTACCATTGAATTTTCTGTATGCAATGTCCTACCCTGCATTATCTGATTGTACCTGCTCAGTTCTATGTAACTAACTCTGGGTCGCCTCTGGAAAAGGGACCTTCGGGGCCCAGTGGGCTTACCCAGTTACCAAAATGCAATAAATAAATATGAAACTGGTAATTAGTTGCATCCAAGGCTGATTTTGCAGTACTTGCTAAATCCTGTGCCAGATCCCCAGAAGCTTTCTCATTCATGGGCAGGACAGAACTCCAGAGAGCTTTCTGGTACTGGGAGGTATAAGCCATATAGGCCACCTGCCTTGGCAGTAGGGAAGCAGAAGTATAAACTTTCTTCCCCGTACTATCCAGCTTTAGGGCATCTTTGTCCAGAGGCTGGGTAGACAGGGGAACCTTTGCCGTATTACAGGCCACAGCCTGCACTACCCCTTTATTGTCAGGGTGGGAACAGAGGTACTCAGCATCTTGCTTGTCGAACTGGTACTTCTTTTCAGTCTTTTTGTTGGTGCCAAGGGTTAAGGTAGGAGTCTGTAACAACCTACAGGTTGCCTTCTTAAGAGGTTTATGGACCAGAAGGAACAACCTCTTAGTTGGGGTTAGACCCATCATGTCCAAGAGCCCTACCTTATCCTCATGCTCCACAGTCTCCTGGGTGAAGAGATTGAGGGAGTTCACCATCTGCCTTACAAAAGCAAAATGTGAGGAACAGTTGTCCTAGCCCTGGGGAGGAGAACCAAACTCCTGCTCAGGAAAACCATCAGGCTCTATGAGCTCCCCTTCCTCATCCTCCTCATCATAGTAGAACTCGTCCCCTTGATCCTCCAGGACCAGGGAGGGAGGGAACTGGAACTGGAGGGGGAACCGGCATGCCCATAAGTGACCCCATGGCTTGAAAGGCCTGGAGGAGCTGCATTGCCATAGCCATGTCCTCCATAGAGGGCATTCAGTTTTGTCCACTGACAGCTCCTTTCCTTCTTCAGGAGGAGGGGCAGTGACCTGCTTTTCTTTTTTTTTTTCTTAGCAGGAACTGATTCCGGAACCTGCTCTAAGGGCCTTTTGTGTTTACTTATATCAGGGTTCCCTCATTCAGGAACCCTGGACTCTGAGGCATCATTATCAGGCTTTCCCTTCTGTTTGCTATGTAAGGATGGGCCCTCATCAGTGTGCTTAAGTGACATAGAGGTAAACTGAGAAGCCATTAGGTCTTCTCATTTTTAGGGCAAAACTTAACGCAGAACTCACAGTCTGAGAAAAGGTGGTCAGGACCCAGGCACCTTAAACATAACTCGTGGCAGTCCACCTTAGCCAGGAGGCTGCAACACTTGGCACAGTCTTTAAAAGGTCCTGTTTTCTTTTTGGGCTTGTCGGACATGCCAATCACGACAGGACCCACCAGAAAAACGGTTCCCAACAACAGAAAACAGAGATTGTGGTTCAGTTCCTAAGAAAAATTGAACCATTAATGAAAAACTTTTTTTTTTCCTTAAATAGAAAATAGAAATAGAAAACACCAAATGTGCCTTGGTTCCTGGAGACCCAGGGAACCAAAGCAAAAACAGCCACAAATCATCTGAAAGGGGTCAATAAATGAAGTATTTAAAAGGAAAATATATGTAGTTAGAGCAGTTAAAAATAGGAAAAAGTGCAAAGAAAAAGGATTTTTCTTCGGTTCCTGGGAACTGCTGGTGAACCAAAAAATACCGCTACAAAGTAGCAAAGCACCGAAAATTAAACTAAACTATGCAGAGATTCAAACTAAATAAAATGTACTGAGAAAAAAATAAGAAAAGAGCAAAAACCATTAGAAACTGGAAGTTAGATGAAGTGAGCTCTTCGGTGCGACTTCTTCCTCATGTGGAAAAATAAATCTGACATTAGAGGGCAGGATGGATTGTGACCAACAGGGCAGAGATTTGAATTTCATTCCATTATTCCCTAATTTACATATAATTCCACTCTCTGGGGCAGCTCAGACCAGCAGGCTGACTGCAGCAGTAAGCATAGTGAAGGATTCCTGGGTATTGAACTGAAGATTTTTGCAGTTTTCATGACTCAGTTGTCATACTTTTATTTATTTATTTTTTTTTTTAATTTTATTCAGGTCGCGGATTACAATTGCAAATGGGTCATGATTATAAAAAAGCAATAGAAACTTTTCTCGTTTAAATGTAAACTGAGACTCTTAAATTGAGATTCTTATTAATATTTATTAAAAAAAAAATAAATAAATAATGCAGCCAGGTCAGTGATGTGGAGGGCTGAGGTGCTGAGCTGCTTATCTCCTGCCATGCCGGTGACCTGGGTTTGGAAACAGATCAGATTGAGCATCCACAGGCAGCTCTCCTCCTTCATGGAGGGAGGACAGTATAAGTCAGTGCTTGATTGATGGCAGGCAGCTGCCTCTCTTACAGGCAGGTGCAGGCATTCTAATATGTACAGCGTCTTCACATTGCACGCCCACGCCATTGCATGTATGCCAGCCTTGGGGATAAGGACCAAAAAAAGAAAGAAAAGTGGTTGTGTATTAAGGAAGCCCCAGCCACCTTCCTCAACCCATGCCATTACCTCATGCCCTGCCGACCAGATCCAAACTCTGGGAGGGTGGGGAGGAGGTCCATCCCTCCCCTGACTCCACCATGGGGGGGGAGGTAAGCCATAGGGGACAAGGTAGGTAAGACCTGGGGAGATGGTGGCCAGTTGAGGGAAGGGAGTAGGAGCTGAAGAATCAGCCAGCACCCCGGCCAGACGAAATAGCTTTATAGAAAAAAAAGCAAAACTATTTATTAATAATTGAAAAAATGTATCAAAATAGCTAATCTATGCTGTCCTGACTACATGCATGTATTAGAAAATATATCAAGTTTCAGGCCCTAACAGTGCCAAAATTAGCCTTTTACATATACATATGTAACATGTCCCTCTCAGCCTTCTTTTCCCCAGACTGCCTCCTGTCTCTGCTCACATCTTTAGTCTTCCAACCCCCTGATCTTTTTGGTGGCCCTGCTTTGCATGCTTCCGACTATCTCTGTGTCTTTTTTGCATTCCAGAGTCTAGAACTCTAGGCAGTACTCCTGGAGGAGCCTGACCAGGGCCCTGTAAAGTGGCAACATTTCTTCCCCTTCTGTGCTAATCACCCACCCCCCTTTTGCCAGCCTTGTTGACAGTAGCTGCGCACTGCTCATCATGCTTTAGCCCCATAGCTGTGCACTGCTCGTCATGCTTTAGCCCTGTAGCTGTGCACTGCTGGTCATGCTTTAGCCCCATAGCTGCGCACTGCTCATCATGCTTTAGCCCCATAACTGTGCACTGCTGGTCATGCTTTAGCCCCATAGCTGTGCACTGCTCGTCATGCTTTAGCCCGGTAGCTGTGCACTGTTGGTCATGCTTTAGCCCCATAGCTGCGCACTGCTCATCATGATTTAGCCCCATAGCTGTGCACTGCTGGTCATGCTTTAGCCCCATAGCTGTGCACTGCTCATCATGCTTTAGCCCTGTAGCTGTGCACTGCTGGTCATGCTTTAGCCCCATAGCTGCGCACTGCTCATCATGATTTAGCCCCATAGCTGCGCACTGCTGGTCATGCTTTAGCCCCATAGCTGCGCACTGCTCATTATGCTTTAGCCCCATAGTTGTGCACTGCTGGTCATGCTTTAGCCCCATAGCTGCGCACTGCTCGTCATGCTTTAGCCCCATAGCTGCGCACTGCTCATCATGCTTTAGCCCCGTAGCTGTGCACTGCTGGTCATGCTTTAGCCCCATAGCTGCGCACTACTCATCATGCTTTAGCCCCATAGCTGCGAACTGCTCGTCATGCTTTAGCACAGTAGCTGTGCACTGCTCGTCATACTTTAGCCCCTTAGCTGCGCACTGCTTGTCATGCTTTAATGCCATAGCTGCGCACTGCTGATCATGCTTTAACCCCATAGCTGCACAATGCTGGTCATGCTTTAGCCCCATAGCAGCACACTGCTCGTCATGTTTTAGCCCTGTAGCTGCACACTGCTTGTCATGCTTTAGCCCCATAGCTGCACACTGCTTGTCATGCTTTAATGCCATAGCTGCGCACTGCTGATCATGCTTTAACCCCATAGCTGCACAATGCTGGTCATGCTTTAGCTCCATAGCAGCACACTGCTCGTCATGCTTTTGCCCCATAGCAGCACACTGCTCGTCATGTTTTAGCCCCGTAGCTGCACACTGCTCATCATGCTTTAGCCCCGTAGCTGCACACTGCTCATCATGCTTTAACCCCATAGCTGCGCACTGCTTGTCATGCTTTAGCCCCATAGCTGCACACTGCTCGTCATGCTTTAACTCCATAGCTGCACACTGGTGGTCATGCTTTAGCCCCTTGTTTGTTATGACTCCTGGGTCTTTTTCCCCTTCCTCATAAGCAAGAGGAGCCCCACACAGTGTGTTGGGCCTACCTCTGTTTTTCTTTCCCAGGGGTAGCACCTTGCATTTTGCTGCATGGAATCTAAGACCCCAGGAATCTGGCCAGACCCCCCAGTTTGTTCTGGTCCTCCTGAAGTTTGTCCTCATCCTCAGGGGAGTCTGTGACCCTGACCAGCTTAGTGTCATTGATGAATGTAAACAGTCTGCGGGGGACTGTGGCTTCCAGATGATTGATGAAAATGCTGAACAGCAGTGGTCCCAGCACCAGTCTCTAAGGGACACCACTGAGTACGTAACCCCACTGTACTCAGAGCATGGCCCATCCATTACAACCCTCTGTTTCCTGTACCCATGCACGTTAGTAATCCACCATTTATATACATTGTACATACCACACTGGGGTATGTTGACCACATGTGCCACAGTGTCAATAGGTTTGCTGAAGTTCAAATAGACTACACCTGTGACTTTGCCCCTTTCCACCACCGTCCTTTAAAAAGATGATCATGTTAGTTTGGCATGATTAGACCATCATAAGGCCATGCTGAGAGGGAGTGAATCAGAACCTCAGCCTCAATTACGTGATTCATTGTTCTAGCTTCATCTTTCTAAAGATAATCTTTTTGAAAAGAGTTAACGTTATCACTATTTGCCAATAACCTTTTAAGACTATTGATAGCAAAGTATCGAAAAACTGAAAACTGTATCACTAACTATTCTGTTTTGCCCTGACTTTGAGTTGTTCAGATATTTCAGAACGTTGCCAAAAATCAAAAAAGTGATCATTCCATGAATTGCTACAGTCAAGTATTTATTTAATGAATTTGAAAATTGGTAACCAGGAAGTGCACTTTGAGCTGAGACCCATTTCCAGGTGTGACCTAAGGGATGGGTTACAAGGAATAAAACACAATAAAAATGATAATGAATAAATAATTTGGGCCAAAGTACAGTATGCTGTGGCTAGAGCAAATACTGTGTAAAATTAAAAGGCATAGAGCAGACCGTGCAAAAAAACAACATACAGTACATTGCAAACATAAACCGTGGGTAAACCAGGATCAGTGCAAATTCAAAACAGAGATAGGAATGACATAAACACACAAAAAGACATTCTGTGCAAAATTCAGCATGGTGGATGAGGTGAATCTGCAGAAAGGCACTGTGCAGAAACACAAAAACTGAGCATGCTGTGATACAGTGGCAGACAAACCGAGCAGTGGGACATTGTGCAAAATTTGAAGTTTGATAGCTGGGAATAATCATGCAAAAAGCTACCCTTGAGCAGTAAAAAAACACAAGGACAGGTTGAGGCAAAGAGAAGGCTAATGACAGGTGCTATAAGGAAGGAACTACTGTAAATGTGCCCTTAGAAGCCATTTTAAGTGTCAGGTACTGCATGACAGGGAAGTATGTGGAAGATACTAGTGGTATATCACATACCATAAAGAGCCACACCCTTTTTCTGGTTGTTGCAACCCCCATGAGCACTATGACAGAATTCCATTTCAGCCTGGTAACTCACAACAAAGTTCTCAAACTTCTAAAACAACTCAAGCAGAAGGTTCTGCTGGATAAGATAAGACAAGATAAGCTTGACGCAGAACTACTAAAGTTGGCTGCTCCCGTCATTGCATCCCCGTTTGTACTAATACACAAGAGAGGCCCTAAAGAAGTGGTTGAAAATTACTGACCTAACTCTCTCTCCTCTGCTCACTTGCCAAAGTACAGGAGAGATTAGTATATAACCCAATTCAGGACTATGTGGAGCCCGGCAACGATTATACATGCCTTTGTCACTATGACATTAGATTACTGTAACACTCTATACCTGGGGTTATCTGGAGGTTTGCTGCATTGACTGCAGCTGGTGCAGAATGCCATGGCCCAGATGTTGGTGGGCCTCCTCTTCTAGGGATCACATCACTCTGGTTCTACACGCTTTGCACTGACTGCTGGGTATCTGATTACTTAACTAACATGATACAGTTAGTAAAATGGAAGGGTGCCCAATCAAGTTTGCATCCAATTACTGATGGTGTCCCACAAGGCTCCATCCTTGATCCCCTTCTATTCTCCCTCTTTGTTAATGACATGCTGAAAAACTGTGGTGATGTAAACCTATTGCTCTATACTGATGATGCTGTATTCTGTAGAAGCTTCAAGAGATAAACAATGTGAACGGTCACTTTCAGAAGACTTTAGAGAGCTGGAAGCATGGTTCACAAGCAACAATTAGTCCTAAATGTGAAAAAGGGCTATCCTGTTTTGCTCTAGGCACGTAGGTACAGTCAGAACCTTCTAGCTATTAATACACTTCTTGGGTCTCCTATCCATGTAGTGGAGTCCATAAAATATTTGGGGGTGCATCTGAACCAAGAACTGACACTAAAACTCCATGTAGAACAATTAACAAAATCTCTGTGTAACCACCCAGTCCCTTGTGGTTATTAGAATCTCATTAGTACTAGTCTATAGGCAGGTGAAAATGCAACTGGTAAGGAGCTTATTAAGGGGCTTCTTACACAATGACATTATTGTTTACTCAGCTAGTCTGAGTGGGGATGATTATATAGTTTAGAACTCTCACAGCAGCATAACCATTTTTGAGTCAGCTGATCAGGGGTAGTTTAGAATATTCTGTTAGTCTGAATTTGGAAGTCAGAGTGGCAGGAGGTCTGCCAGTTGGGGTTCTGTCACAGACAGCCCTATGTTTCTCACCCTAGTTTGGATTAAATCTGTATTAGCCAGTGAAGTGGTGGAGACCATCTTTAGCATCTTCAGCAGCATCCTTGATTTTCACTCCAGGGGGAGTGAAAGGGACTGCAAGTTCAGCGGATCCAAGAGGCAATCCCCTGAAGGTCCTAGACCTAGAGTGTTCACAGCTGCCTTTGAGAAGGACATTGTGTGAGAATTTCTGACAAGCTGCCATGGAAAAAGGTGCTTTCTGCATTGTTTCCGTGCCTAACAAATATGTGAGCACAGATGCAGAAACTGTCTCAGGGACTTGGCTGAGGTGTTTGTGCCCTACATAAGGCTAGGTCACACTTGTCAGGACCCCCTCATACACTTCAGTGTCAAATTAAAGTTTAAAGTTTGAGTCTTTAGCAATTCAGTGGGGATTGGAGGCTCTTTTGGTGTAACCCTGAAGGAATGGCAGAGACTGTCAGTTGGGGCAAAGGGTGGGAGAAACACCATTTGGAGTCTACAAGGCAGGGCTAACTGGTTTGTTGATGAGTGCCAGGTTACCCTGGGCAAAGCCCATTGCTGCAGGAGGATGTTTTTTAAGGTGTGTGGCAACAGTCCACAAGCATACACCTGTCGGAACAAAGATGTTCTGAGTCTGTGGCAACAGTCCACAAGCATACACTCTTGGTAAAAGGAAATGTTTCGGGTGTGTGGTAACAGTCCACAAGTATACACCATAGGAAAGAGAAAGGAAATGTTTTTTGTGGAAAACTAAAGTCTGCTTAGCAAATGCCTACAAGTGAACATGTACCAGAAATTGCAAATGACAGACCTATGGGGGTCCACCCATGCTTTAATGCTCTAGAGAATAAATCAATACTGTAAAATCCCAGCTGCTGCATTGGACATTCTGAGCATTACATAGAAACATAGAAACATAGACTTTGATGGCAGATAAGGACCGCTTGGCCCATCTAGTCTGCCCATTTCCCTACCTAGAGGATAGGCCGCAGAGCCTAGTTAACCAACAGCCTATTTCTTCCTACCCCCACAAGAATTGCCTTATGTCTGTCCCATGCATTCTTGAATTCTCCCACAGTTTTAGACCCCACAACCTCCTCAGGAAGGCTGTTCCATGCATCCACTACCCTCTCACTACCCTTGCTTCTGTGTGGAGTTAATGGGGCCCCCCTCATCAGTCAGGTCTAGCATACGTCTAGCATCCTCTCCCCTGGATCTGGTTGTATTTACAAAGGTTCATTTTGGAAACTGTACCTCCACTCCCCTTTCTTTAGATAAGGAGCCTGGAATACAGTCTAAAGCTAGGAGTGGTACCAATCTGAGTATTTCTGCCAAAAGTAAATGGTTTGCCATATGTGGGTACTAGTTCTTTTAATGGGGGGTGCCAACTTGCCAAAAGTGGCGTGGGGGTTACATCTGCTCCACAGAATTGGGCTGCTCTACTGCCTTAGTACTTTCCTCACCAAAGAATCTAGACTAGCGGTTGCTAATTGCACACTTCTCTCTGAATGGTGCCCCGATCCACAGAACTGTCAGGATTTCTGAAATGCAGAAACTCAAAATGTTGTACCACAGAACTGGTCATTTTGCTGCTGGGTCACCACGCAGACAGCATCATTGCAGTGTTCTAAAATTACTCAACTGGCCCACACTAGAGGGTAGACTAGAATCCTGCTCAGGTTGGCATTTTATAAAAGGCTGTACCCTACCTAGTTTGAGGAATGCGCTGATTATTAAGCCTCAGAGAAGGACTCTCCAGTCCTCAGAAAATACACTTCTAGAAGTTCCTAGGGTGAGATCTAACATAGGGCAAGAGTCCTTTGCAACTATTGCTCCATCCTTATGGAACAACCTCCCGCCCTCACTTCAAGATTGCTCCTTCCATGGGGGCTTTAAGAAAGGACTAAAGATCTCATTACTGGAGTATAACTATCTGCCATCACTGAGATGGTCTTTCCCCCTAAAAGTGATCTTCTTGCCAATGTCAGCACTTGTCTTATGACTACTACTGTATGTATCTTGCCTACTCAGTTGGCTGCTTGCAGGATTTGCCTGACCTTTGTTGAACTGCATGTTTGTCTACACCATTGTAGAACGTAGAATGTATGTAGCTTTGCTTTTGTGTCAGGGATGTCAATAACCCAATGTAATTTCAATTATGTCTGAACGTATAAAGCTTGTGTTATGCATCAATGTGATTAAACCTGGGTCACCCCTGAAAAAGGGACACTTCGTCTCAGTGGGCCTACTTGGTCAACATAATTCAATAAATAAATAAGTTACTTGCTCTTTAAGAGAGATTTGATACAATCAGTTACAGAATACTTTTTGAGAACCCTTTGGCCTCTCTGACGTGGCTCTAAAATGCTTTCACAGCTATTATTTGAGATGTTGGTGTATGTCTGACCAGTGTCCCATCAGTGTGGAGGTTCCACAGGTCTCAATATTTGTCTCTGCACCCTTGGTGGAATACACAAATGACCTCCTTTTCACATGTGCTAAGTCTGATCTTTATAAGTACACAGATGGCACTATTTTTTAAACCAATAAATCTTCAGACAGCAAAGAAAAGAACCTTTACTCATCTGCTAAAAATGGCTCAGTGCTCACCAGTTCTGTCTTAATCTGAACAAAACACAGCAAAGCAAATTCTGCATGCTACCATGCTAACCTAATGTTTTGTCTCTATTTCTGTACTCTGGAGAGTCCAGTTTATAAGATATTTAGATGTATCTGGACAGTGGTCTGTTATATAATGTGCTCATCATCGCACTTCAGGTGTATATAGTCAGGTGGTTCCATTTCTACCTTTCTAACTGGCACTAGTCGGTCTAGGTCGATGATGCCTTATCCTCCCCCTGCCCATCAGGTCTGATGTTCCCCCAGGGCTTCATTCTTGGCTCCATACTCTTTTCTACTTTTGTAAATGATCTCTCCTCAGTATATGTTTGTTCGTACATCCACATATATATTGACTACTCAATACTTTTTATTTCCGCGAAGCTTTGACAACATCTAATGCTAGTTCTGCTCAAGTCAGCTCTCACTTAATGCCAAAAAGAAACAGAATTTGTTGGCAAAAAAAGGCCACTTAGCCCACCCAGTCTGCCCAGAGCAAACTGGCAGTATAGATTAGAGTAATGACCTGTGAATGAGCTTGGTACATCCAGCAGAGCTGGGTTTGATTTCCACAACCTCCACTTGCATATCATGCGACTCTGAGCAAGTCAGTTAACCTCACCAGCGCTCCTGGGTCGCCCTTGAAAACAGGCACTTGAGCCTAGTGGGCCTTACCTGATTACCAAAGAATAAAGCAAACAAACAAACAAAAAAAAGATTGTATCAATGAACTTTGGCAAATAGCAGAGAGAAGCTAGGCTCTAACACACACCAATCTTCAGGACTCTAAATGGTGCCCAGTTTGAATCTGTACCATACTGTAAGAATCTTTATGTGTGGCTGGACCAGCTCCTCAGCTTCACTACCTTCACTGGCGCCATGCGTAACAAGGTCTATCTCAAACTATGCATGCTGTACTGAAAAAAAAAAAACAAACCTGTCTGCCACTTCTAATCCGTTGCGATGTTATCCTCAAAATGATCTTGCCAGTGTTTGACTAGGCTGATGTGGTTTACACTGCTGTCTCCAAATCCACTCCACTGCTGCACAGCATTTAGTTATTTTTCTGTTTTTTTGGTGCCTCCCACTGCTGGGCTTCTGCCTGGTCACAAACCCCTTGGCTGCGGCTCCCACATTAGACACCCTCTTGGTACCCCCTGGCTTGCCCCCCAGGGTGGGGTAGTGGCACCTGGCCCAAGGGTGCCGCGAATGACAGGATAGGGTGGGAGTCAGCCTGGGAGCTGATAGCAGCTGGGGGCAGGTGTCATGGAGGCAGTGGGTAGGCTTAGCTTTTACCCCCTGTAGGCAGGGGCTGGAACATGCAATGACACCAGCGTCCATCCCGCGCCCTGAAGCCTTGCTGGTGCCGGTCACTGCAGTACCCCTGGCCTCCATCAGGGGTCCCTCGAGCACTGGTCACATACCACACCTTCCCCCTGGAGAAGAAGAGCAGTCCGTGGGATGTTTGATCCTTCTCCTCCGGCCGGCCCTCCAATGACCCAGGTCCGTTTCCGAACTTGGGTCGCCAGTGTCACAAGCAGAAATCCAACCGCTGCACCGACAGGCCAGCTGCTGCACAGCATTTAGAAAGACTCAGTTTTGGTGAGAGGCCAAAAAGAAGTGTGTGGAAATGACACTGGAATGCTGAGACAAAAAAGGAGTGTTTGTATCTGCTGTTGGCATGAGGTCTGCAGTGTAGGAGAAACCCAAAAGTAAAAAAATACATAAAAGTAGCACACTCAGAGACTTAATAGTGAAAAGTGGTGCAGTATATTTATTAGTAATCCATTGCAGACTAATAAAATGAGGTATGGCTGGTGCCAACAAGGCTGTCCTTGCTTTTTTATATTATTACCCTTATTTGGATCTCCCAAGAGCTCACAGCTTGTATGAATGCCCGTGACTCAGCATGGCGAGCCTTCAAAGCCTCAGCCCTACCTCAGGACCTCTCCCACTACTGGTATCTGCGCAACATGTGTACTAGAGCAACTCGGCTAGCTAAAGCAGAGTACTTTAGATCCTCCCTCTAATATAATCTTAATAGCCCCTCCAAATTCTGGAAGGTCATGCACTCCCTCTTCTCACCCTCAGCGGCCAAGACCTCGCCTCTCCTAAGTGTAATCAGCTCCACACTCTAGGATCCTATCTCAGTCGCTGCTGAGTTTAACTTATATTTCTCCACCTGTGCTTCCACGCTCCTTTCCTCCTTACCCCTCATGTCACCATCTCCAACATCTACAGGGCAAAAAGTACCTCAAAATACAGGTATTTTCTCCTTCAGGGAAATCTCTCCGGATGAAGCTCTAGAAGCCCTGCTAACATTAAGCCCCTCAGATGGGAATTCCCCGGATGGACTAGACCCCAAACTTCTGTTCCTCTCGGCCTCTGCCATAGCTACCCCTTTGCCTACCTTCTAAATCTATCCTTCACCACTGCATCTGTCCCTCTGTCCTGGAAGCACACCATTGTCATCCCTCTCCACAAAGGGGGCAACTCATGCTCCACCTCAAACTATCGGCCAGTCTCCCTCCTCCCTGCTCTGGCGAAGCTGCAAGAACACCTAGTGCTTATCCAGCTAACCTTCTATCTCACTGACTCAAATTTCTTCACACACTACCAGTCCAGATTCAGGAAAAATCACTTCACTGCCTCCTCTTTACTAAGGCTCACTGACACCATCCAATCAGGAATGGATAGAGGTCTCATCACCTCTGCCATTTTCATCGATCTGGTCAAAGCCTTCAATACAGTCTCCCACGCTCTGTTACTATCTAGCCTCTCTGACTCTGGCCTCTCCACATCTGCTACTGCCTGGTTCAGTGCCCATCTTACAGACCGCACTCAATCTGTCATGATTACGGATGCCATATCTCCTCACCTCCCCATGTCCACCGGGGTCCCACAAGGATCGGTGCTTGGGCCTATCCTATTCTCTATTTTTCTAAACAACCTGCCCCAAACTTGTTCTGCCTCCTTGATCCACATGTATGCTGACAATACTGTCCTATTTTCTTCTGGCTTCTCCCCAGCCTCAGTTGTCTCTACCTTCCAGGCGGATTTTAACAAAGTCCAGCTCTGGTTCAGCTCTAACCAGTTCACTCTAAATGCTAAAAAAAACTGTAACTATGACTTTTGGTACATTTCAAATGACTAGCCAGGCTCCCCTCCCTTCCACTTTTCCACACCCTTGATAGGTCAGAGCTGGAGGACGTCACCTCCGTCTGGTATCTTGGAGTTTGGCTTGACCGCTACCTCACCTTCGCAGTCCATGCTGACTCTATACTAACAAAACTCGGCCCCAAGCTGAGAGCTTTATATCGGAACCATTCTAGCCTTTCCTATCCGGTCCGTTGTGAGCTTATCCAGAAGATGATACTTCCCTCCTTCGATTATTGTGATATTATTTACAGTGCCCCCCCACAAGTCAGTTTTATCCAAACTGGATACCCTTTTTAATGCTTACAGCCGGTTCACTCTTGACACGCCTCCTCGCACCCACCGCAGCGAGCTATACCACTCCCTTGCCCTCCCCTCCCTTGAGAACCGCCACCTAATACACTGTGCCAAGTTTATCTCGAAGAACTGGTTTGGTACCCTCCCAGTATATCTGACCTCCGTACTATCACCCCCTCTTGCACCCACCTATGCTCTGAGGTCCCTAGACTCCCAGCTCCTGTTAGTCCCCAGATGTCGGACCCAAGCTGGCCAGGTTGCCTTCTCTCACCACTTCCCTCAACTCTGGAACTCTTTCCCCTCTGAAATTAGCCACTCTTCCTCTATCCGCTCACTATCCTATGCCCTTGCCAACCACTGCTCAGTAAACTGCTCCTACAGCTAACTGTCCAATCTAGTCTACCTCAGACACGCCTATATTTTTTTCTCCCAGTAGGCCCAATGGTGCTACTTTGCTAACCATGCCCAACTACTGCACTTGTTCCCAACTTTTAAGCTAGCTAGCTTGCACCTACCCCTATCTCATTATATACCACAACTCAATACCTTAGCAGGATTTCCTCATTGTATTTGTTACTCTTGAATATTAGGGTATATGTATTAATCCAGACTCACCTATTCCTGTCAAACATATGCAGCTGTATTATCTAATTACATGTTTTCAAGGTATAAAGCATGACTTCCCCATGGTTTTTTTCCAATTGTTTAACCAGGTGAGACACACTAAGCTGAAAGCTTGTTTACAAGTGCAAGCTGGGAGCACAGGGAAGTTAAGTGACTTGCTCAGGGTCACACAGTATGCAAGTGGGGACTGTGGGAGTCAAACCCAGGTCTCCAGATTTGCAGCTCAGAGCCTTAAACCACTGCGCTATACTGCCTCCAACTCATGTAATTGCTACTATACTATAAGTAAGGGTAAATTGTCATATACGCCCAGCTATTTCTGTCAAATGTTTTCAACTGTATTGAAATTGTACGTATATATGTCAGGACCTGGACTACCCTTGTCCTCTTCCCCACTGTACCCTTCCCCCAGGTTGCACCAGGAGACGAGCAGTTCTTGCTCAGTGTGCTTTTCCTGGTGAAACAATTTCAATAGATAAATACATTTAATTTTGTAGCAGGCCTTACTCTCTCACTACTCGCACTGTTAAAGTTGTAGTCATATGAAGATCACGGCCAACATCAGTTCTACAGATCTTTTGTGCACAGTTCCCATATGGAGAGCACTGACACAGCAGTACCGCTTTTCAGTAATGCTCTCTACACTGTACACAGGGCGTTAAGTCCGCCAAACACCTTGGTTAATCATCATGCTAGCTGCAGCACTAAAGTCGGTGACAAGGAGGTGGCTTTTGAATGATCCCCCTATTATCCAGGAGTGGGTTCAGCAGATGGAGGCATTGCACAGAATGGAGAAATTTACCTGTGACCTAAGACAGCAAACCTCAATATACCAAAATAGATGGACGAGATGGCTACTCTATGAAGGGGTACAGCACCTAGATTAGCTAAACTGAGTTGAATTAACTTACACTGCTATCTTTTAAAAGAAATATGTCTAAAAGAAATGTGTAAGATTTTGACTCAATGATTTAAGTATGCATAGAGTCCTCACTAAAAGACAACTGAATGAATAGCCGTTCGGAGATGATAGATAATGTAAGGACGTCCTAATCGATAGATTCTTTGGTAAATCCTGGCACAGTACTTTTATTTGGTATTTCAACTTAATATTTTTAATTTAGGTTATGGAAACTTATTTGGTTTTAACATAAATATAGGTAAAATATTTTAACATACCTGTATAAGATAAGTTACAGAGAGTGTAAGTTTATGTTTTTAAATAGAAACATAGTGGTTTAAAGACACTGTTTGAGATAAGATAACAGAAAAATGCTACATGGCAGATGCAGAGACAGAGAGTTGTTTCCTAAAATATAAAACTGGAAAGGGGAAATGACTCTTTAGAATCTACTGTACAGTACTGGAAGAGTGCCATGTTTAATGTTTGTATACAGATGTGAACTATGTGAATGGATGGAAACAACAATAAATAAACTTGAAGTATAAAAAATAAATAAATAAGTCCGCCAAACACCAGGCAATTGGTTTCATCCCCCCAGCACCAAACTCACTTATAGCCCCCTTCCTTCCATGTCACCATGTTTATTTTTATTCTGTGATGGTCTGGGTTAGACACCGGACCTGTCAGGTAGTTAGAGGGAGAGGGCCAGATTTGTTTTTTGTTCCTCATGGGTAAGGTTGGGCATCAGACCCATCGGGTAGTTTTGCGAAGGGAGACAGATTTTATTTTATTCCCTGACAAGCTGGGTTTAGCCCTGGATTCATCAGGTAGTTGGGTGGAGAAGGGGGGACAGCTTTTTTTAAATTCTCTGACAGATTGTGTTGGGCACTGGACCCATCAGGTAGTTTGCGGGATGGGGGATGGATTTTGTTTTATTCCTTGATGGGCCAGGCTGTCACCGGACCATTCTGCTGTGCAGCAGGCTGAGCTGGAGCATACATGGCAGTGGTAGGAGCTGCAGGGTGGCATGAGCCCCAAGCCTCCCATACAGTGTTTGAGCCCCTCACTGTGACCTGAGTGGGTGGGCATAGGGAGAGAAGTGTTTTACTATGCCCAGCATTCCACCTTCTACTCTCTGCTTTACTGCTGCTTCTCCTTATCTCTGTTTGGTTCAATACATGAGTCACGCTGGGCATGGGACTCATCAGGTCGTTGGAGGGAGAGGGTCAGATTTTTTAATTCCTTGACGGTCAGGTTGGGCACCAGACCTAAGACAAACCATGGGTACCCTGCTGCTTGGTGTGCTTGAAGATAAACTAGGTGGCAAACTGGTTGACGGGCAGAAAACAGAGAGTGGTGGTAAATGGTATACAGTCAGAAGAGATGCAAGTTACAAGTGGGGTACCTCAGGGATCAGTCCTGGGGCCAGTCCTCTTCAATATCTTCATCAGTGACATTGCAGATGGACTAGAGGGTAAGGCTTGTCTGTTTGCAGATGACACCAAGATCTGCAGCAGAGTAGATAATCCAGATGGGGTGGGCAGAATGAGAAGAGATCTGGATAATCTAGCAAAATGGTCGGAAGAGTGGCAACTAGAGTTTAATGCAAAGAAGTGCAAGATCATGCACATAGGGAAGAGAAACCCTGACGCCACCTATAGGCTGGGAGTGGAGTTGCTGGCAGTCAGAAAGAAAGAAAGAGACTTGGGCATCATCATCATCACCAATGACCTGAAATCATCCAGCAGACCTCTAAAGCAGTAGGTAAGGCTAGATGGATGTTAGCGTGTATTAGTAGGGGTATCACAAGTTGTAAGAGGGAGGTAATAATCCCTCTTTACAAGACACTGGTTAGGCCCCATCTGGAGTACTGCGTACAGTACTGGAGGCCACACCTTCACAAGGACATTAACCAAATTGAGGCAGTCCAGAGCAGGGCAGCCAAAATGGTGCAGGGACTGCATCAGAAGACATATGAGGACAGATTAACGGAGCTCAATATGTATACCCTTGAGTAAAGGAGGGAGAGAGGTGATATGATCGAAACATTCAAACACCTTAAGGGCATTAACAAGGTGAAAGAGTCTAACATGCTTAAATATAAGAAAAATAGCAGGACAAGAGGACACAGCATGAGACTAGAGGGAGGCCGATTAAGGGGGAATGTGAGGAAATTCTTTTTCACAGAAAAGGTGGTGGATGCAAGGAATGGCCTATCTCAGGAAGTGGTGGCTATGAATACAGTGCAGGGCTTCAAACAGGCACGGGATAGGCATAGGGGAGCAATACAGATGAGTATGAATAGATAGGCCACTGACAGAGCAAAGGCCGATGGCACATTTATAAAGTAGAAAAATAAATGGGCAGACTGGATGGGCCTTGCGGTCCTTATCTGCCGTCAGCTTCTATGTTTCTATGTAAAGACACTGAGCTGGGAACAAGAAATCCTGCATCCCCCATCATAATACCCAAATAAAGGTACATGAGGCAGTGAAATATGCATCAGTGATTTATGTGACTGCCTGATGATGCTTTAGGCGAAGCTGGTCGGAGGTCCTGCTGCTGTTCCTGCTGGCATCTCCATGAGGGGTTGACATACATAGCTTTTTGGCAGTAAATCACTGATGCATATTTGCCTTTTGTACCTTTATTTCAACATTATGGTAGGTGGTGCTGGATTTCTTGTTCTTAACTTGTCAGGTTGTTGGGAAGTGAGAATTTTTTATACCCCTGATGGTTGGGCACTGAATGTGTCAGGTTGTTTAGCAGGGTGGAACATATATTTTTATTCCCTGACAGGTTGGGTTGCAAGCTGGACTCATCAAGTAGTTTGGGAGAGAGGACATATTTTTTATTCCTTGATGGACTGGTTTGGGTATCAGACTAATCAAGTAGTTGATAGGGTGAGGGTGGGGTTGGGGGGCTGGAAGAGAGCCAGATTTTTTTTTATTCCCTAATGGGTCAAGTTGAGCAATGGATCTGTCCAGTTGTTGGGGGAGGAGGACAGATTTATTTTATTCCCTGATGGGTTGGGTTATGCACTGGACCCATCAGGTAGTTAACAGTAAGGGGCAGATTTTTTTTTTATTCCCCTACTGGTCGGACTGCTCACAAGACCCATCAGGAAGTTGGGAGAGGGGACCAGATTCTATTTTGTTCCCTCTCTGGCCAGGTTGGGCACTGGAAATTCTATCTGAATCTGTTTTACCTTCCCTGTGTTACCTGTATGCCACATTTATGCTATTCTTTGCCCTTCTGTATTGCAGTAATTTAGTAGCACAAAAATGCTCAGTTTCATATGGGCAGTTTAGTTTTTGGTTTTTTAGAAAAAAAAAATGAAGGTTAGCGTTCCATTCATGAAGTTGTGCTGACTGAGAGTTAATTGTACATAATCTCTGAGCTCATTCATTGCCATTCTTGTCATCACAGTGTGGGGGGGGGTGCAAGGCTACACAACCTGAGGACAGCTCCAGTTATATTACCCAGGTCAGCTGCATGTTCACAAGACAGCTGCCACTTGCTCAACAGGTTCTCATGTAATCTCCTCCTCCTTGCAGCCAACAGAAAGTTAGAAGAATGTTACAGACAATTGCAAGGAGCAATAGCAAGGCACAACTCACTCACTGACATCCATAAAAAAGGCGTATCCCAGCCGGCCTGGTGGTGCTGAGGGTTGAGGTGCTGGACGCTACACCTCATGCCATGCCGGTGACCCTGGTTCAGGAATGAGCCCGGGTCAGCAGGGGAGGGAGAGGGTTTTTTTTATTTAGTTGTTTTTTTAACCAGTATAGCACACTAAGCTGAAAGCTTTTTTACAGGAGCGACCTGGGAGCACAAGGAGGTTAAGTGACTTGCTCAGGGTCACACAGTATGCAAGTGGAAGCTGTGGGATTCAAACCCAGGTCTGGTCTGCTGGATGTCACCAGATTTGCAGCTCAGAGCCTTAGACCACTCCACTATAGGGTTAAGCATCCGGAGGACAGCTCTCCTCTCCCGGGGTGGGGGCTCCTGCTCGGCGCTTGGCTGGCCTCTGGCAGAAGCTGGAGGCATAGCAAGCACTGGAGCATAGAGAGGGGTTGGGAGTGGCAGACAGTGGAATGCCTTGACAATGGGGTGCTGGCCTCTCCCCTACAGAACAGGAAGAATACCTTACAGCTCCGATGGGGACGGAGCACCGGAGCTGGCCCTCGATGTGCAGCTGCCTTCCTGGCACCCCTCAACTGAGGAAAAACAGATATTTCGAGGTGCTTGGGCCCCACCTCATCCCCGCCTGGGGGGGGTGAACTGCAGCTCCGTGGGTGACAGGAGCAGACTAGGTAAGGCAGCTTGCAGAGGAATGACTCCTAGGTGTTCCTGAGAATATCTGAGCTGGTGGGAGGGAGGCAAGAGAAACAGAAAGTAAAAAAAAAAAAAAGGCATATCCCAGTCTGCATTTCAGTGGGACAGCTGCAAAACACTTCCTGACTTTGATCCCAGTAGGAACTGGTCTGCTATGCAGACTAGCCCTAAAAAGGCACATACTGGTACAGGTAAAGGTGATCACGGTCTAAACTCCCCTACAAATTGTATTATTGTAGCAATTCATCAGGGGTGGAGCCTAACATATTCTCCCCTCATTTATACTCTGCACTTAAAGTGGCAGTGCAGACTAGGTAGCAATAACTAACTGAATGCTGCTAAAGACTACAGATGTAACATATGCATTAATTCATCATACGAGAGGAGAAAAATTCCTTAAATATCAAAACATCTCCAAGTGACATTACAATCGCTGTTGGGCTACAAACATCATCTATAAACAAGTAAAACTACCCTCCCTTTTCCCTTCCCTTCATCACATGGTTTTGCATCTTATATTTTGTTTTGGTTATTTCTAAAGGGCATTTAGTATTTCTCTTCATGCACTTATCTATAATATATGATGTTTTTTGCTTGAGAGGGGTTTTAATATCACTTAAGGATGTTCTGAGGAATGCTTGTTAGGGTATTTTTCTCTCATAAGATGAATTAATGCCTAATTTACATGTGTACTTTTAAGGAGCATTCAATTATTTATAGGTTCATACTCTTCACTTTCACTCAGTAGTAAAAATGAAAGGCGAATATGCCAGGCTCCATCCCCTGATTAAGTGTTAGAGCAACACAGTACCTAGGGGAGCATAGGAAGTAATCTTCACGCACCTTTACCTGTTACTGTATGTGCCTGTTTGATTATTCTGAAATGGATTGCTAATAAATTTACTGCACCACTTTTCTCTATCCAGTCTCTGAGTGTGCCAGATTGATTTGGATGTCTGGTAGTGATATTGCTTGCCAGCTAGGCAACACCTAAGGGCTGAAGTTGGCACAGTATGAAGATAATGTGCAGGTGAGACTCACAAAAAAACACTGTCCACCATCAATCTCCATGGGAGAGCAAGGGAAGCAGAGTCCCAAGAGACAGCATGCAAAGCTGTAGATTCATGATGCCCTGGAGCAAAATCCAGAATCCACATGGGGGGGGGGTGCAGGTAGCAAACTGCCCCCTACACCAGCAGAACTTATACAGATGCCTGAAGGATTAGTCAGGGGTTCATAGAGCAGCAGCAAGGTCCGGGGACCATGAGGAACTCCAGAGAATAGGACCCCGATGCACTCCACACACAGCTTCATGCTCCACATGAAACAAACAATAGTAAATAAAAGGCTCAGAAATCCCCCAGCCAAGAGAAAACATTTCTCTGATGGCAATGAAAAAAAGAATTGAGGTAGTATGGACTGGCCCACCTTATGTAGATGCTACTAATGAAAGAGCAATACCAGCTGGCATAAGCTGGGCGACCCTAGGCTTCAAAAAAAACCTGAAATCCAGCACCACTCACCTCTACAGAGACACCAGAAACAACAAATATACTAAAAAATAATGTGACTTTAATACCTAAAAAAGTGTAGACCTTGAACCATGCACAGCATGGAAACCTGGAAAATGCCAGCAGGACCCCACCGACCCCTACTGGTTTTGCAGCAGCGTCTTCAGGGTGTGTCCTCATATGATGTGATACCCCTTTATTTAAGTGCAATATTTAAAGACATATAGCACATATTCAATGTGACTGTAAAAACCCTCACCTAATGCAATTTTATGTATACAAAGTATGTGGTATCAACATAATAAATTTACAAAGGACCAGACCACAATCCAGCAGCAGCAGAGGGAATTGGCTGAGAGACGTCACCTGGTTGTGCATTAAAATACTAGCAATGTACGGTCAGATGCCATTTCTCATTTCTACCTCCAATATACCCCTAAAATACTATATACTGGCACATATCACTGCACACCAAAATTGAAAACAAAAAAATGCAAAAAATTAAGTAGCCGTCATTGAGTAGAAACTGCTCTATCAAAGTACAGGTGATTCCTTTTTAAGGAGCATACCGAGGGAGGGCACACAAACTCCCAAAAGCAAACTTCTTTCTAGCCAGATGGCAACAAAATATATATAACTTGAAGACAGGTGCTCTGTACTCATATTCAGTCCTAGTTATATCTATATTTACAGAAGAAAGCAGATGCAATGAATCCTGTAACAGCTTGCTTGTAACTCCCCTTCCCTTCCCCATTTCTTCCTAGAAAATGCAAATGTACCGATTGGCATCATCATTTAATTTATTTATTGACTGGGTAGTTATGCTGGTCTAATAGATCTTTTTCAGGCATGTCCCAGTCTCAGTTCTTCCTAGCCATGTGAGTTAATTCTCATAAGACAGGCTCACGAATCAGGGTCAGTATTAACCTGTGTATAGAACTGTTGTAAAAGCACAAAGCCAGCAATTCTTATCCAACAACAAATTGTGTATTATCGAGGGATAAGTGATCCACAGTTTAAAAGTGGAGGTGGAGCATTATGCAGAAACTGATATTTTTTAAAACTTATATTTATAAATGTAATATCAAATACAATACATGGATCGCCACAGAGATTCGAAGAATACATACACACATGGATCATGTATACACCTCATATAATAGGCAAGGCAAGTTTATTTATAATTAGCAACCTTTCCCGAGGGCTCAGGGCACTGTACATAATTTAAAAATATAAACATAACAAAACCCAAAACATTTAAAACACAACAGAATACAAAAAACCCTTAGATATGTAAGACTTATTAGTCTAAAAACTCACTAACTGGGGACGGCCTGCTCAAATAAATAGGTTTTAAGTAATCTTTTAAAGGCCTCCACCATACCAGCAGAGGAGATACTCCCTGGAAGGGAGTTCCAAAGCAATAGAGCTGCAACCCCAAATGCTCTGTCACCCTCTTGTTTCAAATCGGATGATGGAACAAGTAGGTCAGCATCGGTGGAGCAGAGGGATTGGGCTGGGAGGTAAGAAACCAGAAGATCTTTCAAGTAGTCAGGTCTCAAACTAGGTGTTAAACATCATCTGGAAACATTGGCAGTATTTTTATGTTTAAAGTATTATTTGTGGCAAAGTAGATGCCAATGGGTCCTTTATCAAAGGGTGATGCCTTACGACACTGTACGAATTTTGGTTTCACAAGCAATGACAAAGCAGTATAATTTAGATGTGGGGTTTCATTCTACTCTAAAAGTATTTCGGTGGTGGAAGGGCTTTATAATTTTTATAAAACACAAATAAAGGGAGTGAGGACTGAAATATAGTTTAAAGTGTAGATAGTGTTTTATTATTAGGAATATATCTAATATTAATTCAATTTTCTTTTTTTTCCCTGGGCTAATACTTTTAAATGAATTAGGAAAAGTGTGACGTTAACATGGTATAAGATTTTTCTATTCTTTTTATGTAATTGTTTTTCTTTTTATTGTGTGATGTAACACTTACGATTATTATGTATCTTTGATGTATTTCAATAAAAAATTCCCCTACTCTTTTCGATAAGTGCCATGGGATCTTTAACATCCACCTGAACCACCACTAATCCAGGCAGATGGGACCTCACTTTAACGTCTCATCCGAAAGACGGCACCTCAGAAGTGCAGCACCCCTCTCATGCTGCACCACAGTGTCTACTGGGATATTAACCCAAGTGCCAGATGTGGGAACTAAACCCATAGCCCTCTGATCTCCCAGCCTCAGAGGTGAGTGTGCTACCTACTGAGCCACTGACACAAAATCATATATTCATACACATTTCTTTAGTAATAAATTATAGGGAGCAAAAATATATAAAATATAAATGGAATGCAAGCAGAATTATACCTGATTGTTATGTTTTTTATAGTTTTCTTTGAGGTGTTGGTAGCTCTTTAACTTTTGGGCAAAAAAAGAATGGAAGAACTAAAATCCTGTTCCACCTTCATGAGGGTAAGGACTGACAGTGTTCAGACTGAAGTCTACTTCATGATGAATATTGTACATAGGACAAGGCACTTAGACACTTGCTACCACTGCAAGGCTTGTTGAAACAAGCATTTGCCAATGCCGAATGTTGCTTGCTTGTATGTGCTGTTTAGGTATTTGGAAGTGATAGTTCCATGCCTTCCTCCCAAGTCATCCACTGTGTCTTTCCGCTCAGTATTCACAGAAGAGTGGGAGGGGCAAGAGCCACAGCAGTACAGCAGTTGCCAAGGGGGTGAAGATGTGGACAATAGTCCATTCAAAGGCAAAAGAGTCCTGCAGGAGCTTACTAAATTGAAGGTGGACAAAGCGATGGAACCAGATGGCATACGCCCAAGGATATTAAGAGAACTGCGAAGAGAGATAGCGGTACCTCTGGCAGCCATGTTCACCGAGTCATTCAACATGAGTGAATTGGAGGAGGGCACATGTGGTCCCTCTACAGAAATGCAGCAGCAGGGAGGAGGCAGGAAACAATAGGCCGTTCAGCCTCACCTCAGTAGTGAGGAAGATCATGGAGGCATTGCTTAAAGAAAGGATAGTGGGGCATCTAGAAGCCATCGGAGCCCAGGACCACAGACAACATGGATTCACAGTGGGGACATCATATCAGACAAATCTGGTTGATTTCTTTGACTGGGCGACAAAGGAAGTGAATCAGGGTGGGGCAGTGGACAACATTTACCCTGATTTCAGCATAGCCTTTGACACCATCCCACATAGGAGGCTGATAAACTAGCTGAGCAGGCTGGGCATGGGGGAAAGGGTGGTAAACTGGAGTAGAAACTGGCTAACAGACAGGAGGCAGACAGTGGTGGTAAATGGGGTGCAGTCTAGGGAAAGGCGGTGACCAGTGAGGTGCTGCAGGGTCTTCATTAGTAACATGGCAGAATGGCTGGAAGGAATTTTTTCACCAAATTTTCAACATAGCCATTGTAAGACCTCTGCTCATGAACAGTGTCACTGTGATTTTCTTAATCTGTCCCAAACATTGACTGCGCACACTGACTGCACCATTGTGCGCTACATGCAGAGAAGCACATTTTGGGCGACGTGAAAAATGACAGCTATACTGCTCATAAGGAGGTGTGGTAAAATGGCAATGTTGAAAATGTGGAGTGAAAATATTGAAAATTTGCGAACTTACGAGCGTACGTAGGAACTGCGCAACACATGCTCAGTAAACAGTCATTTTAGAATTTTCTCACCAAATTTTCAACATAGCTGTTTAAGACCTCTGCTCATGAAAAGTGTCACTGTGATTTTCTTAATGTGTCCCATACATTGATTTTCAAGACTACCGACTAATGCCCATTGTGCCATACGTATGAAACATGTTTTGGGTGAGATGTGAAAAAATGACAGCTGTACTGCTCAAAAGGAGGTGTGGTAAAATGGTAATGTTGAAAATCTGGAGTGAAATTATTGAAAATTCGCAAACTTTACGAGCGTGCATAGGAACTGTGCAACGCACGCTTGTAAAACAGTCATGTTTAGGAATGTTTTCACCAAATTTTCAACATAGATTTTTTGAGAGCCCACCTTATGAACAGTGGCAGTGTTGTTTCGTTAATTGGTCCCGAAAGGTGATGTCACGCAGTGACTGTGAAATCACCCTTCGAGCCCGATTAACGCCATGACAGTGCAAGAATTCATGAGGAGGGGTCCTAAAAACCCCATGTTGAAAATTTGGGCCCAAAATTCCCAAAAATGCCTGAGATATGCAACAAAGTTGAAAAAAAACTATTTATTCCATTATGCAGCTTACTGGCATTTCCTCAGTTCGTGGTCGGCTTTGAAGAGTGCAGACGTGCTCCCGGTCCAACGCCATGACAGTACAAGAATTCATGAGGGGGGTCCTAAAAACCCCATGTTGAAAATTTGGGCCCAAAATTCCCAAAAAGTGCCAGAGATATGCAACAAAGTTGAAAACCCTATTTATTCCATTATGCAGCTTACTGGCATTTCCTCAGTTCGCAGTCGGCTTTGAAGAGTTACCAGGCGATGCTCCCGTCCACAGAAGATGCTCACGCCGAGCTCCGGAGGTAAGTATGGGGGTGGGGTGTGGGGAGGCAGGGTGCACAGTGGTGGGTGCGGTTGTGGGGGCAGAGAGACTGCGAGGACCTTTTTGTTTACAGTTTTGTTTTAATTAAGATGACGGATGTTTGCCACGCTGGATGGGCTCCCAGCGTGGCAGCTGGAAAGGCTGTTTGGGGGCCTGGAGCCGACGGGGATTGGGCACCCCATTGGCCATAAATAAGCTTTGCCATGCTGGGGTGGGCCTCAGCGGCACCTGGAAAGCTTTTGGGGCGGCAGCCGCGGGAGCCGGCGGGATTGGGCACCCCTTCGCTATAACAGGTTTTGCCACGCTGGAGTAGGCTCCACTGGGCACCCCGCCGGCCATACAGTGTGTGCGTGGGGTGCATCTGCATGCGATGCGTGCTTGGCGGTGTGTGTGGGGTCTGCTCACTGAAGCGGAGCTCTCTTTCAACGGTACGACCACTGCATTTTCAACTGCTGTCATACACAGCTGCAGCAGTGATTGAGGAACTGGGGCCACACCTGCAAACACACTGACTGAATTGGAAGATGGGTGCCACACCTCCGAAAACTCGGATGATGGCACTATGTTTCTTGCACATGCATGGATGCAACATAAAAAAGGATGTCCAGAATTACAGTCCTGTAAGTCTAACATCTGTTGTAGGCAAACTACTTGAAAGACTGATACAAAGCCATATATAACAACAACACATTATTCACCAAAGTGGACTGGCCGACGTAACAACATAGATTTAGTACAGGAAGGTCACGTTTAACAAACTTAATACAGTTCTTTGAACCGGTTAGTGCAGCACTGGATAAGGGTTTGCCTGTGGACATTGTGTTCCTAGACTATTCAAAGGCATCTGACAATGTCCCACAGAATATTAATAGAACAATTAGGTTAAACTTCAATACTGATATAGCAGCATGGATCACATCATGGTTAAACAACAGAAGGCAAAGAGTGGGAATAAGAGAGGTAATATGTCTACCTGGGGAAATGCTACCAGTGGTGTGCCTCAGGGCTTACACTGTTCAATATACTGGTGTTGACTATGCAGACAAATAGCACATGCTCTTGGATATGTAAATATGCAGACAACTACAATATAGGTAGCATAGGTAATGACCAAAAATCAGGACAAACACTCCATAGCATAACAAAACTTTTAACATGGCAATAATGAGAATGCCGAAATGGGGACCCCCGACTGGGTAAAGCGCATCACGAGGGCGAAGTCAGAGTGGGTATTAATCCAGCATACCCACCGTGTTCAAAAGTGAACTACCACCATCAGCCAGACAGCTAGGTTAGCAGCACTGGGCAGAGGTGGGGATCAAGTCTCAGGGAGGCAAGTATGGCACAGGGACAGGGAGACCAGCTAGAGCCAGACGGAAATGGGCCGGGGGAGAAGAAGCAGACGCAAACAGGAGCAATACATAGCAGAGTCCAACACAGACACAGTATGCAGGGAAGTGGCACATGGTTAGGGGAAGTGACCCAGCCAGCATGGTAATTTCTGAGTGCGTCGCACACTGTGGCGAGGCAGCCATCCACCGGAGACCTCCAACGGCTGGTATCAGAGAAATACCCGGGTACATCGCCACATTATTTGGACTGCTATGTGAGCCGCACTGTTTTCTTTCAGTACAGCTACTTAATGTTTTAACTGCATCAGCATATTAATGCTGTTGTGTTAGATGATTTGTAAGTGCAGTAAAAATCTTTGATCAGCACATCGACTCCCTGTGTAATGCTGTTCTAACCAGATGAAATATGCTCCTGGCGACTCTGTCGTCGGGCGGCCCATGTTAAAAGCTCATTAAGCCACTCCGATGGTGGCATCTAATTCGATTAATGCATGGTTGAGCTGTTGTTCACCATCGGCCTCTGGCCACAACCCTCCCAACCATGCATTAATCCAGCATTAGATGCCACCTTTGTCGTGGCTTAATGCTTACTTGAAATCTGGGCTGAAAAAAACAAAATGGAATTTAATGCAAACAAACACAAAGTTATGCATCTTGGACATACCAACCCAAAACAAACCTATAAACTAAATAATACTATGTTACAGGAAACAGCTAGTGAAAGAGAGCTGGGTGTAACTATCTTAAATAACTTATCCTTTGATTTACACACAAAAAATAGTCAAGAAATGTCAAAATCTCATGCGCCGGGTGTCGGCAGGGGAAGGGGTAGGATTGGGTGTCTGTGGGACTGCTCTCCTCCCCGGGGGGGGGGTTGGGGATGCATGGTCACTCTGCAGCAACCCCCGGTGGAGATGGAGAGCACAGCAGAGGGATCACACTAAGGGGAACACCACAGAAAAGTGGAAACTGCACTGGGATCAGCCGGATGACGGTGGCTGTCCCCAACGATGCCCTCGAGCAATCCCAGCAGAGTAACGTCCGCCTCAGGAGCACCCGGGCAAGAAAGAAAATAGTGTGCTGGAGTCCCCTGGATGATGTCTTCCCTCTCGAAGGAGGGGGACCCTCCCGGCAAAAGGATATGCCGGGCTAACCTGAAGGAAGGCTGCAAATATGAGGTAGGCAGCTCTGGGGGAATTGCAGGAAGGGGTTGCTGGTGGTACTAGGTGGCTTGAAGGAGGAGCAGGTCCCAGTGTGCGACGTAGGGGAAAAAAAGATTACACACAAAAAAAAAAAAATGTCAAAAAATATTGGGATGTATATTAAAAAACATTAAGAGCAGAGAACCTGAGGTAATCATTCCCCTATATTCAAGTTTAGTTAGGCCCCATCTGGAGTACTGTTCCCCATTCTGTGTGCCACAAAATGTACAAAGAAAAATGATGGAAAGTGTACAGAGAAAGGCTACTAAAAGGGCTAAATATATGAAACATCTTACATATGGAGTGAGACTTAGTAGACTAGATCTGTACTCACTGGAATACAGAAGAACTAGAGAAGATCTTTGCTCAGCGAACACTAAAAACAACTAGATCACATAAACATAAACTAATACGATATATGCACAAACCAGTAAAAAGAAGCAATTGGTACACCCAAAGAATAGTTACTATTTGGAATACACTACCAGAAGCCGTAGTGAATAGCCCTACAATGGATACATTCAAAAATAGGTTAGACAACTACATGGGTGATTCCAAACAAATGTTCCACCATTAATGGTGGTGAGTTTGTACAGGGGCCTCTGACCTAATAAAACTTGTAACAAAACCTATGAACCTATATTTAAGTGGCCAACACGATTTCTATGATGCTGAGTATCAAAAACCAGGCTTAGTGGCCTATATAAACTTTATGTTGCTGATGAGCAAATGTAGCGGGGGGAGCAGTATGTGAAGTAGTGTAGTAATCATAGAAGGAGGAACGGCTTCGAGTTTGGATGCTATTTGACCAGATCCTTCTTGCTGTGTGGCAGGAGCACTGAACCGGTCAGAGCAGTAGCAGCAACAGGGGTATCCAGTCAACAATGCATGGAGGTAATAGCGTGGATAAAATCCATGTGGGTAAATCCACACGAGCAAAATAGCAAGAGTGAAAACAGCTACAGGCAAATACAGCACTGACGTTATAGCGCTATACCCATACGTTTTCAGTCATGCAGAGTAAGTTAACATTCCATTGTGCGTAGAGTGAACAAGCTGGCATTGTGGCTTAGTGGTGAGAGTGGCAAGCTATGAATGCCTGTGATGGCCAGTGGACCCCGGTTCGAGTCTACCTCCCTTCTTTGAATTTTTGGTGTGTTTGAGAATGTTTATATATAATGAGGGGTGGGGGGGCACTGCTCTATGCTCAGTTGCCAGTTGGTGTTAATACTGTCTGTGGGGCTTGCTGCCCCCCCCGAACTGCGTCCTCACCAGAGTTTATTTAATCTGCCACCCCCGATTCCCCTCTTCCCCAAGTTGCGTCCCCTCCCCCCCAGAGTTTATATAATCTACCCAGCCCGAGTTTCACCCTTCCCGAGTCGCCTCTCCTGTTTGCTGCTCCATGCTCAGCTGCTCATTGGTGTTAGCACTGTGTGTGGGGCTTACTGTTTTTCCAGGGCACTATATTGGTTCTCGCTGTGTTGCTTACGCAGTTTTGGATCATGCAGTTGTCTCCATGCAATCTAGACCTAAACCCCAGCAACAGGTATCACGGTGTGTTGAAAACCTGAAACTGGTAGAGATGTGCAGCATTGGTTGTACCTGCCATATTGGGACTTACACTGTTGTGAAGATTGGTTGCCAGGGCAGCCATATTGAATGTGGGCAGAGGAGAGCAGACTACTATAAAGGCAAGCAAAAAAGTATTTTTTTTTTTTTTACCTGTGGTTATGTGTAGGGATGCCCCCATAGCAGTCAGCCAAGCAAGTTAGAGTATCTATTTGAGCCATTCAGTTAAAGGACAATTTTTACATAGTAGTTAACTGCCCTTCTATCTTCCTTTCTATGCCAGTTATGTATTCTTATATGCTCCGATCAATTAATCTACCTTTGGGGTGCCTACAAATCTACACAAAGTTCCACTCTCCTCACCAGCTACTGCTTTCTTTTCAAATATTGTTAAGATACTCTATGACATCAATAATACCACTCCATGACATTCATATGAATGGCCTGGAATGGTGTTAACCAATTTCGTAGAAGGCTAAGGCAGTATGTAGAGAGAGAGAGCAGCAACTGCTGAGGAGAGAGGGGATTCAGGGCAGTTACATAGGCAACACACTGAATAAGCAATAACACACGACAGGGTATGGAGTTATTGGCAGTTAATCCACACCCCGGGTGCACTGTGCAGCCTTGTCTCATAACGCCCCCGGGTGTGAATTACCTGCCAATAACGCCATACCCTGTTGTTGGTTATTGCGCTTATAACATGGGTGATGTTTAAAAACTAAATATATACCCAGAAAGGTGTTTTTTCCCCCTCTTTCAATTGGGAAAATATGACTGTATTCTGCCAACTGGCAAAAGTGTCTCAAGAACTGATGCATATGTTATTTGTTTTATGAACATACAAATGCCAGAAATACAATAGAGTACTGAAATGATTTTTGACATTTGTATGTTAATGTATAACATACCAAAGACTTACTTTGCTGCAGCTGAGAAGCAGGATGTATTGGGGGTTGGAAACGTGGTGGCGACTGAAGTTTGTGTTCTCTCTTGCAGGGGGAGATGTCTACTGTTCACTCTTCCTGCCTCTGGTATGCTCCACTGCCAAATATGAGCTCTCACCAAATACGAGGTCTCACTTTTACAGGTAGGAGAACATTGCGGTGAATGACGGTTACGATCTTCGACCACTGAGCTCTCTCTGCTTTACAGGTAGCAGGAGAACATAGCAGGGAATGAAGGTTGCGGTCAGAGAATGGCCATCACTCACTCGCTGTCCCATATGTCTCTCTCAAGCAGCACATTTATGCTGTCTCTCTCTGAATGCAGCACGTTTAATCAGGGGCATTCTCACAACACAATAACACTAACTTCAGTGCCTGTCACCTAAGGCGACTGTGCAACTGTCTCTCGCCATGCTTCACCGTCTGACTTCCTGACATTGATTGGGAGGAGAAACACGCAGGACCCACTGCATCAGGAATGCAGTTCAGACAAGTCATGCACTGGACTGCCCGCTTTTGCTCTTTCATGCGGCCTCTACAGGGGAATAGGCTGTGTGTGTTCCTCTGTGTCTTGCTGACATTCCCTGGGGAATGTTCCATGGCTACCTTTCTGCTGTGATGTTTGCAGCACATAACGAGTGCCGCTCTGCCCCAGGATATTGATTCAGGGAGCATCACAGCAGCTGTGCATTTACTAGCACTTAATCCATGGTCACTTGCTACTGTTTGACCAACTGGCTTGGTTTCCCTACCCCATGTTATAAGATTAGCAGAAAGGTCAAGAACTTTTCAGAACACTGGACAGACACTGAAAGGACAACAGGTGGGCATCTCAATCAATGTCTGTTTATTGGAAGGCAAGTTGAGAGTGTGGGCTCTCACTTACAATTGCGTCCAATACCCAAAGACATCGGCAGGACATACATTGAGATTACATACAGTTTCAACAGAGTTACACACAGCTACAAAGCAGGGATAAGGTAAGTGCACAGTACAGGGGATTGATTTAGCCACAGCAGACGCACCGGATGTACAGTTGATTAGGTTGTATATACACAAGACTTGAAGTGGGTAACTGGAATTATGGTGGCCAGTTTTAGTGTTTTTCGTATGGTTTCCCAAATACAAGGGACAGCAGCCGTGAGGGTGCATTCTACTGATTTGGTGCAGACTTTTGGTTGATTATACGCAGGCATATTAAATGTAAAAAAAAAAACCTATCACACCACCATTAGTTTTACTTTGGGACTATATTTTACACCACAAAGTCATGGTCTTGTGAACTGAGCACATTTTGCAAACCGCAGTACTGTACTTAATCCAATCCACAATTCCTATTCTTATTTCATGTACTGTTCCAAGGCAACCCCATCGCTGTCCAGGCCTATTAGCAACAGACTTTACTCTGTAAATTCTAGCTTACATAAACACAGGATCTGAAGCAGGTACAGTACAGTACAGCACATAATGTCTCCGTCCTCCAGAGTTGTTGTTTTACTCTCACTGCCAAAGGACCCGAGCTGGCCACAGAACCGTCAGACTCCAAACTGCTGACATGTAATTAAATTAAATAAAAATAAATAATAGATCTCAAGAACAATAATTATTGTTGCACCACTTGCTAGACTTAAGCAATAAGGCATGACCAGGGGTTAGATTAACAGTCTGTTAATCACCCCTAGGGTAATGTAGACGAGGCTAGTTTCCAGTGCTATATTGTTCTACGGGTGATTAACTGACTGTTAATCTAACTCCTGGGAGTGCCTTATTGCTATTATAAAAAATGGCTCCAAAAGAAATGTGTTAAAAGTATACTTTTTGAATGTTTTCCTCATTTAGAGGGAGATTTTTAATAAAATAGTTCTTCCACCAACAGTTTAAGAATGCTGGTTCAAAATCAGAATGCATCATTCCACACATTCAGCAGTGCTAGATGGAACGCTGACAGGAAGAATCCTTGTGCCATGGTGATCAGGCTGTACATGACAGTATAACATGGATTAATGTAAGGCTGTTGGAATCCTAACAGCCAATCAGATTGCAGCATTTCTGAGAGCCTTTTTATAATTGATGGAAACCCATGCCAGCCACAACAGTGTTTATTTATTTTTTTAAACCAGGAGTAGCACACTAAGCTGAAAGCTTGTTTACAGGTGCAACCTGGGAGCACAAGGAAGTTAAGTGACTTGCTCAGGGTCACATAGTATGCATGTGGGGGACGTGGGATTCAAACCCAGGTCGCCAGGATCAGAAACCAGTGTAAAACCAATCAATGCACCATTAAAAGATCATACAACATTCACATATAACCACAGGCATAAGACCAGTGGATTTGTCATTCGAGTTACCTATGTGAACAGAAAAAAACCCACAAGAGGTTCCCTTGCCGTCACTCTCTGCCCTGACGAGCAGGGACATGCCCTTCAGCCTCTCCACGTAGCCCGAGGAGACATGTCCGGTCCCCAAATCGTCCCACTGGTGGTCTTCGTTGAGGGTGTAAACCTTAACCCACTGCCAAGTGTCAGTCATCGTGGCCGCGTGGCCACTTTTACACCCGAAAACGAGCAACTGCAACACCCAGCACAGCGAGCAAGCAAGAACGAAATCAAACAGGAGACCGAGACTCCTTTCTTTCTAATTCGCTGGCTTACTGGAGTATTTTTTTGTCATTGCCACATCGACTAGGGCAACAAGTATTGGGGTTTAATTGTTCCAGTATGTCAAAGGCCTTCCCAGTGGGGAAAAAATTAAGACAGGATATACATAAAGCATTTTCGAGCGCTTATATAATTTTGAAGGAATTATTTATGCTCCGCTAAAAAGTAAAATATGCAGGCAAATGTGCAATTACTACTTTCTCAGTTCAGTATTTTTTATATTTTTTTTTTACCCCATGTTCTAACCCCCTGGCTGAAGGAAGTGGTTTCCCTATTTAGCGATGCAGCTAAACTCCGCAACCGAGGAGTACAGAACCTAGTCTGCTTTTTATTTACATTTGTCTAGTCCAAATTTGGCAACTGTAAAATATAAAATTACTCTAATTTCAATTTCCCGTCTCCTCAGTCTCAAATCCCCCATTTTGGGTCCTCTGGTACTGTCCACGCGGGGTCTCCCATCGGAGGAAGCAGGGGCAGCATGCCGAAATTTAAAGTTGCAGCAGCCTAACTGCATGCATTAGCATCTTTTCAAGCAGAATATTGCATGCGGGTTTGTTTTTCTGTTTGTTGTTAAAGTTAGGTAGAATAGATCCTTTCTACGAAAACGACAGCGCATAAAGCATGCTGTATTTACTTGTATGACCAGAAGGTGCAGGGGCTGGGATGTACACAGACTGGAGGATTTGTGCTGACTGACAACGTTGCAATAAACATCTGGTATTAAATTTTTCCTTGGTCGTCAGTGTGGCTAGTATCCTGGTTTTCAGGAGAACTCGTAAACCCTGCTCAATCTCCAGTGCTATTGGGTTACTGTACGACAGCAGGATTTATACTTTCGATGGTTTATGTTAGGTTTCACTGTAAATATGCGTCTTTATTTACTTCCAGTTTGGTGTCTTAAGTATTATCGTTATTGTTTGTAATTCAACTTTACAGTATTCATATGGTTAACTAGGAAATGGTTACAAGGTGGAACTGGTCGTGTGTGTGTGTGTGTGTGTGTGTGTGTGTAGGGGGAGCACGCATGAGCAGACGATATCTTATCGCTGCTCACTGAAGCGTAGCTCCCCCTTTCAACTGTATGCCACTGCATTTTGGAGCTTGTCATAGACAGCTCTAGCATGCATTGGCGGACAGGGGCCGCACCTGCCAACACACTGACTGAATTGGAAGAGGGCTGCCACACCTCCGAAAACTCGGATGATGGCACTATGTTTCTTGCACATGCGTGCAAGCAACATAAAAATGTCACTGAAAATTTGCCATGTAAACTTGGAAAACTCAGTCAGAACAGCTAACTTGTAGAAAGTGGGGCTCCCAGAATAAGTGAAGGGAGTGACCTCAAGATGTTTATGTCTATGTGGCTGGAGAAAGCACCACATGAGGGTCAGCAGTCTTCTGTAATTAAGGAATACCATATTACCCCCAACGTGCCAGTTGCTCAGGATCACCAGACCACAAGATGTTCTTACTTGCCAGCAATGGTGAAGAGAGAGACTTGATATTTCAGGTGATCTGGCCACAAGGCACAGTCTTGTACATGGATACAAAGGTCTGGTTCTTACTAACCCGAGCTTCATAATACACACAAAACAAAAGGCCTTTGATAGTGTCAGGGGGCAGTTGTATGAGATAGAGGTAACCCACTGTCTTATGCTTCAGACACATTTATAAGTTTTACATAGAAACATAGGCTTTGATGTCAGAAGGAAATCGATGATCGATCATGTCTACCTGTAGTTCCATAAGGATGTTGAATATTTCTGTTTGTTTAGCCTGCTGAGACAGTCAAGTTAGTAGGGAAGATCAAGTGAGACTGCAAGATGATGGAGGCAGATGAACACTCCAGTACAGATGAAGAACCCGTAAATGCAGTTGCAGTAAAGGAAGATGCTGAGATGAACCTGATGAAGAAAGCAGCTGCCATAACCACTGAGGTCTTCAACAAGTTCTTCAAAGAGAAGGTCATGGAGATAGTCGATCAGGACGAAAAAATACGTCACAGTAAGCTGGCTGAGATGGTGGAAAAGGCAATTGAAGAAAAGAAGTACCTGTCTGGAGCAGATCCATCCATGGTCGAAATGTGCTATCCTCCCATCCTCCAGAGTGGAGGAAACTACAACCTCAAGTTCAGCGTGGTTAGTGATAAAAATCACATGCATTTTGGTGCGATTACATGTGCCATGGGGATCCGTTACAAGTCCTACTGCTCCAACCTGGTGCGCACCCTGATGGTGGACCCTTCGCAGGAGATGCAGGATAACTACAACTTCCTACTGCAGTTGGAGGAGCTGCTGCTGAAGGAGCTGAAACACGGCGTCAAGCTGTGTGATGTGTACAGCAGTGTCATGAGCATGGTGAAGAAGGACAAGCCAGGCTTGATGAGCAAGATCACAAAGAACCTCGGGTTTGCTATGGGCATTGAGTTTAGGGAAGGCTCCCTAGTCATCAACAGCAAGAACCAGTACAAACTGAAGAAGGGGATGGTGTTCAGCATCAACATCGGGTTTTTGGATCTGGAAAACAAAGAGGCGAAGAAGCCAGAAGAGAAGACATACGCCCTTTTTATTGGGGACACGGTTATAGTCAATGAGAATCAACAGAACATCATCTGCAAATGCATTAAATTTCCTGCAGGGTTAACCAGACTTCTTGCCCCCTAAATGTTCCCTCAGACTACTCAGGACTTGGGACAATAAACACCTGGAACAGCCCAGGGCCTGCTCCTCAGCTGGTAGTAAATCCTTCGCCCATATAACCTCATTGCATTGGAACAAGCTCCCTCAGACCTACAGGAAGCCTCCTCCATAGCCACATTCCTGAACGGACTGCACGCTGATTTCCTAAACTATAGTTCCTGCTCCTGTCCTGAAGGCTAGCCAATCTCACCCCTGTGGTCTGGACACACACACAAAAAAAATCAATCTCTAATTCTGTCAGCTGCCTAATTGTGCTGTATGTGAGTGTTATCCTCGAAAGCTAAAAACTGTATACTGTCATTGTATCCCTGTAAAATATATATTGCACTGTATCGCCTGTATGTATCTGCACTGCTTTATGTAACTAATTCTGGGTCGCTCCTGAAAAAGGGACCTTCGGGGCCCAGCGGGCTTACCTGGTTAACAAAATTTAATAAATAAATAAATAAATAAACCATCCCTCGGTCCTAAAACCATGTAGAACCATCACCCTGCTCTATGGTGAGGTAGTATGGATCTGGAAGTTATGGGGATAGGGCTATGTTCTTGAGCCTTTTCCTGTTTGCTGAAAATCTGGTTGTAGGCAATGTGATGTTTTGCCACACATATAGGGTGATGCAACCCTTCTTCTTCTCCTCAGTTCCCCTTGTAATGGCTCAGTTACTGCTGAACATGTTTTTTACTTACAAACATCCTTAGGCCTGACCCTTATGTGTACCACTAGAGGGAGTCCTTTCTAAATCAATCACAACAGCACTCACTCACTCTCTCACTCTCTTTCTCTCTCTGTCACTCACTCACTCTCTCACTCTCACTCACTCGCTCACTCACTCACTCACCGTCTTACTCAGTGCACCAACCTTTGCTAATTTTATAGCTGTTAAATGTTTCAAATTTAATTTTTACATAACTTGTTAACTGCACAGAAGGTTGATTATTGCAGATTTACTTCAGTTGGTCTTCGCCATTTTGCTCTGAATTTTAAAGGATGTTTCAAACTGATGTGTATTCACTGTGGGGCATTTAGGCCAACTGTTTGACTGTACTGTAACAAGTCACATGTCTCTTTAAGGTTGGAAGGGACTCTAGGTCCTTCAAGTCTGCCCCCTCAACACTACATAGGTAGAGATTAATAAACATGCTGTGCAAAAAAGTACTCCTTTGTAAGGACTCCCTACCCACCTTACATTTGTTTTATCTCTACATATAGTAGGTCCTATGCTGTGACTAAATGTGGCTTTCTTGGATGTTTACTGGGTTTGACTGAATAAGAACTCTGACCCCCCCAACATGAGTTATCAAATTTGGAGAAATGTATTAACTTTACTACCATAATGTATCAGACAATTTCTCCTCAGGCTTTTGATGTTGTTTTTGTTTATAACAAATGAATAAAAGCTTTTTACAGAAGAAAAAAAATCTGTTTGCAGTGAGTGTTGTAAGTTCTCAGAGGTGTTGTCACATATTTGTCAGATATAGATAAATTGGGCAGTTTATATGTTCTGGTCCCTGTTCCTTTTATTTCTGACTTTGCAGTAAAAACAAACAAACAAAAAAAATGTTAGTCACTGGCAAGTAACTGCACAAAATAAATCCATTCACCAACCATTACATAGCCCCTTGACAAGGGCTTTTAGCCATAAATTACTTTTTTTATTACATTCAAATATACTTTTAAAGCATGTTACTATTGGATCGTTAACCTGCAGTGCAAAGACATGCCCACAGCCATTTGGTGCTCCCCAGCCTGCTTCCTGTTCTTGCATTATGCTAATGAGCACTGCTGATCTCTGCCATTAGTCAGCTGCGCTCATAAGCCTAGTGCGAGCACAGAAAGCAGGGTGGTGTACATGAGATGGCTGTGGAAATGTCTTTTGATCAGAGGTTACTGTGCAAGAGTAACACACTTTACAAAAGTATTCTGTATTTGAAGGTAACAAAAAATTCATTTTATGCTTGAAAAGAAAATCCTTGTTGGAGGGATGCCTAACAGCTGGGGGAAAGGGGGGGGGGTGCTTTATCTTATGCAATTTTTCCATCAATGCATTTTCATGATCAATCCTTTAAATAGTAATTAATAATAGCCATTTTTCCTAGGGATGGGATGGGATGGTGAGTCAGTTCTGATTCTGACTTTGATCTTTTTCCAAAATGTTCTGATTTTTATGTTTGCTTGCATGTGTAAAGCAAACATATTGTAACAATATGGTCTTTCATAGGCATGTCACTGTCAGAATCAATGCAACTCAGCCTGCAATGAGCTCAACAGTAACAGGCCTATGGTCAGTGAGGGAGCTCATGATAGATGTGTGCTGCTTGTGGGTGGAAACTTTGTGCAGTTGAAAGGAGCCAGCCACTCCTATCACAGAGTGACTGGCTTGTTTCATCTGCATGACACTGCCCAGCAAGCAGCTGAACAGTATCATTATTAGCCTGCTTTTTCTGTGCAACTGATACACTTAAATCTTTACCTTCAAATTCTAAATTAATTGCCTCATAAGTGCCCCATCACTGTAAACTGCATTTGTTTTAGGAGCAATACAATGATAGCAGTGACTGGTTGGAGCATAGCCAGCCCACATGGTGGAGATGGTGCTTTGGCACAGAGATGGGACAATGTTGGGCTCCCTGCAGCTGAACTCCTGGGGCTCGGCCCCTATGGAGAGCTGCTCAGAGCCAGTTGAGGGGCTTCGTCAACTAAGAGTGAATTGATCCTGAAGTTGTTGGATTTCTCCTACCTTGGCTGCATGAAGTGGCTGCAATTCAGGCGCACTGGGGGAAAACAGTTTGGGTGCACTGGTGCAGAGTCATCTGGAGAGAAAATGGAGAACCCTGCAGACTACCAAAGGCCAGCCTGCTTGTTGCCATGGGCAGTCTGTCTACACTCTCTGTCCCTGCCCCAAACCATTAGCATATTCACAATTTTCAAGAGCACTGGAAGATCTAAAGTCCATGCATCCTGCAGAACACATTAGAAATAAAGAAATGTTTTTTGAGAGATCGGTGTGGTTTATATCAACTTTTTTTGTTAAAGTGTGCCCTGAAGTATTGTGTATCATTTTGTTAAACCTAGAAAGGGGTTCACAGACTGGTAGCAAAAGTTGCTTGTTGTCAATATCATAAACAACCACAATTGGGGGAGAACAGGAGCAAAATAAAATTAAAACCACAAAAATTTGCCATAAATGTCAGTTTTGGCTTTAAAGAAGTTTTTGATTGGCGATCAGATAGATTGATATTTCCCATAAGTTCATTCAAAAGCTGCAGGCAACAATGATTTAACATTTGATGATTTTAAACATTTTATTGAGGTGTTATGAGAACACTTTACCTTCAATTAACCTATAAAAGGCCAAACAGAACAAATAATATGAGTGACAGCGTGTTTGAGCTGTTCCTAGCATTGAACACGATCGTCTCCCATTTGCAAGTGACGGGTATAAGTCACATTTATTTGCTTGTGCTGCAAAATTATTTGCATTTAGGAACAAATGCCATGTGATGCACATGTTTCTCTGTTTTTGTTGCTGATTCTTATAAGTTAAACTTCAAGTCTAGGCATGCATGAAGACGTTTCCCCATTGCTTTAAAAATGTGCACTACTATCAAAATGTTAAACTACTATTTCTTCTGAGATACAGAGATGATGTTCCTGGTGCAATATGGATTTTTAGGCAACTTACTTTGGATATTTGTGAGAAATGTTTTTTTGATTTCAGTTCTGTAGTTCACTTGCTTCTATGATGCCAATGCCAAGTACTGTGGTGCAATAGTTTTCTGGGATTTGGTTTTCTTTCTTTTTGCCTTAAAATGATGCACCCTTAAAGTAAAATGGACAGGGTGCTGCAGATGGTGGTCCCACTTGGGAGGAGCAGGGCTTTTTTAGAGGCATGGCTTTCCTACACTCAGATCACCAATAATAACCGGGGGGGGGGGGGGGAGGGATCTTCCAAGGGCATCATTGCTCCTTGGTTTATGTAAAATCAGTTTTAGAATGAAAATGGGAGCAGGTAGGAGTGGAAGACATCAATGAGTCTGAATAGGTTTCACTGGGTGTCACAACTGCTAGCTTTATTTTTGAGACCCAGCTGCAGAATTGCTGATATAAAGCATGCTTTGAGTTGAAGTTGTAGTTAATTTGTTAGATTTGCTCAGGTCTCTCTATTACGGAAAACAGGTTTCTTAAAATGTAAAGAGTTTGTATGGTAGTGAGTTCAGTTTCCAACTGTTTAAGGTACGGCAGCTCCAGAATTACTTACATTATTAGGTCCAGGTCAGAACCAGGTAACTTGAAAATCTGAATAGACTGAACTGTGTCAAACTGGAATTAAATCACAGACGATGCTGATTTCCCGAGTCGGGTCAAGGCATGCCATTCAGGAGTGGGATCCTGATCAGACATAGAGCCAATCCTCCCATTCCTAATTTCTGATATCATAAACTTATGAGATTTGCTAACCATAAAAAGCCTTGGGCCAGATTCTACCCCCCAAGTCCCATTCCACAACTCCAGCTGCAGAATGAAGTCTCTGCAGCTGTAGAGATTTGTATTTACAGTCCCCTACAGACACAGGAAATATTACTCCGGGTCCCACTGGGTGTAACATTTTTCCACAGCTGTGGGGAAAAAACAGCCGCAAGCTGCCATGAATTGTGAAGCTGTTTGTAAACCAGCTCCACTTTTGTGAATACTATAGCTGTGGGAAAAACTGCAGCTCAGCAAGTAGAGATCCACTTGCACCAGGTTTCTCCCAGAGGTACCGGATTTTCAATGGCTTTCAAAATTCTGCCCCATGTCTTTAATACTGTAGTGATGCATTTTTTTGTCATTTCGCAATATGTTTACCCAGATAGCTCAGTTAAGATGCAACATAGCAATGGGTCTTGTTCCCACCCAATGTCAGCACTGGGAAGACTGAAGATTAGGGAGGTTAAATGACTTGTTCAGGATCTCATAGTAAGCCAGTGGCCATGGTGAAACTCAGATACAGATCTTCTGTTTCATGGTTCTGCATTCTCAGACCACATAGACTCCCTGTATGGTTACAGTTACACGATATTTGCAAAGGCTGCCTTAGGGACCCTCAGTCCCTACAGCTACTGAGGGTCCCCATTTTGATAGGTCAGCACTAATGCAAGTCACTCATCTTTGGAATTGAAAATGTTCCAAACCATTTTAGTGTAGCTGATTGTGCCATGTTGAAACAGCAGATAAGAAACATTACTAGGTAAGCAAAAACGTTAAAATAATACAAGGAATATTCACTATGGTGCAGTCCAACAAATCACAGGAAAAGCAGAATGTATATGGCCCCCTCAACAAAACAAACCCTGCTAAGAGACCCCCAAAACAGAGGGTTGCCACTACATTGGCAGAAAAAGATACACTGTTACGAGACTCCCTCCTTAAAAGGTTGCCTTGCAGATTGCAGCAATTTATGTCACATCTTCATTTGCTCTGTTTCCTCTGATAAAGTTACATTGGGTCCACTGTCCATTCCGTCAGTCATTTCTTGAGTTTCTCTTTAGCTTGGTGTGGTGTACACTGAAGGTGGAATGGTTGAAGGAGAAAACAAGCTGGTCGGACTCTTTCAGTATGTTGATATATTTAGAGGGATTCCATTTGCTGCTCCTCCTGGAAGATTTGAGGATCCTAAACCCCACCCTGGATGGTCAGGTAAAGAAAATGTTATTTTTTTTCTTTAGGCATTATTTACAAAGGTTAATATTTTTACCACCATTAACATCCTCCCCTCTACACACGCACAAGGATTCAAAAGGTGTACATGACTTAGTGAAGATTTATGCTTGTACAACAGCATTGCTGATAGTCCTAAGGTACAGTAGTTGACTGAATGTGTAATTTAACTATTATTCATGGATATTTTGGTTGTTCTCACTCTCTGTCCCATGAGGAGCTGCCACCCTGTGGGGAGACTATGATGGCAAAGGAACCCTCTTGAGGAGGGTTCCACCCCTAGAGGTGCTACAGGAATATAAGTCCTTCCCTCCCATTGGGAACTAATACCTAGGCCCTGCCATAGGATGCTAATGAAGTTACCATGCTCTTTAGCAACAAAGGCTATAACACCAAATGTTCTTGAAATAAGTGATTTATTTGATGTACATAGTCCCAACGTTTCACCTAAATAATTAGGCTTCTTCAGGGGAACTGTAAAGAATTATGAAATATACATAATTAAGTTTTCTAACAAAATATCACATTTCACTATTAACTGTTAATTATATCATTTTGCTTCCAATATACAGACATATACAAATATAGTCCTATATATCTATATATATATATATATATATATATATATATATATATATATGCCAATTTAATTTCTAATACATCATATCAATAATGCTTATGAAATAAGCGAAATGATTATATACATGGATTAACTATACTTTTCCTATTACAAGGGCCACCAATTTCAAATGCAAATATATTTTCCTTACTTTTTAATACTGCCGATTAGCGCCAAGAAGATTGCCATGTCTCCTTGGAATATACAAATCTTGAACAGTCACTTTATGTAAAAATAATATAATGTAAGTTTATTTATAATTTTAATACTTCATTAAAATATTATCTTAGTAATATTTTCTTTAAATATTTAGAATAATCACCTTTGTTTCATTTATTTTATCTCTTTATGACTAGTGTTCTTATCTTCAAGGAGTAAACAAACTGTAAAACATATATAGAAAGAGAAAACAAAAAAATTGAACTATATGTAACCATCAAACATATTCTCATCGGTCACTACTTATCTTTTAACATATTATGTATTACTAGATCAAAGTAAAGCTTAATTCATTCTCTGTAAATACTTCTGTTAACTAAGTATTGTTGTTGTATGTAACTTATAAATAAAATGAATAATGAAAAGTTTTTCATTTGGCTAAGCACTTTCAGTATCTAACATGCCATTTTCCACTCGCTATTATGATATATTTCTCTTACTCATATTAATCTAATTAACTTGCTTTTTGTTAAAAATGAGCAGGGTACTGTTTTATCCAAGTTTATCCCACTTTAATGCGTGGTCTAATTTTATGATACATGAAAACATTTCAAATTTCTAGCATGTCCTACTCTGCTCAAGATTACAATGAATGTCAGTAATATTACAAAGCATCTCTCACTACGCACTCTGTGTTAACCAAATGCTCATCAGTGTCTCTCACAATGCTCTCACTAATAATAATAGTCAATTTGTAATGTTTTTGTTGCCTGCCATATCGCTATGTTTAAAATAAATGAGTGATTCTGGCATTCAGAACTTCATGCGCTTACGTCCATAGTACATGATGAATTACTTTACTAAAGACTTGCTAGCTATTATGAAAAACTTTGACTATCAAGGTATTCCTATCAATATACACTGTCTTAAGCCTATTAACTATTAAAGCCATACTTCACATTAACAAGGGTTGTGGCTTACTGCAAAACAAAAAAATTTCAGCACTTATAGTGCTATTCACTTTAACCATTCCTAACTGTATTTATTTTCTATAATTTTCAACTGTTGAAACTGTATTTCTCACAGCACTCATAGTGCTTGTGACTCTCTTGCAAGGTATCTGCTACAGCAGCGTGTTCATTTAACGCGTACTCGCTTGCATCCGTAGTACATGTTGAATTGCTTTACTAAAAGCTTGCTGGCTGTTAAAAATATCTATTAGTATCAATGCGTTCCTGCCAATTTGCACTGTCTTAAACCTCTTAACTGTTAAAACCATACTACACTTTAACAAGGGTTTTGGTTTACTATGAAGAGAAAGGTTTTCAGCATTTGTAATGATGTTTGCTTTAAACATTCCTAATCATGTGTACTTTACGTAACTTTTAACTGCAAAAACAGTGTTTCTTATTAGAAAAGGTTTTAAACTTACTGCAAGGAAATGTTTCAGCACTCATAGTGCTCTCGACTCTCTCCCAAAGGATTTGTTACCGAAGCATTTTCATTTAACGTATTCCCGATCATACATGTTTTCAATAGCCTTCTTAACTGTTCAAACAGTGCTACACTTATTGAGAAAAATATTTTAGTTTACTGCAGGAGAGAGTTTTACTGAAAGGAGTTTCAGCACTCGTAGTGCACTCGACCCTCTATCAAGGTGCGACAGGCATCATCTGGTTCCCCATTTGGCAACCTCTTTATGCCAAGGAGAGGAGTCATGTGACAGCACTTATGTGTCATCATACCTGGCCAAAGCCAGGTTGTTACCACAGCAACCATTGACTCCTCTTCTCGGCACTATTCAGTCCTTAAAGCTTCACTGATTCTGATTATGGTTTTTTTACTTATTCTCAATTTAAACTAACTTATTAAGTAAATTACAATATTTCTAAACTCCATTGATTAATTAATTATTTTAATAGATAAGATGATATTAAAAGAATCACTACTAAAAATCAAAAGGGGGAGTAACTAGAGAAACTGATGCAGCTACTGGTGAATAATAGCTTATAGTTAAATTATGTCGATCATATGTTATATTGTTTATTCATATGAAGTTCACCAAACTTATTTAGAAATTTACTTCTATGAAATTGTACGATTTTATTTACCAGCACTCCTGCCAGTTTACATCTTCCTTAAGACTCCATTTCTCATAAATCAGACCCATTTCATACATCCAATACATCTCAGGTTCTAATAATAAGTCATTGTAGTTACCACCTCTTTTAGGTATCGGGACCTGTTCCAGCCCCCAAAACTTTATTTGAATAAGAGAGTGTCCTCTTTGATTAAAATGTCTAGCTAAAGGGGAATTTTCATCTTTGTTCCTGATTCGACTTTTGTGTTCTGAAATTCTTGTTTTTAACTCTCTCATCATTTTACCTACATATAAATAGTCGCAAGGATATTGTACCAGATATATTACTCCCATAGTAGTACAGGTTATATGAGATTTGATTTCATATTCTTTTCCAATGTGTGGATGTCTGTAGATTATTTTTTTGGATGTATTCCCACAGGCAGTACACCTGCCACAAGAGTACATCCCATTGGTCAAAGGGCCAAGTAATAACTGGACTATTTTTGCATTCCTTGCCAATGTTGTGTATGGACCAATTTGTCTCTAATGGTTGGTGCCTTTTTAGAAACCACAAATGGTTTTTGTTGAAATATTTGAGAAGTAGTAGGATTATTCAACAGAATATTCCAGTTGTTAAGAATAACTTTTTTTAGTTGTGGCATTAACTTATTATGAACTGTACTAAATACTGTATCAATGGACTTTTATTGTCATTTCTTTCATTTTTTGATACTTTTAGTAGTTCCTCTCTAGGTTTCATTGAGGCTTTAGCATGTGCTCGTTCCAAATTGTTACTATAATAGTGTTTCTCTCTAAATCTTGCCTCTATTTTTCTTGCTTCTATTTTATAATTTTCATCTGTACTGCAATTCCTATGCACTCATAAAAACTGCGAATAAGGAATGCTATCAATTAGTTTTTTTAGGATGAAAACTCTTATGATGTAAAATCATGTTCCTATCCATAGCTTTCCTGTATAATTTAGTTTCTAATCTATTACCACTTTTGTAGATAGTGCTATCTAAAAAATTAATTTGTGTTTTGTCATAGTTGAAAACAAATGTCATATTAGGATCTCTACTGTTCATGTAATTCCTAAATATTTCTAATGTTGTTATATTACCAGTCCAAATAAGGAACTTATCATCAATAAATCTTTTCCAGAACAGGATATGTTGACTAAAATTAAATCCTGTTCCAGTATTCTCAAATATATATATATATATATATATATATATATATATATATATATATATATATATATTCCTTTTGAAATTATGCATATATGCATTAGCATATCCTGGGACCATAGTGCTTGCCATTGCTGTTCCTCTTACTTGCCCATAGTATTGCTCCTCAAACTTGAAATAATTCTTATTTAACACTATTTCTGCCAAGTCTTGCAAGACTCATGTTTTAGGTCTTGCATCACTTCCCATTGTATCCAATAATTTACCCATACATTCTGTTCCCTTGTCATGGGGTATCAAAGTATATAGGTCTTTCACATTTATAGTACTTAATAAACTATCTGATGGAACTCCTATTGAGTTTAATTCTTGAATTAGTTGTATTACATGAGTTGTATCTTTTAGATATGTAGGAATAATTTCTACTAAGGGCTGTAAATGGTAATTAATAAATTTAGACAGAGGTTCTAAAATTGAACCTATCCCTGAGGCAATCAGTCTCCCCGGAGGTTTTTCTAAGTTTTTATGTTTCTTTGGAAGTGCATAAAACAGGGGTATCCTCGTAAATTTAATTTCCATAACTTCTACTTCCCATTTTCTTAACCATCCATTTGCTTCCATTTCAAATAATGTCATTTGAATCAATTCATTAATGTCTTTTGAAGGACCATTATCTAATTTAATATAGTCAGTAGACACTCCCAATAAATCAAGGCACATTTGTCTATAATCTTTCATATCTTAAATAACTGTTGCTCCTCCTTTATCAGCTGGTTTAATAATTATAGAATTGTCATTTTCTAATAATGTTAAAGCTGTTTTTTCTCATTTAGAAAGGTCTGAGCCATTGATGGAATTATCCATTTGTAATATCTGTCGAATTTCTTGATTTACCATTTCAATATAATTCTCAACAGCATGTGAATGTCCTATTAATGGCATATATTGAGATTTAATGTTCAAAGCTTGTTTTAAATTTGTTTGTTCCTTATTAGTGTCTAGTTTATCATGAAACTGAGAATGTAGTCTAAGTTAATGATAAAATTTTTGCATGTCTGCCTCAATTTGAAATTTGTTTACTTCTTTAGTTACTGAAAAGGATAATCCCTTAGATAACACTTTCCTCTCATCTTGTGTTAACGGTCACTGGCTCAAATTAAAAATTACTGTCTCACTCCCCTTTGATTTTTTCTGGTTCCTCTGCCTTTTCCTTCTCCATGCTGCTCTTCTGTTTCTGTTGTTTCCAGACTTAACTCTTTCCTTCTTAAATCATACCTGCCTGATGTTCTTTGTCCTGGATCTAAATTCTGTACATCTCTCTGTGTATTTATTTGAATAGTAGATAATCCTGTCTTGTCCTTCTCTAAAAAAAAAGGTTCTTTCCCTTTTTGTCTATCTGGCCTATTACTTTTTTTGGTATAGTTGTCTAAACTGTCAGAACTAGTATCTCTATTTTAAAAGAAACGTTTTTGTATCCTCTTATAAGTATAGACTCTATTATTTTTATAATCTCCAGTATCTCTATAAAATTTATATTAGTTAGTTTAAATTAAGAATAAGTAAAAAAAACATAATCAGAATCAGTGAAGCTTTAAGGACTGAATAGTGCCGAGAAGAGGAGTCAATGGTTGCTGTGGTAACAACCTGGCTTCAGCCAGGTATGATGACACATAAGTGCCGTCACTTGACTCCTCTCCTCAGCATAAAGAGGTTGCCAAATGGGGAACCAGATGATGCCTGTCACACTTTGATAAAGGGTTGAGCGTACTACGATTGCTGAAACTCCTTTCAGTAAAACTCTCTCCCACAGTAAACTAAAATATTTTTCTCAATAAGTGTAGCACTGTTTGAACAGTTAAGAAGGCTATTGAGAACACGTGTAGTCGGGAATGTGTTAAATGAAAATGCTTCGGTAACAAATACCATGGGAGAGAGTCGAGAGCACTATGACTGCTGAAACATTTCCTTGCAATAAGTTTAAAGCCTTTTCTAATAAGAAACACTGTTTTTGCAGTTAAAAGTTACGTAAAGTACACATGATTAGGAATGTTTAAAGCAAACATCATTAAAAATGCTGAAAACCTTTCTCTTTGTAGTAAGCCAAAACCCTTGTTAAAGTGTAGTACGGTTTTAACAGTTAAAATGTTTAAGACAGTGCAAATTGGCAGGAATGCATTGATACTAATAGATATTTTTAACAGCCAGCAAGCTGTTAGTAAAGCAATTCAACATGTACTACGGATGCAAGTGGGTACGCATTAAATGAACACCCTGCTGTAGCAGATACCTCGCAAGAGAGTCGAGAGCACTACGAGTGCTGTGAGTAAAACAGTTTCAACAGTTGAAAATTATAGAAAATAAATACAGTTAGGAATGGTTAAAGTGAATAGCACTATAAGTGCTGAAATCTTTTTGTTTTGCAGTAAGCCACAACCCTTGTTAATGTGAAGTATGGCTTTAATAGTTAATAGGCTTAAGACAGTGTATATTGATAGGAATGCCTTGAAAGTCAAAGTTATCCATAATAGCTAGCAAGTCTTTAGTAAAGTTATTCAACATGTACTATGGACTTAAGCGCATGAAGTTCTGAATGCCAGAATCACTCATTTATTTTAAACATAGTTAGCGATATGGCAGGCAACAAAAACATTACAAATTGACTATTATTATTAGCGAGAGCATTATGAGAGACACTGATGAGCATTTGGTTAACACAGAGTGCATTGTGAGAGATGCTTTGTAATATTATTGACATTCATTGTAATCTTGAGTAGAGTAGGACATGCTAGAAATGTGAAATTTTTCATGTATCATAAAATTAGACCACGCATTAAAGTGGGATAAACTTGCATACAAGAGTACCCTGCTCATTTTTAACAAAAAGCAAGTTAATTAGATTAATATGAGTAAGAGAAATATATCATAATAGCGAGTGGAAAATGGCATGTTAGATACCGAAAGCGCTTAGTCAAACAAAAAACTTTTCATTATTCATTTTATTTATAAGCTACATACAACAACAATACTTAGTTAACAGAAGTATTTACAGAGAATGAATTAAGCTTTACTTTGATCTAGTAATAAATAATATGTTAAAAGATAAATAGTGGCCGATGAGAATATGTTTGACGGTTACATATTGTTCAATTTTTTTGTTTTCTCTTTCTATATATGTTTTGCAGTTTGATTACTCAGTGAAGATAAGAACACTAGTCATAAACACAGAAACATAGACTTTGACAGCAGATAAGGACCGCTAGGCCCATCTAGTCTGCCCATTTCCCTACCTACAGGATAGGCCGCAGATCCTAGTTAACCAACAGCCTATATCTTCCTGCCCCCCACAAGAATTGCCTTATGTCTGTCCCATGCATTCTTGAATTCTCCCACAGTTTAAGACCCCACAACTTCCTCAGGAAGGCTGTTCCATGCATCCACTACCCTCTCTGTGAAATAATACTTCTCACATTGCCCCTGAACCGCCTCCTTCTATCTTTAAATTGTGTCCCTTGTTCTTGCAAGTCTCTTTTTCTGAAATATGCTACCCTCTTGGACTTTGTTGATTCCTTGAGGTACTTGAAAGTTTCTATCATGTCCCCCTCCCTTCTTTCCTCAAGGGTATACATATTAAGCTCCTTTAGTCTCTCCTCATACGGCTTCTCTTGCAGACCTTGCACCATTTTAGTCGCCCTCCTCTGGACTGCCTCTATCCTGTCTATGTCTTGCAGAGATGGGGTCTCCAGAACTGGACACAGTATTCCAGATGGGGTCTCACCAACTGTCTGTACAGAGGGATAACAACTTCCTGTTTTCTGCTGCTGATGCCTCTCCCTATACATCCCAGTATACCCCCGGCCCTCCCTACTGCCTTCTCACATTGCTTGCTAACCTTAAGGTCATCTGATATGATTACCCCCAGGTCCCTTTCCTGTTTTGTTGTTATTACCACCTCCCCACCCATTGTGTATTCTTCCCCAGGTTCTTGTTTCCCAGGTGCATTATTTTGCACTTTTTTGCACTGAATCCTAGCTGCCATACGTCTGACCATTCCTCCAATCTTGCCAAGTCCCTTTTCATCCTTTCCACGCCTCCTTGTGTATCAACCCTGTTGCAGATCTTTGTGTCATCTGCAAAAAGGCATACTTTTCCTTCTAGTCCCTCTGCAATGTCACTGATGAAGACATTAAAAGGACTGGACCCAATACTGAACCCTGTGGTACCCCACTAGTAACCGCCCTTTCTTCAGAGTGGACTCCATTTACAATTACCTTCTGTGTCCTGTTGTCCAGCCAATGTTTTATCAGGCTACCACCCTGGGACCCACCCCAGGCTGGTTAATTTGACTAATAATCTTTTCAGCGGACTGTGTCAAATGCCTTGCTAAAGTCTAGGTAGGCCATGTCCACAGCCCCTCCCTGGTCTACTACTTTGGTCACCCAGTCAAATAAATCTATTAGATTCATCTGACATGACCTTCCCGCTGTGAACCCATGCTGTCTTGGATCCTGTACTCCACTGACCTCTAGGTACTCAACTATTCTTTCCTTCAGAAGTGACTCCATCACTTTCCCTACCACAGAGGTCAGACTGACAGGTCTGTAGTTTCCTGCCTCTGTCTTGGTCCCACTTTTGTGAAGGGGAATCACATCCGCCTTCCTCCAGTCCTCGGGTACCACACCATCCTCCCATGATTTATTAAAAAGAGTAGCCAGTGGTTTCACTAGTTCCTTGCTTAATTCTTTTAGAATTCTGGGGTGAATTTCATCAGGACCCATTGCTTTGTCCACCTTCAGTTTTAGGAGTTCTTGCAGAACTCTTTCTTCTGTGAAAGGACGGATCGACCCCCTATCAAGAGTGCTTCTGTTAATTGGATTAGGCACTTCTCCTCCTCTTTGTGGAATACTGAGCAGAAATATTCGTTCAGTATTCCTGCTTTTTCACTGTCCCCCTCTGCCCACCCACCGTTCATTCTATTCAGCCTCACTATCCCTCCCTTTGTCTTTCTACGCTCGCTGATGTACCTATAAAAGGTTTTATCCCCCTTCTTAACTGAGTTGGCTATCTTTTCCTCAGTTTGGGCCTTTGCTATTCTGACTTCCCTCCCTGCTTCTTTCTGCCTTAACTGGTACAGCTCTCTGTCCTGCTCCTTCTGTGTTTCCTTATACTTCCGGAATGCTATCTTTTTCTTCCTGACTTTCACAGCCACCTCTCTTGAGAACCATAGTGGCTTTTTCTTTCATTTTAATTTGTTTATTTGCTTCACACAAAGGCTTGTTGCCTCTGTGATGGCAGTTTTGATAATTCCCCACTGTTGCTCCACACCTCCTTCTAGCCTGTTTGCTAGTGCTTTTCCGAGGCACTCTCCCATCTTGCCAAAGTCAGCCCTCCTAGAGTCCAGTACCCTCACTTTTGTATGGCTTGACTCTGTAGCTGAGTTTAACGTGAACCACACTGTTTGATGGTCACTTGTCCCCAGATGGCAACCCACTTCTAGATCTGAGATCCTGTCACTGCCCCCATTTGAGAGTATGAGGTCTAAGATTGCTCCCTCACAAGTGGGTTCCAAAACTAGCTGTCTAATGCCTGCCACCTGTAGGGCATCAAGAATGGCCCTGCTCTTGGATGTGGCTGCAGCAAATGTGCTCCAGTTAACATCTGGCATATTCAGGTCTCCCATCAACAGTATCTCCCCTTTCTCTGCCATTCTAAGAATGCCTTCCATCATATCCTTGTCTATTCCTTCCCCTGACATGGGGTCTGTACACAACCCCTGTGTGGATTGTGGTGCCTTTCCAGTCTCCAAGGTGACCCACAGTGCCTCCTCTCCTCCCTGTTTACTCTTTTGTTCAGTTGCTTTTATCCTCCTGTACATAGAGAGCTACTCTCCCCTCTTCCCCTGCCTGTCTCTCCTGTAGGTTATGTACCCTGGTATGTTAACATCCCAGTCATGGTTCTCTATGTACCATGTTTCTGTGACTGCTACGATATCCAGGCATCCCTCTTCCATTAAGGCCATCAGCTCAGGGAGCTTGTTGCCCAGACTACGGGCATTGGTACTCATTACCCTCAATTTCCTGATGGCCTTACCCCCTTTTGCCCCATCCCTGTCCTTCTTGCCTTTGTCACTTTCTCCATTTACCCCTGCCCTTCTCCCTATCGACACCTCCATGTTGGTGTTTGCCACACTTACTACTGTGATTGTTTGGGGGGGCTAGGATTTTCCTGTCCTTTCAGTGCCTCTCCTCTTGGCTAGTTTAAAAGCTTGCCAATGAAGCATTTTAACCTATCACCTAGGATCCTGGTTCCCCTCCCGGACAGATGCAGCCCATCATGCCAGTATAGGCTTGCATCACTCCAGGTGGATCCCCAGTCCCCAATGAAGCCAAATCCCTGAGCACCACACCAGTTTTTCGACCACTGATTGAATACCATGGTATGGAACACCCTAGCCTCTCCTATGCCATAGATGGGTAGCACCTCCGAGAAGGTTACCGTGTGTGCTGCTTGACTAAGGCCCCTCCCCAATTCCACAAACTCTTCCTGCACTTCTGTAATCCCTTTCTTAGCCAGGTCATTTGTCCCTAGGTGGACAATGACATCCAGCTCCCTCCCCTGTGCAACTGCTCTTGCAATCCTGAGGATTCGCTCCCTGTCCCTCCAAGCCATGGTGCCAGGCAGGCACCTTACCTCCCTCTCCCCTTCCTTGCCCAGTTCTACCTTCCTAACAATGGAGTCCCCCACCAGGAGTTGTTTCCTTTCCCTGCAGGGTCCCCTGCCACCCTCCTGTGGGTCTCCTTTGTGGAGGTTCCCAGCATCCTCCTTGGTCTCCACTGTGGGTGCCTCCATAGAGGAACCACACTTTGCCAGAATGGCATAGGAATTGTGGAGAGGTACAACTGGAGGGATGCACCTCTGTTCCACCACCCTCACCCTCACCCTCCCTGAGCCCACTGTGGTCCAACCGCTTCTCTTTCTTGGCAACCTCTGAGGCAACGGCAGTGGCACTGGTGGTCCCTGGATGGAAGAGGAGGTCCCACAAATCCTAGACAATTCAGCCTGGAGATGAGCAACCTCCTCCCTCAGCCCAGAGAGGTGCCTGCAGATGGGACAACACCGCATCCTCCAGAACATCTCTTGGAAGACTGCTGCTCCACAGCCACTGCACTGCACCACTCCAATCATGTCTTATTTCTGGCCCCTTAACTGTTTGCAATCCTTACTCTTTCTTCTGTTTTTTTTCTCTCTCCTTACTTTCTGCCGGTGTGCCCTTTAAACTCCTGATTGTCCTGTTCTGAGACAAGAATATCCTATATTTCTCAGTAGACCACTTACTTGTTCAGAGGCAGACCTCCAGCAGCTAGAGGGGGCTGGAGAGCTACTCTTGCCCTTCTAGGATGGTGGGTCCCTGGTGGTTCTGTGATCACTCACTTCCTGCCCCTAAACAGGAAGTTCCTGTTATCAGTCAAATCCTGTGCCTATAAAAATAGAACTACCTTTGGGTGGGGAAGGAGGGCAATATAGTCCCAGCAGAGAAGTTCAGTCACACAGCAGTCCTTTCTCCTGGTGTCTTCTGCCAAGCTATTAGCAGAATCTTTCTAAGGCAGTCTTTAAATGTAGCTTCCTTCAGGCTAAGCCCTTCCCCCTACTTACCAGATCTTTCTACAAGTAATTTAAACCTCACAACAGTTAAGTCCTTTCAGTCACCTGAGATGTACACCTAGATGACTTTTCAGTTACCCATTCAGTTCAGTTAACCCAAACACACACTTTTTTTTTTGTTTTGTATGTTCGTTTTTTAACCCTAAATTAAAGGTCCAAATACAAAAGTTCTTCTACTTTAGTCCCAGCAGAGAAGTTCAGTCACACAGCAGTCCTTTCTTCTGGTGTCTTCTGCCAAGCTGTAAACAGATAAAATAAAAGAAACAATGGTGATTATTCTAAATATTTAATGAAAATATTACTAAGATAATATTTTAATGAAGTATTAAAATTATAAATAATCTTACATTATAATATTTTTACTTAAAGTGACTGTTCAAGATTTGTATATTCCAAGGAGACATGGCAATCATCTTGGCCCTAATCAGCAGTGTTAAAAAGTAAGGAAAATATATTTGCATTTGAAATTGGTGGTCCTTATAATCGGAAAAGTATAGTTAATCCATGTATATAATCATTTCGCTTATTTCATAAGCATTATTGATATGCTGTATTAGAAATTAAATTGGCATTATATATATATATATATATATATGTATATTGGAAGCAAAATGATCAACAAATGATAACAGTGAATAGTTAAATTTGATATTTTGTTAGAAAAATTAATTATGTATATTTCATAATTCTTTACAGTTCCCCCGAAGAAGCCTTATTATTTAGGTGAAATGTTGGGACTATGTACATCAAATAAATCACTTATTTCAAGAACATTTGGTGTTATAGCCTTTGTTGCTAAGGAGCATGCCAACTTCATTAGTATCCTGAATGTACCAGAAAATTAGCAAGCTCCACTGAGAAAACTCGCTCTACAGTTTTATACAAAGAAGGCAATTTCCCTGGATACCTCTTTTCTGCCTGCCGTAGGATTGACAATGACTACTCCAACCAAGCCCCTTTCTAATAAACTCAGATTGTAGCACTAAGCCTATTGTAATCGAAATGATACCTCTGTAACCTGGCTTCTTAACCTAACTGTATCCAACTCCTGCTGTACTCTGTGATCTGTATCCCAATGTGATGTACAATTTCTTGTGCTTCCTCCTTTGTAACTACTTCGGGTCGCCCCTGAAAAAGGGACCGTCAGGGCTCAGAGGGCCAACCCGGTTTGCAAAATTAATAAATAAATAAGTAAAGAGCACCTTTCCTGGTCCTTTTGACTTTCATGCATAAATTAGCCCTTCTTGCACTGATTCTGGAATTGTATTTCATTACTGTCCTCTGCAGTTAGGTTTTGCATTCTGAGCTGCTAAAAGCTGCAGGGTATACCAGAGCTTCATTAGGAAGCCTGGTGATGCTGTGGACCCAGGGCTGTACTGCTGACATCACTATATGGCAGAGGAGTCACACTGCAGTACAGTGAAGTTGCAGCAGTTTTGCAAAGGAAAACTACATTACTAGGTGTACATACTGTGGTCCCTCTTCACCAAGACACACTGTTAGAAATGCATTATTCCAGAATCCAAATGTCTTGTCAGTATGTTTTTTTTTGTAAAACTGACTTACTTTTGCCTCTGTAAGAAAGCATGGGGAGCAAGAGAAGACTGAGTTGCTGTCAGCTGAGACAACTGTCAGTTTATGCATTGGTGTGATTAGTGTCTATACCTTGATCATTGGAAAGCAGTAATGACTCCTTATCCATTCCATACTGGTGCCTTCCATGTCTTTCTGTAGTAAAGCACCTCTCAGTCACCCTGATTTTAAATCCCTTACTGTTCCTCCATCCCAAGCCTCCCTGACATCAGCATGGCACCATGGAATGCAGAAGACTAATTTTGGTACCGTATAATACAAACAATGTGTTTAGATGTGCTATGTGCACTGTAGAGGTGGTTTTAAAAACTGAGGGCTATGCCAGCCCGGTGGCTCTGAGGATTGAGATGCTGGACACCTTACCTCATGCCACACTGGGGACCTGGATTTGGGAATGACCTTGGGTCACTGGAGAGCCAGCACGGGGATGGTGGTGGGAGGGAGCAGGATTGAGCAGCCAAAAGGCAGCTCTCCTCTCCTGTGGTGGTCATCACCGTCCCTGTAGTTCTGCTTCTATGGGGCAGAAGTCTGGTGGGTAGCATAGGTGGGAGAGGGCAGCAGCTTAATGGGAGGGCACCCTGGGGTGTGGCATGCATGTGCCTCCATATGGGCGTGCATGCTCGGAGCAAGGGGATGGGGAGAAAATGGGGAAAAAAGCCAATTAAAATATATATAGAAAATAAAATGAGGGCTATTTCCAGAGAAATTCTCATTTGAAAAGTGAAACTGGGATTCCGCACATGCGCAGACTGGCGGTATTATATGGTATTAAAATTAGTCTTTGGCATTCTGTGGAGCCATGCTGATGTCAATGAGGAGCAGAACAGAGGAGCAGTAAAGGATTTTTGATTGGAGTGACTGCCAGGTGCTTTGCTACTGAAAGACATGGACGGCACCAGTATAGCATGGGTAAGGAGGCATTATTGCTTTCAAATAATCAACATACAGACACTAATCACTCCGATGCATAAACTGACAGCTGTCTTGGCTGACAGCAACTCAATCTTTTCTCAATCCCAATACTTTGTTACAGAGGCAGAAGTCAGTCAGTTTTATGAAAAAAAATACTGCCAAGGCATATGGATTTTAGCATAATGCATTTTTAACAGGGTGTCTTGGTGAAGAGAGACCACAGTATGTACACCTAGTAATGTAGTTTGCCATTGCAAAACTGCTGCAACTTCACTGTACTGCAGTGTGAGTCATTATCATTCCATATAGTGATGTCAGCAATACAGCCCTAGGTCTACAGCAACACCAGGCTTGCTATAGAAGCTCTGGTACACCCTGCAGTTTTTAACAGCTCAGAATGCAAAAACTAACTGCAGAGGATAGTAATAAAATACAATTCCAGAATCAATGCAAGAAGGGATAATGTATGCATGAAAGTCAAAAGGACTGGGAAAGGCGCTGACAGCAACTTGATCTGCTCTCAATCCCCACACTTTGTTACAGAGGCAGAAGTGAGTCGGTTTTACAAAAGAACATACTGACAAGGCATTTGAATTTTGGCGTAATGCATTGCTAACAGGCTGTCTTGAGGAAGGGGGGGCACAGTATGTACACCTAGTACTGGTAGTTTTCCTTTGCAAAACTGCTACAATTGCACTGTACTGCACAGTGTGAGTTACTCCTCTACCATATAGTGATGTCAGCAGGAGTCAGCAGCCCAATAGCTGAACAGCAAAGGCAAGTGCAGCAGGGCTAAAGCAGGGCTCAAAAACAAATGCAAAATATGGAATGTGGAATAAACCTTGGCCAAAAATAATAAATGCACACACCCTTTCAGGTCTAGTACTGCATATAATGACTACAAGCTGTAACTTTTTGGACCATCATGAATGGTGCTTTTTAAGGCTAAAGGTACCTTACGTAACCCTAAGAAGAGAGGCATGCTGCTGGATGAGGAGGGAGGACAGTGGCGCAAACAAACAGTGCTTCTGAATGAGTATGGAGGAAGGAGAGTGTGTGTGTGTCTGGTAGCTCCCACCTTCATCTGTAATGGGTGTACACAACTTAGTGAGGAGTTACGCCTATGCAACATTGTTGATAGCCTGAAGGTAGTTGACAGAATGCATTGTTTAACTGTTATACATGATTACTTTGGCTGTTTGCACTCTCTGCATCCTGTCGGGGTACTGTGAAGGCAAAGGAACCCTCTTGAGGAGGGTTCCACCCCTAGAAGTTCCATGGGAAAATAATTCTTTTAGGCTAAAGATACCTTAGAAAGGAACCCAAAAGTACTGCACAACAGGTGGTGAACACAGAGACTGTGTGAGTACTGACTGGAGCAACTGGTGATGACTGATTACAGACCAAGATTGATTTGAGCAATTACTGACAGCAACTGGTAACTAATAGCAGACATAGGCGTAACTTCCATATGGAGAGAGGGAACAGCAGGACTGAAGGAAAAGAGAGCTACCATCCAACCTCAACTCACAACAGAAACCTACTACTAGGTTAAATGCTATACTTAAATACATATACTATATGGATCTAGTACAAAATCCTGACAAACACTTCACCAACAAACACCTGCACGACTTCACAATCCCAACAATTGCTAAACTGACAACCACAATATCCTGACAAACAAGTGCCAGACAAAAGAGAGACAAACACACAACAAGTGAGCCACGATGATACATAGCCATTCAGGAAGCAACTCCACCTTCTAACAGCCTGAAAGAAACATATCACGAGACACACTATAGCTTTGCCCCCCCCCCCCCCGGACTAAATATAACAAACTTCAGGTTGCTGGCATTCTGAAAGTCAGTCAATCCCATGTTGGGATTGTAAACCTGGCTGCTGACATTCTGAAAGTCAGTCAAACCCATGTTAAGATTGTAAGCCTGTCAGGCAATCGCATGTTGGCCAAACAATGTTGGGCAATCGCCTGTCAAGCAAGTGTTGTCAGGCTAATGTAGGGCTCCCATATTACATTATGGTCTTTGGCACTCAGGAGAGAACAAAAAAACCCTGATGGAGGAAATCTATGGAGATCTATGGCCTCGGCTGCCATCTCTCTTGGCATGGTAACTTACTATTGTGCCAGGTCAGAGCACTAATTTGGAGTTTGAAATTCAGGGGAAGTTGTTGGAGGGACAGCTTTCTCTCTATCCTTCTCACATACCACTGTGGGGTGCTGCGAGTCTACCTCTGCAGGTAAAAGAATTTCCCCACAAAGGAGGTCCACCCATCTGAGAGTGAAATGAGAAGAGTAGTGACTGCTGAAAGGTTATCACCCAGCTTCAAGACTGTGAGGAGGCCTATCCTTGAATGGAAACTAAATGACAGGGATATGGAATGAGACTAGGTGGATCTTAGGCAGACTCAGGGAGCACAGTTTTCAGATGGGCTGCTGACATGGTCTATACAGCTAAGGGGACCCCTGTGGGCTTAGGGCCCCACCTTCTGGCAGCTGAAGTCTTAAATGCTACACCTTGAGGTGCTGTCGGCCACAGGTCAGCATGGCTAAAGCTTCCCTCAGAACATTGGACCTTACCTCCCAAAGGGAAACAAGTGACCAACAGAGAAGTCTTGACAAGGGACTTACCCTCAAGATGTGGACTTCAAGGACAGCAAGCTGTCTACTCACAAGGAGAACCCTGAGGGCAAGATTCTAACTGAACAAGCATTTGTCAATGCCAAGTGTTGCTTGCTGTCATTAGCAGTGGAAGTGCAGAAATTAGACAGATGCAGTATAGGAATGGCAGTGAAGTATTGAACTGATGCCAACTCCACCCCCACCCTGCAGAGATGGACAGGCATTGGGGTGTGCCTTTGGGTCATCACCCATAACGGTCACAACATTTCACCTCACCCTACCCTGCAGACACATGTGTCGAGGTGTGCTTTGAAGAGTTTGGGCTTTACACTCACCTCATTCCATAAGGAAATACACTGAAATGGGTGCAGTATAGGAGAATGGGGTGAACTCTGGGGCCAAAGGGGTCAAGGAGTGCCTCAATGCCTGCCACTGGCTGCAGGGTGGGGGTGGAATAGCATGACCATTACTGTCGACAATCTCAAGTCACACCCCTGACGCCTGTTAGTCCCTACAGGGTAGGGTGTTATGGTCAAAAACCCTAACACCCTGGGTGTTTCTTGGCATTTTTACTCCATGTTTTCAACGTGGACCTTTTATGATCCCACCACATGAACAGTGACACTATTAGTTTGTTAGCTGAAAGATGATTTTGCACAGCGACTGCGCCATTTGGCGCCACAGGTGCAAAAACACATTTCGAACAGGATGTGAAAAATGACAGCTGTACTGCTCATGAGGAGGTGTAAAAAATGGCAATGTTAAAAATCTGGAGTGAAAATATAAAAAAAACTGGTGAAGTCATGAGTGTGCGTAGAAACTGTGCAACGCACACCCATAATGTAATTAGTTTTGGGATTTTTTACAGCAGATTTTCAGCATAGGTATTTTGGGATCTCTGCTCATGAACAATGTCACAGTGACTTTCTTAATCTATCCTGAACACTGATTTCCCACAGTGACCGTGCTATTCTGCACCGGAAGTGCGAAAACACATTTCAGCCAGGGTGTGAAAAATGACAGCTGTATTGTTCATAAGGAGGTGTGGAAAAATGGCAATGTTGAAAATCTGGACTGAAAAGATCATGAATTCATGAACTTACGAGGGTGCATGGAAATTGCACAATGCATGCTCATAACACAGTCATTTTATGGACTTTTGTCACCAAATTTTCAACATAGCCAGTTTAAGACCTCTGCTCATGAACAGTGTCACTGTAATTTTCTTAATCTGTCCCAGACATTGATTTCACACACCAACCATGCCACTGTGTGCTACATGTGCGAAAACACTTTTTGGGTGAGATGTGAAAAATGGCAGTTGTACTGTTCATAAGGAGGTGTGGTAAAATGGCAATGCTGAAAATATTAAAAATACTCGAAGTTACGAGTGTGCACAGGAACTGTGCAACACGCGGTCATAAAACAGTCACTTTGAGAAATTCTTTCACCAAATTTTCAACATAGGATTTTGGAGGGGTCTAACTCATGAACAGTGTCACTGTGATATTCTTAATCTGTTCTGAACATTGGTTTCACACACTGACCGCATCATTGTGCGCTACATGTGTGAAAACACATTTCAGGTGAGATGTGAAAAATGACATCTGTACAGTTCATCAGAAGGTGTGTTAAAATGGCAATGTTGAAAATCTGGAGTGAAAATATTAAAAATGCTCGAAGTTCTGTTTTTGGGAATCTTTTCACCAAATTTCCAACGTAGGATTTTTGGGGGCCTACCTCATTAACTGTGACACTATCATTTTGTTAATCAATCCTGAAAGATGGTTCTGCACAGTGACCGCAAAATCACCTTTCAAGACTGAAAAACAAAATGACAGTGAGTGAGTTCATGAGGTGGGGTCCCAAGAACCCCATGATGAAAATTTGGTGAACAAATTCCCAAAAATGGCTGAGATATGCACCAAAGTTGAAAAAAAAAAACATTTATGCCATTATACAGCTTACCGGCATTTCTTCAGTTCGCGGTCAGCTTTGAAGAGTGAAGACATGTTCCTGGTCCACCAAAGATTGTCCAGCCAGCCTTCAGAGGTTCCTTTGGGTGGTGAGTGTGGGCGGTGCAAGAGGGTGGCGCGGGTGGAGAGGCAAGAGAGTCTAAACGAGGGACTGTTTTCTTTGTTACAGGTTTTTTTATTTTGCAAAGACAATGTGGGACTTTTGCCACACTGGGGTGGGCCCAGCATGGCACCTGGAAGTTTTGGGGGCAGTGGAGCCAATGGGAGACTGGGCACCCCCTTTGGCCAAGGAGACTTTTGCCATGCTGGGGTGGGCTCCCAGCATGGTAGATAGAAGTTTGTTTGGGGGGGCAGTGGAGCAGACAGGGATATGGCACTCCCATTGGCCATACAGTGTACTGGGGGGATGCATGAGCCATGGGGGGGTGTATTATGCCAATGGGGATTGGGCTACTGCATCAGCAAATGAACTGGGGAGGGGGTCATGCTGACAGGAGGATTGGGCACGCTGTCTGCTTTTTTTTTTTATTGAAATGTTTTACCCAGAAGGCACACTGAACGGCGGGTGGCAGCAGCTTTCTGTCATCTTCCTGGGGACTGTGAGAGGCTGACGGAGAAGCCGTCACCTCGGGGACACCACCCAATTAGCTGTTTTGGTAGCTTGTAATGCACCAAAACAACTGATTGCGTGATGACATGGCCCGAATTTCCTGACGCATTTAGGCATTCTCCCTAACTGCTGAAAGCAATGTGTTTCTTGCACATGTGTGCAAGCAACACAGCAATGACTGCTGAATGGAATGACTGCTATTGATGGGAAATATGATTAAAGGCAGTGAAACTGAATGCACATCACAGTAAAAATGGGAGATAAACCCCACCCTCAGTAGGAAGGTCTGGAAGCTGTAAACACGCTAAGACTAAGTTGGTAAATGCTGAAGCAGACTGAGTAAACTAATTAAAATTACAGAGCTGAAAAGGAGAGTGGCTGCCTTGCCAGAAAGCCAGGTGAAAGCAATTAAGGGAATGCAGTTGAACTGAGAGATTCAAAAGTGGCCTTGTATGAACAATAAATTGGGAGGTCTGAAGTAACACAGGTCAAAACAGCAGAATGACATAGGCAGGGCATATTGAGGAAACTAGAAGGCACAACAAGAACCAAAACAGGACAAAAAACAGGAATGACATGAGGTCAGGAATACAGCATGGTGAGCTTACCTAGAGAAAGAAGGAAACACAAATTGCAGCCAGGAGAGGTACAGAAAACAAAATACTGACCTTGAAAGCCATTGAAGGCATAAACCAAACAGAAATCCCAAAAGCACAAAGGGAAAGCAGCACACAAGCATGGGGGGGAGGGGGAAGCCCCAACAAACTCTTTAACTGCAGCAAAGAAATCATACTTCTGAATGAGGCTAGAGGAAGATGGCTGAAATACTGTAGCTCAGGAAGGAGAGTGGGGCTGGTAGCTCCAGCCTATTGAACTGCTGGCATAGGCTCTGTGATTGGATCAGAGATCCAGGTAAGACAAGTACCAGCCTATTTTACTCACCAATTTTTAAGAAATACTCTTTACATTTTTTTCTAAGGAGTACCGATACTGATCACAGCCCTAGGAAATGCTCCAGAAATACTGTACTTTTTTTTCTACATTTGAAGCCTGTTTGCTCATCAGAATTATAATTCACTTACCTAATGTCAAAAATGGTGAGAACGTTACTTTTGACTGCCAAGGTTACCTGGAGCATTGGGATTAGTAGTACCAATGTTAGACATTGTTTTACTTATCAGTCAAGAATTTTTTTATCATGATAATTATTATTTTCCTCAGTTCCCATTTTGTTCTCCTTTTATGCACCTTGTCATCTGCCATAAAGCTCAGGGCCTCTGACTCATGGCTGTGGCTCTACTCATCCCCACACAGGAGGATGGGCTACTGGCTGCCTTTTGACTCTGTCCCAGCTGCCCTGACCGAGTGATCTTGCCTTGGGGTCTGCTTGTGGACCCACCTTGCTCAGGCAGCAGTGAAATGTGCTGCTGCCACTCCACTAGACCAGAATTGTTTTCAAAAGGGCATATTCTAAGCAATTAATCATCAGTCTGCATTTCACAACTATTTATTTTAAAAGAATCAGTTCTAGCAGCTTGTTCAATACATTTTTCTAAACTTTTTTTACTAGATGAAAGTACCTTAAATATTCCAGTTACACACACAGAAGTGTTGGCCTAGTCACATTTTATTTTTTCAGGCTGAGGCTGGAACCCTGTCAACAATGTTTGTGTTGACAACTACCCTGACTGCTTTCTCACTGCATGCCTACTGCCCAGCCACTAGCATTGCTGCAGCTCCCCAACCACCACTGCCCCTGCACTGCAGGAGGAAAGGGCCGTGGTATGCTTATGTTTTAATTTCACGGTTCATTTGCCTAGGATAGCCCAGCTCAGATGCAACATCTTATTTCCAGTGGGGTCCATTCCCATAGCTAGGTGGACTGGAGCAGTGGGAGGCTACGTAACTTGCTCAAGGACACACATTGAGGATTTGGACCTGGTAGGATTTGAATGTGTGATCTCCTAAGCTTGGGGCTCAAACCACTAGAATGCACTGCATCCTCACTTACTGAATACATTTTGCATGAATAATGCCTCCTGCTCTGCTGATGTGAATTATAGCAAAATTTCTGTGTGCTGCATGTGTTACCAAATTCCATTACTGCGTTAGCTTCAGAGCAGCAGTATTTAATAGATATTATGTCATTTGTTTTAGTAACAATGTATTTCTGGTTTACAAAAAATCTCTATGCCAATTTTTCTTGTCATTTTCTTTCATTCCTGAACTGAGATAGATGACTTTGACGTTTTTAAAAGTTCTTGCTCCCTTGTATTGTCCACCGTGAAAAAAGATAACCATCTTGGTGGGGTGTGACAATGTTTACCATAAGAAAAATGTGCGAGTACCATCATAAAACATCTACAGTGTATATCCAGTATATACAGTCCAAGGATACCACAATGGAAGGGATTTTTTTAAATTGCAAGTGGTGGCCATCTTGAATGACATAAGACATTAATTACAAAAATTGTTGGACAGTAAAGCCATTTTTTCTTTCTGTGTATTCCCCCATTCACTGGACCCCTGACTCCCTCTAGACCCCAGGGTACTCCCATCAGTGGTACACTTACCTCTCTGGAATGACACCTCCCGTTAAGCCTTAGATTGCCCCCCCCCAGACAGGGACAAGGGTGGTGTGATTTACTCTTAAACACACTGACACTTTGTCAGGAGGTGTATTCCTGGTGCGTAGGGCCCAGCCCCGGATGTACTGGGGTTCTTCGTCAGTGGGCAAACCAGGGCTATTTTTATGGTTTCTCCCCTGCCCATTAGGGCTCCACATACTTGAACATCAAGGGGCTGTACAAATGCTGAGCGTAGCTCTGCCCTGACATCTGTGGAGTTCTGCGCTCTCCTCAGCCTTCACACTGCATTGCCACCGGTAGTCACCCAGGTGGTAGGATTTTGGTGGAGTATGTAACTCACCCACCCCAAAAAGGAGTGCATCCTGTGGGGCACTCAATACTTCTCCACAGGGCTGGTTCCTGCTACCTCAGGCTTGGTCCTGGTCATGTTCCTGAACCAGATCAACAGCATTGTAAGTGGTAGCACTATTGAAACAATTATGGTACAGTCCTAAAAGCTATGCCTGAAACATCTGAGGAAATTTAAAAATTACTGATTATGAATTTAAGGGATGTCAGAAATGCATTTTGACTAAAAAATAATATGGTGAAATGTTTTGCCAACTAACAAATATTACTGCTTTAAGTCCTCCTGCTTCATAGTCTCTGCAAATGGACTCCAACTCCAGGACCTAGTCTCAGCTGGTAAAGGCTGAGCACACCATGGAGAAAGCATTGTTTTATTGTAACTGTATGGCTGTATAATGTAACTGTATTGATGTATCATTTGTATAGTACGAAACTTGTGAAGTTACAATTCTTGCATAGTTTGCTTCATTTATCATATTGTATTTCTGTATTGGTGTTTGCATGTATAGCATGTCAGATTTTACAGTTTGAGATTGATGCAGTTTAACAGGATCACCCTGTACATAGGGCTTACCTGCCCTAATGGTATGTGCACCAACAATTTTTGCCTGTATAAAAATAACATTTTCTACTACTACTAATTAACTGAAGGGTTGCTTACCACATCACTAATTTATCCCACCAGCATCACTAGATGATCCATGGCATGGCACTGCATTGGAGGTGGCTATACAAAGAGAGTAGGAGGACAGAAGGAAAGAAAGTGCAAGACTTTGTTAATGCTAACATGGAGCTGCTATGCAAAGAATCTTGCCTGGCATTATCTTCATGTGTGTTTCAAATGTCAACATGTTAGAAAGATAAGCTGGGGTGGTTGTGTGGCTGATGACTTGTGTTAATAAGAGCAGTGGTACATTGAAAGATGGTGGAAGTATTATGAAGTATTTATTAATTAAAGAGCCAGTATCCAGTTCAGCTGTTAATTATAATATGGGTAAGAGAAACCAAGACCTGTGAGTGATCAGGTGTAATCACATGACTGCGCGTTATTCTATCACAACAGCATAGGTCAGAAAGACTTAACTTTTGTAGGGGCAAATCCTAACTCCCAGTGGCAGGGTGTTTGGGAGTTTTGGGGTGGGGGTTAGTCCAGATCCAAAGATATAGTTTGTGGTTTCAGATCACAGTTGGGGGAGTCAGAGGGGCACATTTTTGACACACACTAGTAAATAATTGAAATGTCCATCCCAAATGTAGCGTGAAGTATTAGGCACATTTATTTTTTAACAAATCCATTTTCACATCTTCCTTTCCTGACAACATCAAATCATATTTACAGTATCAGTATACTCATTACCTTTATCCTAACCCCATATTTACAAGTCTTCTTCTGTTTCTTTAATGGTCCCATACCCCACCTCTGGTCAGGCGGGGGACTGAAATCCATTTGTAGGGAACTCAGGTGGACACACAAACCCCATGGGGTCTTCATTAGTCAGATTTCTGTAGCCCAGCTTACTGGCTACAAAATTTCTCTTACAGAGGGTCTCCCATGGGGACGACCATTTCACTGGCACAATGTCCAGAAAGACATTTATTTTCATTTTAGCCCAGTCTTGGTGGCTGACATTTCAGTGGCTCCAACCATATAACGTCCCTTGTGGTATTACTGGGGCAAACACAAAGATTATATTCCAGGAAGGGTCCCTTGCACCTTATACTCAGTCCCAGCTCACAGTAAGGGAAACTTTTTTGGACCTCCAGAGGCAACAGAAATAGTACTGTCAGTAAAGCTTGGCACACAGATGTGACCTCCAGCCAGAGGAACGTTGACTTGCTGAAGGATTTCTCCTCAACTACCCCTTCACTTGTCAGCTACTCCATAGGACACTACCTCCCCCTCCCATGAACCTGCAGTCAACATTTCTCAGGGCTTGTCCTGGAGAAAGAACATTGAAGGACCGGGGGGGGGGGGCATCCTCACAATTAACACAGTCCTGAATTTCTTTAAATCACTTCCAACATTGTTTCATCACTTTTTTTTTGTCTCTCTGGATACACTTCTTTAGGACAACACTGCAGTGACTCTGAAACTCTCACATAGTTCAAAATATCCCATTAACTCACAAACCAGATGCCAGATGCTGTTCTTTGCTGTACCCTTGAAGAAGGCATTTTGTCTGTACAGGACTACCTCTGCCACTACACTGGAGGTTTGTGGTGGGTTTTGTCTCAGAAGAAATCTGGGATGCTGTCCTTCTCCCTCAGCACTCTGACTGGAACCCTGCTCAGGCTCTAACTGAACTGTTGCTCACAGGTGCAGCCTCTCAGAATGCTCTGACCATAACATTCCAAGGTGGCTTATGCTGCTGCAGAAAGTTCTAACCATTACATCACTGATGCCTTGGCCCATGATAGCCAGGGAAGTCTGCAGAGGCTTTACCCAAGGATGCCTCCCCTCTCCTCTTGTGGCCCTCAGCACACTACTAGTAACCCCAGGGGAACTTTATATGGATTACAATTTTTTTAACCACATTACTCAGTCTTTAAAATAAAAATCAGAGGAACCTTTTCGTAATATATGAATATGCTCAATGGTACCATTGAAAGTCATACTAAAAAATACCTCAGAATCCATCAGTAGTATATGAGGTCTCATAACACTCTCGATGAACATCCAATTACAGTATTATGAGATCTTATAATACTCTCATTCAGAGACAAAACAGAGGTAAAATGGTTTTCAAAAGCTACATAGAATCACTTGAATACAGCAAATATTGTTAAACTTTATCTAGTCAATAAGTGCTCATTTTCTGAAAGGAACAATCCTGAGTGATGGATAAAAGTACCATGATTAATAATTAGAACTGTTACCACTACCCTCCCACCCTGCAATAGAACAAAGGAAGAAAGTAGAACAATGAACTTTTAACTTGTGTTTTTTTCTGCACCATAAAGTGCTGCTTTTTATGGAATATATATATATATATATATATATATATATATATATATATATATATATTTTTTATGGCAAAAACTGCATTTAATGCATCAGTTAGTGTTAAAGCAACAAAAGTGAGGAAATGAAATGTTAGGGTTGAGCCCTTAACCCCCCCATAACCCACACACCCATCCTCCACAGACTGACAGATGCCAGGGTGTGCCATGGGGTCATCAGGCCCAACTCTTACCCAATTCCATGTGTAAGCAGGTTGACATGCTACAGTAAAGGAGAATGGGGTGATAGTTTGGCCTTATGACTCCATGGCACACCCTGGCATCTGTCAGTTTGTGGAGGATGGATGTGTGGGTTATGTGTGGGGTTAGGAGCGCAACCCTAACATTTCATTTCCTCACTTTTGTCACTTTAATCCTAACTGATGCATTAAACGCAGTTTTTTGCCATGAATTTCCTTACTTTTTGAAAAGGTGTAATATAACTAGCAAAAAACATGTATTTGTGGAAGGGCCCTGCGCTCTCACCAAGTTGCCCATTTCTGCATAACAATCTGCATCTCTGGGAGCAGGCCTGCACTCCCACTTACGCATAGCTACAGAGACATATAGCAGCCCTATAGGGCAAGGAACCATTGTAACACAAATTTGACAATATCTCATTAACTGTGCAACCCATGGAAAAAAAATCCACTGCAGGGTTACTCTATGGTTTAAAATCTTGTTCCAGCAGCATAGATCACCTAGAGGTGATCTAAGCTGCCAGTTGCAAAAACTCTGTATCTCACTTCGTTTTTGAGATAAGGGCACCGAAATGTGTGACAGACCCCTCAATGTAATCCTATAGGGAAAATCTCAACTTTGTGATGGCATATCTATGGAACCACTTAATTCCCCAACACCTAAACAGCATAATTCACACATGTAGGGCATCCCCTCAACACACTGTAAATTTCAAGTAAAAAGGCCAAACCGTTAATGAGCTATGAAATTCTAAAGTGTTTACACCTTTAAAAATTCTTCATTTATGAGATAGCAAAATCCTGGGCTGCCAGATCAATCCTAGTCCATGAGCTAGCAAAATTCTAGTCCACGAGGGGACAGCTGGTCGTGTCATCAGGGCCATCTGGTCATCCCCAGGGCCATCTGGTCATGCCCAGGTACATCTGGTCATGAAATTCTGGCTATCTGGTTGTCCCCTGATGGACAAAGCTCGTGAACCAGGATCGTCTCGCAGACCAGGATTTTGCAGGCTCGCGGACTAGGATTGTTAGTGAAACACAAAAGAAGAATTTTTATTTTTTAAAAAGCTATTTTTGACAAAAACAAACCAAGCCAAAGGCATGGCTTTGTAGAGGGTGTCACCCTAACCAAAACCCATGCCTCATGTGGCCCAAAAGTCGCCTATAGACAAAGCTACAACATTTTGTTTGGCTGAAAAACTGAAAAGAAGATGACTCACGAACAAGAAATTTTTCTGACGGACTAGGATTTTCTTTCACAATGTAGCAAAATCCTTGACTGTGAGACAAGTCTTAGGTCGTAAAATATACATATAAATTTCTGAGTGAACTGGGCATGCTCAGAACCCAAAAATTAAAAATGTAATAACTTTTGAACATATTAATATTTTCTTATCCAACCACACTGGATTGTTCCTTGACCCAAACTCTTTCTATGTTCCAAATTTCAGACCAAAAGACTACACGGTGTGGTCGCAGCGCCATGGGCAAAAAACGTATCAAAACTGGCAAAAAGTGCATTTTTGGTGTTTTGTTGTGCAGAAACTGTATGTCCAACCAAACTACAACTTGGTAAATCAAGACATCTACCACACCAAACTGTGCATTACAAATTTCGTGCAAATCTGTTGAACGGTTGCAAAGTTATTGACGCACAAAATTTGAGGTTTAACATTGATGTGCCAACTCAACCCTGACTATAGGTGCGTGACCGCGCCTCTCTCTCTCTCTGTATATATATATATATATATTTTACATACCTGTTTACCTATTTTACACCACAGTCTAGAGTTTTGTTTCTCTTTTTTTCAAACGTGTGCACTTTCTTTAGTTTTTGGCATAAAGCCACAATGTGCTAATTGGTGGCATCACACCTGAACCTTTTCAATTCAGTACATTGGGTTAAAGAAAAAATGGAGAACTGTGCAGTAAATAGTACTGGGTAAAGAAACCGAATATGCAAGCAGTAAGGCATGACAAGGCGTTGGCAGTACTGTGACAACCACAAGCCCAGGGGCATAGTATGGCACTAGGCAACAAGACACATGCCTCCAACCCCTGGAAGTGCAGTTTTCATAGTACTACCAATGCCTTGACATGTCTCATTGCCCACATGAAATGGATCTGTGAGGAGCATTTTAAAAATAATAAAAAAAAAAACTTAAAAAAAGTTACCCATTGGTGTTACTGTTGCCATACAGGGGTCCTGGTCAATCAGTATACAGGGATTTCCCCTACCCATTTTATAAAATAATTTTAAATGCGGGCTGAGCTTCCGTTAACTCCATTTTGAAAGAACTACATTTGACTTCCAAAAATGAGACAAAACTTCCAAAATAATAGCAGCAGTTGGCAGAAGTATTTGACTTACAAAAGTAGAACCAAGAAAATTATGGGATTGCCAATTTGGGGGGTTAGAAGTCAACAAGTCTTGATTTTTTTTAAAGTGTGTATTGTAGTAGTAATATCTAAAATTAGATTCCAAAAGTTGATCATTCGTATAATGTTGACTTCTACAATTTTAGCCTTGCGTAAGTTCAAAATACCAAAAACTGAATGAATGCCAAATATGGACCCATGGGAGTTTTTGACATCCACCCCACAAAATTAACAGGATATCTGATAAAGCACTAAAAAATCACATCCATACAGTTCTCACTAATGAGTATTTAATGACATCTGGTCTGTGTCAGTTCATCCTTTTGTCTCAGAAATGTCTGGTGTGTTACATCTCCTTTTTGACTCTCCAGGGGTGCTGAAGGCCACACAGTTCAAAGATCGATGTCTGCAACCAACCTTGACTCAGACGGATGTCCGTGGTAGTGAGGATTGTCTCTACCTGAATATTTGGATACCTCAAGGAACTAAAGGTACCACTTGCTGCTGTTGCTGCTATGGCAGTCACTGCCTTAATATATTTCCAAAAATAAGTTTTACAGTAAGAAGCACATCTACAAAACAGGTGGCAGAATAGCATAGACTAGAATAGGCATTCATCCCTGCATCTCAAAGCATTTACAGACTAATGAGGCAGATACTGGCAGTGCAGGGAGGGACTGCATGCAGACCAATTGACCTATCAGCAAGCATGTAGTAACATTTCACACAACATCATAAACAAGCTGCATTAGAATCTGCTGCACTGAAAGAGAGGGAATAATTATCAATGTCCCATGATAATCCCCATTTTATTTAACATATCGCCACATGCCCAAGATCTGAGTTCCACCCAGGAAACATAATAGAGAAGAAAGAACCTTGGTTTCATGTCTGGGTCGACTGACACAAGACTGCAACACACTTTTATTAACAATACCTGAGTCACCTTTTTCATCTCTCTTCCCCATGTCCCAACCCCACCCTTCTGGGGCACGACCTAAGATGGGAGACCTTTCCTGCCAGTTAGAAGTGGGTTTGGACTAGGTTTACCCACAACACTCTGAGTAAGTGATGCCCAATGGTACAAGAATTTATGTACAGTATAGTACATCATTTGGAAGCATCCTACAGTATGTCACACCAGCAGCAGGATTTGACCCCAACCCACACCTGCTGGAGCTGCATATTCCTATCCACATACCTCCCTCCCTCCCTCTGTGCCACAAGGGCAGAGTCAATCTTCCTGAGGCATAAGGCATCCAAGATACACACTCTGCACCACCTCTGACACAAAAAGTGAGGCAACCCAGGCTTGGGGCTGACAAAAAAGGTTCACAAAAGTTGTAAGGAGCATAAAGGCTATGTGCCCATTAGTGCTCCTTTTTATTAACAGTATGCCAGTGTACCACCCTCCTCAAAAACATATCCAACCTATACTTAAATTTCACTTTACTTGTACAGTTAATCACATTATTTGGCAGACTATTCCATGGGTTTACTACACAAATTGAGTAAAAATTATTTCTCTCATCTGTTCTGAACCTGGTTGGCTTCAGTTGAAGTGGGAGACCTCTAATGTTAACCACTGTATTCTTAAAAGATTAATTTAGTTGGTCAAATAAGTAAAGGCCATTAATTATATCATACATTAACAAATCACCCCTTGTCTCCAATGCTCTAAGGTGTACAGGATCAGGTATTTTAATGTATCTAAGTACTGTATGACCTATTATGTAATCCTGTAGCATCATTGATTTCTCTTCTCTGTACTTTTTCGAGTCTAGATATGTTGGTAGCCCTATATAGGCACCATATCTGACCTCCATATTCCAAAATGGGGCAAACATACAGCATGCACAACACAGCTGCACGATTAGCTCAGCTCTTCTACTATAAAGTTTCTCTTAATCACACCCATAACCTTATTGGCTCTAGGCACTGCCATGGAGCATTGACCTTTTGAGGTCAGTGTGTTGATTTTTATCTAGATCTTCTTGGAGACTACTTATGCCACTAACAGTATCACTTGGGCCACCTAATGTGGTGTCATTTGGATATTTGGTTACCCAATTTGAGATATTGTTGCTTAGACTGGACACGAAAATCTGAAAAATGATAAGGCCCAGAATGGATCCCTGTGGCACCCCACTAGTCACTCTTCCTGTATTGGAAAGTTTGCTATGTATACAGACATTCTGGGTTTGATCAAATAACTATGTATTTATCCAACTGGTTAATAATGGATCTGTGCTCATATTTTTCATTTTTTGTACGATTGCCCAATGTGGTACTGCATCAAAGGCCTTTCCAAAATCAAGCAGGACTACATCTGCACACACTTTATTATCAAGATAGTGACTAATGTTTTCGTAGAAGCATAATAAATTAGTTACAGATGATCTTCCTGATGTTAATCCGTGTTATTCCATATCCACATTGTTTTTGCATTTGACTTGTTCTAACAATTGATCCCTAATAATTTAAATATTTTGCCTATTAATGATGTTAAACTGATGAGTCTATAGTTTGAGACATCCTGCCTGCAGCCTTTCTTGTGTATAGGAATCCAATGTGCACATCTTCAGTGCATAGGCACCTCTCCACTATGTAAGGATTTTTCATACAGAATTCTGAGAGGAAGGGAGATACTGTTCTTCATAATTTGTAACATCCTAGCAGTAATACCATCAGGGCTGGGTGTTCCATGGGTTTTAATTTTTCAATTTTATCCCATATGTTTTCCTCAGTTGTGTAGTCTCCCCATTGCTTCTTGTCACCATTATTGGACAGGACTGACATTTGTCAGTAAATACTGAACATAAATGTTTATTAAAATATCCAGCTATCTCTAACGGATGAGTAATGATAGTTTGTTTACCATCAACATTGGTGATTTTCAAACATGATTTTGATTAGGAATTTATATACCCATAGAACAGTTTGGCATTGTTTTTATTAGCGGAATTAGCAAATTACAATTCTTTTAATGCTTTAGCATTTTTAATCTCTTTTTTTTGCATTTTTCTGAGTTATTTTAAATTTATTCCACAAAATGTCTGGTTTGGACAATTGATAGCTGGCATATGCTTTGTTTTTCTTCTTTATTAGCTTGGTTGTCTTTTTACTAATCCATTTTGGTTCCAGACCTTTATTATTAAATTTTTTTACCTTCTTTATATTGATTTGAACCCTGGGTCATTGGTGTATGGTAAACCATTCCACATACCATAAGGCCATCAGGCAATCATCAGCGAATTAGGTATTTAAGAGCAACAGGGATCCATCCAGAGCCCGGAGCAACTCTCACGTAGAAGACAAATGCCCAATAACTGAGCTAAAGGAAAATTGAGATTCCTACAGCTCCTGCTGCTCTTCAAGCTCTGGACACTGACAAAACATTTACAGTATATTACATTATAGCAAGGCTGATGGTACTAAGCTTTTTTATAAGAGCTTAAGAAAGGTGTGGGATCGACTGCAGTGGAGACAGATGTTCTCTTTTTTTCTATTTCAAATGTTTTACTAGAAAATACATAATGAGCTTATAATGAGTCATTTCCAGATGTTTCCTGGGGGGTAGGAGTAGGGGTATGGAAGATAGTACAAGAGGATAAAAAATAAATAGTAATTATCAGAATTTAAAAAATAATAGTGGTACAGAGCAATACAGTACATCAAAGAAACATAATCATAAACGTTGCAGGGCATAACGGTACAACAGGTCCATGCGGAAGATAAAAATAGAGTTCAGCTAGACAAGGGGAAATTATCCCTACAGGCATAGCAGGATAGCAGAATGTCAAGGGCAATAAGAGTAAGACAGAAGGCGATCAAAGAGGTAGGCATCATGGACAGTTGCAGGTGGGAGTAGAAAAGTCACAAAGAAGAGGGATAGTGCTACAAGAGGTAAAGCCATCAAAAAATGGAGAGCAATGAGTAGTAATGTCCGTAGTCTGGGTGACAAGCCTCCTGAGTTAGTGGCCTTGATGGAGGAGGAATGTCTGGATATTGTGGCAGTCACAGAAACACGGTACACACAGAACCATGATTGGGACGTAAACCTACCAGGATACACTATCTACAGGAGGGACAGGGAGGGTAAAAGAGGAGGAGGAGGAGTATCTCGCTACATAAGGGAAGGAATCAAAGCTACAGAACAAAAGGGTAAACAGGGAGGAGAGGAAGCACTGTGGGTCAATTTGGAGACAGGCAATGGCATCGCAATCTGCATAGGGGTTGTATACAGACCCTCATCTCAGGGTGAGGACTTGGACAAGGAAATGATAGGAAGTATCCTTAGAATGGCAGAAAGAGGGGAGATATTGCTGATGGGGGATCTGAATATGCCAGATGTTAATTTGAGTGCATTTGCAGCAGCCACTTCTAAGAATGGGGTAATTCTAGATGCCCTACAGGGGGCATGCCTTAGACAACTAGTATTGGAACCCACTCAAGAGGGAGCAATCTTAGACCTGGTACTCTCAAATGGAGATGGCGAGAGGATCACAGATTTAGAAGTAGGTAGCCATCTGGGAACTAGTGACCATTGAACAGTATGGTTCACAATAAACATAGCAGTAGAGTCAAGCCATATAAAGGCAAAGGTACTGGACTTCAGAAGGGCTGACTTTGCCAAAATTGGTGAGTGCCTAAGGGATGTACTAACAAAAGGGCAGGAAGGAGGGGTGGAAGAACAATGGGGAATAATCAAAACTGCCATCACAGAGGCAACAAGCCTTTGTGTGAAGCAAATAAACAAAACAAAACAATGTAAGGAACCACTATGGTTCTCAAAGGAGGTAGCAGGGAAGGTTATGGAGAAAAAGAAAGCATTCAGGAAGTACAAGGAATCACAGAAGGAGTAGGACAGAGGATTGTATCAATCAAAGCAAAAGGAAGCAGGGAAGGCAGTCAGAACAGCAAAGGCCCAAACCGAGGAAAAGATAGCCAACTCAGTTAAGAAGGGGATAAAGGCTGGCCCGTCGGCGCAGCAGTTGGATTTCCGCATGCTACGCCAGCGACCCGGGTTCAGGAATGGACCTGGGGGCACTGGAGGGCCGGCTGGGGGAGATGGATAGAGCATCCCATGGACTGCTTTCCTTCTCTGGGGGGAGGGTGGGGAAGTGCCCGGAGCATTGGCGACCCCTGGTGGAGGCCAGGAAGTCGAGCAGCTGCCGGCGCTGGCACGTTCAGGAGGCGGGGCAGACGCTGGGCGTCATTGCATGACCCCGCCTCCCCAGAAAACGGAAAAAGAAGATAGCTGCCTGCCACCTTCCATGAAGCCCACCATGGCTTCAATTAGCTCCTCAGGCCAGCCCTCCGACCTATCCCAATGTCTGCAGCATGCAAAGGGGGAGTGCCGCAACCCCGCCGTTGGGGGTAAGCCACGGGGTCTCGGAGGGCTTGCAGCTGATTTGAGGAAAGTGGAAGCTCGTGGTCCGTGACTGGGCAGATAGTACCGGGCGGCAGGCAGCTCGGGAGGAAAATAAAGAATTAAAAAAAAGAAGAAGGGGATAAAACCTTTTATAGGTACATCAGGGAGCAAAGGAAGAACAAGGGAGGGATAGTGAGGCTTAATAATGGGGAGGGAGTGGGCAGAGGGTGACTGTGAAAAGGTAGAGATACTAAGCAAATATTTTGCTCAGTATTCACAAATGAAGAGGGGAAGGTACCTAAACCAAACAATAAAAACATGCTAGATATGGGGATGGATACCAGCCCATTCACAGAAGAAAGGGTTCTGAAAGAATTCTTAAAACTGAAGGTGGACAAAGCAATGGGGCCTGATGGGATTCATCCCAGAATTGTAAAAGAACTAAGGGTAGAACTAGTGACACCACTGACTACCCTCTTTAACAAATCATGGGGGGATGGGGTGGTACCTGAGGACTGGAGGAAGGCAGATGTTATTCCACTTCACAAAAGTGGGAGCAGGGCAGAAGCAGGAAACTACAGACCTGTTAGTTTAACCTAAGTGATAGGGAAAATGATGGAATCACTTCTGAAGGAAAGAATTGTTGAGTACCTAGAGGCCAGAGGGGCACAGGACCCAAGGCAGCATGGATTCACAGCTGGAAGGTCATGTCAGATGAATCTAATAGATTTCTTTGACTGGGTGACCAAAGTAGTAGATCAGGGAGGGGCTGTGGACATGGCCTACCTAGACTTTAGCAAGGCATTTGACACAGTACCACACAAAAGATTAATATACAAGTTGGCTAGCCTGGGAGTGGGTCTGAAGTTGGTAGCCTGGGTAAAGAATTGGCTGAAGAACAGGACACAGAGGGTAATAGTAAACGGAGTCCACTCTGAAGAAAGGGGGGTTACTAATGGAGTACTGCAGGGTTCAGTACTAGGGTCAGTCCTCTAATGTCTTTATAAGCAACATTGCAGAGGGACTAGAAGGAAAAGTATGTCTCTTTGCAGATGACACAAAGATCTGCAACAGAGTTAATACACAAGGTGGGGTGGAAAGGATGAGAAGGGACTTGGCAAGGCTGGAGGAATGGTCAACTATACGACAGCTTAGATTCAGTACTAAGAAGTGCAAAATAATGCACCTGGGAAACAAAAACCCAGGGGAAGAGTACACAATGGGGGTGAGATACTGACAACAACTAAAATGGAAAGGGACCTGGGGGTAGTCATATCTGATTACCTAAAGGTGGGCAAGCAATGTGAGAGGCAGTAAGGAGGGCTGGGGGCTACTGGTATGCATAGGGAGAGGCATCACCAGTAGAAAAAAGGAAGTTGGTATCCCTCAGTACAGATAGCTGGTGAGACCCCATCTGGAGTACTGCATGCAGTTCTGGAGACCCAGTCTCCACAAAGACATAGACAGGATGGAGTTGGTCCAGAGGAGGGCAGCTAAGATGGTGCAGTGTCTGCACCAGAAGACATATGAAGAGAGACTTAAGGAGCTTAATACTTAAGTGCTCCATCGCTATAACGAACCTTGGTATAGCGAATACAAGGCTATAGCGAATGGTTCAATTGGACCCCATGCCAGAAAACACTCAGTAAATGCACACGCATTGCCAATCATTAAGTATTGGTTGAGTAACTAATTGATCTGATATAAAACACACCAGTCACAGCATACACACCATCACCATTGGCAAAATGAAACGTTCAGGGTATTCAGTGAAAACGAATCCTGACGTCCTTGAAAGGCTGAATGGCAAAGAAAGTTTAAAAAAATTATCATCTGAGACAGGCTTCTCCAAGTCCACAATCTGCACTTGGAGAAAGCAGGAAGATTCCCTGTGCGAGTTTATGTTGGACTGCTCAGAAACCGAAGGTCTGAACTGGAAAAAAATCAGAAAAGCTGATGAAGCTGATATCAACAAGGCAACACAGATCTGGTTTGCACAACAGTGCCTTAGTGGTGTACCTATGTCCGGGACCTTGGTGCACGAGAAAGCAAACCCCTTTGCTGCAGAACTGTATGGGGACTCAAACATTTTCAGGTTTTCAACAGGATGGCTGTGGCGTTTTCAACGACGACACGGCATTCGCCATGTATGTATCACTGGAGATCACAATCTCTGTGTATATCACTTAGAACTGCACAACGCACAGCACACATTTTTCAGCAATAAAACACTGGTATTTTACACTTCCTCATTGTAACAAATGCAGTAGAATAACGAACACCCTTGATGGCTCCAACAGCATTCGTTATAGCGAGGGAGAACTGTATGTATAGCCTCGAGGAAAGGAGGAAGAGGGGAGACATAATAGAAACATTCAAGTACCTCAAAGGAATCAACAAAGTCCAAGAGGGTAACATCTTTCAGAAGAAGAGGTGTGCAAGAACAAGGGGGCGCAATTTGAAGATTGAGGGGGGGAATGGCTCAGAGGTAATGTGAGGAAGTATTTTTTCACGGAGAGGGTTGTGGATGCATGGAACAGCCTTCCTGAGGAGGTTGTGTAGTCAAAAACAGTGGTGGGCAGAGTTTAGGAAAGGGATATGAGAAGGCAGTCTGACCAACAGTAGATTTCCTAGATGAAATAGAGAGAGAATGGGAAACATTGCTGTGGACAGAGTAGGAGGAAAAAGAAGGGGAGGACAGTAGGGAGGTATGATAGAGGGAAGGGAATCAAACAAGAATTTGGATATAAAGGAAGCAGAATGGGAAAGGCACATGGCATCAGGAAAGAGGGGAGGGAGAAGGCAGAGTAGAGTGAGCAATGGTACATATGAGGGTTACAGTCTTAGGCAAAAACAACAAAAAAGTGAAAGAGGAGGTCCAGTCTTGCAAGCAAGGATTTGAGAGCTCTGATAAACTATGTCACTATAGTCAAAAATAAATAGAATCATCTTAATCTCACGACACGCAGTAAGTGGGATACTTGCTTGTTTTTCTTTTTTTTTTTTACCAGGAGAGACACACTAAGCTGAAAGCCTGTTTACACGTGTGACCTGGGAGCACAGGGAAGTTAAGTGACTTGCACAGGGTCACACAGTATGCAAGTGCAGGCTGTGGGATTCAAACCCAGGTCTCCCAGATTTACAGCTCAGAGCCTTAAACCACTGTGCTATACTGCCTCCTTGGCCTCGGCCTAAATGACCTTGCTTTGATCCTGTAAAGTTCGCCAAGCTTAGATACATAGATACATAGACACTGTCAGCAGGTAAGGGCCTATGGCCCACCCAGTCAGCCCATTTGAGCTTGTAAGTTCCCTTTTACATTTTTCTATAAGTCTGTTGCCCTTACCCCTGACCTCCAGAATTCCCATATGTCTACCCCATGAATTCTTAAATCCCATGATTGCTTCAGCTCCCATCACTTCCTCTGGCAGGGTGTTCCACTTGGCCACCACCCTTTCAGTGAAGAAATTCTTCCTCACATTTCCTCTGAATCACCCTCCCTCCAACTTCATCCCATGCCCTCTAGTCCTGGAACATCTTTCTCACTGGAAAATAGTGTATTCCTGCACCCTGTTCCTCCCTGTAAGGTACTTGTATGTCTCTATCATAACCCTTCTCTCCTTTGTCTCCTCCAGGGAGTGCATATTCAAATCCTTCAGCTTGTCCTCATAGGACTTGTGATGCAATCCCTGTACCATCTTTGTTGCCCTCCTCTGAAACTTCTCTACCCTGTCTATGTCTTTACATAGGTAAGATCTCCAGAACTGTACACTGTACTCCAGATGGAGCCTCACTATTGTCTTGTGTAGTGAAATTATGACCTCCCTTTTCCTGCTGGTGATACCCCTGCCTATGTATCCCAGCATCCTATTTGCTTTACCTGCTACCTTGTCATACTGTTTCCCTACCTTGAGATCATCAAAGATGATAACCCCAAAGTCCCTTTCCTGCTTGGTGCATGCTATATCCTCACCTCCCCAACTGATATGTTGTTCCAGGGTTTTTGTGCCCCATATGCATTATCTTGCACTTCTTTGCATTGAATTTCAACTGCCAAACCCTTGACCATTCTTCAAGCTTCTGCAGGTCCCTCTTCATTCTGTCTACACGCTCTGGCATGTCCACTCTGCTACAGAGCTTCATGTCATCAGTGAACATGGAAATTCTGCCTTCTAGGTCCTGCACAATGTCACTGATGAAGACGTTGAATAGGACCGGGTCCCAGCACTGATCCCTGTGGTACCCCACTGGTCACTCTTCCCTCTGTGGAGTGACAGCCATTTACCACCACCCTCTGTGTCCTGCTGCCCAGCCAATTGCCCACCCACCACACTACTGTCCTGCCCACTCCCATATTCCCTAGTTTGTTTAATGGTCTTCTATGTGGCACAGTGTCAAAGGCCTTGCTGAAGTCCAGAAAGGTCACGTCCACTGGCCTCCCCTAATCTACCTCCCTTGTCATTCAGTTGAAAAATTCAATGAGGTTGGTCTGGCATGACCTCCCCCCCCCCCAGTGAAACCATGCTGCCTTGGGTCCTGTGGTCCATTGGCAACCAGATGTTCCACCAATCTCTCCTTCAGTAGTGCTTCCATGATCTTCCCCACTGCAAAGGTGAGGCTGACTGGTCTGTAGTTCCCTGCTTCCTCTTTGTTCCTGCTTTTGTACAATGGGACTACATCTGCTGTCCTCCAGTCTTTGGATATCTCCCCTGTTTCCAGTGATTGGCTAAACAGGATTACCAGAGGTTCAGCCACCACCTCTTAGTTCCTTTAGGATCTTGGGGTGCACCCCATCTGGCCCCATTGCTTTATTGACTCTTATTCCTTCCAGTTCCTTTAGGGCTTTTTCATGTGTAAAGGGACTTGTGTCCATTTCTGCGCTGCTCCCAACCCTTGTACTCCCTTCAGACCCATTACCCTCCTCTCCCTCCATAAAGACTGAGCAGAAATATCTGTTCAGTATGTCAGCTTTACTGTTGTCATCCTCCACGTGGCCCCCGTCCTCCCCCTTCAGTCTCACTATCTCTCCCTTTGCCCTTCTTTTTTCACTTATGTACCTGTAAATGGTTTTGTCCCCTCTACACACTGATTTTGCTACGTGCTCTTCTGTCTGAGCTTTGGCTTCCCTTACTGACCTCCCTGCCTCCCTTTGCTTCTTCTGGTACTTCTCCCTATCCCCTTCTGCCTGCATCTTTTTGCATTGCCTGAATGTAATCTTTTTGGCTTTCACTTTCTCCGCTAGCTCCTTGGAAAACCATAATGGCCTCCTCTTCCTTTTCCCCTTGCTAATCTGCTTAATGCATAATTCTGTTGCTCTTGTAATCCCGGTTTTAAATATTGCCCACTGTTCCTCAACCCCTGATTCCTGCCCCATTCCCATTAGTGCCTCTTTCAAGCATGGCCCCATTTTCCCAATGTCTGCCCTCCTAAAATCCAGGATACATGTTTTTGTGTGGTTTGGTTCTGCTCATTCAGTGATTTCAAACCACAGTGACCGGTGGTCACTGTTCCTCAGGTGCGCCCCCACTTTTACCCCATCACACTGTCCCTGTTTGTGAGCATGAGGTTCAGTATTGCAGTCTACCGAGTTGGTTTCATGACCAGTTACTTAAGGAAGGCACCTTGAAGGGAGTCCAGGATAAATCTGCTCCTGGTTGATGCTGCTGCTAGGAGGCTCCAGTCCACATCTGGAATATTGAAGTCTCCAACCAGCACCACCTCCCCCCTTGCCTGCCATCCTTTGGATGGCTAGCATTAACTCCCTATCTGTCTTTTAATCCTGGGCTGGTGGTCTGTAGACCACCCCTGTGCAGATGGCTGACCACATTTTCCTTTCCAGCTTAACCCACAGTATCTCTCCCTATTTTGTTCCTTCTAGATTTCTCTGGCCTTTATGCCATCTTTCACATAAAGTGCCACTCCTTCTCCCTTCCTGCCTGCTCTGTCTCTTCTGAATATGTTGTAGCCAGATATGGCCATCTCCTAGTTGTGGTTATCAATACATCAGGTCTTTGTGATGGCCACAATGTCCAGGTCCGACTTCACCATGGCAGCCTCCAGATTCCCCATCTTGTTGCTAAGGCTCCTGGCATTGGCACACATGGCTTTCCATGATGTGAACTCCCTGGAATGTTTAGCTGTTCTACTCCAGCCCCCTCCCTGTTTGTGCTTTATTCTGGTTCTCCCTGCTGTCTGCCCTTCTGTTGAATTTTGCCCCCTTTCTGCCTACCCACCCCTTGGGTGCCAATCTTGGGGTGGAGCTTATGGTGTATTGCACCAATGTGCACCGTGAAATCAAGATGATGGTACAGCCAGACCCCCTATGTACTTAAACCTTAAAGGAGGATACATCCTCAATTGCAGCACCATCAAGGGTGTGGAATAATGGGAGGGAGGCAAGTTTGGTAGGCCTCTAATGGGTGCTAAAAGTCAAGGAAACTGCTTTTTTGGTATTGGGAACAACTGGTTAGACCAGAACCACATCCGCATGATGGGTACAATGTATGTGATCATGGTGAAAGCTTCCCACCACTACTCCACCTGTGTGCCTCAACCTTGCGAGGAGGGACCCCTATGCAGATGGAAGGTAGTTCTGACTCCATGCCCATATGATCCTTAGACTAATATGGGAACACAAGCAAGGGCACTAACTATTGCAGATTGTATTGGTGGCTTTGTGAAGTGGATTCCTATCCACTAGGAATTGGACTGAGAGACCATCATAGTCCATTTGACATAGGCCACCTACTAGCCAACAGAGGATAATGGCTTTCAACTGCTACTGACCTGGGCTGGATTTGAAGCTGTGATCTAGAGAGAAAATGCTCCTTAACCCACTAATAACCCAAGGAGTCATTTAGTCTGATGAATACACTGGACTTTAATTCAGCTTGACATACAGTATGTATTTTTTGGGAAAAAAGTTCTGTTATTTTGAGGGTTTGTTGCATACTTCTCTGACTGCTTTGCTGTAAGAAAATAAGTGATCTGTTTCACATGATGAATTGTTCTGTTTCCCTCTCTTTAGTATCCACCAGCTTGCCAGTGATGGTTTGGATCTATGGAGGAGCTTTCTTCTTGGGATCATCTGAAGGAGCCAATGTCCTGAGTAACTACCTGTACGACGGACAGGAGATTGCAGTCCGAGGGAATGTCATAGTGGTGACCTTGAACTATCGGTTGGGCCCCCTGGGATTCCTCAGTACAGGGGATGCCAATTCACCAGGTATTTAATAACAAATACTGACAGTTTCCCAAATGGTCTCTGTTTTACTTTTAGTTGTGAAGGTACCCATTCAGTTACAAAATAAACTCTAGTTACACTGGAAAATGTGAAGAGTACCATGGCACATCCTGCTATTTTTCATCACTCAGAGGAAGGGAATACCAGCATTTAAACTTTTGGTTGAAATTTATGAGCCAGTCTTCTTTCTTGATTATAGATTGATGGAGCACTCTCAACCAGTTGGATTGCTCCTTCCTGTGGCAGTGAGAAGCTGTTATTCTTTTAAAGACTGTCTCATGCACAGGTGCACAAGAAACAGCCACATACAGGACTATTATACATAGACTAATATATGGGTGTGTGAGCGTGTAACCAGAATTTTACACACACCTGAGGTGTGGGATGCTACATACACCCTGAGGGTGAAGCCCCAGGGGTTTATAAAAACATCACACACCCTGGGTGTGTGTAAAATTCTGGTTTTGCATGCAGGCACCTATGTATTATTTTATTTAATTATTGGTCCTCATTTTTGTTTTTAGATTTGCGCACGCACACACACACATACACACACACACACACACACACACACACACACACACACAGTCTCTCACTCACTTGTCAGTTGCTCGCGATCCATGAGGGATGCAGTGGTGGCGTGGAGCTCCGCTCAACAGGTAGGTATGGCAGGATCAACCAGATATGGTTGTTTCTTCAGTTTGAAGGCAGGATCAACTGATAAATATTGAAAAGTACATAAACAATTATCTGGGATGAAGTGAGACACAAAGGAGAAGTTTGGGACTGGAGTTTGGGAACTCAGTTACCGAGCAATGGAGCAACAGAGCCGCCATGTTTTGGGGAGATGATCACCCCACCCAGACGGAGTTGCAGCCAATGAGCTGCACTGCTGTTATTTGAGTGGTAGCCAGTGATTACAACCTCTTGTGTTATGATGAAAAATATCAACCGGGAGGTTGTAATCCAGAAAAAAAACATGGTTATCCGTGGATAAAAAATGAGGACCATTAATTAAAAAAATGTTTAATATACTACTGATAGATCTCCATCAGTAATATATAATTATAGTCACTGTGGTCATTTTTATTGTTTTAGAGTGATTATACATACAGTGTTAGAGTAATGGAACTGCTCACCCTTGGTATGCGGTTTCCTGACCCTAAGAATGCAACCACTTTCACAATTGTAAGAGTGGCTATGATGGCTGTTTTAATATATAAACAAAATCCCTTGGCTATAGAATAGGAAAGAATTCTGTATATTTTTTTATAGGACAAAAGTATCACAGCCCTATTGCCTCAGTCCCTCACTTTTCATTTGAATTTCATTCACTTTTTTGTCACTCACTACTCATTGCTAGGCTTCATGTCAACTTAATCAATAAATACAGCAATCAGCTGTGGTTGCTATGGAACCTCTAGTGCTTGAGACATCATCTTTGCATGAAGTCAACTTTCAAATTACAAATGTTTTTTTTTTGTTCTTTTTTTAATTTTCATGCAGCACATCAGCACACCCGTGTAGATTGAGCCACACTGCCCAACAAATGCAGTCCTACTGGTTTTGACTTGTGTCTTCCTCAGGAGGTTGAAAACAATGGAATTTAAGCATGACCGCAGGCCAGGTACACATGATCAGCATGTACTTGGTTCGCACATGTCTGTACCCCTGGACAGATGCATGGGGCACAGCAGTCACCATCACTGGCCAGCTCATATCACCTAACCACAGCCCCAGCCCCTCCCCTCAGAGTGCTGGTGCGGAGGGGGGTGGATCGTTGGATACAGGCTAGCATCCAGTTGGATGTCTGTCCTGGTCCTGAAGTGAATTCCCTGTTCTACGTGGATGAGGAGATTGTGGGATACTGTGTTATCCAGGAATTCATTCAAAGTGGAAGGGTGCCCTAATGACTGCCCGCAGCCCTCTCTGCCTGCCTGACTGGTGGGCTGAGGCAGCACAGCATGGGGGGGTTTGTCCCACCATGGGTGGTGGGTGCTGTTCATGGGAGGCACACTGACTACAGCAGGTCCCTGCTCATGTAGCCTGTGTGTCCTCACCCAGCATTTGCACCTTAGCGGAATGGTGCAGAGTGTGGGTACACCCCCTGGCCACTCCCCCAGATCATCCAAGCACATAGCTGCACGAATGGACAGAGAATTCGGTGCAAAAAGGGAATGCGCCCCTTTCATGTATACTGCAGCATCTTCAGGACCCCCCCCCCGTATGCTTTGCACAACCTAGGGAAGCCTACGCACCATAGGAATGTGGTGCATAGACTTTCCGCACATATGTGCATAGGCCCCTATGTGACCATACTTAAACACCACCTGTTATGACATTGTTGCTTTTCAACATGCTTAGTCACTTCATTTACATAATTAATTTAATGAATATTTGTTTCATTACTTTTTGAATACTCAGTTTGACCTCCAGTTTCTGCAGTCAGGTGCTGTTGTTATTATTTCCCATGATACGCAAGGACCACAAATTTTATTTGATGTCCCATTTCTTTATGAAAATACTTCCCCTAGTGGCAAGGCTTTGGCCAGTGTTTCAGTGTGGCAGCCCATAATGGGCTCTTCTTACAAAGATCACTACTTATACCATCACTTCCAACCCCTCTGGGCTGCTTGCACTTCCTTTGTTTCCCCACCCCAATTCATTTCTCTTTCTTTCTGCTGCACTTTGGAAGGAGGTAGTCTGTGATGGAATGGCCAAATGCTGTCAAATTATTTTGTACATCCAGACTGCACTCATTTGATATCAAATTCAGCCAACCCAGGACATGAAGAGTACAGCTGCTAAGACTTCCTTTTTACAAGACATTAGTCAGGTTCCCACCTAGCGTACTGCATGCAGTTCTGGGTTCCTCAATGCAAAAAGGACATTGAGGTGATCATGAGGGTACAACACACAGCCACGAAAGTGATCAGTAGTACGGAGTACAAAAGGTTTGAGGTTGGCAACTCTTTAACATGTTCACCCAGGAGAAAAGATGTGATGAGAGTACAGACCTTCAATGTAAGCCAGTATAAATTTACATAGAAACAGAAAATGTCGGCAGAAAAAGACCATCTGTCCATCCAGTCTGCCCTGTTATACCCTATGATACCCTGGGACCTGTGGTCTGGATTATGTTTATGCCATCGCTTCCCCTCCTTATTCCATGCCTTACTGCTATCCTTCCCCCTTCCCTGGAGTAACTATTAATCCCGTAACTGTATCCCAGCCATGTCTGAAAGAAGTGATGGTTTTTGTGCCCACAACTTCAGCCAGTAGACTATCCCATGGCCCAGTCACCCTCTCTGTCAAGCAAAACATTCTCATGTTCCTCCTGAATCCCCCACCAGCTTCCACCCATGTCCCACGCATTTGATTTGCTGTTCCTTCTAAACAGCTCCTCACAGTTGAACTTATTACATCATTGTTACCAGCAGGTGCAGGTGAGTGTTGTCTGTGATCACGGTGGTGCAGGGTGAGTGCAGGGGCCAAGGCCGGCCAGTCCATAACGTAACACAAAGTCAAACAGGGAGGCCCCACACTCAATACAGCTTGTTGTCCAACAAAGACTATAGACAAAAGTAGCTCAGTGGAAATCCATGTTTAATGTTGTGGAAACAAAATAAACAGGTAGCTAACACCCACACACTTGCCACGGCACTTTGAGTCAACAGACCCTGTGCCATGGGGTGTGGCCTGGGAGATAAGTCCCATTTAAATACCCCAGCAATCAACAATTTCAGAAAAAATGTGTGAATTATGTACAGGTGATAATATCAGAACAGTGTAATGATTGCCAAATTAAATGCTAGCTAACATTTCATGACTTGCAAACATAAAATGGGCTAGTGATTTGCATTTAAATCCTCAGTAATCAAATAGCCAGTATAAAATCATTTCATAAAGCAAACCCGCTCAATGAAATTAATAACAAGGTATTCCCTAATGGTCCACACAATACATAAGAACTGTAACCATATTTTAAATGGGCACAAGTTTGCTTGAGGGAATCATAGTAACAATTAATGAAACACTGAACACACTTAAAGCAGATGCCAACAAAAAAACAACAAGATAGGAAGGGTAGGGCAAAGGAGGAACATGAGGATAAAATGTAACAAGGGTTGAGCAGGGTGAGGGGGATAAAACACAATCTTTACAAAAATGTCAGCAGTTTCTATTGACAGCACTTTGCTGTTAAACAAAATTAAGGCTGCCAAGTCAAAATACTTTGTAATTATAATAATAACTAAAATAATAACTAAATATTAGCTAATGTCTCATAACCTGCAAAGAGGTGATTTACATTTAAGTTCCCAGTGTAGAACCCAACTTTTTCTATAAGACAGGCATGCCCATAAGAATAGGTATTAAGGCACTGCCTAATGGTCCTTGCTGTAAGCGCTACAACCATATTTTTATGTAAGAAGACAGATTTACTTTGGGAATTATAATGACAATTAGTGAGATGCCAAATAAAATTAAAACGAGTGAAATAAAATAGATGCTGATAAAGAAACACAAGGATGGGACAAGAGAAAAAGGGGGAAGAAAAAGACATACAAAGTAGTAAGGCATCATGATGAAAATACTGAAGGGGAGCATGAGGAAGGGATAGTGGGGAAAGACAGACACAGGCATCACAAGGATACCAGCAGTTTAACATAAAAGCACTATGCTTGAGAACAGAAATTCGGACTGCCAAGTCAAAACACTTTATAGATGTGGTCTAAGGACCCAACGATAATTTAAACCCCTGTGGTTTCAACATTTTAGCCTGTAAATCCAATAACTCTCTTGTTGTAATAACTTGTTTTATTACCTCCTCTCCAAAGTCTCGTGATGTGCTCTGTTCCCATAAATTTAAGGGAGTCAGGATTTGAGTCATGGTTCAATAAAAAATATTGGCCCACAGGAGTATCACATTTACCATTCACTATTGACCTTATCTGTTCCTGGATTCGGAGTTTTAGCGTTCTCACCATGCAGCCCACATATAATAATCTACATGGGCACCAGAGTGCATATATGACAAACGGAGTGTCGCATATAATGCATTCTCTGATTTTTACATGCAAGATAGAAATGCAAGGATGTTTAAACACATCTCCAACACATGCAAAATGACATATATTGCATCTGGCACATTTATGAAAACCTTGTGGTTTAGGTGGCAACCATGTCCTGTTTTCATTTGATATAGCAGAAAATTTGCTATGTACAAGTTTTCTTAAGTCGATTGCCTTATGGAAAGTGACTAGGAATGTTGCCCACTGCAGTGCACACATTGGTATCAGATGTAAGGACTTGCCAGTTAGCATGTATGATATATCCTATTTTGCCTGCTTAATGATTATATTGGGTGACAAGAGTCAAGGCTTCCCCCTTTTTTCCATCTGTACATCTGTGGTTCTCTTTGTTAACAGACCCTCCCTACATCATACCCTCTTTTTATAAACCTTTTCTACAATTCATTAGCTTATTTGTCAAAATCGACCAATATACTGCAGTTTCATCTTAGTCCAATGACTTGCCCATACAGTGTTGAATCTATTACACTCTTCTGGTATGCACTGTTAGCTTTTAATAGGGCATTGGTTGCCATCATATTTCTACAACAATGAGTTTCTAAAAATTCATCGGGAATTGCTGTCAATGTGAGGTCCAAAAAATTTACTGTATCATTATCAGTTACATAAGTACATTTTAAATTGAAGATCATTGACATTGAGTCATCTGATGAAATTATAAATGTCTTGAGCATCCTCCTGCCAGATTCAAATGAGGTCATCTATAAAACAATACCACTTATAGATGTCGTCATAAAAGGGATTGTTGTTTTTGTTAAGTACTGTCACTGCCTCCCACCAACCGAAGAATAAATTAGCATAACTAGGGGCCATAGATTTCCCCATTGCAGTGCCACAAATCTACAAAAAAAAAAACAATGAGTCTCAAATTCAAAGTAACTGTGAGTTAGTATGAATTCTAATCATTCAAGAATGAACTCCACTGGTATATGCTCCAGACCTGATAGATTTTCTAAAAAGTATTTATTTGCATTTGGACCTTTTGCATGTTCGATTGATGTATAAAATGATTCTACATCAATACAAATCCAAGCATATTTATTACTCCACTTAACATTATGTAACTTTCTCAACAAATCTGATGAATCCTTCAAATAAGATGGTATACACTGTAGACACAAAAGCACATTAAAGAACAGGGTGGGTCAGCACTCCATGTAGCCCATCTGGAGTGAGTAAGTAATCCAAACTGTGTTTCAGAATATATTCCCAAAGCATCACAGATAGGCACTGAACTAAAAGTTAATTATTGGCAGGAGTTTATTACATGGTTCAAAAGTAAGCAGCATACAGGTATCGCACTTCAGGAGCCAGGAAAAATTTTAAACAGCACGGCAAATTGTATATTCCATAACTGAAAAAGTTCACAAAATCACTGTTGCTTCCATCACTTCAGAGACTACACTGTTGCTACCTGACCACACCTGAATGAGCTCCCCGCTCACAGCCCTTATGTTTCAGCATCAGATGATGCCTTCATCACTCCATATTGAGATGTTTATGCTCACATTTCTGAAACCATGAAGTGACATAGTCAAAACTCCAAATTCTGCACAGAATGTTGTCCATACAAAGAAAATAATACAATAAAAACACAACTGACAGCTTCAGCTTTTATTCAGGTACAGTTAAATAGGGATCCTTTAGAGGTATGAGTATAATTTATGAAAATAGAGATTTTTCAAACAACTGCTCATAAGTAATCAGTTCCTGTCCCCTTTAACTCCCTCCTCTATTTTACAAATAAATATTTTAGAGAACCAGTCCTAGAATGGATCACTTAGGTACCCAGCTCATTACTTCTCCTCCCTTGGGTTTCTCCATTTAGGACCACCCTTTGGGTACTCCCACTCAGACTATTCCCCCCCCCACATAATTTTGTCTCCCACCTCCAGGCCACCCAGCTTTTTTATCAACCTCTCATGTAGGACTGAGTTGAAGGCTTTGCTGAAATCTAGGTATAGTGCATCAACTGCCTGCCCCTACCTATAGCCTTTGTCATCCAATTGAAGAAGTCAATCTGGATCCTTTGGCATGATCTCCCACTGTTAAATCTGAGCTGTCTGGAATCCTGCAGGCTACTGGCTTCAAGATTTTCCACAATCCCTTCTTTAATTGTTGACTGCAGTAGTGTACCCTCTATAGACATCAGACTGCCTGATCTATAGTTGACTGGCTCTTTTTGAATCCCACTTTTATGTAAGGGGACAATATTTCTATGCTCTAGTACTCTGGCACTTCTGCTGCCTCCAGAAATCGGTTGAATAAATCCATTAGTGGACCTAGCAGGACCTGCTCTATCTCCCCTAACACCCATGGGTGCAACCCATCTGGGCCTCTTGATTTATTCATGTGCAGTGTCTAAAGTCTTTTTAGCACTCTCATTCATTATGGGCTCCTTATTGACCTTGTTGGTGATTCTCTGCTGTTGCCATTCTGCAGTCTGGTGGCAGAGGAGTCCCATCCTCCACTGTAAACACTAAACATAAATAATCATTTAGTAGGTTTGCCTTACTCTACTCATTCTCTACCCATTCCTTCCCCTTTATTAGCTTGATCGCGCCACCCTTGGTTTTGAATTGATCAAATATATAGCAAAAAAACACCTTGTAACTCTACCTAACCCTTCTGCAGGCCTTAGTTCTGCCTCTGCCTTTGCCTGTCTCACTGTTCTGTTTGCCAATCTCATTTCTTCCTGGTATGTCCACCTGTCTTTCTCTGTTTGACTTCTGTTTATGCCTAATAAATGCCTTTCTTTTTTACCCTTACTGTCTTTTGCAGTGCTCTTTGAGAACCATAGTTTTCCTTCCCCCTCCTACACTTCCCCACTGTTTTGCACAGAGATCTGTCACCTCCAGTAGTTGCCTTTTATTCAGGTCCCATTTGTTGAGTATTCCTACTACCTTCACCACTTACTATAGTTTATCTCCCAACATCTCCCTTATGCTCCCAAACATTACCCTTCTAAAGTGTAGGACCTTAGTGCTGGAGTGAACCCTCTCAGCTTTAAATTTCATCTAGTCCACACAGTCCTGTGATCAATTGAATTCAGTGGTTCCCTCACTGTTACCTTTCCTATGCTGCCCTTGTTTGTAAGGACTAGATTTAATATAACACTTCCCTAGTGGGATCCATGATGATCTGGCTTAGGAATGCCTCCTGCATCCTTTCCACCAAGGCCTGGCTATTTGGGCTCACTGCTATTGGATGCTCCAGTATATATCTGACAGATTGAAATCTCCCAATATTAATGCCTTCCCAAGTTCCACCAAATTGTTTATTGCATCTCCCAACTTTGAGTCTGTCTCTTCCCTCTGAGATGGTGGCCTGAGCACCACTCCAATCCCAATTACCCTCCCTGCCTCCACAACTGCCTATACCCAAACTGTCTCATTTCCTTTAGCTCTGCTTCCTGGATTTCTGAGACAAGGATATTCTTCTTTATGTATAATGCCACTCTGCGAGCCACTCTGCCTTTTCCCCTCTTTTCCCTGTCTCTCAGGAAAAAATATGTACCGTGGTACCTGCAGTCCCCACTCATGTTGCTGAGTTGCCCTTGTCTAAGTCACCTTATTCAAATTTGACTCAGCCATTACTGCATGGAGGTTACAGGTTTTGTTTCCCAGACTACTGGCATTAGCACGCATTACTTTTCATATATGGTGTACATTAACTGTGGAAGGAATGTGCCCCAGTGGTTCTCAATATTTTACATAACAATGAATGCTGCAGTTTCCTGAATGGCAGAAGATAAACACAATGAACCCTTGTTCCTTTTTTGTATAGCATTTCCTGCAGCCCTATGTTCTTGTGTAACCTTTTTAGGGTTGGTCTGCATTGCAGACTGCAACAGATGTATCACCCATGGAATATGTATTTTTTAAGTTTACTATTTTCTTTTTAAAATAGTTTTAAGATGTTGGAAATTAGATTATGGTTTCCTTTATGTCTGCTATCTCTGAGAGAACACATAGGTTCTGGTAGCAGAAGGTTTTTGGTCTAAAAAGCTTTTGTTTGGTTAAACTTCAAAGGGATGAGTTTGTTTCATAAAAAAAATACATGTTTTGAATATAAACAGTGGCCTAGCTAAGGACAGACATTTTCTGCTGGGTAGAGGGTGATGACAACAAAATGACCAGGCTCTAAATGACAAATCTGGTTTGGACCAGTCTGGAAAAAAGTAATTCCTAGATATTGAAAGGAGAAACAGGGTGTGATGTCACAAACAATAGTCTAGTGATGCGGTGATAATGAGCGGGGCAGCTGAAGGTATTTCTGTTGTATTTTTACAATGAGAAGTTGGTTATGATTGGGATTTTAACCTAACAACATCATGGGTTTGAGTCTACCATAACTCACCAGTCCCCAATTGGCAGTGAGCTTCTTCTGCTCTGTATAGATTCTAGATAGCTTTGAGTTAGGTATTTCCTGTGTGAACTCTATCTTTTTCCAAATGTATTTATTTTTACCGCTATAGAAATAATGTATTCCCCCACAGTCTTCAGTGTGTATCATCCTGTAACATAAGTGTATATAGAGTATTAAATGTTAGTTTTATATGCTTCATGCTTTCTGTAACTGAGTCATTTCAGATATAGATAACCAGGGGTAAATTGGCAGTCTGTGATCCATTCCTAAAAAGGCAGACTACAACGTTACCAAATCTTAAGCAAAGTGTTCTCAGCTGTAACAAAAGGAGTAGGTTATTTGCCCATTTGGAAAGAACACTCTACTGTTTGAGCTGTGGCTCTGGTAGGATTCAGACCTAGAGATACCCTGAGTGACAGTCACACTTAGTGGAGGCAGCATACCAAGGTAACCATTTCAGGTGTCTGAAGGGTTGTGAAAACTAGTAGCAGTTCAAACTGAGTTCTGGGAGAGATCTAGTCTGTGACACAGCCCAGTTCCTATTGTGATTAAAGTCAGGAAGTGTTTTGTAGCTGTCCCATTGAAATGCATTGAGGAACTAGGGAATGCCTTTTTATGGCTGTCAGTGGGTAAGTGGTGTGCCTTGCTGTTGCTCCTTGCAGCTGGCTGTAACATTGTGCTAACTTTCTGTAGGTTGCAAGGAGGAGTGTGCATGAGAAGCTGTGGATCAAGCTGTGCTGCTCTCATGAACATAAGGCTGACCTAGGTGATGCACTGAAGAAGCACTTGGGTTGTTTAGCCTAGCCCCCAGATGACAAGAATGACAATTTCATTTTATTTTTACTTTTTATACTTGTAGAGTAGATGAGCAAAATGCCCGTTTTCACAGCTGACAAGTTTAACATGCATACAATCAAATGATAACATCACAAACAATTTAAGAACATTCTACGTTATTCAATGCATTGTACAAGTACATTCATTTCGAGTTAAGAGCCATTGTTTAAGATGGATTTTAAATCATCAGAACGAGTTACTTTCAACAATTTCAGAGGGAATAGAGTTAAAAAATGCAGGTGCCCTGAACAATAAAGATCTTTGCCCACACTTTTTTTTTTTAAATAATGGAAGTTTAAATGTATATCTAGACTGGGACCTAGTGAAAACAGAACTGACAAACCTAGGAAACCGTAACTATAAAGGAGGGATAGAGCCCTTTCATAACTTTTTATAGATAATGATACCCATTTTATACAGAACCCTATTGTCAAAAGACAATATTTCATACAAGCAATAACAATGAATATAGTAAGAGAGATTTAACCAAACTCCAAGCATAGAATTGTAAGTGACCTTTTAACAGTTTAAAGAGGACAGGACATGATTTCTAATTGGTAGCTATTTATAATGTTCCAATTTACAGAAATTACATCCATAAGTGTAAATGATCCATATGTAACTATACCCGAATAAAAACTGAAATTAAAAACTGTATTTTGCATTGTTTTGTTTTTATGGGCAGCATTCTGTTGCAGTTCTCTTCATGGAACCAGTGATCTGGAGTTTAACTATGTCACGGTTTGAGAAAAGAACTCTAATCATGGTTCTGATAGGATGATAGCTCATGTTTAGCATACTGAACTCAAACCGTGACATACTAAACACTCCAAATTACTGTTTCCAGGAAAATAATTGTTCAGAATGTTGTTCATGAAAATGAAACAATTGAAAACACAGTTTTTCACATCACTGTTTATTAAGGTATAGTTAAATATGGTTCATTTGGAGGCAAGTATATCATTTCTCTTACTAGGAACATTGCTAACTGCTGCCAATTAGCACATATTTCCTTTCCCTTTTAAGGTGTAACTGCTAGTGGAGGAATAAATGAATGACAATGAATGAGCGCAGAGAGGAAGTACTGATAAACTCTCTGTCTACACAACTTCACGAGTGGAAAGCTAACCTTTTTTCTGAAAAAAATGAAGTTGCCTATATAGATTGAGAGTTTTCTTGCTACTAAGTTATTGCAATGCAAAAGTACAAAGAATAGTGTACAGTAGCTGTGGCACCATTTGATGCTTTTTGGAACTAGAAAGTATCTCTTACAACCTCTCTCTGTGTAATGAAAAAACAGCTGGGATTCCAGGAAGTCTAAGTAACCTGGCTGTGGACTGGGAAAACTAAGGGAGGCGGGGATCAGTTGTTGGAGCAAGAGGGGTCCGGGGGGGGCAATTGGAAATTTGCAAAACACCACTGACCAATCTGACCTTCCCCCAACAACCTGATAGGTTTGGTGCCCAACCCCACCTGTCAAGGAATAAAATATAATCTTGACATCTTTCCCCTAAACCTCTTACCAGTCCGTTGCTCAACCTGACCCATGAGGGAAAAGACAGTATGTCCCCCTCCCTCCAACTACCTGATGGGTCCCATGCCCAACCTGGTCTGTGTGTTAAGACAAACAGAGATAAGGAGGAGCAGCTGCAAAGCAGTGAGCAGTAGGTGGAATAGAAGGGTAGTCAAACACTGCTATCCCCATGCTTATCCACTCAGGTCACAGTGAGGGGCTCCAACACTGCATGGGAGGATTGGGGCTGCTGCCACACTGCTGCTGCTACCAGCCTGTTCAGGCATCTCCACCTCCTCTGGTCCACAGCATTCTAGCATGGGAGACTAGACTGAAGGAGACTGGTGGTATGCACTTCCAAGGCAGTAACACCAAGTGCCAGTGATCCAGGCTCCACCGCCTGACTCTCCCTCTCCTCTCTCTTTTGTTCTTTCCTTCCTTTGGACCTCATTCTCAGCTCTGCACCCTTCCCATTATGCACAAAGGGACCACACTGCCATGCATGATCCAACCCAGCCGGATGCACATCAAAATTGTCCTGTGCCTAACATGGCCCTTCAGTGTATAAAACAAAATCTGTTCTCCTTTACAAATTACCTCATGGGCCCAACTCAGGAGGGAATAACAAAACAAATCTTGCCCCCTCCCCCAACTACCTAATGGGACAAGTGCCCAACACAATCTGTTAGACAATACAAAAAGCATTTCTTTCCTCTTCCACCAGCTACCTAATGAGTCCAGGGTCAAACCAGTACCATCAGAGAATTAAAAAAAAAAGGATCCCCTTCCCCTCAGCTACCTGACCAATCCCAAGTCCAACTCAGCTTGCCAAGGAATAAAACAAAATCTGTCTCCCTCCCTTTAACTACCTGACTGGTATGATACCCAACCTGACCCATCAGGGAATAAAAAACTTCTACCCCCCCCCCCCAACTACCTGGCAGGTCCAGTGTCTAACATTGACCATCAGAGAAAAAAAATGGTGACACAGAGTGAGGCTGTATGTGAGTTTGGTGCTGGAGGGATGAAACTAATCTCCTGGTGTTGGGTGGGCTTGAACCATTACGTACAGTGCAGGGAGCATTACTGAAAAGCAGTTCTGCTGCATCAGAGCCCTTCCTGTGGGTACTGTTTGCAAAAAAATCTATAAAACTTACAGTGGTCCTTATATACTACAATGTAACAGTGAGGCCGGCGAGACAGTAGGGCTTGTTACAAAATTCAGCAAACATAACAACATAAAAAAATAAGAGCAGCCTTGTCACCAGCCAAATCTTGTTTATATTGTATTTGAGAAAAGGGGGTTTGTGTGCAGCTATGCCATGTAGTGGAGAAAGCTCCGAATAACAGACACAAAGCATTGCTAAGTAACTAAAACAGTAATAGAGACCTAGCAGTGATCTATGAGATAGCGAGTATACCACTCTAACCTTCCAGTGGGGGATGGGACAAAACCATCCCTTGAAAACCGAGCCACTTTGAATGGAAGTAGCTTGTTTTTTGTGAGACCTGAATGAAACACAGCCGACTCGGCTCAGATCTCACATTCCCCAGGCTTAGATAACTGACTGGAAGCACTTATGGTTACACTTAGTACATTTATATGCAGTTTTTGTAACCAGCAAACTGAATTTTTTTCAAGTGTTTTTGGGGGTATCCAGTAACAAAACCTGCATGTAAATGCACAGTGCTGGAAAACCAGTTTCAGTGAATGTGTTACTGGGATAAAGTATTCCGGTAACACTACATTTGCTGGCTAACTATGCAAGTAATAATACCCGACAGGGTGGGCAGTATTGGGCAATACTGGACCGCCCAGGGACGTAATGAGGCCCGATGCCACAGCCTGAGGGCCTTATAGCCCCTGGAAGATCTGGTATTGCCCATTCCGCCCACCCTCTCGGGTATTATTGTGCTTTGAAAATGGGGTTTACATTTTTCTTTATTATAATAATGATTTGATAAGGAAGAAAGAAGGTACAATATTGATAAACATAACCAGAAATAGCAGCTTGTGTAAAATAGTTCCTTTACTGAAATACTGCTAGAGGGTACTGCTGCTTATGGGAGCTCCTTATTGTATTGTATTTTCTTCCTTTGTTTTGTTTTGACTGTCTCCCCAGTTTACTGATAGGTAGTGCTAGAATTTGATTATAATTACTGTTTTTAGTTACAATTCCTGTGTAAAAATGTTTTTAGTCAGAAGCCCAGTGTAACTTGAGGCACTAGATCCTCTGCTAAGAAAAGGCGGGAACTGTACATCAGATGAGGCATTTGTAGGTCTTACCTTGATGTCTGTAGTAACGCATAATTTTGGTATTCTTTAATGGTCTTTCTCCAGTGCAGGACATGTAGATACTATGTAGTATGCAGCCGGCATGATCCGACGGACGACGTGGAGTGTTCAAGAGGAAGCTGGAATGGTGTGTGAGCGGGTGGGTGGCAGTATGATGGTACTGTGAGTTTTTTAAAAGCCAAATAGATAAACAGAGAAAACATATCTGTGGATGTGAGGGGGTCAACTTCTTTATAGCCAAAAAGATAAATAGAGACAATGTTGTTTTCTGTGGATGTGAGGGGGTCAACTTCCAGAGTCAGCTCCTCCTGTAGAGCTTAGGTAATGACTGTTGTGCGGTACAGGGTACTTGGAGGAAAAACATTTTTAAATTGTTTTCTGCTTGGGCATATTGCTAGCTTCAATGTTCTTGGTTACAATTAGATTACAGTATTTGGAGCAATTACAGGATGGTGTAAGGAGTTAATGTGGGGGAGGTGGTCTCACACGCTGTCTCGCTAAGCAGCACAAAAATGGTGGCAGTTTCAAATTGTGTGTCCAGTTCTTCAGCCAATGATGAAGCAGGCTGGGCACAAGGATTTCACTTATGAGGCTGGCAGGGTTGGCATTGCCAGTAGTTTTTACTAACAGGGCTCTCACTGTTAGTTAATGTACCCCTACCAGTCAGTCATCTTTCTGTATTTCTTTAGCCCATTTTCTAAGTGCATATAAATGTACTGACTGTCGCACACATCTGATGTGATCTACAACCAACACCCTCCCCTGGTACATCAGACAGCCAATCTCTGTGAAAAATCTTGGAGTCACTCCACCAATCACAACAGCTGCTAGTGACAGTCATTTCAGCAGGATTTGAACTGGCAGACTTGCATGGTTGAGTGGTTTCCTTTGTGCCATATGGTGAACTTGTGTTTGGCCCAGCAGCACTGATTCCCCCATCATTTACTCCACCCGGACAGACCACAACCTGCATTGCTGGCCCCTAGCACAGCTGTACTGTGCTGTTAAAAGTTAAAGAAAATAAGCCTGTTGCTTCATTCTCAAACTGGGACATCCTCACCCGCCTTCCGGTGAGATGACCAAGAGACCCACAGTTGTCCAGCGACCACCAACCTGACCAGAACCACTCTAGCAAGCAGCAGAGAAGACAGAGAGAGACAGACAGACTCCTGCTGCTTCCACCAAATGTCTGTGACCTGACCTAATCTGACCTGAGTGAGTGCATATTTAAAAAAATGTATCTTTATTTTATCTGATTTCTGAGTGCAATCCACATAGTTAGCTCAGAGATGTCACAAACTCAGATCATGCGCTGTTTTACAGGAAACACCTTGGGTATGAGGACAGCCTAATGATATGTCTGAGCACATTTATTTTATTAAAACAGTGTCTGATTATTGCATATTATAACATAATTTCCTAATTTCTTACCATACTGTGCAACTGAATTATAAGTTAGCTTACGTATTAGATGGACCCAGTTCACCAGAGAGGCATTCCAAAATGCATAGCAGTGGCTCTTACAGACTCAGTTTCAAAGCAAATGGCCAGACTTTATTGCACCTTCATTTTGAAGAATAATAAATAACTCAAATTCAAAACATAGTGTGCACCGTATGTTTTGTGTTAACGTTTCTGTCAGGTTAGAGCAATTAATGTTTTAATAGTTTTTGTGTCCAGAAATAGCTGTAACATTATGAGGAACATCACTAAAGAAGGGCAAATTTGAGTGTAAAAAAATCACAGTGCTATTATTCATTTTTTGGTAACTGGGTAAGGCCCAGTAGGCATAAATGCCTGTTGGGATGACTGAAGAGTGCTGCTGCACTTGGGAGGTTAAGTGACTTGCTTAGAGTTGCACAGGATGCAAGTGGAGGTTGTGGGAATCAAACCCAGGTCTGCTCAGTTCTGCTGGATGTATCAAACCCATTTCAGATCTCATTACTCTAACCTCTAGGGTGGCTATACTGCCACCCAGTTCACAGCAGCTGAGAAGTATGACTGAGCAAGGAGCAGATATTAAATTGAGTGCTGTGCTCCAGACACTGGGTCTGCTTGTTGTTTGGTTGGGGGGTTGGGGGCAGGCTGGCTATATGAGACTTCTGTCTGTGGTGCGCTCTGTATCCTGTTTGGTTTTTTTTTGTGCTGTTTTCCAGGGAGCAGGCTGGTTATATAGATTGTTCACTGTCTATTCAACGTTTTTTTTGTAGTTATTTTGCAGAGGAGCGCAGAGCTTGTTCTTGGTTTGTTTGTGAGTTATTGGCTTGCTACCCTGCTCTGCACCCTGTTACCTGACAGTGCACACAATATTTTCTTGTTTCTTTCAGTTATATAGGGCTCCAGTGGGTCCTTCTGTTTGTGGTGGGTTTTCTTTTGGCTACTAGTATCACTGCACTACGTGTGACACGCAACACATGACATGAATCTTTGTCCAGGAACTAAAGTACCTCCTAAGAAATCCCAGTTTAACCCCTTTAAATAGCAGTGCAGTTGCTCAGTGAGTCATTCTGCTAGGGAATGCAGGGAGGGAGGGACTGGGTCTCTTGGTGACCACGGAAGCGCCAAGGCATGGCCTCATTTTTTCTTTTTGTCCAGTGCATTGCCCAAGCCCGGTGTCCACACAGATGCCCCCCAATCTCTTTTGGCCACTGGGTTACCCAAATCTGGTGGCCAATAAAACAAGCACCCCCACTCTCTTAGCACCCATGCCACCCACCTCCCCTTGACCCAATTTATATCCTATAAAAAGGAAAATGGTCCAACCCTGTTCCTACTCCCACCCCCACTAACTTGTAAAAAAGAAAATGATTCATTGACACATATTCCAATCCCCATCCATGCCATCCCCCACCCCACCTCCCCTAACACCCCACCACCCCTCACCCCCCCAGTCACCCACTTACATCAATATGGTCCCTCACAATAATCCTCTCTTATCACAGCTCATTACCTCTCTGAACCATATCCAGCCCCAAACTGAGAAAAAAACAAAGTCCAAAATAAATTTCACACTTAGAGGGTTTTTTTTCAGTTCATTTTAACTTACACTCATATCTTCATGAGTTTTAAAGATTTTGATCTCAAATTTTCAACATAGGTTTTTCTTTTGTCCCCACCCCATGAACTAGACAGGTGTCACTTTTCAAATTCCACCAGAAATACCATTTCTCCATTTGTTTCCACTAGGATTTGAACAATGACACCTGTCTAGTTAACAGGGTGTAATCAAAAAAAGCCCATGTAGAAAATCTGTGGTCAAAACATGCAGGTTGGTCAGAAAGCAGAGTAAAGTTATCCTAGTTCATAAACAGGGAGCACATTATGAGCCTGGAAATTACCGCTCAATAGTGTTGTTATCAATACTTTCAAAATGTTTGGAAGAACATGTACATGGGCAGATAATGACCTATGTAGATAAATATAATTTATTGACACCTTACCAGGCAGGTTTTAGGAGTGGCTACTCAACCGATTCAGTTCTAAAAGAGCTGAATGATTTGGTGGCCACTTCATTGGATGCAGGTTTGGAAACAGCAGTTCTTTTTGTGGACTTATTGAAGGCCTTCGACCTGGTAGACCACTCCCTATTACTGAAGAAGATTTGGCAAATAGGTATTACCGATGGCCCCTGTAAATGGTTTAAATCTCATTTGATGGAATGGTCACAGAGGGTGTCTGTATCCCAGGTTTTTTCTAGTAGTAAAGGGATAATACAAGTAGTCACATGGGGTCCATATTGGGACCCCTGTTATTTCTAATGTTCAATAATGACCTACCACAAGTGGCCAAATTTTAAAAACTAAGACTTTATGCTGATGGTACAACATTGGTCACTAGGGGAGTGGACACTCTGGACTTAGAAATTAAAATTCAAAAAGACTTTACTAGTGTGGGGGAGTGGTTCACCAGATTGAGGCTTGTTATGAATACAGGGAACACAAAAGTACTATATGTTGGCCAAAAAAATAAACCTAAATTCAATATAGTATCATTAGAAAATAAAATTATTGAACAGGTGATTGAATATTGTTACTTGGGAGTGACATTTGATACTTAGTTAAATTTTGTAAAACACATATCAGATATGATTAAAGGTGTAGGTAAGAAAATAGGTGCACTCAGACGAGCTTCTAAGTGCCTGGATAGAAATACCAGGAAAAAGATAGTAGAACAAACGGTTTTACCCTCCATGGAATATGGTAGTATTGTTTATAGGGTTGCATCTAAATTTATGTTGGAGGAAATAGACAAAGTCCAGTTTAGACTTGCTCGATTCATATTAGGCTATAATTTTAATACACATCATTGTGTTATGTTGAAAGAAGTAGGTTGGCAAACTATGGAATCTAGAAAAAATGTGACTGTTAAGTCTGATTCATAATTTTTTTTATAAAGTATCTTGAACATTATATTTCAGCTGCTAGTAAGTTAAAAAGAGAGAAGCAAACTCGAGTGTTGGCTAGATCTGTACATGAAAATAAGATCAAAATAAATGTAGGTAGGACCAGACAAGGAGAGAAAATATTAAATTACCAAGTTGCTAAACTTTGGAATAAACTTCCTCATTCAACGAGAACAACAATCTCACTAGGAAATTTTAAAAATGAAATTAAAATATATTTTTCCTATAGTTTTCAGATGTGGATTTTAGGTGCATATTGTATGTGATGTCCATTGTCATAAATAATTGTATGTTTGTGATGTATTTTTGTACTTTTTGTTTAAATTAATGTAACATCCTACACAGGGTTGTCTTGTAAATAGGGTTTTTCCCTTATGGGATGTACTCCTGTATAAAAATTAAAAATGTTTATCTATCTATTTAAATTACACTTTCAACAGCAGGATGCAATGTATATCAAGCAGTGTGCCTCCTTTTAATATTGCTGTCACTTCACTGATGTTTTCTGGTGCTTTTTTCTTGATAACCCCCCTTTTTCCTTCAATTATACACATAGGCTGAATCTAGCAAATCCGAATCCTTTGTAAATCCAAATCCAAACTCAGCCTAGAATTTTCAAATCTAAACCCAAAGCCAAAGCCACCCCGACTTTGCCCATCCCTACTTCTAACTAGATGGACTTTCTATTTAGCTGAATGGTTAAAGCTGCTGCCTCCGGAACCTAGAGCTCTGGGCTTGATTCCCAACAAAGGGCTACATCTAGAAACACAGAAACATAGAATTTGATGGCAGGTAAGGATTGCTTGGCCCACCTAGTCTGCCCATTTCCATACCTACTGCATAGACTCCAGATCCTATTTTATCTGCAGCTTACCTTCTCCCTCCTATCACTAGGGTTGTCTTTTTTTTATATCCATTGGGCATCTGCCTAAGTAGAGGAGACAGATGTAACTGAGAAGATGAGGATGTGGGATACTTCACCCTAGGAAAGGGGAAATAACATTTAGAGATCTTTTAAGATGTGATCAACCCTCCCAACTATAAATTAGAATGGCCAAAACTACAGTAAGTTGTAGTGGTTGACAGTGTCCATTTAAGCACTGTTTTTACTGTTTTAAACACATTGTCTCTGACATAAATGGCAGCAGAAAAGGTGCAATGCACCCATCAATTGTGAAAAGGGATGGGGTGGGGTTAGGGTGGAATCTGAGGTGCGTTTTCATATCTGGGTCCTCATCCAGTGGTGGCACCCCTGCTGGACTATCTTTGATAAACAGATTGTGAAAAACATCTAGGTCTCCCTAAAGCCTTGCTTTGCTGTTAACCCACATGAGAAACTTGCAGAACTTAACTGGAGTGGTCTGGCCCTTGTCAGAATTTCCAGAGTGCCTAACACGAATACTGCATTTGCTGTTTGCTGTCCAGTTCAGAGAGAGATGGATGCCCTGTCTGAGACTCAGGGACATATGAGGTGGTCCCAACTGCTGGAGTCCTAAAGACTGCTGAATTATAACTAGTGGTAAACAAATTTAGTCTAACATTATATGACCCAGTGAACTTTAACTATGATTGAAATGCACATTGATATGTCAATCAATCAATCAATCAATCAATCAATCAAGTCTTTATTTAACCAGGTGTTCATCGTTGAGCAGAAGCTCATTTGCAAGATGGACCTGGGTGGAGCATGAACAATTGTATATACAGGTCAACACAGGTATTTACAAGGCAATACAGATAATACTCTTTACAGAGAGGAAGAAAAAGAAGTTCATATGTACATAGAGTTATACAGATATTGTACAGATTACACGGTATTTACATACATAGAAGTGTCTATAGGAAGATAAAGCAGGTTATCTAAGGTTGCAGGAGGAAGTAACGGAAGAAAAAATAAAAATAAAATATACACCAGGTAGAGGTGAAGGTGGGGGAAGAGAGGAGGAAGTAGGGGCTAAAAGCTAGGAGGGCACAGTGCACAGAAAGGAGTTGGTAAAGCTGGAAGTAGAGAAGGTGGATGGAGAAAAGAGTATGTGTGAGCCCTGGATTGAATGCTATAAGCACGGGGCATGGTAGGATGTCACAACCCAGGGTAGTGAGCTCCTATCCGAGGTTGGGAAAGGAAGAATAAGGGATGGATGAGCCTAGTGTTGATAAGACAAGGGATAAGAGAGAACAATAGGCTGGTGAGGAGCAAGCTGGGGTCAGTACTTAAAATTGGGTCTAGGCGGCTATATACCAGTACTGGGTCTGAGTGGGTGAAGCAGTTACATACTTCTCTGATTGTACTGGAAATAAAGCATCTTGAAAGCATTTATACCAATTAGAGTGCTTAATTTGAGGGTTTTTGTAGATCGTTCCATAAGGTAGGTAGCACGAAGCTTATGGCTGCCCTGCGGAAGCGGGATTTTGCTTTGGGTACTTTAAGTGTAATAGCTGAGTAACTTCTTAATGCGTATTTCCCAATTATACTCAGGGGAAGACAGCAGGAGATATAATATGGCAGCTTATTAGAGATGGCTCTATAGGTCCAGAGAGCAGTGTTTCTGTGGCGCCTGAACTTTAGTGATGTCCATCCCACTGCCACATATAGGGTGCAGTGATGTGTGTCGAAGGGGAGTCCCGTTATAAACCTCAGTGCTCGATGGTAGAGTGTGTCCAGTTTAGCCATAAGAGTTGGGGCATTGGCTGTAGAGGAAGTCAGCGAATCAACCAATGATAGGAAAATGGATTGGACCAGTTGTTTCTTGGCATCTCTGGTGAGAAATTGGCTGATTCTAAAAATAGTCCAAGCCTTTGCCGAAGTCGTTTTAGCAAGTCCTCGATATGTTCAATGAAGGAGAGTCTTTGGTCTATCCAAACTCCCAGATACTTGAATTTTGTAACAAATTCTAGTTTTTCACCTAGAACTGTGGTAATTTGGGGAACTGTCCCACTGGACACAGGGTTAGCTGTACGGATAAAAGGAGAGAGGACCATCGCTTTAGTTTTTTTGGCGTTAAGGAGTAGCTTTTTTTGGAGGAGTTGGCTTTGCAAAAGGTTGAATTCTTACTGTAGGTCATTGCAGGCAGCTTCAGGTGTTGGGCGACTCACGTAGAGAACTGTATCATCTGCAAACAGATGGATGTTGGCTTCTTTTATACAGTAGTCGATGTTATTAATGTAGATTGCAAAAAGTAAGGGCCCTAATATAGAACCTTGAGGTAACCCTCTTTGCAGAGTTTTTAAGGGGGACAGGCCTCCTTCGGCTTTAACTTGTTGAAGGCGCCCTGTAAGATAGTCAGTGAACCAACACAGAGAGGAGGGGTCCACACCTATGGTTTGAAGGGCGGAGAGGAGCAGACTATGGTCGACGGTGTCGAAAGCCTTGCTTAGATCAAGGAAAACAGCACATATAAAGTTTTTGCTCTCAAGATTACGCTGCCAGTCATTAGTAACTTTGGCGAGGGCTGAGATAGTGCTATCTTTAGCTCTGAATCCGGACTGCATAGGATTTAGCAGTTCCCTAGACTCAAGATGAGTCCTCAGCTGTGCATTTACAATTTTCTCTAGGAGCTTGGACAGGACCGGAAGGAGGGAAATTGACCTGTAGTTATTGAGATCACCACGGTCACCTGATTTGAACAGTGGTATGACATGTGCTGTCTTCCATATAGGTGGTAAGGTGCCCTGAGACAGGGATAAGTTAAAAGGTGGGTGACGGGTATGCTAGCACGTGGTAGGCAATTTTAGGGAAGTGGCAATAAGGAGTCGGCCCCCAGCACTTTTTTCAGTATCCAACTGAAGCAAGAGGTCCTACTTCTTTCAGTGTGGCAGGTTGAAGTGAGAAAGGCGGCGAAGCTATCGGAGTTTCAGGCAGTTGGCTGGCAGTCTTGGAGTGAAGTATGTTTGCAGGGGAGTTATCAAATGCCATGCCTGCAGTAGCAAAGTGGTTATTGAATGCATCAAGTATATCCATCTTTTCGGTTATAGTCAAGTTGCCAGAGGTAATCTTGGTCGGGAGTGAATTTCCTGAGGAGTGGCCTAGCAGATCACTGATTGTGTTCCAGAGCTTGATTGGGCTCTTGTGGCACAGTCGAGTTCGGATTTGAAGAAGGTGGTCTTCGATTCTCTGATTGTTTTGGTACATAAATTTTAGTCTCCTGAACTGGTTCCAATCCTCTGCAGTGTTCAGTCTCGTGTTTTTCCAGAGCTTATCTCTTTCTAGAAGCAAGGACTTGATCTGAGGGGTGAACCATTTACAGGTTTTGGTCCTAGTTCGAACTTTAATAAGGGGAGCATACTTATTAAGGGCCCTTGATAGAATGTTGTGGAAGATATTGTAAGCTGACGTAATCGTTTTGGCCAGGTAGAAATCTTGCCACTCAGGCGAGTACTTAAGCTCGTTTAGGTAGGCATGTTCATTGAAGTTGCGCCTGGATCTCTTCATAGAGAACTTGCTGATGGGTGCTGGGTTGTTGGTGGATCTTACTCCCGCAATAAAACAATGGTCGCTGGCGTCTGAGAAGAAGACATCAGCGTGGGAGAAGAGATGAGGTTTGCTCACCATTAGCACATCCAAAAGTGTACTTTTACTGGGGTTCTTCACATTTGGGCATGTTGGTTCAGTAATAAGTTCACGTCAGCCCATGTTCTTCACAGAAGGATGCAAGGGGGCAGCTGTGTTAGAGAGCCAGTCAAAGTTGAGGTCTCCTAAAATAATAGTTTCTGGCAGCCCTGTCCCAACTTGTCACTTAGATATGACAAGCTGTAGGCCAGCAGACGGTGGTCTGTAGCATCCTATTACGCAGAGTGCAGTAGTCTGTGTAATTTCCACTTTGAGAATTAGGCATTCAAATTCCATGGACAGATGCTGAGGATAAGCAGGAGGCAGAAAATTTGTCTTTAACGTGAATAGCTACCTTCCTCTGGCATGCCTATCAGCTCTGAACAAGGCATAGTTGGGTATGTTTACTTCTCTATCAGCTGCTGGGTCTAAGCCAAGCTTGGAAATCTGAAATATGTCAGGAGAAATATGATTACCCAGGTTTGCATTAGAGTTATCTTTTAAGGAGGCTACATACGTTAATATGCAAGAAGCTTATTCCTTTTAAATTTGCTAGTTCTGCTGGCAAAGCAATAGCTTCTGGGGGGCCAGGGTTGAGTTCTACGTTGCCTGAACAAAGCAGGAGGATAAGTAGGAGTTTTCTAAGAGCGCTAATTATAAGCTTGTAATTCCTGCCTTTCTCCCGTCTAGTAGATCTGATGATTTTAGGGACTGGAAAGTAGCCACCATAGAAGAGCAGATCTGTTGTAGCAAGAGCTAGTACCCCTACCACAATAGACGGGGAGGAGATAGAAGTCTGCGTGGTGGGAGGTGGACCTTGTGGTGGGGGAGTGTTATAAGTACTACTGGTATGTGTGATCCAAGAGCAGGGTTCGAGGTATTGGTACTTGGAATCACGGAGGCAATTAAAGGATAAGTTGCCATGTGGTATACAGCACAAGGTGCCATTGTAGACCAAACATGATGGTAGTTCAGGTGTCCAATGCTGGGCAGCTGGTATCAGCAGAAGAAGGGGCAGTAAAAGGAGCCATATAGGGCCCGACATGATGGTACCTCAAAAAGGAGCCACTCAATTAGCCCAGGGGCCAGTGGGGTTGCTGGATTAATGCAGCTTATCAGTAGCTTTCCGATCCAGGTCGACCCAAATTTGATAGCATTAAAGATATTTAGTGGTGAAGGCACAGCCAAGGAGAGCCTATGCGTTTTAGTAAGGTGAGGCCCTGAGAGTTGGATCCCGTAGGCTGGATAGAGAAGAGGGGATCACGAGCTAAGTCTCTATTGGTGGGGCACTGCGCCAGGGGACGTGGACTAATATTTTGGCAGGAGCCACTGTATTTAATAATCAGCGGAGGTGGGGGAGAGGGGCGGTCGAAAAAGTTGCGGCAGTTGCCGTACCTTGTAGGGCCTTGGGTCCATGTCTGCGGTCTCGAGCATCGGCTAGAGGGGCGCCGACCGCCCAGTAGCCGGGAATCCCACGGCTTAGGAGCTGGGAGCCTGGGCGACAGTTTCTCAGCTGAGGGAGAGAAGGAGAGTGAGGGTTAATAAAGTGGATTAACATAAAATGTTAGACAGAACAGCGGGGAGTCCAAAATTTGCAGAACAAAAGGACGTGTATGGTACCAGCAATGCCAAAAGAGGTAGTGATGAGTAGTAGTAGGTGGTTGCACCCCAAGGTAGTTTGTTTGGTGTTGCTGGCCTGCTTAACTGCAAGCTGGTTTATAGTTGAAAGGGTATATAGTCGAATTAGGGTGAGGTCCCTAACAATAGGGCAGGTAGAGCAGTAATTGAGAGGAGTTAGATGGAGTGGCTGGAGAAAGGTTGAGAGGAAATGTGGGATCCTGTGGGTGGGACTGCTTTAAAAGGCGGTAGAAAGTGGGTCAAGTCAGGTATTGAAGACAGGGAGGCCAATAGCATGAAAATGTGCAGCAGTGGAGTGACCAATCTGCTGCTAGGCTGAGGAAGGGGTGGAGTAAGGGTCTATTTAATACTGTGAGGAGGGGGTGGGTGAAAAAATTCAGTCCAGAACAAAGCACAGAAAGAGATTTCCCTGAGACCAGGAAGCACCAGGCGTTGGAAAACCAGCCAAGGAATACAGCTGCCAGTCAGTGCCTGGTTCCTCCACTGGGCATCCAGTCAAAACAGTGGCATTCAAAACCATGAGTTTCGGAGGTCCGGTGCGTACCTGAATCTGTCTGGGGGTCAGTCGGGTGGTCTGTTGGCTGTAGCCTGCTCGGAGAGAGCCAAGGCCACAGGAGCAGCATGGGAAGCCCACAGATGGGCTGTCTGTGGAACAAGGAGGGAAACACAGAGGATTAAATATAGCTAGAGTACAATAGCAAGCTCAGTGAGGGGCAGGCAATGGGGAAAGACAAAGCATGAGGTAAAGAGGTGGTAAATGCAGGGCAATTATTTGGAGCTAGAAGAGGAGTTAATGGGGGGGGCCGTCTGTGCTTTGGCACCGGGATGTCTGAGGAGGACAGCAGCAGCAGCAGGGGGGGTGTAAGGAAAGGGTTTGTAGGTACGGCAGGGAAGAAAGTACGGTGTTTAGAGAGACAGCATTACAAGTGGGGCAGAGAAATTAATAACTGCCAGAGTGACTAGTGTGGGGAAGGGGCAGAGTTCGTCAGTAGGGCAGAAATGGAAAACTGCAGCAGTCTTGCTCAGTAGCTAGGTCAAGCAGTCAAACATCAACTACTGTACAATACAGTTTGTCAAGCACTAAGTAACACTGAGAGGCTAGACTAGAGGCTTGTAATAGACTAGCTAAGCTGGCAGGTAAAGTAAGACCAATTGATGCATGACATATGTAGATTACATTAACAAAAATTCAGTTGATATTGCACATTTGAATATGTCTGTAACAGTTCAATCTAAAATGTTCCCCTTAGAAATAGTACTGCTAGATTTATTCTTGATTGTGCCAGTAGAACCTATCATTTGTGACCTTTATGATAAATTTAGTTGGATGAGTTTAAGTAACTGTAGGTTTGTTCTGTTTCTTGACCTTTGTTCATAAGGACAAGGTTATCTGTGATGATGATTTATATGACTATATAGCATGCATTTAGCTCAAAAGGTGTTATCATTTTGGGGATTTGAATGCAAGCATTCCAGTGGATGCTGCTGGGATGGGAATAGGTCTTTTCCCAGGCTCTACCTTGTTGGCAGCTACCACTAGGGTGAAAAATCTGGGCGTCATCCTTGAAGATGGATTAACACTTGAGGCTCAGGTGTCGTCCGTTGTCTGGTGTGCTTTCTACCACTTTGGAATGTTGCCCAGATTAAAGCCTTAATTCTGCCTGGTGACCTGCCCTTGCCAGTACATGCGTTTGTTATGTCAAGGCATGATTAATGTTATGCTCTAAACTTTGGGGTCACTGGAGGAGGTCTCCACTGCCTGCAGTTGGTGCAGAATGCAGTGCCCAGGTTGCTGACAGGCCACTCAAGGTCCTGTCATGTGACTCCAGTCCCACGTGACCTGCACTGGCTTCCAGGGAGATGGAGAATTGCCTTCAAGGTAGGCTTGCTTACCTATAAGTTCCTATACAGTTCAGGTCCTGGCTATCTGCATGATCTCCCATCTCCTGTCCACCCTGTACGCTCACTCTGCTCCTCCACTGAGGGCCTCTTAAGGACCAGGTAAAAAACCTCGGGTAAGCATGCATTTGAGGTGACCAGCCCGGCCCTTTGGAACTCTCTCCCATGATCATTGAGGGAGGCTATGTCAGTGGAGGCATTTACACGGGATCTGAAGGCACATATTTTTAGAAAAGTATTTGGAATACAGCCATAGTTTTATTCTACTGCTGAATTGTTTTCACTATGATTTATTTATTTGAGTTCATTTATAGGATACTGTTATGACCTAGTCTGTGTTTTAAAATTGTTGTGTTGTATGTTATTGCACCCTACCTTAAGTAAAGCACTTAGTGTCTTTGGAATTGGGCACGAAATAAATAAATTTTTATTGACTTACTTACTTACTTGCTAAAGCAACTGTGGAGGATCACACTGAAAGTCTTTTGACTACTATGTTTCTTCATCTTGGAGCTCTTTTCTGGCCTCACTGTCTTTGGAGGGTACTTTAGTTGTCTACTTTTAGCTCCGTTATTTGAATATTTACTTGTTGAAAGATGCTCTGAATGAAATGTTGTGTTTTGTTTCTATGGTGTTTTATCATGTTGCTTTTCTTGTTCATGTCTCCTGCTGTATTGGTAGGTCACCGAGGCTGCATATGAGATCACTGATCGAAATGGCTTTTACTGGGCTAAACTAGATTGGATTGAGTTTGGCTTGACTGTTGATTTATTTTGAATCTCTGGGGTCAGGGATTTCTGTAATGACTCCTGGATTTGTCATGGTCATTGAGCACAATGCAGTATTCTCTTCTTATATTTTTTGCTAACATTGTATGGACTCCCAGTTTCCAGAGCTGAGACTTGGACTGATGCCCAGTTTATTTGTTAATGCATAATGCCTACAGCAGATTTGCTGAGGATTGGGGAGTGACGTGTCATCAAAAGTCTTTGTAATGCTTTGAGGCTAGGAAGGGGAAAAACACAACTCTTTCAGAAATGTGTTCATAGCTGTATGAAGCTTTTCTGTGGGAGGGATCTATACCATTTCTATTTTATTTGTCGGGAATTTGGTTTGCAATTCAATTTAAATCTCTAAGGTCTAAGGCATGTCTACTACTTTGACTTGAACCAACTCTGTTTTTCTCCTGCTCCCAACCATTCCCAGGTAACTATGGTCTCAGGGATCAACATAAGGCCATTGCATGGGTGAAGAGGAATATTGCAGCCTTTGGTGGTGATCCAGACAACCTTACCATTTTTGGAGAGTCAGCAGGAGGTGCCAGTGTCTCATTGCAGGTACTTAATATCTAGACATCTGTGAAAATGGGCATTCTTTGCTCACAGATTGTTTCGTATAAAATAAATGAAATGAAAAAATGAAAACATACTTCCAGCCTGCTGTTATAGTTGCTACTCTTTTTCATGATTAGAGAGACTGTACGTGAAAAGAATTTCAGAATTCAAGATGAAGCCAAGACTCTTTTTTTTTTTACTTTTTTAACCGTAAGCCTTTTATCACCCTAAATATCTTCTTTGGTTCTTCTACTCTTGCATCAGGGCTTTCAGGACTGAAGGGCATTCTGCCTCAGCCCACAGTGGAGTGCCTATATTTACCAGTGAATGCACACCATGCCGTTTGTTATTAACCACATTACACCTTAGAAAATTTAAGTTCACAGTGCTTGATAGAGCGAGAAAAATGCTGGAACTGCAATTCATATCACATAGGATAAGAAGCAGCACAAAGTAAATATAACACATAATTACTGGCTATCTCCTTCCTATAGCAACTGAATGTCTGAACCCTTTAAATGCCATAACAATGGTTGTGCTATCACAACCATGTATTATTGCATTTCATAACTCCCTGCTTACCCTTATTGCTCTGTATATGTCATTGCCAAAACGTCCAGCCCTCTAAACTACATTATTTTTTTAAAATGTCTTTTGTCTCTGGTTGATCCCACAGTTTTTGCAATGCTTCTGAGTTTACTAAAAAATCAAATACTCACATTGCTGAGTCACACTCCATTTTGGGAAGCTATATCTTTACTTGTGCTAGCGAAAGAAATACTCTATGCTTATTTTGAAATCAAAAGCATTACAGAAATGGCAGGATCAACCAGATAAGAAAATACTGTAGATAATAAATTAAGTGGATTGGGAGGTGGAGGTTTACACAGTGAGCACAATGCTAGTATCAATTTTTTTTAAATAATGGAGGCAATGTGTATGTGTAGAAGGGGGTATGGGGACACGAAAAACAGTGATTATGAAAAATAAAACAGTAAGGAGTTATAATTTTTTTTTCACATGCCCTTGGTGTGTGATGTCTACATAAACCTCTTGGGCTTTGCTCTTGAGGCTTATGGACAACACACACCTTGTGTGTGTTAAACAAAACTCAGCAGGCCCCCTCCTCACTTGCGGGGCCTGCTCAACCCTAGGGTACATGGCTGTGAGCCGAGGTCCCCAGCTGGCTGTCCCCATGCCATCCCTCGGGTCCGCACCAATTCTGGCAGGCATTCCTTTAAATACTCTGCCCCACACCTATGGAACACCCTCCCCGCTTACCTGGTCAACAAGCCGTCTCTCCAAAGCTTCAAGCTGGGCCTCAAAGTTTACGTCCTGGAACTCAGCCTCTGTGGCTGCAATCGCTAGCCCCCCACATATCATCCCCTCCTATGCAGGTCTTACCCGTGACCATGGTATTCCATGCTCATTTTTACGATAGTATCTACCGTGTCTAATGCTACCCCATTGTACTGTATGAAAGGTGTAACTTGTGCTGTCATTTGTAATTACTGTCATTCCAAGATGTGTAATAATTGCAACCACTGTATGTTGTCCAGTGTGTGAAAGTATGTTTTTATGTAACTAATCCCGGGTCGCCCCTGAAAAAGGGACCTCTGGTCTCAGTGGGCTGACCTGGTTACCACCATTTAAATAAATAAATAAATTATACTCTAATTCCTATGCATTATTCTATATGTAATATACAGATGGTTACTTTTTTTACATCAGGAAACTATGACATCCAACCCATAACAGCATTGCTAGAATGTCAGAATCTGATAATACCATCCATCTGACTTAACACAGATGGCATTAAACATTTGAGAAATTCCATGTGAAGGTGCCAGTTGACTTTTATTTCAACCATCATTCACAGTGAAAGCCAGCTCAACACACGCGCAAAAAAAACCACCATTGCCAAAAAAAATATATGTATAGTATGTACAGTTTTATTGTTTTAAAAAATCAACTCAGATTCATGTGTTACAAAATAGGGCCCTCCCCCCCACCATGATGCCTGTGCGGGCAGCCGACAAGATGACTGTGTGAAAGCCACGCTCTATAACCAATGATTTTAATTTGATTATTTCTCCCCCTTTACTGTGTGAAAGTAGCCTGGATCAGTTTAAGTTTCATTTTTGAACCACCTAGGTAAAGGAATTTTGCTATTTTTCCTGAAGTCTGAATGTTTGTCTGTCACTAATTCGCAAGTTTAAAAATCACCTCAGATGGTCACAGCCAGGGCACATCTAACACAATCTTCCCTCAGCAGTTTAATATGGAAGGAATTAAACTGATGTTGAGAACTCTTCTGCAGGACATTCCCCAAATTCAGGGCATAGTGCAGGACCTTGACCAAAGAGTAGGAGCTATGGAGTTTTGAGTGGCAGACGCAGAATATAGCACATTATGACTGGACACTCAAGTTTCTATACAGTCAGACAGGATAACGTATTTAGAGCAACAAATAAGTTACCTATGGTTGAAGGTAGATGACCTTGAAAATAGAGGATGCTGGAATAATATCTAGATTGTGGGTCTTCCAGAAGGCACCCAAGACAAGGATGTATGTGCTTTTCTTGAAGCTATGCTACTGAAATTATTGGATCACTATTGGGACGATCCCTTGGAAACTGAACGGGCGCATTGCACCCTGACTCCCCAACCTGGCAAAAGAGCACCCCCTTGGCCCATTTTCATGTATTTCCTCCAATACAGCATCAAGGAACAGATTCTTTAGCTGGCAAGGGAAAAAGGTGTCCTCAAATGGAATTGTCCTTGCATATTTTTATTCCAAGACTTTTCAAAAGACTTGACTGATACACAGAAAGCTTACGGCCTCATAAAGAAAAAAAACTGGCTAATAAACACATCCTTTACTCCCTAAGATATCTGGCCACACTCTATATTCAAGTTGAGGGAAGATGGTACTCCTTTAAAACACCCAAAGATGCCAGTAATTTCCTTCATTCTTTAATGAAGGCATCTACTGACAGGCAGCACACATCGAACCCGACACCTACCGGGGGGGGGGCACAACAATCTCAGGCCCCCAAGCCAACCACAGCTGAAAAGCAAGTCAAAATAACAGACTTCCAGGATGGCTGGCCATCTGTCAAACCCAAGCATCAATGAGCCAGAGGTAAGGATCATACCCCCAAAGGTGGCAACAGTAATTAGCATAGATCCTGAAGCTGTGGTTCCCAGGCTTCATCACCAGGATCCAGTCCACCTACATCCGAACTGGAACCCTTTCCCAAAGTGTCCAGGGACCTTCTTCCTCAAGTTCAATGTTCCATTATCTTCAGTCAGCCAGATAAAGAAGATTTAGAGGAAGGGTCAGTCTATGGACATTGCAGTGGAGCAAAATTTGGAAACAGAGCTCTCCCTCCGTCCCAACTGGTGAAGCATTGTTGAAATGTCAGAAGCCCACACTAAATCTTCTCGAATGCCTACACACATGTCCATGAACAGTAACACTGTGGAGCACTGAACTGTCAAACCATTGTATCATTTGATGTGTGCTGTTTAACTTTTGTACTTCTGCTGCCTCACAGGATTGCTGTTGTTGGTTTGTAAATCTAATAGTAATTATTACATACTTGCTTGTTATGTGTTCATTTTTAGGTTGTGAGGTACTTCTAGCTTGCCTTTCCAATGTAATTTTCCATGCTTCCTCATGTCTTTTTCTACCTTATGTGAGGGGACAGGCTAAGGGGGAAGGAGCAGGATTTTAAACATGACAACCTAATACATTATACCCTCAGTCTCCCCCACCCCATGATGTGGACTCAAGAGAGGTTCTCAGTAGATGGTTCATCCCTGGTTCTGTTATTAGTAGCTTATTATTTGCTTCCCAGGGGCAAAATAGCTTTTTAAGTGGGTCCTCACTGTGCAGGCTGTCATAGTCCTTTAGTTTGGGCAAGCTAGGAATTCCGTTAGTTCCTTGGTGAGGGATCACATGATGGGCAGTGTTTGGAATCATTTGGAAGCTGTGTATGAGAAATTTGTTGGGCTGGAGGGTGCCAGGGTAGGGAGAAAGCACAGAAGGGGTTGAATTTTGTTGGTTTCACTAAAACTACTCTGTTATGCATGATGCCTGTTTTGCCATGTTCTCTGCCTTGTCATGAGAGCTGGTGGCACTCAATCTCGTACAGACGCGAGCACCAAATGACAGTCAAGACTGTTCGCTGGCTTCCCCTTTTGGCAGGAAACTTGTGGAACCCACAAAGCTATGCAGCTCACCTGTGCAAATGAAAAGTTATGTTTGCATCTGAGAGGGAATAAAATGACTACTGATCACAAGGGCTGGCTGATGTTCATAATCAGATGGTGTTCTGGAGGGTTTTAAATTTGTCTTTTTGAGTGGGTAACAGGGTTCATATCCTGTAGATCCTTGGTCCTGCTAGTTTTCTGTAAAATTTTTCCTGCTGACTTACCCCCTCCCTATTAACGGTTCTCACATTCCCTCTCCCTTCTCCATCATGAAAGCAAAAACAGTATTTGATGGTGGATGGGTCAGGATTCAAGCCTTTATTTTTGCCACTGACCTTATTCACTGACCTCTTCATTCACCATGGAGCAGAAACATGCCTCCTATTTGGCAGCTCACCTGTTGTCCAGCTATGAACAGTATTTTTTCCCTGATAACCTAGTTAGGACAATCCATGTTGTCAAAAACTGTATTAAAGGCACAGGTACTTCACATGTTTATTCATGTTTTAGTCACCCCCACCCCTTTCTCATCCCTTAGCTCCAACGGTTGCCAAGGTTGTAATCAGATCCATTTGGGCATGGGGTACTTTTAAGGTTAGGGAGGACACCAATGCCTTTAGTTGATAGAATTAATTTTATGACAGTTTTGTCTGCTCCAGAGTTACATTTATGGTGGAGAACCTAATATTCCACATGCTCAGATAGTTGGAATATATGTAGTACCTGAAACAGCAGCAGCATTGTAAGGGAAAGTATTTCCAAGCTGCTCTTTATATTCCCTGCTAGTCATAATGTACCTGCTTGGTGTGGGTTTAAATTCTCTTGAGTTAAGGAGTTGCAACTTGAATGGCTCACCCCCCCAATTTCTGCCTCAGATGGAGTACATCAGAATCACACCCTTCCCCCGAGACATTGTCCAAACAGCCAATCAGTGCTACTGCACCTGGGTGAGCTACTGCATGGGCTACTTGGATGACAATATGTATTCCCGCATAGGGTCAATCCAGTGGATTGGTCTGTTGGAGGGTGGAAGGTTATTAGGGAGGGATGGGGGCATCATTTAGGACTCTTCTGTAGCCACAGTCCACAATCCCGCAATTCCCACAGTAGGATGGTACTTTACCACAAATCTTCATGCCTGCTTTACAAGGGACCAGGCGGGGATCCCCAAATTGAGAGCATACCTCCTTAATTTTGGGTCAGTCAATCAGAACTTGAACCCCCCCACCCACTGAAGGTCCAAATAAGCCCACCTGTGGGGAGGCCAACAGCTGTTCAATACAGACGTGACTATACATAGAGTAACATTCCTAATGATACATAAGTCCAGGTGGGATATCCTCCTGAACATAAGAAGGCCCTGAAGAGGGTTTAGTCTATGTCCATGAGGCCGAAGAGAAAATACCATACCTGTGGACATTGCCATACAGGTAATAATAGCTTCTCAACCGGCTTAATGACAGATAATTGGAGACTGTTCATGAGGGTCCCTACGGGACAGGTCCTTGGTAACTGGTGGTGGAAATTCAGGTTAATTGATGTGGTTTTCTTTGAGTCAGTGTACGTACACCATTTCCCCAACCTCCTTACCCCTCTACCTTCAACTTGATTGGTGTGACTCGGGGGTACTATAGCTAGTCTGATGGTCAATCCACAGTGTGTGGTTTATCCCAAGTCTGGCTTGGCTGTGTAAAGGGATGTCTCATTCACTTTTAGTGCCCACCATGGCTACAGGTTTCATATCCTCCCTCAACACACTTTCATTCATAATTCCCCTGCACCCCTCCCCTTTCATCACTCCCCACATCCCTCACCATCCCCCAATTTTTTATCTCTCCCATCCCACTCCACAGGCCTTAAAAGTATTATAACCAACAGGTTGATACCCTAAGGGAACATCAATAATTTTGGGCACCCGCTCTGATGTGGCCCACATGCATGATTAATTTCACAGGGTGTCTTCCTTGTTTTCCAAAACTAAGCTGGCTACTTAGTTCCCAGAGTGGTATACCTTCTCTAGCACAGGTAAGTGGGAATGGTTTTGTTTGCAGTTTTGTTTGAATTGTTAGATCTAACTCAGTCTGTGATTCTTAGTACTAGGTGCTTCCTCTCACAGATGCTAAGCTTTTTGAAGGTAATCATGTTCTTGGCCCCTCATAAGTGGGTGATTGCATTTTCCTTATTGATGTATGCCTCAGCTGTAACAGTGGTTATCACACGCACTGGAGTCACAATGTACACGCTATATATGATCTCTCTAAGCTGCAATGTATCAAGAGTTCTCCTGCTCAGGCAAGGACTTATATCACCAAATTGATAAATACAGATGACAGAATGTAAATGTATATCTTGGAATGTTCAAGGGGTTAATCAGCCCATTAAAAGAAACAAAATGTTTGCCCATGCTCAAAAAGTTGCAGTGTGATATTGCTCTACTACAAGAGACATACCTTCTTGCAGCAGAGGTGGCCAAACTATGGTGAGAATGAGTTGTGGTTGAGGCATCTAGCTGTTTTTCGACAAAGAAAAGAAAAGTGGTGTCTCTGTCCTCATTGAAAGAGGCTTTCTTTTCCAGATATTGGCCACACAGAAAGATAAAGAAGGAAGATGGGTCCTAGTTAAAGGACAGGTGCACCTCAGGTACATCATAATATTAAATATATATGCTCCCGATGAGGATAGACTTGAATTTTTTCATGCCTTGTCACAGAAACCAACGGATCATGCAACTTGAGACACCTAATCCTTCTTGGAGACTTCAACTTGGCGGTTGACCCTGTATTACCCGAGAACTGGGTCCCTCTTCACACGCAAGGGCTAGGCATGCCCTCATCAAGATGTGTGTAGACCTGGCTTTGCAAGAGGCGTGGAGAGTTCTTCATCCCACACAGCAAGACTACACATTACACTCTCCTCATTTCTCGTCTCAGAGTAGGCTGGATTATTTCTTTCGGGAGCTCTAACACATTGCTGGAGCTCTTATGTGCTGATATTCATCCCTTGATAGTGTCAGGTCATGTGCCTGTATCAGTCATTCTCCTCCCAGTGGGCACATACCTTCAGACATGGAGATGGAGGGTTAACCCATTACTATTACAAGCACAGGAGTTTACTGCATGGCTTAGAGGAGAGATAGAAACCTATTTTCAGATCAACAGACAACTGTGAACATCTGAACAAATGATTTGGGAAGCTTTCAAAGCCACCATCAGAGGCTGAATTATTAGTTTCCTCAGCAAAACTAAACAAAGGGCTGAAATCTGAGTTCACCTCTCTACAGCAACAACTTCAGCAGGCGGAACAAGCCTTATAAGCTGGCTCAGGACATAGAGGTCAGATGACACAATGAATAACACAACTTAAATATAAACTGAGCACAATAATCCACCAGCAGCCAGGAAGATCCATGTTCTTTCTCCGCTAGCATTATTGGGAGGGAGGTGAAAAATCCTCAAGACTCCTGGCATATAGATTGAAGTAGTGTGCCGCAGGCATTCAGATCACAGCTCTGCGCATGCCCACGAATCAGTTGGTCCAAAAAAGACTAGTACCATCTTCGAAGATTTCTGTACAGATCTCTGCACCAAGAGATCACACCCAAATGAGTATAAAATAGCTAAGTTCCTACAGGAGCTGAACCTGCCCACTATTACCTCTGCACAGTGAACTGCCTTGGATGCCCCCATAACATTGTCAGAGGTGTTGGGAACAATATGAGCACTGGCAGAGGGGGAAGTGCCCTAATAGTGTTTCCATTGATTTCTTACAGAAGGTTGCGCAAGATCTGACTCCACAGCTCCTACTCTTTTCAAAGAAGTGACGTGGTACAGTACTCCCCCCATCATTGCTTGACACCACTCTCACCATACTCCTGAAACCTCCCAAGGATAGGCAAGTATGTAGTAACTACAGACCCATATCCTTAATAAGCATGGATGCGAACATTTTCACCAAAAGTTTAGCCTCACGACTTGAGAATGTACTACCAAATTTAATGCATACATCTCAATCAGGATTCATGAAAGGCTGGCAGGCTTCTGGTAACATCAGAGTACTGGGAAAAACTTTATTGCATTAGCCCACAAAGAACCTTCCTTGAAACATTACTGGCTATTGATGCAGAAAAGGCCTTTGACTCTTTCAAATGGGACTACCTATTTGCAGTCATGGAAGCTATGGGGTTTGAGCATAGCTTCATATCTTATGTTAAGACACTTTCTACTCTACTCCCACTGTGGCTGTGCTACCAAATGGTGTACTATCTTATAAGTTTCCTCTCCATCATAGCATGTGGCAATGCTGTCCATTTTCACCATTGCTGTTTGTGCTTGCTATGGAGCTACTTGCAGTGCCTATATGGCAGAATCCTGAAATAAGAGACATTAAAGCAGGTACACAATCCCATAAACTCCTATTGCATGCGGATGATATACTCCTGACCATGTCAGAGGTAGAGTAATCGCTTCCTGTCACTCTCTCTCCTTCTTATCACTTTTTGGCACCTTTTCAGGCTTGCAGATGAATTGGGCCAAAACTGTGCTACTGCCACTTAAAGGCTGCCTTTCTCTACCACCCTCACAGTGGGATTATCAGATTAGTTGGGCCCCATGACACATTCAATATTTGGGTATGTGCATTTCCTCACATCTGGAGGATTTGGTAGCCTTAAATCTACAACCATTGATTTCTGAGCTGCAAGTAGACATTGAAGGTGGCACAAGTTGCAACTCACTCTTCTGTGTAAGATAACTTCCTTCAACATGATGGCCCTTCTCACAATTAATTATTGCACATCTAACTTGCCCATGAAAATGTTGTCATGCTGGTGGAATAAGCTGGACAAGCTCTTTTCCACAATCTTATGGGTATAAACTACACCCAGATTTAGGATAAAGACTCTCGGAGTGCCTCAGTGTAAGAGTGTATGGAATGCCCCTGGCCCTGGGCCTATCACTCTGTGCAAGGCATTAAAAGTGGCCTGGCATGGATTCAAAAACCTACTCACCCCCCATTTGTGGTTTCAAACTGAAGAAGTGGTGAGAGTTGACTCTTCTCTCAGCTGTTACACCAGGGTAATTGCTCTCTGGCTAGTTTCTAAGCCCCATCCATTCCCAGCAGCTACAAAAAAGGTCTGCATGGTACACCTTTTCACTTGGACTTTGAGTCCCTTTGTCATAATCCCAAACTGTTGATTGAAGGGCATGCAGTCCACTGGACTCTTTGGGACAAGCAAGGCATAAGGACAGGAGAGATGTCATTTGTTCTGGCTCAGGATCTCTGAAATCCTTCCAACAATTGAGGACAGACTTTAAACTACCCTCCATGGACCACTGTAAATATCTTCAATTTAGGCAGTTGTGGCTAGGTAAATCCTTCTATTATCACCCGCCACCTTTGGACAAATGGTCCTGACATGCACCCATAAGAAGTCATATGATTTATGAGCAGCTTTAAGGCCTGGCTCTCCCAAAGTGAGAACCTCATCACTTATAATGGGAAGCAGATCTCCAGGTGGTAATTCTGCCAAAATCATGACATCAATGCCGGGTAATGGCTCACAAGTGGTCCATGTGGTAGAGTTGTGCTCTACCTAGGAAATTGGTGCAGCAGTTAGGGACATTCTTCTATCTTCTCACCCTTCCCTCTGGGTATGCCACCCTTATGGCGGCACCAACACAGTGAAATACATACCTGATGGCAAAATCAACACTTTGCCGACAGGTCGCTGTGTTGGTGTGCCTGAGATAGGGGCATGCTGTCTCCCAGTCCTGCACCCCCACCCGAATCAACTCCAACTGGATTTGAGAATCCAAAAGATGGGGTGGGAGGGCAGGGGCAGCCTGCAAGGGGTCTAGGGGCCTTGCCCCAATAAAAAAACAGGACTGGGAGTCGCACAGGAATCATGTAGATCGCAACTTGTGGTTAACATGATTCCTGTCGGCAAAATGCTGGTCGACATAAAAAATGTTGAACTGGCAAGGTAGAGCCTTCCTTCTGTACAATCTGTTGCAACAGTACCTCTAGAAAACTATCCTATTCTTTTTCTAACACTGCAGTAGGTTGGCCACCTATAGCAGTCTTTTTGTATCCTCCCTAAATTTCTTTTCTTCCTTTCTTTGTTTCTTATTCACCATTCCATCCCTCACCAGAAGCCATATGCCTTTCTAAGGAAATAACAGATATGGCTATGAGCAAATACTGTAGCTCACTGTGTATAGGAAGAAGACTGGAACCAGAATAACTATGTATACCTTCATAAAAGGCCAAGCTTGCTTGCTTTTTAGTAAAGTACTACATGTGCTTTATATGATGAAAGATAAAGTGCTTAAAGGAAAACTGCATGTTAAAATCAGAAAAATATATTTATTACCATCCATTGTGTGTTCTTAGTTCATCCTGGTGTTATTTTTCAGCTCGGGCTGTGTGAGGTGTTTTTTCTAACTTTCTCTTGCTATTTTATGGCCCTTGGGGGCTGCCATTTACCTTTCTTTTATTGCTTCGTGTCCCAGGTAGTCTTCCCAGAGTGCCCTCTGCTCTGAGGTCTAATAGCCCATGCATCTGACCAGTGTCTTGTTACAGTGTCTGTGTCAGCAGCACTCACCGCTGCATGCAGCCTGTATATAAACTGTTACTTTGCTTAGACTTGTGCTCTCCGGCCCCCTTTTATTCGACATATACAAGCTGCTCTTTAAATATTTAAAGCTGAAGGCAATGATACGAGCTGGTATTAAGAACAAAACAGGACGAAATCATGCAGAGGACTTCTGGTGCAGATCACATGAACACAACAATACTGAAGGCTGCTTAGCCAGTGGATGACAACTGCTTTAAAAGGAATACATTGGTCTACAAGCTTGAATCTTCTACACAGGACACAAGCAACTGAATCAAAAGTGCAGAATATGTCGAATAAAAGGGGGAGGGAGGGCACGAGTCTAAGCAAAGTAACAGTTTACATACAGGTTGCATGCAGCAGTGAGTGCTGCTGATATAAACGCTCTCCTCTGCTATGCCCTGGGGGGGGGTAAATTAGCGTTGTTGGAGCACAGACTTGTTAGTTGTGATCCATGATGTTTGCAAACCGTATAAATCATTCCAATGCTCCATATATTCTTTCATCTTGTGGCTACTATAAACAATACAGACACTGTAACAAGACACTGGTCAGATGCATGGGCTATTAGACCTCAGAGCAGAGGGCACTCCGGGAAGACCATCTGGGACAAGAAGCAATAAAAGAAAGGTAAATGGCAGCCCCCAAGGGCCATAAAATAGCAAGAGAAAGTTAGAAAAAACACCTCACTCAGCCTGAGCTGAAAAATAACACTGGGATGAACTAAGAGTACACAATGGATGATAAACAATATATTTTCCTGATTTTAACGTGCAGTTTTCCTTTAAGGTACTTTCAGACATAAAGTGCTGGCAGTGCATTAATGAAGTGCAAGGTGCTTCATAAAATGAAACTTCATGTTGCTTGAAAACAGTGCCCGACAAACCTGGCAAGGAAAGGGGTTTGATATAGTTGGAGTGCTAGATAAATAGAAACTGCTGTTGTTTAATCTGTTGTTATTAAGTGCAGTCAGAAATAAAGTGCAGCATGCCTAAAAGAAATGATTAGCACCAAGCATTCCTGCTTGAAGCTGAACAAGCCTAAAATTTCATGATGATTTGCATATACATCCCATGATGCTTTGTAGTATGGGGGTATGTGAGATTTTGTATTTCTTTGAAACTTGGCTTATTGACAGTGCCCTTTGGGGTAACCCTTGCTTCAGTTCTTCTGCACTGAGGTTCTTTGTCTTTAGCTTGTTTGTTTTGGTTTTTTTTATTTGGGCTCCCCATCACCCAAGCACACAAGACCAACATAGGGAATTGTTTATTTCCACAGGAAAGCTAGATCAGAGGGTTAACTTGTGCTGACCAAGAGCAGAGAAAGGACATGCATAGTCTGTTGCTGTAAGCTGATGTACTGAAAAAGAGATACACCATTGCTTAAGGTTATCCCCTGTGGTCACTAAGGAAAGAGAATTACTTGCAATTCTGTAAAGAATTTTGCTTTATTTAGTAAGGAGTTAATTATTTTTTCCTGACTTTGAAAGAAAATGAAGCCACACTGTGGTGTGTTGCACCAATCTGCTGTTGTCTACGTTATCATTCACCCGCACTAGCCACAGTCCCCAGACCAAAAAACACAGCTCATCCAAAAGAAGATTCTAGGTTGGTGGCACAGAACACCTGACAGATTAACAAAGAAGGGTCTCAACATTTCCAGCTGTTGGAGATGTCATCCACTCTGTGACAAATTGGGCACGTCCTATGGACTTGCCCAGCAGTGCATCCCTTTTGGGCAGAGTTTTTTTGCAATGCAGAAGGAATTCTGCAGACACCACTACCCTCCTCTCCTCTGCTTTGGATACTGGGTGATTACTACGTCCTTCAGGTAACACAGACACACTTTAAATGGCAGATACATTACAGTAGCAATGGAGGCTAAGAGACAGGCTAGTGTTGGAGATTCCCCTTTGTACCTTTGGGGGCTGAATGGAAGGCAGAGGTAATGCTCAAAATCTCCTGCCTCAGAGTCTTGTATAGAACCAGAGGAGTGGGTGAGAAGTTTAACAAAACTTGGATAGCTTGGCTATCCAACCTAAACCTGGGGAGCCAAAAAGGAATCAGATGGTGGATAAAATATGACATACAGAGCAAGGCTTTCCACCAAAGTTTAAATTCCCCCCTTCACTTTCAAGCTCACTTAATCATTTTCTGTTTTATGTAAAGGTATATATATCAGGCATGGCACAAACTAGCTCTGCAGGTTTTCTGGCGGGTCCAAAGATTCAAGACACCCCACCTTCTGTAGCTGAAGTGTGTGTTACACAATTACCACATTCTTCCTTCAGATGATTATCAAGCATCGAGCATCTATGAGAAGACTGGTCATGGAAGTGGTTTACAAGAATAAATCTTATATATTGTATATTGCATATGTTGTAGAGCTACACCAGTTCATAACTGTTGAAATTGTCACATAGAAAGTTTCTTTTTCATAGGCTGTTATTTTAATACTAACTTTGCTGATTTCTTATATCAGTTTATTGTGTAGCTTTTTAATCACATATATTCCAATGGAATTATCATTGTTAACTGTTTAACAATAATTTAAATATGTTCTACTCAATTACATTCTTCTTAGAGTTGTATTTCCATGGGGTCTCTTACCCTGGCCAGATTATTTTGTTTGTTAGTATGATATTGTATGTCTTATATTGTCAATAATATGTTAAAGAAAAATCAATAAAATCATTTATAAAAAAAACTCAATAAATAGGAACATAAAACTCTGTATATAATTTGACCTCAAGATTCTGGTGACATGAAGGAACCACTTGAGTTTCCCTGTCATGGTTATTGTGTCACCAGAACCTCTCAATGGCATTACAACACTGGATTACATTGTTCCCTGTATAATAAATTTGAATAAAGTACAGGGTGTTGTGTGTAATGAGAAGTTTACACCCCCAGAGGTGTTAGATACTACATAAACCCTGAGAGTGAAGCTTCAGGGGTTTATTAAACCATCTAACACTGAGGGTGTTTGTAAACTTTGAGTTTACACACACCACCCCATATTTTATTTTATATAATTGCTGGATTTCCCTTTTTCACCACAGAAATTATATAAAATAAAAGAGATTCTGGGACAGCCGTGCTCCATTTACATCCAGTGATCGTCCCCACATTTAAAACTGGTCCGAGATTTTAAAATGTTTTAACATGTTTATTTGTCCCCATAAATCTGGAAAATGACTAGAATTAAAAAAAAAAAAGACTTACCGTTGACTTACGCTGGCAGTTGACTTTCTGGCAAAAAGGCAAGCGGTGCAGTTGTGAAGGGATGAACTGCAGCAGGTGCATGCACAGAATGAGGTGAACTGTACACGTTTGCCATTATAAATGCTCCTTTATAATGGCAAATTATGCACTGTTTACCTACAGGAAAAAGGGAATCCCATTAATTATAAATAAAATAAAGTATGGGGTGGTGTGTGTAACAAGAGGTTTACACCCCCCGAGGTGTTAGATGCTACATAAACCCCGAGAGTGAAGCTTTAGGGGTTTATTAAAGCATCTGTCACTGTGGGTGTGTGTAAACTTCGAGTTTACACACACTACCCCATATTTTATTTTACATAATTGCTGGGTTTCCCTTTTTTTGCCACAGCAGTTATATAAAATAGAAAAGGTTCCAGGGCAGCTGCACTTCATTTTCATCCAGTGACGGTCCCACATTTAAAACTGGTCTGAGATTTTAAAATGTTTTAACATGTTTATTTGTCCCCATAAATGTGGAAAATGACTGGACTTTATTTTTTGAATGACTTACTGCTAAGTTACACTGGTGGTTGACTTTCCGGTGACAAAGCAAGTGGTGTGGTCAGGAAGGGATGAACTGTGGCAGGCGTATACACAGAGTGAGGGAAACATGTTAATTATGTTTTAGTTAGAATCAATATAATCCATAAAAGGATTAATAGCAATACATATATACATTATATCACGTAAAGGGATACAGTTTCAGAGTTCCATTACATCTTGGCCGTAATATACTGTTTTTTACTTTATGAGTCTACTAGCATTAGCCAAGTCTTTTTTCCTTTTGTCTTTACAGACACTGTCTCCCTACAATGAAGGAATCATCAGGCGAGCAATCTCTCAGAGTGGCGTGGCACTGTGTCCCTGGGCTATACAGCGGAATCCTCTCTTCTGGGCTCAGGAGGTAAAGTCATGACAGAGCCATTAGTCTGGCCAAGAAGAAGTGACTGACAGTGGCAACAGAATGTATCAGCTGCTTTAAACGGGAACTGTCATCAACAGGATTTCTTAATGTAAAGCCCATAAAAAGCTAATTTGAGTGAGCCATTGTGTTGATCTGTGAATCTTTGCAGTCCAGAGTTATTCACATGTAAATCATCCTGTAATTAAGGGCTGGTGGCAGCCATATGTTTTGGGCTCTTGACAGGAAATTATGTCACCGAAGGTCTAGGTCCTCTTTTGACTGTATTTAATCCAACAGGTTAAATAGGAAATTGACTGTTTTATTAAGTGTGTTTTAAAGTGTTATTACAACACTTTCTACATCTATAATAAGTGTTTTGTATGTGCAGTGAAACTAGTGAGATATCACCTTTACATTTCAAACTGTTAGTAAAAATAATCCATCTTCAGAATTGCTTTAATCTCTGGGCTATACTGCCAGTGCCATCTGATCATCAAAAACTACACATGTCAAGGCTGGCCCTGTGGTGCCATTTGGTACTGGGGCCCCATATCAGGATTCCTAACCCCTGGCTGTGTTCATGTCAGTACAGGTTTCTGGGACTGCCACAGCACCAACTTTTGTCTTTTTTTAATTCCCTCTTTTACAGCTTTTTCTTTTACAATTTCGGGAGTGAACTCAGGTCTACAAGATGCAAATGTGGCCACATTCCTACTGGCCTGGCATCGTGGGGCCAGCTTTGAAATGTGTAGCTTTTGATTATCAGCTGGTAGTACAGCTGTGAACAAGCTTCATTCATCGAGCAGAATGGGTTTTGAGCATGTGCTAAGATTCTGAAAATATTATACTCTTTCTATCCAGATTTGACTTGAAAAGAAACAAAATAGGACACAATTACTTGTTTATTAATTGTGAAACACATAGATGGACAATATTGTTAATACACGCATAATCTGAAATGCATTGTAAAATATAGAATAATACTGTATATAGGTGGGTGTGGGTAACCAGACTTTACACAAACCCGAGGTATGGGATGCAACATAAACCCTGAGGGGTTTATAAAAGCATCATGCACCGACATACCTCTCAAGCTTTTGTCACTGAAATGAGGGACATGGACATTTTTGGACACTCAAAATGAGGGACAGTGAGGGACACAGATCCTCAGAATGATGGGCACATACTCAAACATGGAGATACAAGCTCAGAAAACTATGAAAACCATAGTGTTTACATGTACAACATTTATTTTTGATTTAGTACTTTAAAATATTAAGAATTTATTCTTTAAAGTCTGAATTTGCAACACATTCTCTGTGTGGGCAGCACCTTTTCCATGAGGGATGGATGAGGGACAGAGCAATTTTAAGGGGTAAATTGAGGGTTGTCTCTCGTAATGAGGGACAGTTGAGAGGTATGCACACCGAGTGTGTGTGTAAAATTCTACTTTTTACACACACATACAGACATTTAGACACACACACACACACAATTTTATTAAATTAATGGTGATATTTTTTCCCTTTCAGCACAGTTCGATTAGTGCAGCACTTCTGTGAGAGATAGAGACAGACACTCACACGCACACACACACACTGCATGTCTCTCCCTTTTGTTTTTTTTTACATTACAGTGGTAGCGATATTCTGGAAAGTTGTGGTCCGTTAGCATTGCTGCATAGTCTGAGACACGCTTGAAGGATATGAGCAGCAGGATCAACCAGATTGATTTTTTTCATTTTCAAGGCAAGATAAATTAGATAGATATTTAAAATCTTACTTGTCTTAACAGTGTTTGGCAAAGCTTGAGTGCTAGTACCGGTGCTCGGTAATGGACATAACATGTTGGGCAAGATGTTCAGCCTACCCACAGTGAAACTACACACCAGTTAGCTTTCTGTGGTGATGCTTGATTGACAGATGTTGATTACAACCACCTGGTTGTAACCACAAATATCAACCACGAGGTAGTAACTGGAGATTAAAGGGGCACTGTCAGCCTTGTCCCTCATTTTATTGCCACAAAATATCAGTGTGCCTCCGTGGACACAGTGATCACATATGGCCCACAGAATACATGGAGTCACAGAAATCTCACACAAGCGTGAAAGCGGGATGACTCACAAATTCCACGCATGTGCAGTAGTGTCCCGCTTTCACACATGCGTGAGATTTCGTTGACTCCTTTCAAATGCATTTGTTGTCTTTCCCAGTGCTTGGTTTCAGTTAAAAAATGGCAACTCTAGTACAGTGTTTGAAAATACATGCTGCATTTAACTTTTCAGTATGGCCATTGCAACATTGATGTTTGTGCCGGCACACAGTGTCTGATGCGCGCTGTCATCTTGCTTATGCACAGTGTACTTTTGGGGAACCTGAGGGAAAGTAAAAGATCATGAAAACTACAAAAATTTGTAAGAATTCTCAATTATGGTATATATAGAGGTATTCTGTGGACCATATGTGATCACTGTCCATAGAGAGGCACACTGATGTTTTGTGGCAATAAAACAAGGGAAAAAGCTCACAGTGTCCCTTTAAATGTGTCTTTATCTGTATGTAAAAAAATGATCATCATTAATTAAAGAGTATCTTTACTTCTTTTGATAACGTTAAAATCATATCAATTTCTTACAGAAATACTTTGGATGGAGTGGGATTTTCTACAGTAATAATGCCAGAATTCTATTGGATTATTAGGAGGCAGTATAACACAGCGGTTAAGGGCACTGAGCTACAAACCTGTACTGATATTAACACAGCCAGGGTTTAGAAATCCTGATATGGGGCCCCAGTACCTAATGGCACCACAGAGCCAGCCTTGACATGTGTAGTTTGTGATGATCAGATGGCACTGGCAGTATATCCTAGAGATTAAAGCAATTCTGAAGATGGATTATTTTTGCTAACAGTTTGAAATATAAAGGTGACAACTTTCTAGTTTAGATGCACATACAAAACAATTATTATAGATGTAGAAAGAGTTGTAATAACACCTTAAAATACACTTAATAGAACAGTTGAGTTCCTATTTAACCTGTTGGATTAATGATAATTAAAGGAGAACTGTCCCACGGTAACATGATTTCTTGTCAGGAGCCCAAACAACGTGGCTGCCACCAGCCTTTAATTACAGGGTGATTCACATATCAATAACTCCGTACTGCAAACACTCACAGATCAACACAATGGCTCAATCAAATTAGCTTTTTGTGGGCTTTCAGACATTAAGAAATCCTGTTGATGACAGTTCCCCTTTAACATGGTGTGTGCACAATAGTGTGTGAGTGGGTGGAGGGAATACAATAATGTGGGTCAGTCCCTAGTCCTCCTGTGTTAAAGAGTCAGCGAACTGAATTTACTGAGAAAATATTTATCTGAAATTAACCTAAGATGTGATGCATCTGTATTATTCAGAGAAGCCATGTTTAGTTCTAAATAATTTTTCTGTCTTGGAACCCATTTGCTTCTCTATGAAATATATTACTTGCAAAAAAAAAAAAGACAACACTATATAAACGCATAAGTTAGAGTTCAAGCACCAAGTGTAAACAACAGGGAAATGCAATGTCTGGGTAGACTAAAAAGTCCCCTTGCCTTGGTGAATCTCTGGAGTCACATTCCTTGCAGTTTAAGGACTCATGTCATGCAGCATTGGCATTGACCTAACCTATATGAAGGATACATAACTTCACTGGTAGTCTAGTGTCCCCTTCCCCCCAGTCCTAGTATCAAATATCAAATTGTTTCCTAGTGTCTAGTGATGCCCTGCAGGGCTCCCTCACCCTCCCTCCCAACCTGGATGGGTGGTCTGCACAACCCTCCACTCACCTCATTGACTGGCTGCCTTCTGCCCTGTAAGTACAGGAGGCAGTATAGCGTAGTGGTCTAAGGCTCTGAGCTGCAAATCTGGTGACATCTAGCAGATCAGACCTGGGCTTGAATCGCACAGTTTCCACTTGCATACTGTGTGACTCTGAGCAAGTCACTTAACCTCCTTGTGCTCCTAGGTTGCTCCTGTAAAAAAGCTTTCAGTTTAGTGTGCTATACCTGGTTAAACAACTAAATAAAAAAAAAAAAGTACAGTAGTATTAAAATAGACTAACAAACATCCTATTTACCATATATCAAGAACAGAACTTGCAGAATGGCCCTTCAAATTCTTTTGAGTTCATGGGCTGTCGTTCAAGTCTTGTATTAGGGAAATTATTTTTCACTCTCACACTGGGATCAGACAGGAAGGGGGCCACCTTTCTTCTGTTTTCATGAGTCTTTAGACAATGAAAATGGAGACTCTGAGTCAAGAAAAATTATGAGTGACAAAAGTGGCCACTGCCATTTTCATAAAAAAACACCTTATGAAATATTTGTGAAAACTGAGCTTGGCATGCGTTATCATGCATTATCATGCTACTTGATTTTACTAATATTTCAACTCTCTCTCCCATCTTTAAACTTCAAGTGCTTCTTGCACTGCACCTCTTTTCCATCCACGTACTGGCTTTCCACCCCTTTTCCGACCTCTACCCTCTCTTCTCCACACTTCTCCCTTCTACCTGTTCACTCCACTTATCTGACTCTCATACTTTCTCTATCCTCACTTCCAGACCTCTGTGGGTCAGACTGCATTCTCTGTATGTCTTCCCTCCATCTGCAATAATCTCCCTGCCCCCATATTCTCCTCCTCTTACCTCCATGAAATCTGTCCTTAATGACTTCTTTACCCTCTGCAACTGCCCCCTGTCTACCCCTGGGACTGCCTCTGCGAATCTAGTACTTTGCTGGCCATTTGTATTGTATATCTTCCTTAACTGGAACTGTGTATGGTATTCATACACCATTTGTAAATATTTTGACTCTTGCAGTTGACCTTTCTTGTACTGCTTATTATAAATCTGTCCAAAAACGAACCACTGTACAAAACTAATTTGATTAGCCAAAGCTAACTAGTACCAGAATTAGTTGGAAACCAACTAAAAAGACCCTTCTGCATTCTGGAAGGCAATAAAGACAATAGAAGATGGGATGGTGCCTCTCTCTTTACCTAGGCAAATCACAGTGGATGGTAAAACAATCTCCGACAAGCAGCTCATGGTGGACGTGCTTAACTCACACTTCACATCTTCTTGAATGGCTTTTGACATTTTACCTGCTGCTGCACTCCCAGCTAAACTTCCGTCTGGCTGCAGCGACTACCCACAGCTTTAGTTTCAGACTATCGACAACGAACGGATGGAAGACCTACTCTTAGCCCTTGGCCCCAAAAGAAGCCCTGGGGCAGACAAGTTAGGGCCATTCTTCCTTAGGGCCTGTAATTCTGTGCAGATTGCACCAATAACTCACTTCCTTAACCTCTCAATAACTAGTAAAGAAATTCCTTCCCTCCCTCCCTGCCTCTGGAAACGGCTCACATCATCCCATTATTCCAATCTGGTGACATAGCTACTGTGAATAACTATAGGCCAATCTCTGTTCTCCCTTTCCTGGCTAAGGTGCTGAAAAAACTAGTTAATGACTGGTTGTGGGAATAGCTCTTTAACAATAATATAATCAATGTAATTCAGTCTGGCTTTCTGGCCTTGAATGGCACTGCTACTGTGCTGGTCAAAGTAACTGATGATTGTCTGTCTGTCTGTCCTGGACCAAAAGTTTGCAATGGCAGCCATTTTTCTTGATCTTAGTAAGGCCTTTGACATGGTAGACCACCAAATATTGTTGCAAAAGCTTTCTTAAATTGGAATACGCCTCCGTGCTGTGCCTGCGTTTAGAAACTAAGTGACAGTCAGCAGCAACTTAAATCTAAAGGTCTGCAATTGTTCTGCTGTCAAATTCGCAAAGTGTCCTCAAGGATCAGTCCTTGGTCCTCTCTTATTCACTGTGTGTACAAATGACTTGAGAAATGATATAGGGGATGCCAAGCCCCACTGCTGTGCTGATAAGACCAAATTATATGTTGCCAGGCCTAATGTTTTGGATGCCCTGGAAGATCTGCGGTCAGCATTAATACCCTTCAGCTAAAACTGTTTGTCTCTAAACTGCTTCTCAACACCTCAAAAACAAAACTCGTGATTTGTCCTGTGAGCAAGTGATCTATCAGCTCCACTCCTCTGATAATCCTCACCTTACTGGGCTATAGTCTGGAGCTAGTAGGTATGTTTAAATACCTCTGACTCTGTGTTAGACAGTAAGTTCTCTTTCAGCACCCACACTGAGTAGCTATGTAAAAACTGCATCTGAGACTGGGTTTTTATTATAGAAATAAAGTCAGCTTCCTTCCTGATACTTGCAAAAGGCTACTTAATGCTACTTTTATGTTGCTCCTTGATTACGGTGATCTGGTGAACAGAAGTGCTTCTGTCTCACATCTTGCAAAACTAGACATCCTGTACCATAGGTTTCATCACTGGGCTTCTCGCTAGAACCCACCACTGCAACCTCTATGCTTCAGTTAGATGGACTTCCCTAACCACCGGAAGGATAATAAAATTGGTGCATATGAACCTACAAAGCTCTCCGAAATGATGTACTGCCTTACATCTTTTCCTTTTTCCATAGAACCTCTAGCTTTTATAGTCTGAGAACTTGTAACTCCATTCTCCTAGAGGTCCCCAGATATGTATCCAAAGATGCTCTCCAGTTGGCTTGTCCCCATGTGCTGTAATAAGTTACAGTCCTCACTCAAACTAAATTCATTGCTTAGCCTCCACTCATTCAAACTGTTACTAGAAACTCATTGCCCTGATAAATGCACTTGTCATGCTTTATTAATTAATGCTCTTGATTTATATATTGTCACCTGTTCTATCCAGGACCTCCTTCCAAATGAGCACTGCTCAATGGAGCTTTTTACAGTTACACTGCCCAGCTGAGGAGCTTGTAACAGGGGAGTGCAGAGAGCCATCAGAGCTAAAGCCTCCTTCCAACCTGCTTGTGGAGAGCACTTGCCCTGTCCACGCACTGCCCCACCCACTCAGGGCCAGCACTCCATTTATTTCTGCTTACAGGTCACAGGACCTACCCCATTTGCAGCTTATACACTCTGACCACTAGGGGTTGCTGCACTATTATCAGTGGCACTACTCCCCCATCTCCTTTCCTTCTTAACAACTAATATCAACCCCTGGTCATAGAAATCACTACAGTTCTCTTCTAATCCTTTCAGCTGCCTTTCTCTTCTTCTCTAATCTCTACTTTCCATCTCCTTCCTAGCCTCAAACCCTGTACCTTTGACTCTGAAGTCTGTAGCCCATCCACTAAGCCAACAAACCAGGCCAATATTTACCTCTATTTCAAAGCTTTTAACCCTTCCTTCTCCCTACTTAGAAAAATTACTTATCCTCTCTCCCACTGCAGATCTCAAAACCAGTGCCCTTGTTGTCAGAGTTTTATTTATTTATTTAGTTAAACATCAGTTTAGAAACCTTTGAGCCAGAGGCTCATTTACAAAGGTACCTCATCACAAAGAGGACATCAGAACAGTAGTACAAGGGACACAGTACTTACAAACAAAAAAGTTACAGTTCAATTACAATTTTGTTACAATAGAGTACAATCTCCAACGAGCAAAAGATAACAAAAGGTGCAAAACCTATGGTCGGGGGAGAGCTGGTGGGGGTAGAAGGGAGGGAGATAGGGGAGAAGGAATAAGTAGGGAAAGGAAGGGGGGGAGCCGCTCAGTGAGCATTGTCAAACAGAGTATATATATATATATTTTTTTTTTTTTACACTAGGCTAGCGGCAGTTGCATTTGCAAGAGCTAAGCAGGAAGTTTCTGAGCCTGGGCTTAAAGCAAGCTAAGGTTAGAGAGTTTGAGACACTGGCAGGGAGGGAGTTATACCAGTGGGGCGCACAGTAGGGGAATGCCCTCTGACCTTGTGAGGTCCTGGCTCTCGGAATAACTAGGGTAGCTCTTGACGAGCTGCGCGTGATCAGGGTCGGTGCAGTACGGTGAATGGAGTTGGATAGGCTATGAGGACAAATGCAGGGGCTTTAAAGGTGAGCAGGCATGTCTGATACATGAGTCGCTCTTCCAGGTTGAGTAGGGTAGCCAGGGTGTACAGCTCACATGTGTGAGTGAGTCTGGGAGCACCAGTGATAAGTCTGCAGGACTTATTTACTGTGAGACGAACCTTGTTGAGGGCAGTCTGATCTGCTGGAGCCATAGACCGGAAGGCCATAGTCAATGAGAGACATGACAGAGGAGGTGACAGCTAGGAGGAGGGGCATCAGGAGGAGGCATTTCTGTGCTGTAAAGAATGCCTAGCCATGAGTTGGCGACAGAATTTAGGGCAGATATATGTCCATGGAATGAAAGTGCAGGGTCAAGGTTATACCAAGATATTTATAGGATTGCACCTGGTCAATGACGAGATTGGGTGTGGAGTGGACAGCTAAGGAAACTTGCTGTACTTATTTTGGGGGTGGGAGAAGAGCATCGTTTTTGTTTTCTTAAGGTTGATAACAAGTCGGTGCTCAGTGAACCAGGTAGCTGCAAGTCAAAGACTAGTTGGAGGGAGTTCTAGCAGCATGGGGTCATTGTGGGAGGCAACGAGAACAGCATCAGCATAGAGAAGCATCTTACCCGCACAACTGCTGGGTAGGGAGTTAAGAAAGAGTGAGAATAGTAGGAGTCCAAGAATTGAGCCCTCAGCGGCACCCCAGAGCGAATGGGGCATGTTTCAGAGAGAGTACTGCTGACTTTCACATATGGGAGTGGGCGGAGAATAGCTGGTGCACCAGGAACAGGTCCTGAGGCAAAGCCTATTAGGTCGAGGTGGAGAGCAAAAGAGGATGCGAAACAGTATCGAATGCTTTAGACAGGTCAATGAATATAGCACCAGCCAGGGCACCAGAGTCCAAGGAGGCATGGAGGAAGTTGGAAAATTCCAGGAGTGCTGTATTGGTACTATGACCTGCTCTGAACCCGTGTTGTTCAGGGCAGAGAACATTGTACTTACAGAGGTAGTCAGAGACTTGGGACGCCACAATTTTCTCTAACGCCTTAGAGAGGGGAAGAGGATTGAGATGGGTCGGTAGTTACCCGGAAGAGTCCTGTCACCACCTTTATGGACAGGGGTAACTGTGGCAATCTTCCAGGCAGAGGGGAATTTTCCGAGACAGAGTGATTTGTTGAAAATGCATGTAATAGGTGAGAGGACCTGATCCAAGATCTGACGTAAAAGGCAGGGATCAAGTGAGTCATTACCGATGGTGTTACCTTTTAGGGCTTTTAGCAAGTAAGGCCTAGCTTCTTGCATGGTGACACGACGCAGGTGGAAAGAGGGGCGGGCAATGGGTGGTGGTACAGATGGAGGTTAGCAGAGAGTTAGCAGCTCTACCACTTAACCATCATGTCTGGCTATTTTATCCTTACTTTCTAAGGCTCTCATAGTTTCTGCTCCTCATAGTCTGCTAACATTTTTTTTTTTGGTACCACTGCAGGCCTCAAGCCCTGCACCCTTGCTACCAGAGTCAGCGGCTCCGCCATCATATCGGATTATTTTTAGCTATTGTTTTTAAGGCTCTCAAAGCTTCTGATCCCCATAGTCTGCTAAAATGATATTCTTGGTACCACTGCAGGCTTCAAAGCCTTCACCCTTGCTACCAAAATCAGCAGCTCTACCACTCAGTCATCATATCTGGTTATTTTTGGCCCCCAGTTTCAAGGCTCTCTAAGTCTCTGCCCCCCCAATAGTCTGCTAAAATAACATTTCTGGTATTCACTGCAGGTTATGAACCCTGTACCCCTCCCACCAGTATCCTCAGCTCTACTACTGAGACAACCAAAGCAGAATAACTCGTGTAGTTTCTAAAGCTCTCAAAGCCTCTATCGTTATAGTCTGCCTAAAATAAATCTCTCTTCTGTCCCACTGCAGGTCTCAAACTCTGTGCTTTTGCCGCCATAGTCGACAGCTCTGCCACTGAGCCTACAAGTCAAGTTATGGAATCATGGCATATCTCAAAGCACTTACAGCTTTTCTGGCTCCCCCCACAACCTCTTTGTTCTGCCCCCAAAGCTATCTAGGCACCATGTCTGTTCACTTCCACCTTATGTGCCTCATCCTCATAACCACCCTGGGGTTCACCTCCCGCCAGCCAGACCTCACCCTATGCCCTTTGTGGACTGCACCGTTGCATCTCTCCAGAATTGGCCACCCCTCCCACCTTGTCATCACACACTGGACCCCTGCATCTATCTCCCACCAGCAGCCCCAACCCCAGCACCCACTCAGGCTCCCCCCCCGGCTCCACCCCTTCTGCCTCTGCCCATTCCTCCAAACCCTGCCCATCCCTGCTCCACTGCATCCTCCCCCCCTCTAAATGTACTCCCAAAAATATAACAACCTGCCGCCCTATGGTTAGAGGCTTAGTCATCCTACTACTCCTTTCTGGTAATATCCACCCTAATCCAGGCCCTGCCCCCACCACTCCACCAACCAGATCCTCTGAACTCCGCTTTGCCTCTCTGAATGTACACAGCCTGCCAAAGAAATCCAAAAGTGCTCCAATGTTAGGCCACCCTTCACCAACCAGACATCATTGCCCTAGTGGAGACCTGGCTCTTCAAATCTACTCCTGACGCCTTTGTCTCACTCCCCGGATACTCCCTATATTGGGAAGACAGGGTAGGGAAAGCATGGGGGTGGCTGTGCATTCTACATCAATAATAACATAGAATCATAGAAACATAGAATTTGACGGCAGATAAGGACCACTTGGCCCACCCAGTCTGCCCATTTCCCTACCTGATGGATAAGTTGCAGATCCTAGTTAACCAGCAGCCTACTTCTTCCTACCCCCACCCCCTAGAATTGCCTTATGACTGTCCCATGCATGCTTGAATTCCACCACAGTTTTTGACTCCACAACCTCCTCTGGTAGGCTGTTCCACATCCACAACCCTCTATGTGAAAAAATACTTCCTTAAATTACCTCTGAGCCGCCCCCCCTTCTATCTTCAAATTGTGCCCCTTATTCTTGCACACCCTTTTTGAAGATGCTACCCTCTTGGACTTTGTTGATTCCCTTGAGGTACTTGAAAGTTTCTATCATGTCCCCCTCTCCCTCCTTTCCTCGTGGCTATACATATTAAGCTCCTTAAGTCTCTCTTCATATGTCTCCCAGACCCTGCACCATTTTAGTTGCCTCCTCTGGACAGCTTCCATCCTGTCTATGTCTTTGCAGAGATTGGGTCTCCAGAACTGCATGCAGTACTCAGATTGGTCTCACCAGCTGTCTGTACAGAGGATAATAACTCTTGTTTTCTACTGGTGATGCCTATCCTATGCATCCCAGTATTCCCCAACCCTCCTTGCTGCCCCTCTCACATTGCTTGCCCACCTTTAGGTCATCTGATATGACTACCCCAGGTCCCTTTCCATTTTTGTTGTTGTTGTTAGTATCTCACCCCCATTGTGTCCTCTTCCCTGGGTTTTTGTTTCCCAGGTGCATTACCTTGCACTTCTTAGCATTGAATCTAAGCTTCCATACATTTGACCATTCCTCTAACCTTGCCAAGTCCCTTCTCATCCTTTCCACCCCACCTTGTGCATCAACTCTGTTGCAGATCTTTGTGTCATCTGCAAAGAGACATACTTTTCCTTCCAGTCCCTATGCAATGTCGCTTATAAAGACATTGAAGAGGACTGGTCCTAATACTGAACCCTGTGGTACCCTACTACTAACCCCCCTTTTTCAGAGTGGACTCCATTTACTATTACTCTCTGTGTCCTATTCTCTAGCCAATTCTTTACCCAGGCTATCATCTTGGGACCCACTCCCAGGCTGGCTAACTTGTATATTAATCTTTTGTGGGACTGTGTCAAATGCCTTGCAAAGTCTAGGTAGGCCATGTCCACAGCCCTCCTGATCAACTACTTTGGTCACCCGGTCAAAGAAATCTATCAGATTTGTCTGGCATGACCTTCCCGCTGTGAATCCATGCTGCCTTGGGTCCTGTGCCCCTCTGGCCTCTAGATACTCAACAATTCTTTCCTTCAGAAGTGATTCCATCATTGTCCCTACCACGGAGGTTAAACTAACAGGTCTGTAGTTTCCTGCTTCTGCCTTGCTCCCACTTTTGTGAAGGGGAATCACATCTGCTCTCCTCCAGTCCTCAGGTACCACCCGATCCTCCCATGATTTATTAAAGAGGATAGTCAGTGGTGTCACTAGTTCTACCCTTAGTTCTTTTAGAATTCTGGGATGAATCCCATCAGGCCCCATTGCTTCGTCCATCTTCAGTTTTAAGAGCTCTTTCAGAACCCTTTCTTCTGTAAATGGGCTGGTATCAACTTCTGTATCCAGAGTGTTTCTACTGTTTGTTTTAGGTACCTCCCTCTTCCTTTGTAAATACTGAGTAAAATATTTGTTTAGTATCTCTGCCTTTTCACAGTCATCCTCTGCCCACCCTCCTCCCTTTATTAAGCCTCACTATCCCTCCCTTGGTCTTCCTTTGCTCCTGATGTACCTATAAAGGTTTTATCTCCCTTCTTAACTGATTTGGCTATCTTTTCCTTGGTTTGGGCCTTTGCTGTTCTGACTGCCTTTCCAGCTTCCTTTGCTTTAACTGATACAGTTCTCTGTCCTGCTCCTTCTGTGATTCCTTGTACTTCCTGAATGCTTTCTTATTCTCTTGAACCTTCACTGCCACTTCCTTTGAGAACCATAGTGGTTTCTTACCTCATTTCATTTTGTTTATTTGCTTTACACAAAGGCTTGTTACCCCTGTGATGGCAGTTTTTATTATTCCCCATTGTTCTTCCACCCCTCCTTCCTGCCCATTTGCTAGTGCATTCCTTAGGCACTCACCCATTTCGGTAAAGTCAGCCCTCCTAAAATCCAATACCTTTGTCTTTGTATGGCTTGACTCTATTGCTGTGTTTATTGTGAACCATACTGTTCGATGGTCGCTAGTTCCCAGATGGCTACCCACTTCTACATCTGTGATCCTCTCTTCATCTCCATTTGAGAGAACCAGATCTAAGATTGCTCCCTCTCGAGTGGGCTCCAATACTAGTTGTCTAAGGCATGCCCCAATAACATTATTGGTCACATGCTCCCACCCCCCCAACTCACGAACGGAGCACAAGCCCTCACCCTAAAAATCACCCCTGACCCCTCCAGGGGCCCACTATACCTCACAGTTGCCTACATACCCCCTAAGAACCAAAAGCCTGCCATCATATCCCTCACCAAATACCTCTCTACCCTACCACACAACGCAGAGCATACAATATTAGGAGACCTCATTTTCAACTGGCTTGGCCCCTCAGCTGCACCAACAAAGGACTCGTTCTCAGTTCTTGACATGGTTCAATTAGTTACCCAACCCACTAGACCTCACCCATCTACTGGTACCCACACCCTCCTGGATATCATTATCTCTAACTGCCCCAACAAAATCCAGGATATAAAAGTACTTCCCGACTCCCTAAGTGACCACTCACCCATCCTATTCCAATGGACCTCTTCTACACCCAAACCCATAACCCAAACAACCTTCTGAAGGTGTCTCCGCCCAGGAGGGCTAATAAAACTTAAACAGCTGCTCACCCAAATATATTGGTCCTCCATTAATATAGCCCCCAGCATCGACATTGCACTCAACCTGTTTACACAGGCCTTCACCAAGGCCTGTGACCTCTATGCTCCACTCACCAAATTCTGCACCAAAAGGCAACATGCTCATTGGATAACCCCCTCCCTACTCCAAATGTTGAGAGACAGGTATAATCTCTGGCACAAAGCCACATAAACTGGCAGGTTGGCAGACAGACAATCCTATAATGCCGCTCACAAAAGATGCACTCCAGCCACCCATAAGGTCAAAGCAGACCACTGTCAATCCACTCTCACAACCACGTGGGGGTCTGTGAGGACCTTCTGGAGTAATATCAAAGAACTCAATGGAAAATCATGTTCCCCACCTCCCTCCCAGATCACCATAAATGGCACTGCCTCCACAGACACACTCACCATAGCAAACTGTCTAAACACCACCTTCTTGGATCTCAGCATTGTTCTCCCCAGTTGTTTCTTTGACCCTGTGTCCCAATCCCAACACCCAACCCAGCAGCATCCTTGTTTCCTCCTGCGCAAAATATCCACCCTCGAAACTCGTCCTTACCTACAAAAAGTGCTAAACAGCAATAACCTTATAAATGACCCCCTAGATGCCAGGCTCCTTCGACTAGTCCTCGACGAGGTCCTAGTCCCCCTAACGGACTTGCTCAACAAATCCTAATGCCTAGAGCAATTCCCTAGTGCCTGGAAAGCAGCTGTCATTACCCCCATCCATAAAAGTGGTGACAAAGCCTCCCTAAATAACTATCAACCCATCTCCATTCTTCCCCCCTCTCTAAAGCGTTAGAAAAAGTGGTTTCTACTCAACTTACAGAATACCTAGCCAAGTATTACATTCTATGCCCAGAGCAGCATGGCTTCTGTTCAGGCCATAGCACCACCACAGCCCTCCTAGAATTCACCAACTTCCTGCACTCCTCCCTAGACGCCGGTAACATTGCAGGAGCTGTGTTGGTAGACTTATCCAAGGCCTTCGACACGGTCTGCCTCCCTCTCCTTCTCGACTCCCTCCACCAACTTGGTTTCTCCACAGGCCCCCCTAGTCTGGTGCTCCAGTTACCTTTCCGCCTGGTCCCAATGTGTCAAAATTAATGGAACCCTATCTGACATACTACCCGTCTGCTCTGGGGTGCCCCAGGGCTCTGTCCTGGAGCCACTTCTTTTCTCCCTCTACCTAAACTCCTTACCAAAGGCCTGCTCCACAAAAATCTTATTATATGCAGATGATGCAGTGCTCTTTGATTCACATCATAAACCCACACGCCTGCAGGACTCCCTCCAACATGCCTTCTCCCAGGCCAAAACATGTTTTAAGGACCGTAGACTGGTCATAAACTTAAAAAAGACTAAATCAATGATCTTCTCTCACCGCCAAAACAAAGCAAAAAGTGCACCTCTCAGCATCCTCCCCAGCACCCAGCAACCCCCTTGAACAGGTATCCAACTACAAATATCTTGGACTTACCCTCGACTCAGCCCTCATCTTCCATGACCACATAAACACCCTTGCTGCTGCAACAAACACCCAGATTGGACTCCTTTACCGTCACAGGGACTGCCCCCCCACCTCCCTTAGGCTTGCCATCACCTCATCAATACTGTCCCTAGTGGACTATGGGCTGCCTGTATATAGGGCAGCAGATAACTCTGCCCTCCAGAAAATTCAGGTCTCCCTAAACAAGGCCTGCAGGCTCCTAACTGGTGCACCTAGGCTCACTCACACCTACTCCCTCTGTACCTCTGCCAATCTTCTCAACCTCGATGAAAGACTCCTCTACCAGACTTGCACACTGTCAAAGAAAATACTGCTCGGACTCTACCCTCCCCCGGGTCACCGCCTCTCTTCATCCTGCCATCCCCACTATCTCTACCCGCAACTCAGAGAAAGCACCACTGGTTGTGCCCAGGGTAAAAACCTCCCTTGCCCAGATATCTTTCCACTACAGGCCCTCTTCATGGTTTAATGCACTGCCAACCACCATCACTAGTGCACCCAAGATTGCCCACTTCAAAACCACTCTTCACAACCACCTCTTCAATATCCGCTCCTGTAACTGCAACTAATATTTCACTCTCTCACACACTCTGTTCCAAATTCTCTGACAAAGTCCATTATGGATTGCAACCTCCGTCAACAATACCAAATCCATGACTAGGACTGACTACTCTGTTTAGATGCTTTCTCAAGCTAATAATGTCTTTCTGCTGTGACAATTTAAATATCATCATCCAGATACTGTAAATAATGTCTGTAAATATCTACATCCAAATACTGTAAATAATGTCTGTGACAAATGTCTGTAACACATGCTTAATGTAACTGTTGTTATACCCTGTCTGTATTAGTTCTGTCTTACATGTGACGAGGTACCTTTGTAAATGAGCCTCTGGCTCAAAGGTAGTAAACCCAATATATCAAATAAATAAACAGTTCTCCATGTCACCGACCAGCCCCTATCTGCCCCAGTCCTCCCAGGCCCATCACCTACCTTTACTAGAACTTACCTCTTCACTGGTGAGTCCCCAGCAGATTACCCCCATGGTGGGACAGTTGGGGCTTGCCAGGCTCCTTCAGAACACAATCCAGATAGGCCCAGAGGAGCTTAGTAAGTGGTGTGGAGCCTGAAGAGGACTGGAGCTCCAGCCTGTTCGATCAGGTGCTTTCTTCTAATTTTCTCTGCAGGGTCATTGATCATGCAGTGATGCACCGCATGTATACACAGAGGCACACATGTGCGTCCAAGAGCCAGTGCTCCTAATGTGGATGCTTACACTGTGCTACCATTCAGTTTCCACCAGGTGGCAGGCAAGTAGAAGTACAGTGTGTCTCCTATCCCTGAGAGAGGAGAACGGTCCTGAGAGTCTCCACCATCTCTCCACCAACCAGCCTCATGAGTCATGCAACCTGATTCTGTTCCTGAACCCAGATCACTAACTTAGCAGGTGAAAGTGCTACCACCGTGTTACCAGGCCAGCCTTCTTCTACTGTTTATTACGGCTTTATGTACAGTTTGTAAATATGTTGACTTTCATATCGTTGCTCCTGCTGTAATTAATTTTACCAAATTTCTACTCTTACTCTTACTACTTTTACCCCTCCCCGTGTGCACCTGAAAATGAGCATCAGCTAAGGGTGCCTTTCCTGGTCACCAGTTTTTAAATAAATTGTACACATTTTCCAATTAAAGAAATTATCTTGGTCCTAAGCATTACTAATCTGAAAGTTAAGGGTTTGCAGCTGTATTTTTTTAAGAATTCATGGGACAAGCACAGAAACACATGAAGTTCTGCATAGTGTCATGAAATCTAAGTGGAGCAAACCTCTGTGTCACTTTTGCATGCCCCTTTCCTTAGTAAACAGAAAACATGCTGGCTAGTAGTTAAAGCAGAACTCTCTGAATATGGAGAGCTCAGGTTCAATTCCCACCAGAGCCAGTGACTCACAGTGTGACCAGGAGCTGCTCACTTCACATGGCCTGCATGTTCTTCAGTCCTCTCAACTGTGTGGCTCGAATGGTGCAGGACTCCACTGAAAATGGGATGTTATTCTGTCCTTATTTGGCTATCCTGGGTAAATCAATTGTTAAGACACATATTGACATATACTGGGAGAGGGAAAATGTCTCCTCCGAGGATTCAAGCAAGGAAGGGCTTGACAGCGGCCGAGATAATTTACTATATCCCCTCAAGGGGAAAACAGCAGGATGAGAAAACACACTTGATGTTCTACCTGGGAACAAATGACTTGGCAGGAAAAAGCCTGTTGGAGGTGCAGGCAATATTTAAAGCACTCGCTAGATACGGCAGCAGTCTGGGTTTCAAATCAATGGCTTTCTCTGAGGTGTTGCCAGTACCAAAGGCAAGTACTGATAGGAGGCTGAGGATTAAGGAGTTCAATGAGTGGCTGGTGGGGTGGTGCAAGCAAGTGAGTTATGGGTTAGTAGGGGACTGGGGAGTCACATAGGGGATGAGAATCAATTTGCTCCAGACTGCACCTGAATAGGGAGGCAGTGTTAAAAAGCAAATTAGGAGACTTCATAGAAGAAACCTACAATTTAAACTAGATTGAGGGGGAGGGGTGAAAAATCTGCACCACAAGGCAGGAGAAATAGGGGGCTACCAACCTCTCCCCCAGGATAGTGCTAAAATACTGGGCATGAGGGAGAATACAAAAGCGGGAAATGGAGAGGGAACCTGGTGGAAGGGCTTAGTCACCAACACCAGGAGCTTAGCAAATAAGATGGTGGACTTAGAGGACATCATGGGGGACAAAGGACTAGGTATAGTAACTATAAGTGAGACCTGGTGGAAAGAGCTGCATACCTGGGAAATGACTATCCCATGTCAGTCTGTTCAGAAGGGATGGGGAGGGTAAGAAGGGGAGGAGTTGCTTTATACATCAGGGAAGGCATAAGTGTAATTGAAGGACAAGAGGAACGCAGGGAGACTGAGCTACTGTGGGCAACACTAGGCAGGAGGACAGGAGAATCCTTGTGACTGGGGGTGGTATAGAGGCTCCCCACACAAGGGGAGGAGGGTGATCAACAGTTAATTCAGGCAGTCAGCAGGGTGGCCCTAAAAAGAGAGCTACTTTTTGTAGGGGATCTAAACCTCCCAGATGTAGACTGGGAAATCCCAGATGCAGCATCGTCAAGGAGTAGGGAGATACTAGCTGCACTTCAGGGGGTATTCCTTCAACAGCTGGTCAGGGAGCCGACAAGGGCCAAAAACCTGCTGGATGTGGTCCTGACAAATGGGGAGAGTGTTGAGGAGGTGCAGGTGGGGGACGCCTTGGGCAACAGCAACCACAGCATGCTAATGTTCAGGGTCAGGGAGGAGGGAGACAAGTAAAACCAGCACTACAGTCATGGACTTCAGATGCACAGACTTTGACAAGATGGATAGTAAGTTAGACAATGGAGGGTATGGAGAATATAGGAGCAGTGGAGGAGTTATGCCAGGCTATCAAGGGAGGGGTACTGAAAGCTGCAGAAATGTGCATTAAAAAGGTTAGGAAGGGCAAAATGGTGAGGAGACCTCTTTTGTTTACAAAGGAGGTTGCAGGGGCAGTCAGGGAAAGGAGGGGGCCTTTCAGAAAATTTAAGAAGGCACTCAGTGAGGAAGATAAGGAAGAGTATAGGGAAAAGAGGAGTATGGTGGGGAAAAAGATCAGAAGGACAGAAGCAGATACTGAGGAGAAAATAGCAAAAATGACTAAAGGGGGAATAAAACCTTTTTCAGATATGTGAGGGAGAGGAAAAGGGCAAGGCAGGGGATTACTAGGCTGAGAGGGGAGGGAGAAATAAAATTGGAAAGGGACTGTGAAAAAGCAGAGTTATTAAATAAGTACTTTAGTTCAGTACTCACGAAGGAGGAGGAGGAGAATGGTAGGGGACCTAAACTAAAGTCGAAGGGGAAGGTGGGCAAATGGGTGGATCTAAGCCCATTCACTGTGTATAGGGTTAGGGCAGAGCTAGATAGACTGAGGGTGGAGAAGGTAATGGGGCCTGACTGGTTACACCCCAGGGTGATCAGGGAATTGAAGGAGGAGTTGGCCGCACCCTTGACAAGGCACTTCAACTTGTCCCTGGATACAGGAAGAGTGCTGGAGGACTGGAAGAGGGCAGACATAGTGCCTTTACACAAGGGAGGCAGTAAGGCGATGAAGGGGATCTACTAACCTGTCAGCCTCACGTCAGTTGTGGGATTAATGGAGGCATTAATCAAGGAGAGGGTGGTGGATTACTTGCAGGAGAGCAGACAGCATGGCTTCACAAAGGGGAAGTCTTGCCAGACAAACCTAATTCAGTTCTTTGATCGGGTGACTCAGGTGATTGACCAGGAAGGGGGGCCATGGACGTGGCCTATCTGGACTTCAATAAGGCCTTTGACACCATCCCCCCATAGAAGGCTGGTGAGCAAGATGGAAAGCCTGGGATTAGGTGGGAAAATAACAAGCTGGGTGGAAGCTTGGCTGTCAGGAAGAACTCAGAGGGTGGTGCTCAATGGGGTGCACTCCAGGACGGAGAGGGTGAAGAGTGGCTTGCCACAGGGATCAGTTTTGGTCCACTTCTCTTCAACATCTACATCAGTGATATTGCTGTGGGTTTGAGGGGGAGGGTGTGCCTATTTGCTGATGGTATGAAAATATGCAATAGGGTGGACATCCCGGGGGGGGGTGGAGGACATGAGGGAGGACTTAAAGATGCTTGAAAAATGGTCTGGGATGTGGCAACTGAAATTTAATGCCAAGAAGTGCGCTGTGGTGCACTTGGGGAGTAGGAACAGAAGAGCAGAGTACACCCTAGGTGTGGAGGAAATTAAAGTAACAGAATAGGAGAGGGATCTGGGGATCACAGTCTCCTTGAACCTTACAGTAGAAATTCAATGTAGCCAGGTGGCAGGAAAGGCCAATGAAATGTTGCCATGCATAGGTAGAGACATTACTAGAAGAAAGAGGGAGGTAATAATGTCCCTTCACAAAACCATGGTGAGGCCGCACCTGAAGTATGGGGTTGAGTTCTGGAGGTCTCATCTCCGCAAGGATATAGATGCATTGGAGAAGGTTCAGAGAAGGGCAACCATGATGGTGCAGGGTATGCAGGGAAAGTCTTATGAGCAGAGGTGTAAGGAGCTGGATCTATACACACTGGAGACAAGAAGGAAATGGGGAGACATGATTGAAACTTTTAAATATGTAAAGGGGCTCAATAAAGTGGGAGAAGAGTGTTTACTTAAGAGGACAGAGAGGGTCAAAACTAGAGGGCACAGCCTCAGACTGCAAGGAAAAAGATACAGGAGCAATATGAGAGGGCATTTCTTCACAGAGAGGGTGGTGGAGCCCTGGAACAGACTAGCAGACGGAGTGGTGGGGGCTAAATCGGTGGAAGAATTCAAGAGAGCATTGGACAAGCATATGGGGCTGAGTATTGGGGGAGGGCTGGGGGCCTGGCAGGGAGGGGCAGGTGTGGGGAAAAAAAGGGCAGACTAGATGGGCTGATATGGTCCTTTTCTGCCATTAAGCTTCTATGATTCTATGATATTGTTGGCGTCAGTGACTCAGTAAGTAGCAGGCTTACCTTTGGTGATGGAAGATCGGAAGGTCATGGGTTCTTGCTCCACACCAGGCACTTGGGATAATTCCCATAATTGCAAAGTTTATGCCTGTTGTTCAATGGGTGGAGCAACAATGTCACTCTCCCATCAGGCCTTAAAAGGTCACTCCTCCCAGTAGGGCTGCAGCTATGAATTTTGGGGACCTGGACAAGTCACTTGAAATGGGTCTCTGTTTCCCAAAAAAGCTAATGCCAGCTCCTCAGGTAGGCCCCTCCTGAGCTCGGGGCCCCAGACAAATCCCCCCCCCCATTACTGCGGCCCTGCCTCCCAGACTGTTCCAGGATTTGTTTCTTCATTGCAGCCGGAGGCACTGCCCCTTTCACTCCTTGCTTCTCCTGCCATGTCTGCTCATCTTCCTCTGATCGCCTCCAGCTGCTGGCCTACTCTCCTGTCAAGGTTTTGGCCTCCCCATCCCTTGCTAGTTCTGCGGCATTTTCTGCCGCTTGTTCCTTGCTGTCTACCCCCCTCCTCCTTCCTTGCTTCTCACTCAGCAGCTCCCTCTCTCTCTCCTTGTCCTCTCTCCCCTCACTGCTTCCCCTGTCCGCTGCTTCCTCAAGCCCTTCTTATTCATTTACCACCTTACCAGTCTTGGATCTGTTTCCTTCTGTTTTGTGGTTACAGATTACTGCTGTAATCTTCTCTGATTCAAATTGATTTTTTGAAAGGTATATCTTCTGTTACTGCTTTATTTTCCTCTGTAGCAAAGTGTTTTTTGCAGGGTATATCTTATGTGACATTGTTACAGGTGGTGCTTATAGGGTTTACAGTTGGATCTCTCATTAGGCTAAACTTTCAGGGCTACTGCATTTGTTGTTGGTTGATTATTTATACTCTTACCTCCTTTTTTTTTTTTCCCCTCTGCGGTTCTTCTTTTTTAGCAGGGGAAGAGCCTACCACCCACCCCATCCCCAACCACCTCATGCAACACCCCTTTTATAGAGTAGCATAGTCGTGAAATTTCCTGTAGCAAAGCAGGAAGGGGAGGATCAGAAGGGTATCCCACACAGTGACCTCACTTACAGGGCACAAGTAATTTAAGTAAGTAATAATACCCGACAGAGTGGGTGTTATTGGGATATAACGGACCGCCCAGGGGAGTAATGAGGCCCGACGCCACAGGCGGAAGGCCTTATAGCCCCTGGAAGGTCTGTTATATCCCATAACGCCCATCCTGGAGGGTATTATTACACTTAGAAAATGGGGTAACATTTTTTTTTTTTAAATAATGTTTATAAAAAAGGAAGGTGGGATATTAAAAAAAAATGAACAGAAATGGATGGTTGTCTAAAATAGTTTGTTAGTATCACTAGAGGGTGTTGCTGGTTATAAGAAGGCAGTTTTTTGTATCATGTACTTACAGTGCAGTGATTTCTTATTGTTGGTATTTTTGTGAAACATCGCACGGGTTTTCGCTTCGCAGTACCGTGATCTATGTAGAGAAAAACAACGTTTTTGTTTTTTAGAGTATGAGCGGGCCGTGTGTGGTAGCAGTGGAGTGAGAATTACGTGGATGTCTGTTACACTTGATTGGACAGGGAATGTATAAATCGAGTTGGCTGATGCAGTGTGGAAATAAAACAACATGAGGTATTTTGATTTTTTTGCTGATGATTTGTTTTAGGGTAAGCATCAGTTGCTTGTTTTTGTATCACGGTGAGGTCGTGGACTGAAGCGGTATTTTCCTCCCATGAACCCCGGAGATGGAGCGGCGCTGTTGGCTAGCATTTGTTGTGAGATCACTGTGCTGATTGTAGGATGGGATTGGCAGCAACGGTCATGTTTGTAAGATTAAAAAAAACTGCTTTTTGGGTTTTGATGGCACTGCGTGTGTAACAGGTGTAGGGACTGGTCGGAGGAGGAATGAGTTGCGTGGGGGGCCTTTGCATCAGTGTCTCGCTAAGTGAGTGAAACAGAAGTGACTGCCTAGATGTTTCGGGTAGGCACAAGGATACGAGGCAGTGATGAGTACTGCAAAGAGGAACTTGTTATTTGCTGGGCATTGTTAAAAAATAACAACACCGGGGCAGGGGGGATTAGCCAATCAGCATGTGACTTTTGTGATGCCCTTTTCTAACTTGTTATAACAAGCTATAAAAAAAAATCAAACTTTTGCTTTCATTTTCCTCCTCCTAATTATTCAGACCAGGTTATAAACTCAGCAGCTCAAGTGGAATGGATATTATTAACTGCAGGTACTGCTGGTCACTTTTCAAAAGGGCAGTTATACAGGATTTAGGATGCTGTCCTATATGCTAGACCATTGGAGATCTAAGGGCTCAGCTCCAGACAGCATGGGCAGAGACTGTGCGCCTCAAATCGCATATTCATGAGGAAATATATTATAAGAATCGCCTTCCATTTCCCCAACATCCAACTGAAGCACCTGGACCGCAGAGGGTAGTTGGTCCGGGAGGCTGGCAGGTGGTTAGGAGGGGAAAATCGGGTGCCCATCACTCAGTGCTCTCCAACGTATCACCTCCACAAACCATATAAAAACTAAAAACGGGTATCTGCCTCTATCTCCAAAATCAAACAAAGGGGCAGAGAACACTGCAGAGCAGGACACTGCAGCACAGGAGCTAGCACAACAAAACTCACCCAAAACAGGGACCCAAATAAAAAAAAAGCAAAAAGGAAATCGAAAACACTTCTGATCATAGGGTCATGATGCAGGGAGTTGATACCTACCTCCATCCGGGGGTAATGGTCAGATGTCTCTCAGGTACATCAGCGTGGAGAGACACTGACCGCATTGCTAAAATCATGCAGAAAGCAGGAGAAAACATCAATATCCTGGTACACATAGGGACTAACGATCTCACCAACTGGTCAGTTGTGGAGACCAAGGAACACCTGACCAGGCTGGGAGACAAACTGTCATCCATTTCGTCTGGCATCTCTTTCTCTGAGATCCTGCTGGTCTGGGAGAGGGGGGCAGATGAACGGAAGGTCAGAGAAGGGAAGATAGGAGAGCTAAACATGTGACTCAAGGGTTGGTGCCAGGAAAAAGATACAAATTTGTAGGTAACTGGCAACAGTTTTGGGAGCAAAAGTTCTTTAAATTTGATGGACAGCAACTGACTAAGGAGGGAGTCAGTGCATTGTGGCAGACATCTGACGTCTTTGCAGAACATTTAAACTAGCCAATGGGGAGAGGGGTGCAGCACCTGATACATCGAATGGGAAGAACACCCCTTCCCCCCTCAGTTAGTGATCAAACAGGAATTCACCATATTTGTAGTTCATTTGCATCACCAGGTAAGGAAAAAGGTCCGGCTCACCTTACAACGTGCAGGGGAAGCGCTGGACCTCACCCAACAACTAATGCACCGAAATCTGGCCAATGGAAAATCATGTACACAAATGCCCACAGTCTGGGAAACAAGATCCCAGACCTGCAGGCAACAATGACAGAGACTAACCTGGACATAGTAACCATTAGCGAGACATGGTTCACCAGTAACCACACTTGGGAGACTTCAGTACTCGGCTATGTACTGTTCAGAAGAGACTGAGGTACAAAAAGGGGAGAGGAGTAGCCCTTTATGTCAATGAAAATATCAAAGCTACAGAAATTCAGAATACACATAAGAAACCAGAAGAACTGTGGGTCACCCTGGAAACAGGAAATGGGACAGCCATATGAACTGGGGTTGTCTGCAGGTCTCCAGACCAGGGGGAAGACATAGACACATTACTGTAGAAGATATACAAAACATGACAGCTAAAGGGGAGGTTCTGATGATGGGAGACTTCAACATGCCAGATACAGATTGGTTAATACCAGCAGGAACATCCATCAGAACTAGACACATTATGGATTCCCTGCTGGGGAGGGCCTCAAACAACTGGTACAACAACCCACAAGAGACAGGGCTATCCTAGACCTAGTAATGACTAATGGGGAAAGGATCACAGAACTCCAGGTGGAAGGTCACCTGGGGGCCAATGACCATCACATGGTATTGTTCAATTTGGCCTCTAGAACTAAATCATCCTATTCCAATGCAAAAATATGGGACTTCAGAGGAGCTGACTTTGCTAAGATGGCCAATAGAGTTAAGCTAGCCCTGTCAAGAAGAAGTACCAGTGAGGGGGTACAGGCAAAGTGAGCAAGCATTAAGGATGCAGTACTTGAAGCAACATCCCATTGTGTTAGGGAGAAAAGCAAGAGCAAAAGAAGGAGGAAACCACTTTGGTTCTCAAAAACAGTAACAGAAAAAGTCAGAGCCAAAAGACTGCCCTTCAGGAAATATAAGGGAATGCAGCAGGACGAAGATAGGGAGGCAAACCAAAATTCCCTAAGGGAAGCAGAGAAGGCAGTAAGGCAGGCAAAGGCCCAAACCGAGGAAACACTAGCACAAATAGTAAAAGAAGGGGACAAGACTTCCTGTAGATACATTAATGAAAGGAGAAAGTTCAGAGGGGGTATTGCTAAGATCAAAGGGGATAAGGGGGAGTGTGTGGAGGAGGACCAAGGAAAAGCATCTATCCTAAATAGATACTTTTGCTCAGTGTTTACTGAAGAGAAGGTAGGGCAGAGCCCACAACTCAGCACCATGGACATGGAGAGGGAGGTGTGCACTAGTTCCTTCACAAAAGAAAGGGTCCTACAAGAGTTCACTAAGCTCAGGGTGGACAGGGAAATGGGACTGGATGGCATACATCCCAGGGTACTAAAGGAGCTAAGGGTGGAACTAGCAGAGCCATTATTATAACTGTTTAGTGAGTCTCTGAGCACAGGAGAGGTCCCAGAAGACTGGAAAAGGGCTCATGTGATCCCACTCCACAAGAGTGGTAGCAGGGAGGAGACAGGGAACTACAGACCAGTCAGTCTTACCTCAGTAGTGGGCAAGATTATGGAGGCATTCCTTAAGGAAAGGATAGTGCAACACCTGGAATCCATAGGAGCACAGGATCCAAGACAGCAAGAGTTTACAACAGGAAGGTCCTGTCAAACTATTCTCATAGATTTATTTGACTGGGTAACCAGAGTGGTGGACCAAGGGGGTGCAGTTGATGTCACCTACCTTGACTTCAGCAAAGCTTTTTGATATTGTTCCACACAGAAGATCGATTAATAAGCTGGGTAGGCTTGGGGTGGGTCAGAAGTTGGTCAACTGGGTGGCAAACTGATAGGCAGGCAGAAAACAGAGAGTGGAGGTAAATGGTATACAGTCAGAAGAGATGCAGGTCACAAGTGGGATACCTCAGGGATCAGTCATGGTGCCAGTCCTCTTCAATATCTTCATCAGTGACATTGCAGATGGACTGGAGGGTAAGGTTCGGCTGTTTTCAGATGACACCAAGATTTGCAACAGAGTAGATGATCCAGATGGGATGGGCAGAATGAGAAGAGATCTGGATAAACTGGCAAAATGGTCAGAAGAGTGGCAACCGGGGTTTAACGCACAAAAGTGCAAGATCATGCACATAGGGAAGAGAAACCCTGAAGCCACTTATAGGTTGGGAAGGGAGTTGCTGGCAATCACAAGGGAAGAAAGAGACTTGGGCATCATCATCACAGATTACCTGAAATCATCCAAACAGACCACTAAAGCAGTAAGTAAGGCTAGGGGAATGTTGGAGTGTATTAGTAGGGGTATCACAAGTCGCAAGAGGGAGGTAATAATTCTTCTTTACAAGACACTGGTTAGGTCCCATCTGGAGTACTGCGTGCAGCACTGGAGGCTGCACCCTCACAAGGACATTAACAAAATGGAGGCAGTCCAGAGACGGGCAACCAAAATGGTGCAGGGACTGCATCAGAAAACAAACGGAGCTCAATATGTATACCCTAGATAGAGCAAAGGAGGAAGAGAGGTGATATAATCGAAACATTCAAACACCTTAAGGGCATTAGCAAGGTGAAAGAATCTAACATGTTTCAATATAAGAAAAATAGCAGGATAAGAGAACACAGCATGAGATTAGAGGGAGGCTGATTAAAGGGTAATGTGAGGAAGTTCTCTTTCACAGAAAGGGTGGTGGATGCATGGAATAGCCTAACTCAGGAAATGGTGGATCTGAATACAGTGCAGAGCTTCAAGCAGGCATGGTGATAGGCATAAGGGAGCAATACAGATGAGTATGAATAGATAGGCCATTGACAGAGTAAAGGCCTATGGCACATTCATAAGGTAGAAAAAAATGAGCAGACTAGATAGGCCTTGCGGTCCTTATCTGATGTCAACCTCTATGTTTTATGTTTCCTCAGGCATTCAGGGTGCAATGTCACCCGCCAGTGCCCCGCATGCAACTACAGCTTAGTTGGGGAGTCTGGAGTTCCACCTGTGGTGCTCGCCACGCTGACCTTTCTGTGCCTATGCTCCCTTCTACACCCATGGAGCTTGCTCTTCTGTTCTTGCTCCTTTCTTCTCCCCTTGACCTAATGAAGCACGCTGGCCTCTTTGCCTGAACCGGTTGCTCACGACACATGTTTTCCCCCTATGCCCATGGTTGGCCTACCATCAGTTCTTGCTGATGTTCGTCTCTCTCCTCATATGTTTCCCTGTTTCCACATGACCTTCTGTTTCTTTGCAGCTCCCTTGTAGAAGGTACATTCCATCCATCAGTATCACCCACTTGGTGATGCTGCTTTCTGATGTATACCGCAATACCACATAATCGCCTGTCATTCTCTCGTCTCTGTGTTTCATCCTGACCACCCGGCCTTGGGATCGCCTGTGCCCTCTGGCTCACCATTTTGTTTTTTTGGGGGGGTTCCTGCCCTATAGGCCAGCCGCTGCTATTCCAGTCTTAATTTTCTGCTGGTCCTACTGGGAAATCCTAGGTATCATTTATTACTACTTTCACAATCTCCTAACCTGTGTTCCAGACCTCTCAGCACAGATTCATTTGCTCTACATCAACCTGCTGCTGCTGGTATTGCCCTTTTAAATCTTTTTAATCCATTACTCAGCCATACTCAGTACCCTCTGGTGAACACTGGTACCATCTATCTCAACCATTAACAGCTGGTAGTCTATCCTCTCATTGGTTAGGGAGCTTGTGACGACCCATTCGTTCCCAACCCTCATCCATCCTATACCTCCATGCTTACCCGCCCGTAGTGGATGGTGTTTTGTTTCTGGCCTACCACCTTCCACTGGAGTCAGTCCAAGCGTGTCCCTCAGTCTCCACTGTCAGCTTTCGTTTCCATTCCCTTACTGCTGGCATTGTATCATTTCTTTTTCCTTGCTCGTGCTTCCTAGTGCTTTCCTTTTGGGGGTGTTTCCCTAGCCTGCTATCATCATACCTATTCATATCCTCCTCTTACCCTAGTCCAACGCTGTGGACCACTCAACTCGTGTATCCTCCACTCCGTGTCAAACCTCCATCATTATCAAACCCCATCCTTCCTATACCCTACTTGGCTTCTTACCTACCCTTAATCATATCAGCCTTCAGGGCTTTCATCCCTTTGTCGTACATCATTCATATCATACCTTACTTTATCCGTACCGGCTATCATGGCTTCATTCCATTACCATATATCGTCCATTTCATATCTCACCTTCACTGTACCAGCCTCCCAGGCTTCATTTCATTATCGTACATCATCCTTTTCATACTTCACTTTAAACCATTCAAGGCTTTCAGTCCACCATCATTTATCGTTCATTCATTCTCGACCATTCTGTCCTCCCGCATTGACTTCTCCACTGATCGTAGGCTGTAGGCTTTGCTCGGCCGTCCTCATCTCTCCCCTTCCATCCTTCATTCCCATCTGGCAGTCCATGCCAATCTTCTAAGCTTTCCTCCATCAGCAAACCTCGTATATTCCTCTTGATCCGCCACTTGTCCATTCCAACTTTGTAGCTCCTTTCTCACTACTCCTGGTATTTTGAACCTCCCGTGTTGGCTGCGGGCTTGGCCCAGTCACTCTCGTTCCTACTTTCATCAGGTTCGCTCCACTCCTGATCTGGATTTTCAATGGACCCAATTGGCACGCACTCCCATAGTTGCTACTGTGACCTGCCTCCTACGGACCCTTGTTGAAGTTTCCTTCACTCAATCCGACCTCTCAGTTGGTCTACTCATTCACATTGCCTAACTGGAGCATACCCTTCATATGGGTCCTATGCTAGCTCAACTCAACCTGCTCTCCACTTGGAAACATGCCTTCCATGTCCATTGCTCCATGGCTCAGGTCTAACCTGTAGCCGACAGTCTCACTCTGAACCTACGAAGTCTGCATCTAGGGCATGCGAAACTCTGAGTGGGGTCCTTCTCCCTGGCCCATAGTGAAAATGTCTTTGCTCCTGGTGGACCTTCAGTAGTCCATCATTTTGGCAACACCTCTGGATGTAGAATTTGTGACTTCAAGCTGCGAAGGGTGGGACTCTCATCATCAGGGCCCTTTTGGCTGTCTGAGCGGGTTCAGAGGCACCCTCTATGCTATTCTCCATCAAGACAGCCTCTGGTTCACCTGGTCTGTTTCATAGGCTCATGTATGCTGGCTGAGTGCCTCAGCTGTCTTTTCTCTCCTCCTTTGCTTTTGGCCGTCTAGTTGCAGAGGCATTGCTCGCAACCTTCAACAGCATTCCTGTTTGAAGGACAGAGCGAGAGCTTCATCTAAATTCTTCTTCCCTAAATATCAACTCTAAATTGCAGTAGCTGAGCCTTCACTAGCCAAAACGTCCTTCAGCCTGGAGGGAAGGCAACCTAGGCCTTGGATTCCCAGAGCTTTCCTCCTCAAAGGGGATTTTTCCTTTCCTCCATGCCAATGGTCATCATAATATTAGACAGGGTTAGTGCATTCATAGTTTCCATAGTTAGGTTCAGCAGTTGGATGGAGTCAGATGGTGGCGCCGGCTGTTCCCTCTCTCCTTAGGAAGTCTGCCCTTCTGCATCTTGTCAGCTTGCCTTTTGTTCATCATCCCCATCATATCTCGTTCTTCTCCTGTCCTTCTCATCTACGTTTATCACCTTAATTTCCGGTCTCAATATATTCTGATTTCTTGCCTCTTCGATGCTCAACACCCTTTTGGGTATTCTTTTTGGACTTCTTCCTAAGCTACCTTTAGCCAAGGGAATCCTTCCCATGGCACCTATATGGGTGGAACCCTCCTCTAGGGTTCCTTGCCGTTGTACCCCTATAGGGTGGCATATCCCATGGATAGAGAAGCGAACAGCTACAGTGTATCTAAGTCACACAAGCATACATCATACTAAGTTGCATATGCACACTGAATTGCAAAGGCTATGCCTGTGGTTCAATGGGCGGAGCAACAACGTCACTCCCTCGTTAGGTCTTAAAAAGCCACTCCTCCCAGACTGTTCCATGATTCATTTCTTCATTGCCCCACCATCCTCCCCTCCTCCTCCAGTGGCATGTCTCTCTTTCCTGTGGGCTTCTTCCTAGGCTATCTTTAGCTAAGGGAATCATTCCCGAGGCACCTATAGGGGTGGAACCCTCCTCTAAGATTCCTCGCTTTCTTACCCCATAGGGCGGTATATTCCATGGACAGCGAGGCAAACAGCCACAATGTATCTAAGTCACATAAGCATACACCATGCCAAGTTGCGTGAGCACATTGAACTGACGCTGTAGTACAGTACGAGGTGGTACTGTACTGTACTGTACTGTTTTGGTGCCGTCCTTCAGTTGAAACATTAAATCAAGGTCCCTTCTGCCCATCTCTGGTCACTGTCCAGGTGGAAGTTAACGATTTCATGGCACCTATAGAAGAAGAGTTAGTAATTCTTTATTTCATACAAAAAAGTGCACATTGCAATACAAGTTATCGCCTCACAGCATTATCAACAAAGAGAAAACAAAAGGGAATCAAACAAAACAAAACCAAAAAAGTGCCCAGAAAAAAAAGATTCCTTCACCCCCTCCCAAAATATCAGCATATAAACTAACCCTTAGTGGCTTATGGTCCGCTCTGTTTCATGATACAGATCCCTTACAGAATAGTATCCCCAATCCACTGTACTTCTTTCCAATAATGCCTGAACTTTACTTTGAGTAATCTTCTATGTTCCATCCAATAATATTTCTTTAGTGCATTCCTTAACATATCAATTAATACAAAATGGGATATATTTTGCTGTTGAAAAACAAATTTACATCATACCTGCTAAATGTAAAGGGATGGGGGGACATGATAGAGAGATTCAAGTATATGAGGGGAATCAATAAAGATGGGGCAGATGGGGTCTTTAAGTTAAGGAGGGGGAGGGTCACCAGGGGCATGGGCTAAGAATGGGGGGGGGAAGATTTAGGAAGGAAATGAGGAGACAGTATTTCACAGAGAGGGTGGTAGCAAAATGGAATGCCCTACCAGAATGAGTGGTATCATGTAAATCTGTGAACAGCTTCAAAGATGGGACAGGGAACAGGGGATAATGAGGGTGGGGGTGGCAGTGGGATGACAAAGGGAGGGGGTTGGGGCAGCTGCAAATTAGGGTCTTGGCTGCACACTGGAGCAGACTTAGATAGTCTGGGTGGTCTGTTTCTGCTGGCACATTCGTATGTTCATATATAGTCAAAGATCACAAACAGTGTACTTATATAATAATTTTGACCTCTTGGTAATGTCCCAGCTACAATGTTTTCATGCGTCACCTGAGACCATGCTTCATTGTTCCAGGTAAAAGCTAAGTCATTCCAAAATGGGTGGATGTATGGGCATTCCAGGTAAAGATGTTGCAACATTTCAAACTGTGCAATACAACATGGTCTAGGGCAAAAACATTCTAACAAGCTTTTATGTTTCATGTTGTCTTCAATCCCTAGTTTTTCATGGCAGACCATCCATGTTACTTAATCTTTTTTTTTCTGTTATGTGTTAATACACCCTGGGAGCTGGTAGGCTGACTCCAACCCTCCCTCGGAGGGTTTGCATCCAACCCAACCCACTAACTCATCACTGGGACCACGATTGGGGCTTCACAAAGCCTGCCAGCTCCATTTTTCCTTGGTTTTCTCCCACCCGAATCACGACCACATGTGTATGTCTGGAGATACGTGCACGCCGCGATTCTGTGACACCCTCCATTGCGTGCCACCTTTCCTCCTGCACTACTCTCAGGCCTCCACCAGGGGGCAGTGGGACTATGATGGGTCCTGCTCCCTCCCTCCCTCCCGGCTGACCCCTGATCATCCAGGCTTGTTCCCGAACCCAGGTCACTGGCATAGCATGAGGTGTGGCGTCCAATGCCTCAACCCTCAGCGGCACCAGGCCGGTCCATGTCACACAACCTTTTTGGTATTCTGTTGTCCTTCAGTTGTTGTAGCACATGTTGGTGCTGGACCCTTGTGGTACCCAGAAAGTGCATTTCAGCTGAGAAGAATTGTTCTGGGATGTGTACATAGAAGGTTTGTGTTGTACTCATAGCCAACTGCTGGATTCCAAATGACCATTCTCTTATGTTTCCCACTACTTGGTGCCCAGGTGCAGGGATGTCATAGTTATTCTTGCTTTTCAGAGGACCTTTTTCTCAGTCTGACTGAAATGGCGCCATCCATGAGTCCATCCTTGATCTCCATATTTTCTCAGTGTGTGACATATACTGTACATACCTATATTATACTTAAACACAGAATAGTAAAACACAAGAGGACTGACCATCCCTAGTCCTCCCTGATGCACAGGTTGGTTAGTTATGTCAAATTTTACTGGGTTCAGTCTACTGCCCCATACCATTTGATAAAATAGACTGAAAAAATTTGGTTCCAAGTTACCTGTTACCAAGGGACCCTGTTTCTTTGCATTTACACAAGCACACTTAGGCAGCAAAGCAGTCATTTTCAGGTTAAAGTAGTCAACTCCAATTAGCAATGAGGTCTCAGTCCCATTTTGTGGCACATGGTTAAAGTCTACAGCTGGACATCTTAATTGAACTATTCAGACATATACTGGACTTCTCAGGCAAAGTCAGGATGAGCACCAGTTCTGCGTGTTCCACTTCCAGTCCTGTAGATTCCGAGCAGATAACACATGTTGGCACATTGATACATTTTTGCTGGACTCACTGGGTCCTTAGGGCAATTAAGTCCACCTGTGCTGGGCAAGACTTAGGTGCAACAGATACATGGTGCAGACCCAAAGAACAGTCTCAAATAGCAACAGTCTTTAGGGCATTGGCAGCCCCAATTAGGAAGTCTGTTTCTTTCTTGTACCGGGGGTACAAGAGTACTCACCCAGGTTCCTCATGGTAGGATCTCTGCAATGAAGGCTCCTGATGTCTTTAGCTCTCTCACCACTGAGGCAGATCAGCTCTCACAGCTGACTTGATGTCATGATGTAGGTCCACGTCTTTCCCCAATGTGGAAGGGAGGGCTAGCACCTGGAGGACATTCTGGCAACCCCTAGGCTAGCAGTTTCTGTGTTAAATTAAATTATTTTAACGTTACTGCAAAGAGGTAAAAAAAACCTCCTGGATGGAGGAGCTTACACTGGATCACCAGGCCCAGCTGCATGACTAGGGGCCTGAGACCCACCCCTGTGGGGGGGGGGGCTCCTGCTCAAATCTGGAATTTGCTAAAAACACAGTCTTTTAAGGGGCTCTTCTGAGGCTTCTGATTTGCTGATACTACTGGTTTCCTTAGCTCTGCTTGGCTGGAAGGCTTGTCAATCAGGAAAATGAATTATTCATAAAGTTTCCTCCATGCACAGTTGGTGTGCTGTTTTAGTGCCTGAAATTAAGTCCCTGCAGTTCCCCGTGAACAATGGGCCATTTCCCATGAGCTTTGGCAAACGTCCCACAAGTCCTGGCTTTAAAATCCTAGCTTTCTGATTGGCTGCGGCTGCTTTGTAATGGCTGCTGAACACACAGTCCCTAAAGCAGAATCAATACAGTCCCAAACAAAGTCCTGGTGCAGCCAGAATAATTATTAAATTTGCCCAATCACCCCACAGTTCGGTAGCCACTGGTATGTTCTCTAAGTCGCTGCCCAGATTTAGTTATTTGCATCGGTCTTTAGCCTGTGGCTGTTGCCAATATTTAATGTCCCTTGTTTGCAGCAGGCAGGGTGTCTATTTGAGTCCCAACATATGATGGTGGAGCCAGGAGTGAGCAACATATTTTATTTTACCTTGTTTCCCCTTTTAAAACACTCTTCCCATGACCCACAAAGCAGTTACAATTATTTATTCATTTACATTTACTTTTCTTGTTCAGTGGTTGCCGAAAACACTGCTGCCCTGAGGGCAGAAACGCCCTCATGAATATGTATGCGATCGGGGCTCTGGGCTTATTACTATTCATGAGCCCCAATCTGGATAATACGTGGATCTCCTAAATTATTTAGAGGAGTGGGCTCTCCTGGCTCTTGACATGATCACCGGGTCCTCTTACCTGGTGGGGACACTGGGACCACCAGTCACTCCTCTCCCCACCCACCCCAAGCGCATAACTTCCTTTTATAGCAGGGGTTCTGATAACACTTCCCCAAATCTGCTAACAACATACACCTGTTCATATCATTAAAGGCACAGCACACTGAATGGGGTAGAGACACTCACAAGCTTGCACACACCAAAACAAGAACAAAAAAAGGAAAAGCATCTGTAACAGGAAAGGACACAGACATGTGGGGAGTGGCGTAATACCTTGGCTGTGGAGCAGCAGTCTTTGGGGAAACATTCTGGAGACTGCACTGCTGCACTAATTGAAGGCACCTCTCTGGTCTGAGGAAGGAGGTTGTTTGTCTCCATGCTGACCTGGCAAGGATTCAGGAATCCTTCTCCCCCACACAGGAACCACCCAGGCCACTGCCACTACCTCAGAGGTTGCCAAGAAAGAGAAGTGGTTGGACCATGGTGGGCTCAGGGAGGGTGAGGATGATGGAACAGAAGCACATCCCTCCAGTTGTGCTTCTTCAAAATTCATTCACCACTCTGGTGGAGCATGGTTCCTCTATGGAGGCACCCACCATGGAGACCAAGGAGGATGCTGGGAACCTCCACAATGGAGACCCATGAGAGGGTGGCACAGGACTCCACAGGGGAAGGAAACATCTCCTGGTGGGGGACTCATTTGTTAGGGGAGTAGAACTGGGGGAGGGAAGGGAAAGGAAGGTAAGGTGCCTGCCCGGTGCCATGGCTTGGAGGGGCAGGAAATGAATCCTCAGGATCATGGGAGCAGCTGCAAGGGACGGTGAGCTGGTTGTCATTATCCACCTAGGGACAAATGACCTGGCTGAGAATGGGATCAGAGCAGTACAACAGGAGTTGTGGAGTTGGGGAGGGGCCTTAGACAAGTAGCAAACACAATAACTTTCTTGGAAGTGCTACCTGTCTATGGCATGGATGAGGCTAGGGTGCTCCACACCATGGGATTCAATGACTGGATAACAAACTGGTGCAGGGCTTGGGGATTTGGATTCGTTGGGGACTGGGGCTCCACCTGGAGGGATACAGGCCTATACAGGTGCGATGGTCTGCATCTATCCAGGAGGGGAATCAGGATCCTAGGTGATAGGTTTAAATGCTTCATTGGCAACCACTTAAACTAGCAGGGGGGTCACTGAAAAGGAGAAGGGAAATCCTAGCCCCCCACCAAAATCAGGGTAGTTAGTGGCATAAACACCAAACTAGAGCTGTTGATAGGGAGAAGGACAGGGGTAAATGGAGAAAAAGACAAAGGCAATAAGGACATGGATGGGGCAAAAAGAAATAAAGCCATCAAGAAATAGAAGGTAATGAGTACCAATGCCCATAATCTAGGTAAAAAGCCTCATGAAATGGTAACCTTTATGGAAGAAGGATGCCTGGATATCATGGCAGGCACCGAAACATGGTACACAGAGATCCATGACTGGGATGTCAATATACCATGGTACACAATCTATAGGAGGGACAGGGATGGAAGAAGAGGAGGAGGAATAGCTCTCAAAGTAAGGGAAGGGATCAAAGCAACAGAACTAAAGCGTAAACAGGGAGGAGAGGAGGCACTATGGGTCACCCTGGAGACTGGAAATGGCACCACAATCTGAACAGGGGTTGTATACAGACCTCCATCTTGGGGGAGGAAATGGACAAGAAAATGATAGACGGTAACCTTGGGATGGCAGAGAAAGGGGAGATATTGCTGATTTGGGACCTGACTATGCCAGATGTTAACCGGAGCACCTTTGCTACAGCCACATCCAAGAACAGGGCCATTCTTGATGCCCTACAGGGGGCATGCCTCAGACAGCTAGTTTTGGAACCCACTCGGAAGGGCGCAATCTTAGACCTGGTACTCTCAAATGGGGATGGAGAGAGGATCTCTGATCTTGAAGTGCATAGCCACTTGGGAACAAGCGACCTTCAAACAGTGTGGTTCACGATAAACTTAGCAGTACAGTCAAGCTATACAAAAGTGAAGGTACTGGACTTCAGGAAGGCTGATTTTGTTAAATTGGGAGAGTGACTCAGAAAAGCACTAGCAAACAGGCAAGAAGGTGGGGTGGAGCAACAATGGGGAAACATCAGAATCGCCATCACAGAGGCAACAAGCCTTTGTGTGAAGCAAATAAACAAATCAAAATGAAAGGAAACACACTGTGGTTCTCAAAAGAAGTGGCAGGGAAGGTAAGGGAGAAAAAGATAGCATTCAGGAAGTATAAGGAAACACAGAAGGAGCAGGACAGAAAACTATACCAGTTAAAGCAGAAGGAAGCAGGGAAGGCAGTCAGAATAGCAAAGGCCCAAACTGAGGAAAAGATAGCCAACTTGGTTAAGAAGGGGGCTAAAACCTTTTATAGGTACATTAGGTAGCAAAGAAAGACTAAGGCAGGAATACTGAGGCTGAATAAAGAGGAAGGTGGTTGGACAGAGAGTGACAACGAAAAAGCAGGGATACTGAACAAATACGTCTGCTCAGTATTCACAATGGAAAAGCTGGGGGAGATACCTAATCCAGTCAATAGAAGCACTCTGGATAGGGGGTTGATATTAGTCCTTTCACAGAAGAAAGGGTTCTGAAAGAACTCTTAAAACTAAAGGTGGATAAAGCAATGGGGGCCTGATGGGATTCATCCCAGAATTCTAAAAGAACTAAGGGAAGAACTAGTAACACCACTGACTACCCTTTTTAATAAATCAGGGGAGGATGGTTTGGTACCTGAGGACTGGAGGAGGGCAGATGCGATTCCCCTTCACAAAAGTGAGAGCAAGACAGAGGCAGGAAACTACAAACCTGTCAGTTTGACCTCAGTGGTAGGGAAAATGATGGAATCACTTCTGAAGGAAAGAATTGTTGAGTACCTTGAGGCCAGTGGGGCACAGGACCCCAGGCAGCATGAATGCACAACAGGAAGGTCATGTCAGACAGATCTAATTGATTTATTTGACTGGGTGACCAAAGTAGTAGACCAGGGAGGGGCTGTGGACATGGGTGGCCTACCTAGACTTTAGCAAGGCATTTGACACAGTCCCGCACAAATGATTAATAAACAAATTAGCCAGCCTGGGAGTGGGTCCCAGTGTGGTAGCCTGGGTAAAACAGTGGCTGGACAACAGGACACAGCAGGTAATAGTACATGGAGTCCACAGTGAAGAAAGGGGGGTTACTAGTGGGGTACTGCAGGGTTCACTACTGGGGCTGGTCCTTTTTAATGTCTTTATAAGTGTCATTGCAGAGGGACTGGAAGGGAAAGTATGTCTCTTTGCAGATGACACAAAGATCTGCAGCAGAGTTGTTACACAAGGTGGGGTGGAAAGCATGGAAAGGGACTTGGCAAGGTTAGAGGAATGGTCAAATGTATGGCAGCTTAGATTCAATGCAAAGAAGTGCAGAATAATGCACCTGGGAAACAAAAACCCAGAGGAAGAGTACACAATGGGGGATGAGATACTGACAACAACAAAAATGGAAAGGGACCTAAGGATAGTCATATCAGACTACCTAAATGTGGGCCAGCAATGAAAGGAGGCAGTAAGAAGAGCTGGGGGGATACTGGGATGCATAGGGAAAGGCATCACCAGTAGAAAACAGGAAGTTGTTGGCCCTCTGTACAGACAGTTGGCAAGACCACATCTGGAGTACTGTGTACAGTTCTGGAGACCCCATCTCCATAAAGACATAGACAAGGGGGGGGCTGTCCAGAGGAGGGCAACCAAAATGGTGCAGGGTCTGCACCAGAAGACTTATGAAGAAAGACTAAAGGAGCTTAAGATGTATTGCCTCGAGGAAAGGATGGAGAGTGGGGGACATGATAGAAACTTTCAAATACCTCAAGGGAATCAACAAAGTCCAAGAGGGTAGTATCTTTCAGAAAAAGAGATGAGCAAGAACAAGGGGGCACAATTTGAAGATAGAGTGGGGACAGCTCAGAGGTAATGTGAGGAAGTATTTCTTCACAGTGGGGGTTGTAGATGCATGGAACGGCCTTCCTGAGGAGGTCGTAGAGTCAAAAACAGTGGGGGAATTCAAGAATGCATGGGGCAGACATAAGGCAGTTCTAGTGGGAGGTAGGAGGAAGTAGGCTGTTGGTTAACTAGGATCTGCAGCTTATCCATTAGGTAGGGAAATGGGCAGAGCAGGTGGGCCAAGCGGTCCTTGTCTGCCATCAAATACTATGTTTCTATGTTTCTCCTTGACTACAAAAGTGAGCAGTCACAAGATCAAAGGCACTGCCAGCACCTGCGTGATCCCCACAGCACCAGAGTGCATTGCCTCGAGCAGAAGATCATAGTTCAAGCGTTTGGAGCCCCAGAGGGCTGAAAGTACACTGGGGCTAGTTTTGGGGCACCAGAGGACACAGAATGACTCAGGCCACAGCTGGGACCAGAACAAATATGCAGGCTATCTGGAGGCGCTAAGGATAAGAGCAGAAATGGGAGCCACAGGCTACAGGTAAGTCCCTAAATTGGTTGGGGGGATTACATATATAATAAACCAATCAAATCAATAAGTTTACAATGCCCCATGAGAGAAGCGAAGAGAAAAATTGTTAACTTACTGATTGTCCCTGCCCTTGAATATGATATTTGTGAATGTATGCATGATAAGAATATAGATTTAGAAAAATTTAACAAGTATTTTAATATGTTAACCCACTTTATTTTGTGTGACTACCCATCATTGGGATTTGTGCTTCTGCCTGGACTGGATGCCCCTTGGCGCTAGACATGAATATAAATGGTTAACAATGGTGTATAAAATGCTAAGTCCAAAAGAAAAGCAACCCCTTATCCCCCTATTTGGAAACCAAACATGAAGAAGGAGTTGTGCATGTTAAAAAGAAACTCAAGGGTAAGAAGTATCAAAGTTCCAAAACCCTTACTAGGTTTGACAGACAGGATTTTTGCTGTAATGTTGCAAGAGCCTGGAACAGATTAAGTGATGCCACACATGATTTGCTGAATCTCAGCCTGTTCCAGAACAGTGTGAGAAATGAACTTGCACATGTGACTGCGTTTAACATTATCTGTATGTAAAGTTCATGTTGGTACAGTATATATACATAGGAAAATGTGTTTTGTATTGTATTATACCATATCATATTTGCATAGTGTATATACAGATGAGCACATCTATTGTATTATATTGTATGGTGTAGCACTTATTTAGCGTATATGTTACAGGATGCATCTAACAATAGGCATCGGTCAGACTATGCTATTTTTCTGTATAAAACACATTTTAATAGTACCACTAAATGATGGGTGCCCAGCTTTGGCCATGGCCCATGTAACACTAAATGTTGTGCTGTGGACTTCTGGTGTGGCCCAGTCTTCTGAAGAAAGTGGGAAGGCCTACCAAGGTAAATTATTAGTTTAAATACCTGGAGCTTATTGAGTAGGTGGATTGACTTAAAGATGCCCAGTGGTAAAATCCATGTGTGTACACTGACATTCTGATCTGTGTGTAAACCAAGGCTCAGATTCCCTCTACCCCTATCCCTGAGTGTCTCTTGCCCTGAGTGCCCCTAAATAATCCTACAATGAGAGCACTGCACATCATTTGCAGAAATCAAATGGATGACTTGCCTGTTAGAGTGCTTGGTCCATACTGTGGATATCAGCATATTAATAACTATTACTATGTCCAATACATGAATTTGCATTAAGTGTTGATTAATATGCTGATGTCCTATAAAAGGGGCCACATAATGTAATAAACAAACACTGTGCATTGGATTTCTGTAAGTAGCATGTAGTGCTGTTGCTTCAAAGACGTCACTGCACATGACATCTGCATCATCTCAGGTGTAGACCATAGTACAGATTTTGAAGATGACAAACTTTTGTTCCCACTTTTTAAACTACAACTATGATGTAGCAAATCAACATTTCAATAACAAAGAGGCCCATCACTTAAAAGGTCAGTCTGTATGTTACTGTAAATTGCTCCTGTGGTTCATTTTCAATAATGTGTTATGGGAAAAAATAAGAGTTTAGATGCCCATACTAATTATAGCAAAGCATCTTTTCGAGCTAATAAATTTGGTCGTACCAGCCTTGTTATCAAGGACACTTTTGATACTAGATAAGGATTTCAGAGCTGTAGTAACCAACGGTGTTGTAGTAAACTTTTAAGAAAATATGAATATAAAGAGACATAAAAGACAAAGCTACAACACTCCTCTCTCCCCGTCCGACTGCATGTGTGTACAATCTGCTGCTGCGCAGTCACTGAAAAGTTGTTCTTTTGTTTTCCTGGCTGTACTGCAGGTTGCGAGGAAGGTTGGCTGCCCAGTGAGTGACAATGCCGCCATGATGGCCTGCCTGAAGATCACAGATCCCAAAGCTATTACCCTGGCATTCACCCTGAATCTCACGGATCTTAAATGTAAATCAAAAGAGAAACAATAATAAAACAAAAAAGTCATTTTGATCAGGGTTCTTCGTAACAGTATTTGTTTTGGTCTCCATTCCAGAGCTTTAGATAGGATCAATAGACCTACCTTAACTCGCCGTTTGCTTTTTAACTGTTTTACCCTGGTGTAGCCATCTCCTGTTTAGCATGCTCCCCAGTTGTCACTTGTGAGCCCCTTTGGGGCCAGCACTCTGTTTAAAATGTGAAGCCAGAGACTGGTTGAGAAAGACAGTGAAAGTAGTAGGATCACAGTTCACATTAGCATGTTAAAATTGAAAGAGTAGGCATCTGACCTACCATATGAAGGGAGCACCTTGTCATTGGTGGTCAGGCTTATCACCAATTTATGAACCCAAGAACTCCATTTAAAGGTGTTAAAAGACCATTTTTGATACATCAAGATGCTCTCCTGTTTATTTGTTAGTGTCTATATAATATTCTGATTTGTGCTGGCCTTTTTGAAATTAATAATCTATTTTTTTTTTTGCCACAATAACTATCCTGAATCCCTCTGTCTTCCACAGTTGCAGTTCTCTCTTTTCATACTGCCGGAACATTTTGTGAAATCAAGTAACATCATTCCAGGCCATTCAGATGAACAGCATAGAATGGTGTAATAAATGTCATCAAATGTCTTAGAAATATGAAGTGAATGAGCATTAGCTGTTGGGGCAAGTGGAAATCAGTGTAGATCCTTGGGCACCCCAAGCTAGATTATTTACTGAAAATTATCAAAGCATATCCGTATACATACATGGCATGGTATGGGCAATAGGAGGGCAATTAACTGAGTAAAAATAATTTGCTATCACCTTTAATACCATGGAATGAAGAAATAGAATAAGAAAACAGAATAACTTTCAAAGGATTTGTAGGCTGCTTCTAGTAGCATTTGATGGTGGTCACTGGGGTGTACACATGGTACTACTTTTATTGGTTTGTTTTGTTTGTTTGCTTTAACTATCGTATCCCACCACCAACCCTGTCCACCATCTGACAGTGATCTCACACCCTAGTCATCCTCACACTCCCTGGGTCATCTTGTTCCTTCTCCATAGGCAATCAGCTCCAGCGAGTGAGACTGAATAGTACCAAGCCATCATGCTGGCAGTGGAGAGGAGCATTTCTCTCCTTTGACTCACCAACTTCCCTGACAATGCACACAGTTTGTAAATTCAGCCCCCCAAAACTATAAAAGGGTCACCCTGGCAGCCCACTTGTGGCAGGATGCTTTACTTTGCAGGCAAATTAGTTTCCAGAGTGAGCCCAGCTCTGTGCTTCTCTGAGTGCCCATGGTTGGGGGTGGTGCCAGTTGCATGTTTTAATCCTGCAGTGACCCCTTTCATAGACCAGAGAGATCTTGGAGTGCATACATCCTTTCTGGCTCCTCCACAGAGTCACTGTGGCTCCAGTGGGTGCTGCAGCACCAGGGCAAGAAGGCATGGACTGAGATGGGTGAAAATAGGAGGAAAACCCCATAGCCATCAAGATGATGGTCTCGCATGCTGCCTAGGTGAAGCTGTGCCACAAAGCAAAAGGGAGAGCCTGGTGTAGAGAAACGAGATGCTACACTTCAGAAAACAACAAAGAGCCAGATAAAAAAAGTGAGGTGTACAAAAAATAAACTCATGGAGGCAGCCAAAAAAATAGAGTGAGCAAGTTTACAGTGGCAAACAAGTGCTGAAACATGCAGAGACAAATCCCTGTCACTGCAAACTCGTGAGAGTTCTTCCTTGGGGGGGGGACCTGCCCCACTGTCTGTGAATTTATAGCAAGCAGTTAAAACTACAGTAACTGCTGAGGAGACAGCATGCAGTGGTACTCCAAATCTAGCATAAGTCTCAGAAAACATACATATTGATAGTGCTATGTGTAAAAACAAGGACTATAGCTAAATAAAGCTTGGGAGACTATATCAAAATTACAGGGCTCAGATGAATGCAATGAAATATATTAATTGTCTATTAGAAGTTACAAATCTTAATTTTGACCCTGCCAAGGGAAAACAGTCTTCAGAAAACCTAAGGCCCTGAAATAAAACATAAAAATTAAATATTAATATAAACTAATAATACACTAATTTACAATTTGTAATTATAAAATAATTTTGACTGCTTTCTCTCTCTGGAATAAAGTCCTACATCTGCTTCTTCCACGAGAATGAGAGGCAACATGGTCAATAACCATTCATTTAAATGTTTTTAAAGGGGAACAGTCAGCATGAAGAGCCCCAATACTTAAGTGTGGGGCTAGTCCTAATGTGCACTTGTGTGCAAAAACATTTTGGTTTATTTATTGTTTACTGTAGTATAATAGATTGTATCAGACTAATTTTGCTTAGTTGTAAGCTGACATCTTTTGTTACTACAGATCTTAAAATGCCCAGCAGCTGACATCACAGCAGAAGACATCAGTGGGAGATTCAATAGCCTACAGTGCATGTTTGAGCTTTTGTAATCTCTGTTTAGATGTTTTCTGGGTCTGCTTTTCTCCAGGGGCTAAGCACAATCTTCTGTGAGTGTACTTAGTCTATGGAGGACAGTGGGACCAGCAAAAAAAAGTTCAGAACTTATTTAAACTCTCACATGCACTGCAGACTATTGCTTTTTCCATTACTGCCTACTGCTCTGATGTCAGCTGCAGGGGATTCTAGGATTTGTAGTAAACAGAAGATGTCAGCTTACAACTAAGAAAAATCAGTCTGATATAATGTAATATACTAAAGCAAACAGTAAGCAACCCAAAAGGTTTTTTTTTTAACACAAAGTGCACATTGGGATCGGCTCCACCCCTGAGTGTGGGACCCTTTGAGCTGACTGCTCTCCTTTAAGTCAGAGTTGTGAACTGAGAGCCAGTGCATACCTACTGTTGTTTCACACTTACAGTTCACAATGGATCTGACATGTTTTCGAATCTCCTTCATTGGCCCCATCATATGACCAGTGTAGTGGAATGGACAATCACACCAGAGTGTTAGACTATGAAGGATGTTACACAGTTGACAAAGTGCTGGATCTGGTACTAGGCACCATTAGTGGGACTTACAAGCAGTTAGTCTGGACAGAAAATTGACAGACTTCACAAGTACCACATCAAAATGATCCTAAGGGGAGTGGAATTAAAGTTTGAGATATCCCAGACTGGGAAATGAAGTGGCTATGTGACACTTGGTCCTTGATGATCTATCCTTTTCTCTGGGACCTTCACAAATAATGTCTTTATGGTCTGGGTCACCACCAGAGAGAACATGACATTATTGCTTCATTGCTCTAGCCACCTTAGGACTAATGGAATTGAATTTATTTATGAAATTCACTATCAGATCGGGTAGAGTTCCTTTTGTGTGGAACCAAAAGTTAAGTACAATTCCTAGACAGGGATGCATTTTTAGCTTTCAAGAGGACAATAGGTTCATAGCCCCTTTAAATGAAGCGGTAAAGTGCCTACGTCAGAGCAGTTGCATCTGATATGCAAAAACTGTCCCTTAGGAATACGTATCAGATGATGATGTGGGTAGCAACTTCCAAATCTTAGAAGGGTATTGCCAGAGATGGGCTTCCTAAAACTTTCAGTGCTAACAGTGGCATCAGCAATGAATTTGAGTTTGGGATCTAAAAAGGTGATATTTTCTGTGTTGACACTGAAAGCAAATTTCAAATTCAAGTCATTTATGTTGATATGATCTATGTATTGCTCAGCTTCCTGAAGAGTGCCCTCCCAAATAAAGTGACCCCAGATTCTGGTCATGCCAGCAAACAAGTTGCTTCTAGGGTCCTAGATGGCCACCTCCTCCCACCAACCCAAAAACAGGATAGCATAGGAGGTGGCCATTGCCTACTCCATAGCAGTACCTCAGGTTTACACATGAAACTTTAAAGCAAAAATTACAAAATTGCTGGTCAGGATCAGATCCAGGGCCTCTAAAGTATTGTGGATGAGATGATCTGAGGACAGGGTGGGTGCCCCAAGACTGGAAGGTGGCGCATATATTGCCTATCCACAAGGGGGGATCAAGGGAGGTGGCAGGGAACTACAGGTCTGTCAGCCTGACATTGGTGGTGGGCAAGGTGATGGAGGGCATTGTCAAGGAGAGGCTAGGGGGGGACCTGGATAAGTCAGGGTGCCTGGACAATAGACAGCATGGATTCATCCCGGGGAAATTGTGTCAGACAAACCTGGTGGAGTTCTATGACTGGGTGACAAGTGCCTTGGACCTGGGTAGACCAGTGGATGTCCTCTTTCTAGACTTCAGCAAGGCATTTGACTCTGTTCCTCACATGGGCCTGTTGGATAAGCTGGGAGAAATGGGGGTGGGGAACCAGATGATCAGATGGATAGGCAATTGGCTCCAGGACCGGACCCAGAGGGTCGTAATTGGTGGGATAGTCTCATCCCCAAGGAGGGTCATTAGTGGGGTCCCACAGGGATCAGTCCTTGGGCCCCTTCTGTTCAACGCCTACGTATCTGACATAAGGACAGGAATCAGGAGTGAGATGAGTCTCTTTGCAGATGACTCGAAACTGGGGGAGGTGGTGGATGGGGAGGAGGGGAGGGTGGCCCTACAGGGGGACCTGGAGGCTCTGGAAAGATGGTCTAGAAAGTGGAAGCTGAGGTTCAATGCAGGGAAATGCAAGGTACTCCACCTGGGGGCCAGAAACCCAGGCCAAGTGTACACCCTGGGGGGGGGAATACTACAAGTCTCGATGGCTGAGAGGGACCTGGGGGTGGTGGTGGATGTCAAGATGAACAACTCTGATACTTGTGGGGCAGCAGCCAAGGCCAACAGGATGCTGGGATGCATCGCTAGGGGGATCACCTCCAGAAGGAGGGAAGTGATACTCCCTCTGTATAACTGCTTGGTGAGGCCGCACCTTGAATACTGCGTGCAGTTTTGGAGGCCACACTTAAAGAGGGACATTAACCTCCTGGAGAGGGTCCAGAGGAGGGCAACCAAAATGATTTGGGGCTTGGGGGACAGGACCTATGAGGAGAGGCTCGAAGAGCTAAATATGTACACAATGGAAGAGAGAAGGGACCGGGGACATGATAGAGGTCTTCAGGTACATGAAGAGGGTAAATAGGGAGGAACAGTCAGGATGCTTGAAGGAAGGAGGAAGGGCCACTAGAGGGCATGAGTGGAAGCTGGAGGGGAAGATTCAGGGGAGAAAGGAGGAGGTGCTACTTCACTGAGAGGGTGGTGGAGCCATGGAATGCACTGCCTAGGGGGCTGGTGGAGGCAGAGACAGTGGAGGGGTTCAAGAGGGGGTGGGACAGGTACAGGGGAAGGGTTCTGGAAGCAAAATCCAATGCAGCAAGAATATCCGGAACTGGGAAGGGAGAAGCCAGAGAAGGCAAGGGGGACAGCAAGGTCAGCACCCAGGTTGGGGGCTGATCAAACGAGCAGACACGAAAGACCGTTAGGCCTATTCTGCTGGCATTTTAGTATGTTAGTATGTTAGTATATCTTCCATTTAAAAAAAAAAAAAAAGATCCATGAAATGACCTATTGCATTGAGTCCCAAATAATAGTTGATGTTGGTGCAGAGTGAGCTCACGTCAACAGTGAGCCACATGGCAGCAGCATCAATCTAATGGTTATTCATAGCCTCCAGAACCACCGTGATGTCCCTGAGCTAGGACTAACCTTCACTCTCATCTCCCATTTCAGTAACAAAGCAATTCTTCTTACTGAGTAAAAGTTAAAGAAACGCCAGTGGTAGTGTGAAAGCCATATTTCTGACAAGCTGTCCAGCTGTATACGTTAAATGAACTCCCCTGCCCCACCTTGCACTCCAGCCAGTGTTGAAACTTGCCTCTGTAAATGGGTTTGAATGATCACATTGATGGAATGACATAGCGATTAAAGCCGCTTTTATTTTTTGGTTTTTTTTTAAACTTTAGAAAGAATGTACGTGTCTGATAGAACTGACGACTCTGAGTGCCTGCTGAAGTGCAAGCCACTGGTGACTTGTGAGTGGCTGGAGAGCAAGAGTAAATTGTTTGTTACACTGGCTGGAGTGTGAATCGGGGGAGTGGGGATGGGAGAGTTCATTTGTAGTGCGCAGCTCCAGCATGACAGCTTGTCAGAAACACATCTGTTACATTACTGCCAGTGTTTGTTTTACTTTTACACAGTCTGAAGAGTTTTTTTAATACTGAAATGGAGTTGAGAGTTAAAGTTAGTTTCAGCACTATCAACTGGTTACCCATCATTATGGCGCTCCATGAGTAACATGGTTCCCAGTTGATACCGCATTAACCAGTTGTTACAGCATTTGACAGGTCTGGTTAGCAGGTTGAGAAACACTGCAACCAGTAATTATAGCATTGTAATGCACGGTCATCTGACTGCTTCAGCCAGTCATGCTTGTGGTTTTTCCAATTCCATTTTATAAATCAGAACACAACTTGTCTCCTCCTCCTCCTCCCCATTTGCCATGAAGACGTTGTAAAAATGATCCTCCCATTTTACAACAGGGGTGTGTTTTTAACTGCTGTTTCTAAATCTATGGTGGTCAGACTGTGTCTCCCTCCTTGTTCTGTTACTGTTGCTCTTGTTCCTTCCCAGCCCTGTACCCATCACTGTTTCTCATAATCCTCCATCTCATTTCTTCTCAGGAGGGCAGATGTCTCTTCCGTAACATGTCCCACATGATAAATTATGGATTGGCTCCCTGTCCTGCTACCTCAACCCTTTCTTAAATTATCTCTCCCTTCCCTCCTACTCTTAAAAAGTCTGTCTCTCACACCATCCTTCTCCCTTGCTCTCTGTGAGGCAGGTCACCCTCTCTTACAGGTTCCTTTGTTTGTGATTTTGTCTCCCTTTTTCCCTCTGCTCCTTCCCCTTCCTCAACATTTTCCTCCATGAACATACTACCCATGTCTAGCCTTGCTTCTATTCTCCCTACATCTCTGAACTTGAGCCCCTTGTCTTCTGTCCTTCTTATCCTTGCCATATCATCCCTCTCCATAAGTACCGTTCATTCAACCCTTTGTTATCTCCCACTCTGCCACTTCCCCAACTACCCCTGATCCCCTTAAGGGCACTGCCCTCCCTGTGTAAGGCTACTACCTCAGGATCTTGGGTTAAAGGGGCACTGTCAATCATTTTTACATCCTAGTATTTCAAGTAAAAAAAAAAATCTTACGATTGCTTAGCTGCTATAAAATTCATTAATGTTCCTGGTTGTTTTATCTGCTTTCTTTCTTAGTAGGACTGGAATGCATGCAAATGGTGATATTATACTCAGCCTTGTTTTGTTTCAAATCCTTGATCTATTCTTATTGCATACTTTCTGAACATGATGACACCTCCAAACAGTGCAGTCACTTTAGATGCAATAGTCTGCTCTTCTCCCACTGCATCTTAAGCATCTAGACTGTGTTAGGGTGTTCCCAATTCCAGGAAAGATGCAAAGGGAATTGATCAAGAAATGTAAACAAACATGTTTTAGTGCAGTAACAGCACTAGGATGGGCAGTTGTTTTTTTACCTTTTAAAAGAAAAAAGAATCAGAATCAAACAACCAGTTACATCAACAATCTCTACAGGATGTGAGCAACCATAATATGTGTTGTTTAAACTTGGGGAAAATTTCAAGCCTTAGGGGGTTGGCAGCGTCCCTTTAATATAATGGAATGCTTAATTGTATAATCTTTTTTATACTTATATCTTATTGTTTTTACAGAAAAACAAAGACATACAAGTTTCTCATGCCAGACATCTCTTTGTATACATCATACATTCAATGCCCCAGTAAAAATTAAATCTAAGCAATCTTGCTTTCGGATATAGGGGTATTCCTTACATTATTAAATATCCTCAAATCAGTCCGAAGGATATGGTGCACCCCACAAGACTTTGAATGGTCAAAAAGCAATGGAAAAGATAATCCAAACATATATAATCAACAACCTGTGTTGTTATGACTCTCTCCCAAACATGTTCTTTTCCCGTATTTTAGCAGTCAATGAGAAAAACTACTCCCAGCACCTGCCACCAAAAATTAAACAGACTAATTTCTACGACAGCCAGTGATTAAAGTTACTCATAGAATTAGGCCTTAACATCTAACTGGCCTTAACCCAGAACTGTTTTAACATTACAGTGTTTGCAGAAAATATAAAGCCTCCTAGCTTAAATGGGCTTTCCATTCTCTCACTAGGAACATAATTATTTAAACTGCACCCTGTAATGTCATTTGTCTTTCATGTTTCTTCCTCTGAATCAGAGGATACCTGTCACCTAGTCTGGTCAAATTCCTTCGAAATTGCTTCAGCCTATTTTTCAGCTTCCTCAGGGTCTGTATATTGATATGTATGTCCCCCATACTGAATTCTGAGACACGCTGGAGTTAGCAACAAGTGAGTGACACCTAGACTCCGTAATTTAGACTTCACCCCATCAATTTTTTTTCTTCGGGCCCTTGTCACAAAGGACAGGTCTGGGAAGAGATGCACCATTGCACCTTGAAAATTGAGCTGTGTGGTATATCTTGTGGCCTGCAGTTATCAGATCCCTCATGGCTGGATTTGTCGTCACCAACAGAGCTGTCTGGGGTAGTGCCTTGTTCGCTGCTGCCAATCTTGATGAAATTTAGAAAGCCTTCAGGAGATTCTCTGGGGAAATCATAAACTTCAGATTCAGGGCTCCGATCATCCACTCCCTCAGGAAGTAAAGTAAGTTATCTCCTTCCACATTTTCAGGCAGTCTGACAACATGGACATTGGAAGCCTTTTGTGTGTCCTCTAAAGCCTCCAGTCAATATTTCTGCTGGGTGTTTTCTTGAACAAGTTTACCCAAAGATACCAATGCTTTTGTAGTGATCAATTCTGCCATACTGGCTGATTGAGTAGCCACTGCGATTTTAGAATCCTGCTCTTCAAATTTAGTAAGGATGGACTCCACCTTGGAGCCTATGGCCTGCATGGATTTCTGTAAAGATCGCCATGGAAGTCCCAGCTCAGACAACTTTGTGGCTGCATCCCCATGTATTGGCTCTGTCGATGGGACTTTAGTACTCACTGCTCCAGCCTTGTTATTGTGACCCATGGCTTGAAAAAGGTGTCGTTCTATTCCTTATTGCTTCAGGAATTCTGATCTTCCAAATTAAAAGGCACTTATTTGTAGACAAATGCTGTTTTTAAGTTTAATTAGCAGATGCATGAAGGGCTCCAACTGGGAGCATCTTGTCAGTGGGCGTGCTCAACAACGCCCCCAATTGTATCATCTTTAATTTGTCCTGTGTATTTAGAATGTTATAAATATGCATCTGAAGGTATTTCTGTTAATTTTTATATCCAACTCCCTTGCCTCACAATGCACCTAGAAACACACTGGTACCATTCTTTGGTGCCTTCCTGGTCAAACATTATAAAATACAGGGTCCGCCTGACAGGACTTCATACTGGCATACCAGCACCTTAGGTTCAGAAGCGAATGTGAGAGGCAGCACTCGGCAACCAGGCTGGCCAAATTTTGCCAAGAACAATGTTCATCAGCTGGGAGGGAAGATGGTAGCAGTTGCAGAGCTGCAGTGACCCATGTGGCAGGCCAGAGAGCGTGCTTCTCAGCCAAAGGGATGCTGTGTGCCCACACTGCATCATAACATGGGAGGGAGTGGCAAAATGGTAGGGACATGCCAATTGGGGAAAAATGGGAACCCTCTCAGTATCATCTAAATGATGGTCATTGGTACTGTTGGGCACTGATCTGCAGTGCCCCCCCATTGGAGGGATGGCAGGTTAACAGCTGATAGGCCTGGGAGGTCACTGAGCACAGTAGTCATAGCCCTGACCCCTACGTGCATTATTTTGTACTTTTTCACATTGAACACAGCTCCCATACCCTTGACCACTCCTCTAGTTTTCTCAGGTCATTGCTCATCCTCCTCCCCAGGGTGTCCACTGTATTTCAGAATTTGGTGTCATCCTCAAGGAGGCAGTCTGTCCCCTCCAGCTCCTCTGCAATGTCACTTAAAAAGATGAAACGGAACTGGTTCTCATACTAATCCCTGAGGCACCCTGCTGGTCACCCTCCCTTTCTCTGTGTGAACTTCATTTACCACCACCCTCTGTCTTCTATCCCTTAGCATTTCTTACCCAGTTTGCCACCTTTAGACCCACTCCTAAGCTACCCATATTGCTTACTAGTCTCCTGTGTGGAACAGTGCTGCACACCTTACTGAAATCTAGGTAGGCTGTGTCCACTGCTCCACCCTGATCTAGTTCCCTGGTCACTCAGTCCGAGAACACTATCAGATTTGTTTGACATGATCTTCCCTCTGAGAATCCATACTGTCTTGGGTTTTTGTAATCTATTGGATTCAAGATATTCTACAATCCTTTCTTTCCGCACTGATTCCATTAGCTTTCCCACTACCAAAATCAGTTTGAGTGGGCGATAATTGCCAGCCTCTTCCCTGCTACCACTTTTGTGAAGTGGGGCTGCATCTTCCCTCCTCCAGTCCCCCGGGACCACTCCTGTTTCCAATGAGCTGTAAATAGTACTGTCAGAGGTGCAGCCAGTACCTCCCAGAGCTCCCTCAAAACCCTGACCCTGTCTGGCCCCACTGCTTTGTGAACTTTCAGATCTGTGAGAGCCTTCAGGGCTCTCTGCTCCAAAAATGGACTAAAGTGAGAGCCTTCAGGGCTCTCTGCTCCAAAAATAGACTATTGTCCACCTCCCTCCATCCAATGCTCCTGTTACAGTTTTGTGGCCCATCTCCATCTCTTTTTTTCTGTGAACACTGAACAAAAGTATTTTTTCAGGAAATCTTCCTTTTCCTGGTCCCCCTCTGCATAGGCCTCCTTCCTCTTAACTTTGCAATCCCACCCCTACTCTTCCTTTTTTCGCTTACATACCTAAACATTGTTGTGTCCCCTTTTTGTTACTGCCTTGGCTATTCTGTCTTCAGTTTGTGCCTTTGCACTCCTTACTACTCTCCCTGCCTTCCTCTGTTTCTCCTAATACACCTCCCTATCCTCCTCCCACTTAGACCCCAGAGTCAGTTGAAAAAACAATTATGACTGACTTACCACACATTATGACTGATTTTTTCAACTAGTTTGAAATTTCTGACTTCGGCTAACTGAAGAAAATCCAACTAGTTTTTCCAGCTTTCACCATCGTTGAATTTGATTATGTAGTAGTTTATCGTACTTTTTTAACTTCATTTTTTTTACTAAAATTTTGACTATAAAAGTTAATAAAATGTATGGAAAAGCCCCCCCGCCTTGAAATCAATGGGGCACACACACAGCCTTCACCTTTTGACATCACAAAACGGGGCTGTATGTGCCTACGTGGGGGCATGTTGGTGGGTTGAGATCAGAAAGCAGCTCCATCTTTAGCATTTGGGATTTAGCAGCATTATAACTTCATAAATGGGCAGAAACAAAAGGAATTATTTACATCTCTCAACTCTGGGGCAGATGAGATATTGCATATGTTGGCAGGAGCAGCAACCTGTCCGCAGCAGCTAAGAAGCTGCTCTTTAAAATGCAATTACAAAGTGCAGTGAAACAAATCCACACACAGTAGGGACCCACTAAAGCACAATAACCAGTCAAAACAACAAAAAAATATATACTAATCCCCTGAAAGTAATAGGTTGAAGCAGGGCAGTAAAACAGTACACGGTATAGAAAAATTAGTAACATTAATACTAGTTACTTAGAAAAAGAATTGAGAGTATAAAATACAGTGTAGGTAGGACCTCTTAAACCTCCCACAAAAGCTAGAAGGTACCTTTTGCAAACAGAGCTAAACATCAATATATGTTAGTTTACTAGTAGTCGTAGAATCTGTGAGACTAAAAACAGTTTAAGGGAGGACCCCTAGCAATACTTCCTGTATGGTATACCAGAACTGAGAAGTATCCATAAGTTAAAAAAAACAAAAAAAACACGCATATTAAAAAACATTTTCTGGCACAGCTTCTGAACTTGTTTTGGCTTTCAGCATGTACACTAATGTGTTTTTTACAACTGTATTCATCTTGCCGTGAGGACTTTAATATTTAGTCTCTCCAATTCCTACAGTGGCAGACAACAAACATTTTGTCCATTGGACCTGACCGGGCATGCTCCATGCTCTGGCCTCCTATGGGCCCGGGAACTCACCAACTGACCGCCTGTGCCTGGCCTGCTCCACGACCTCGTGGGGAGTCTGACTTACTCACAGTGCCACCACAGTCAGAGAGAGCCCAGCTGGGCCACCAGCAGTAGATAGATGATGATGAATCACCTTGGCTTTTCAAGTTCGGCCCCCCTGGGCCCCACAGCCCTCAACCAGCCAGACAAGCCAGCCCAGCACGCAGGCTCCTCCTTCCTACTGCCCAGCCCTGGCAGGCCTTATATACACATCCCATACAGTACCTTGCTCACTGTAGTAGCCTGTTGTCCATTCGGTCAGGTGTCAGGTGATGATTTGGTCGTTGTCATCGGGTGGCTCCATGGCTCTAGCAGCCACTGCTGCACTACTCGGTGGTGGTGCCAGTGTTTTTTTTGAGCTGTGTGCTCCCTCCTTCCAACCCGCACAGTCAGTCCCCAACCCAGACCCACGTCCCCACTCTGGTACTCCATGCAGTGGAACTACTGCACCTACCACTCCTCCTCCTCACCAACTCTGAAGACCTAGCTGTGACTGAGTGAGAGTCACCCGATGGGCCTGGCCAATGGGGTCACGAGCTGATCCTGACCACGACCAGACCACTGACTTGCTGCCTTCACACAATTGTTGCCTGGCTTTGCTGGAGGACTGACTGGGACCTGCACAGCCACACACTAGTCTCTCTCCAGGCACCAGACATGTCAGGACAGTGGACACAGTTAACTTATTTTTAAATTAAAAGCCAAACCACCAAACTTCATCCCTGCAGCAAAATGCTGCTTGCTGTGTTGCCCACACACCAACACAGATGCCTCCTCTCCTAACAGTCTCCTCTCCTCCCTAGGCACGCTCTCCCCACTACCTCGTGTAGCCAGTCACAGAAACTCTCAAGCTCCAGGCTCTTCCTCCTATTTCTCCTAATTGGTGGATGCTTCATATCCAGGAACCAGGGGTGCATCTTACTGACTGCAAGGCTTGGTACTGGCGGTTGAGAACCATTAGATATTTGTGGCCCCCCTGGCCCCCCTCCCCCCCAGGAAAGAAAAAGACAAAACACACTGCAGTGCACCACAAAAACAAACCTGGATGGGTCATGGAACCATCAACTGCAGTGGATTTCAACTCCACTATTTTATGACTGCAATCCAATGCAATTACAACTGATTGCAACTGCATTGAATTGCAACTGACTATTTCAACTGCCAATGACTGCTCCGGGGTCTGCTCCCACTGTGTCTCCTTATACCTTCTGAATGCTACCCTCTTAGCTTTTACCTTTTCTGCCACCTCTTTAGAGAACCACAGTGGTCTCTTTTTCCTCTTTCTTTTGATCTCTTGCTTAATGCAGAGGGCTGTTGCCTTCACTACAGCCCTTTTTAGTTTCCCCCATGGTTGCTCCACCCCACCCAGCTGATTCCCCGACAGGTTATCTCTGAGGCATTCACCTATTTTTTTAAAAATCTGCCCTCCTGAAGTCTAGGACCCTCGCCTTTGTGTGGTTCGATTCTGCAGCTGTCCTTATACTGAACCACAGTCTATGGTGATCACAGTTCCCTAGGTGACCCCCCCACCCTTGACATCTGCAACATTGTCCCTGATGGCTGGCCTGATAGTGCTGAGGGCTTAGGCACTGGACACCACACCTCGCGTCACACCGATGACCTGGGTTCAGGAGCGAGCCAGGGGTCAGCCGTCGGGGGAGTGCAGGATTGAGCTGCCACCAGCAAGCTCTCCTCTCCCAGGGTTGGGTTTCTGTGTGTCTTGGCGCTCAGCAGCACCCAGTGGTGGCTGGATGTCTGTGCAGCTGGGAACACTTTGGAAGGAATCGGAGGAGGCGGAGGCCTATGTGAATCACACAGGAGCATGTAACCTGATGTGGAGGCTTCACTGCACCTCATCCTCCTGAGACACCAAGCAAGAAAAAGCCCCACACATGTGAGCGGCAAGATGCCCCTGATGGGTTACCACACCTCCGGCCAAACAAAGCCTGACATAAGCCAGGGAGGGGGCTCCAGGGTGATGTTGGTCTCTCCCCCGTTCCTCGTTGTGGGGGCCCTCCATGGGGGATAAGCCATGGTCCTCCTCATCATGCAGCCGAGGCAGAGGCCGGCTGAAGGATTTGTTGAGAGCCCGTGTGCAGGGGACAGGCACCATCCCCTGCCACGAGTGTGGAGATAAATAGTGTTTAAAAAAAAAACAAAAAAAACACTGTTCCTGTTGGTGACTACCAGCTCCAGTATTGCCCCATCATGTGTGGGTTCACTGACAAGTTGCCTGAGGAATGCCACCTGCAGGGAGTTCAAGATTTCCCTGCTTCTAGGCCCTTGCTCTGGTCCAATCAGGAGCCAGCATTCTTTCAACCTATTTCATAATGTTGTTTTAAATAAGTATTCCTCCATTTGAACTTCCTATACTTCCCTCGTGATCTGTGAGGCAAAGCTGGATGCCTGGGCTGTGCTTCCTACTCTTTCCATGTGATCAGAGTCAGAACTGGTAGCATGTGCTATTGATTTAAGCAATAATGCATGACAGGGTGTGTGCTGTGCTGGGATAACGTCACGCCTGGGATAATTAGGCACGAGGCTGCAGACCGAGTGCGACTAATCACCCCAGAAGTGATGTTATCCCAGCACAACACACACCCTGGAGTACATTATTGCTATTATACAATGGCTTGGGTATAAAGAGAAAAAGAAAGAACATGAAAATATATGTTTTTAAAGACATTTTCAGTTAATTTTTAGAGGAGGCGGTATTCATATTAAAAAAAAGTTCTGTTTCACTGTTCCAGTAAACAGGAATAGCAAGAGTTTGCTGAATTGTGCTGAACTCTTGTGTACCCCCTCCCAAACACACACACACACACACACACACACACTACAGGAAGCTGGGACTCTGGAGAATGAGACTTCTTTCACTTTTTTTCTTATGATGGGCTGCAGTTGTGTTTGGGAACAGAGCAGGTGGAGCTGCATTCATGGTACTGTGGAGCTCAGCAGAGCAGGTATGTAGTAAAGCCACATTTACTGTGAGTGAGCAGGAAGAGCGCAACATGAAGAAAGTCAGACAAAAATAGGAGCGATCAGCTTCACAACCACAGTAAAAGAGAAAGATTCTACAGTTGTGGCTGTGAAAGCAATCGCTCTGCTGGCTTAGTCAGATTTTTTTTAAGCACTGCTTCAGTTCTGCTGAATAATGTAGACCAAAATGAAGTCAGTCAGAACTATGATAACATTATTATTTTTATTTTTTTTTTATTTAGGAAGCTTTACAGTTTTCAACAGCAACACTTAGTACAGAATGTCAGAACTGTTAATTAGGAATTACCATATCTCCCCTCTCCACCCATCCCTTCCCCTCCCCCCTCCCTACTCCTTCCCTCCCCATTGGAACGACCTGTTTGTCCCCTACGCATTGTACCTGTATACATAGTTGCACAGTAGACTCGGTAAAACTAATGAATCTCCTAAATAGACTTTAGGATTGCAGAATTATTTAACTGATAAATGACATAAATGAGTACAGATAACTCAATGAGTAAATGAATAAATAAATAAATAAGGAGCTCGTGAGTGTTAGCCTACTATTTCAGGTACAGAGCATCCAGCTTGCCCCATCTGTTATCAAAAGTAGGCAGTTTATTTCACAAACTGACAATCATTATTTCATCCCTAATGTAGGAAGACATCTCATGGAGCCATTCGGTGTAAGATATAATAGACTGATCCAACCAGTGTTGAAGAACCAATTTTTTCACTGACATGGCGATTAAAGAGATATCAAATTTCCTTTCATTGACCTGAATTGTGGCTAGATCACCCAAGAAACAAATGTTTGGGGTGAAGAGTGATTCTAATCCTAATAAGGGGTCCAACTGCAATTTAATTCGAGAACATATTGGTAAAACCTTCTCACATGACCAAAAAACATGTAATACTGTTCCATCCCCTTTACCACATCTAATACACGTGGACGATTGGTTCCTTCCCATTTTTGCAAGCCTACTAGGAGTGTAATACATATTATTTAAGATTTGATATTGGGTACTTCTCAGTCTATCCTGAGTAATATAAGTATATAAATCTCTCCAAATATCAGACCAATTAACTATGTGGTTAGGGATTAAGGAGTCCCATATTTTAGAGCCTGGTAACGTATTCGGGAAAAGGGTAGAAAGAAGCTCATTGTAGATGAGCGAAATGCTGTGTGGTGGGACCACCAGCATTTTAAGCCTTTCCACCAACTTATCCAAGCTAGATGGAATAATAGTTCTCCCAAACTTATGTAGAAGAAGATGCCGCAGTTGGTAGATCTTAAAAATACCACTGATAGGGGCCTGGAGTTTGACGGGAATTTCATCAAGTGACGTAAGATCATTTGTCCGATAAAGGTCATAGACCCTCATATCTTCTAGCTGAGGAATCCAGTCTCTACCAATACTGGACCCTCCAATTTTCAAGTTAGGACTCTCTACTAAATTTTGCATCGTGTCCTCACTTGGGTGTACATGTAGCGAAGTACATATCTGGAAATTTTTTTTTATAGAGGTGCCCATCACTGACTGTTGAATAATCTCTGGTAATGTCCTAAAAGGTGTGCATAATGCTGTAACTGGGGTCAGCTTGGTTGTACAGAAAATATCTGACTCAATCTGAAGCCCTATGGGGATGTAAGTGCTTTCATGGCCGACAGTGGATATAGACAGCCACCTGCCTATTTTGTACAGTTGACTGGCCCAGCAATAATATAATAAATTAGGCAACTTGAGACCACCCTTGTCTTTAGCTAGAATAAGTTTATTATATGTTCCTCTGGGGGCTTTATCCAACCAAATGAACTTTGAAATACTAGCATGTATTTTACAGAAAAAGGAGAGAGGCAACCAGACGTCACTCTTATTTAATGGGAAAAATAACCTAGGAAACACATTAATTTTAATAATATTGATTCTCCCCCAAAGAGAGATCGGTAATGCTTTCCATCTAGAAAGATCTAGTTGTATAGTCTAGATCATGTCATCCAGGTTAAGTTTCTTGTATAGTAAAGGATCCTTAGTTAAATGAAGACCCAGATATTTCATTGATCGGGTAGTCCAGTTCATCACATATTTACTGAAGCTTTGACAGAAAGTATAATGGTTAAGTGGCATGATTTCAGTCTTATTTCTATTCAACCTGTAATTTGATACCCTGCTAAAGTCCCCATAACAGTTATTACTTCGTCTAATGAAATTAGCGGCTCTGCAAGATGAAGTAATATATCATCTGTGTAAACAGAAAGTTTTAAGTTATGTGTGCCTATAGTAATCCCTTGTAAGTTAACTGCAGACTTAATTTGTGTTATCAAGGGTTCCAAGTACAGGTTAAACAGAAATGGTGAGAGAGGGCAACCTTGTTGGATACCTGAGTATAGAGAAAAACCAGATGAGAGCACTTTATTGCAAAATATCTTGGCCGTAGGAGCTAAATAAATTTTTTGGAGCCATTGGATGAATATCGGAGGTATATTCATCCATTCAAGGGTAAGCCATAGAAACTCCCAGTTCACCCTATCAAATGCCTTTTCTGCATCTAGCGAAATTAAGGCCATAGGTTGTGGGGTGGACTGGGCTATTCGGAATATATGCCCCAGTTTTCTGAAATGATCTGATTCTGTTCTGCCTGGGACAAATCCCACCTGCTCTGGGCTACGCAAAGGAATCCATATCTTTTGGATTCTATTTGCGAGAATTTTCATGAGAATTTTATGATCGCAATTCAGCAGTGAAATAGGTCGGTAACTGGAGGGCTGCTCTGGGGGTTTATCAGGTTTTAACAATAATATGATTATTGCTTCCAAAATAGAGTGGTCCATCATATCATTATGCAATATATAATGGTAGAACTTCAAGAGCATTGGGGCTATTTCTTTTTCAAAAACTTTAAAGAAGTTTGAGGGAAAGCCATCTGGCCCTGGAGCATTGTCTGGAGCCATGGCTTTTATGGCCTGGGAAATCTCAATTAGTGTAATGGGAGCTGACAGTATTTCCCCATCTGCATCCAAAATTTTAGGAAGTGGAATACTGGCCAGGTATTCCTCTATCTCAATTTTTTATGGGGGTTAGAATGTTTTCCATAAAGGGTTGCATAGAATCTTTCAAATACCAAAGCTATATCCCTAGGGAGGGTCTTAAGGGTCCCATCTGAATCCTGGATTGTCTGAATGGTTCTTGAACTTTCCAGTTGTCTCATACACAACGCCAAAAGATGACTGGCTTTTTCCCCCAATCTATATAAGTTGCCTTTGTCATGAGGATAGCAAATTCAGCTTTCTCTTTAAGGAGATCCGAGTATGCATTCTTAAGTGCTAATGGCTTGGTGAGAACACTTTGAAGGGGGGGTGGAAACGGCGGTTAATTCCAGAGTCCTAATCTGTTCCAACAGTTTTTGGACTTGGGCCTCTCTAACCTTTTTCCATTTTGATGCTAGTCTAATAAATTCCCCTCTTAAGCAACATTTTAATGCACAGCAGACCTGATCTAACCTGGGGATAGAGTTTAAGTTCTCTGTCAGAAATTACCCAATAAGAGTACGAATCCTAGATACTATAAATTTATCTTTTAATAACTGTATATTTAGTTTCCATAGAGTGTCCTTTTGCAACTCCACAGATAAAGTAATGTTGAGCCATATCACTGCATGGTCGGATATCACGATCGGTTCTATCCCTCCTCCCAGAGTTCCGGATAATAAATTCGAACTCATGAGAAAATAGTCCAGTCTAGATGCCGTCTTATGCACCTGTGAATAAAATAAAAAAGCTTTGGTAGTTGGATTCAATATCCTCTAAGGATCACATAAGCCGAGGAGGTCCATCATTTCAATAAGGGCCCTTTGCCGTGCCGACAGAGCTCTGGGGATTGGGTAAGATTTATCTAATAATTGAGAAGAAGCCAGAAGGGGAAGGAAGGAAACATATTCAATTCAGTACTTTAGAGTAACTGGTAATTGCTATTTTTCTTTTAAACTTAGATTGTGGGCTTGTAGTGACACTATACTTTCTTTGTTGTCTTTACTTATAATTGTTTTTGGGCTGTTGAAAATGTAAAACATAGTGGTGGTGTAATTCTGTGCTGTCTTTAATTGCTGCAAATTTTCACCCCCTCTCCCAACTCTTAATTATATGCCCTGATAAATCTGATTGACAGGAGCTAAACACAGTTATAGTAAGGGGTGTGAAGTAGGAGGGGCATAAGGGGGAAGAAGCCCACCCTCAGCACGACAAGTGTTTTGACTCATTTATTTATTTATTGGTTTCTTTTTCTTTAAAAACAAAAATTATCTGAGGATCAGTGACAGGATTTTTAGTACAGTAAATTAATAAAAAGAGAACTAGGAGAGCTTCAGTAGCAGACAAGTAGTGGAATTACAGTATAATGTGGGGAGTGGTGCAATGCAGTGGCTGTGGAGCAGCCATATTCAGGCAGACCTTCTGGACACTGAGGTGCTGCCCTATCTGCATGCATCTCTCTGGACTGTGGGATGAGGTAGCCAGACTCAGAGTGGAAGTAAACTGGGTCAGGAGTACCATCACCCCTATCCAGGAACCACCCAGTCCCATGCAGCTGCCTCAAAGGATGCCGAGAACGAGGAGCACTTGGATGACAGTGGGCTCAGGGAGGGTTAGAGCAGTCAGGCAGAGGCACATCCCAGATCCTATTCCACTCAAGAACTCATATGCCACACTGGCAAACGAGGACAACCAAATAGAGGTACCCAGAGAAGTGAAAGGAAAGGATGTGGAGGTTAGCCAAGGAGGTGACCTCAGCGGGAAAGCAGTGGACCCCAGAGGAGGAGGAAGCGGATCCTGGTGGGGGACTCCATCGTAAGAGGGATCCAGCTAGGAACACAGGAGGGGGAGGACAGGGAGGTGAGGTGCCTACCAGGTGCCACGGCATGGAGGGATGGAAGGAAGATCTTGGGGATCACTGGGAAGGCAAGATGGGAGGGTGAGCTGAATGTCATTATCCACCTAGGTTCTAATGACTTGGCAAATGGGGAGCCAAAGGAAGTTCAGGAAGAGTTTAGGAAACTGGGGAGGGGTCTCAAGCAAGTAGCTACTTCTGTCACTTTCTCAGAAGTACTACCTGTGAGAGGCAAGGGAGAGCATAGGAGTCCACGCACCAGGAACTTTAACTCATGGTTGAAGAACTGGTGCTGTGAGGAAGGGTTTGGATTCATTGGTGACTAGGGACCCACCTGGAGGGATGGAGGTTTGTTCAAGCCTGACGGCCTGCATCCATCCTGGAGGGGAATCCAAGCACTCAATGATAAGTTTAAATGCTACATTGACAAGCAGTTAAACCTGCAAAGGGGGGGTGGCAGGCCAGCAAGGAGGGTACCTACTTGCTCACCCCCCACAGCTAGCAGTGGAACCAGTGAACCAGAGGAGTGGCTATCTCTGCAAAGCAGTGTGCAAAAGATGGAGATTAGTGCCCAAGAGGTGGATAGGCAGAAAAGGGGCAAAATTCAGCAGAAGGGCAGACAGCAAGGAGAACCAGGGATAAATGACAACCAAGGAAGGGGCTGAGTAGAACAGTGAAGCAGTCTAGGAGGTCAAATCATGGAAAGCCATGTGTGCAAATGCCAGGAGCCTTAGCAACAAGATGGAAGATCTGGAGGCTGTCATGGTACAGTCAGACCTGGACATTGTGGCCATCACTGAAACCTGGTGTAATGATAACCATGACTGGGAGATGGCCATACCTGGCTACAACATATTCAGAAGAGACAGAGGAGGGGAGGAGGAGTGGCACTGTATGTGAAAATGACATAAGGGCCACAGAGATCCAGGAGGAACAAAATGGGGAGAGATACTGTGGGTTAGCTGGAAAGGAAAATGGGGACAGCCATCTGCACAGGTGTGGTCTATAGACCACCAGCCCATGAGGAAGAAACAGATAGGAGTTGATGCTAGCCATCCAAAGGATGGCAGACAAGGGTGAGGTAGTACTGGTTGGAGACTTCAATATTCCAGACGTGGACTGGAGCATCCCAGCAGCAGCATCAACTAGGAGCAGATTTATCCTGACTCCTTCAGGGTGCCTTCTCAAGCAACTGGTCATGGAACCAACTCAGCAGAAGGCAATACTGGACCTTGTGCTCACAAACAGGGACAGTGTGATGGGGTAACAGTGGGGGAGCACCTGGGTAACAGTAACCACCAGTCATTGTGGTTTGAAATCACAGAAAGAGCAGAACCAAACCACACAAAAACACATATCCTGGATTTTAGGGGGGCAGACTTTGGGAAAATGGGGAGATACTTGAAAGAGGCATTAAGGGGAATGGGACAGGAATCAGGGGTTGAGGAATAGTGGGCAGTATTTAAAATGGGGATTACAAGAACAACAGAATTATGCATTAAGCAGGTTAGCAAGAGGTAAAGGAAGAGGAGACCATTATGGTTTTCCAAAGAGGTAGCAAAGAAAGTGAAAGCCAAAAAGATTGCATTCAGGCAATACAAAAAGACACAGGCAGAAGGGGATAGGGAGAAGTACCAGGAGAAGCAAAGGGAGGTAGGAGGTCAGTAAGGGAAGCCAAAGCTCAGACAGAAGAACACATTGCAAAATCAGTGGGTAAGGACAAAACCTTTACAGGTACATAAGGAAAAAGAAAGACAAAGGGAGGGATAGTGAGACTGAAGGGGAGGATGGGAGCTATGGAGGATGACAACAGTAAAGCTGACATATTCAACAGGTATTTCTGCTCAGTCTTTACTGAGGAAGAGGGGGTAATGGGTCTGAAGGAGTACAAGGGTGAGAATAGTGCAGAAATGGACACAAGTCCCTTTACATGAGAAAGGGTCCTGAAGAAACTGGAAGTAATAAGAGTTGATAAAGCAATGGGGCCAGATGGGGTGCACCCCAGGGTCCTTAAAGAACTAAGAGAGGTGGTGGCTGAACCTCTGACTATCCTGTTTAGCCGATCACTGGAAACAGGGGAGGTACCCAAAGACTGGAGGACAGCAGATGTAGTCCCCTTATACAAAAGTGGGAACAAAGAGGAAGCAGGGAACTACAGACCAGTCAGCCTCACCTCGGTAGTGGGGAAGATCATGGAAGCACTACTGAAGGAGAGATTGGTGGAACATCTGGTTGTCAATGGATTACAGGACCCAAGGCAGCATGTTTCACCAGGGGAGGCCGTGTCAGACCAACCTCATTGAATTTTTGACTGGGTGACTAGGAGGTGGATCAGGGAGGGCAGTGGACATGGCCTATCTGGACTTCAGCAAGGCCTTTGACACTGTGCCACATAGAAGACTATTACACAAACTGGGGAATATGGGTGTGGGCAGGACAGTAGTGTGGTGGGTAGGTAACTGGCTGGGTAGCAGGACACAGAGGGTGGTGGTAAATGGCTGTCACTCCACAGAGGGAAGAGTGATCAGTGGGTACCACGGGATCAGTGCTGGGACCGGTCCTATTCAACATCTTCATCAGTGACATTGCGAGGATCTAGAAGGCAGAATTTCACTGTTTGTTGATGACACAAAGCTCTGTAACAGAGTAGACACACCAGAGGGTGGACAGAATGAGAAGCGACCTGCAGAAACTTGAAGAATGGTCAGGGGTTTGGCAGTTGAAATTCAATGCAAAGAAGTGCAAGATAATGCATATGGGGCACAAAAACCCTGGCACAATATATCAGTTGGGGGGTGAGGATATAGAATGCACCAAGCAGGAAAGGGATCTTGGGGTTGTCATCTCTGATGACCTCAAGGTAGGGAAACAGTATGACAAGGCAGCAGGTAAAGCAAATAGGATGCTGGGATGTATAGGCAGGGGCATCACCAGCAGGAAAAGGGAGGTCATAATTCCGCTATACAAGACACTAGTGAGGCCCCACCTGGAGTACAGTGTACAGTTCTGGAGACCATACCTACGTAAGGATATAGACAGGGTAGAGAAGGTTCAGAGGAGGGCAACAAAGATGGTGCATGGATTGCATCACAATTCCTATGAAGGCAGGTTGAAGGAACTGAACATGTACTCCCTGGAGGAGAGGAGGGAGAGAGGGGATATGATAGAGACATACAAGTATCTTACAGAAAGGAACAGGGTGCAGGAAAACACTATTTTTAAGCGAAAAAGATGTTCCAGGACTAGAGGGCATGGGATGAAGTTGGAGGGAGGACGATTCAGAGGAAACATGAGAAAGAATTCTTCACAGAACGGGTGGTGGACAAGTGGAACACCCTGCCAGAGGAAGTGGTGGGGGCTGAAACAATCACAGGATTTAAGAATGCATGGGATAGACATAAAGGAATTCTAGCGGTCAGGGGTAAGGGGAAACAGACTTCTAGGAAAACAAACTGAACTTACAAGCTCAAATGGGCAGACTGGGTGGGCCATAGGCCCTTATCTGCTGACACTGTCTATGTATCTATGAGATTGGGTGAGATTCCAGTCTCCTCCCAATATTATGGGGATTGCTGTGAATGGTGCGAGTTTATCTACTAACCCCATGAAAAAATCAGGGTCACCCCCCCACCAGTCCATATATACAACCCAATACCATGGGTTTCTTATCTAACTGTCCCTTGACCAAGACAAATCTACCCTGCGGATCTGAAATTGTGGATTCACGGTAAAAGGAGACCATTCTCATAATGAGAATCCCTACCCCTCTTCTGTTAGTGGAATTCCCCACAGCAAAAACTGCCTTACCCCTTGCCTTTTGAAGCCCACTGCCTCCTGTGCCAGAAGGTGTGTCTTCTGTAGGAAAATTATATTAGCTTGCAATAAAGAGGTATGCTTTAGAATTGCAATCTGTTTAGCTTGGTCAAAGGCTCCCCTTACATTCCATGAAATAATTTTAACATTCACACTGGTCATATTTAATAGTTATCAGAACTAACCAACTTATGTACCCCATTATTATGGTCGCTCCAATCCCACCCCCTCCTTTCCCCTTTACAAACTCCTGATCCTGACATATATGATCCCAAACTATTCTAATCTCCCCCTATCCAAACCTACAAAACTATTTAAAAAGCTTTTCCTGCTGTAATGAATCCCTTGTTACAGTATTGTAATGCTATTCCCACTGGATCCCTTTGGAATACACCTGTATAGTTAGCAAACAATACTCTGACTTACCAGTATGCCCCATACCTTTTGCTATCTCGGATACTAATGCCCATGGTAATAAAGAGGTCAACCACCCCCTCACTAACTAGATAGTGATACAGCTTTCTACTAGTGCTCTGAGGCAGCTCCTCCCCTAGACTACCCAGTTCAGATAGCACAATACCAAAGGATGACTCCTTTAGGTACCACATCTGGGCTGCTGCTATCTGATGGAGCCCCTATTTTAATAAACGTTGCTGATTCCTAGAAAGTAGCCACAGAGCATGAGGGAAAAGAGCATTCATTGCTACTATAAATCATCTTTTTGGAGCAATAGCCCACCCATATTACCAAAGGAAATTGCTTGCAGGAGCAAAACTGACTTATTTGAGGCCATTACCCTAGATTGCTATTTGTTTCCTTAGGGAACAATAATTGGGTGCAAGGTCCACTTTTAACTAAGTCCCCCTGGAACGCTTCCCCCACCCAAGAGTTCTCCCTTCTTACAGGGGAGAACACTTTGTCCACTCCGCTAACCGCCCACCCCAACTGTAGCCTGGATTCCCCACCACCACAGGCCCCAACCACAACCCGCCACCTCCCGAGTCTCCCTCCAGCCTGAAAACCAGCCACTCTTCCACCAAACAAGGATTCCAGGTTAGTGCTACTGAGCCCTTTCAAAAAATTATTTAAAACTCTGAAATACTTTGAAAACAGCCCTCCATGAGCTAAATCAGGAATTTTAACAGCCAGGTCGTCTAGCGCCTTAGAAGGGGTCTCATAGGTGTTTCAGCTGTCCGCTATCTTGACTCGCAGACGAGAAAGATACAGCATTTTAAAATGAATGCCTGCTGCAATCAGCTTTGTGATGATGGGATAAAAAGCTGCACGCTTTTGCCTTGTTTCATATGGTAAATCTTGTGTCAGGTGAATCTTGGCCTCCTCCCATAATATGACTTGTGCTTCTCTTGCTTTGCTCAGCACATGTTGTTTCTCAACAAAACTTAGAAACTTGATTATGAGGGCCCGAGGAGGAGCTCCTGGTTGAGGCCGAGCTCTCATAGAGTGGTGAGCCCTCTCAACTTGATATGAGGCTCCCATCGGAGATGGCCCAGCTACTCTGCACAGGAATTTCTGAAGAAAAACTTGAATATTCTGCCCCTCTTCAGCTTCAGGTAGCCCAAGAATTAAAATGTTGTTCCTGGGACTTCTCCCTTCTAAGTCTTCAGTTTTTAATTGCAATTTCTGTATCTGTTGCTTCAGCCACACCATCTCTGGCTCTAGCTTATCCCTCCACCTCTCTATAGAAGTAGTACGGGCCTCTGAGTCTAATACTCTTTTTGACAAATCTGCAAAATCTCCTCTCAGGGATTTCAACTCAGAGGCTATCTCTCCCAGAGTATCTTTAAAAGGCTCCTGTAAAAACACGATCCTCGGTTAAAGGAATTGGGGCAGACATCTGCGAGGTTTTTTTATCTGGAGTCATGCTCTGGGCCTTAGATTTCTTGGGGTTTTTCTCCAGCGTGGTCGGTGGGGTATGGCGTATAGAAGCAGCCTGCATTTCAGCCTTCATCCTCCCTTCGTGTTCCGATTTGCAGTGCACACCATAGGCTTACTGTCTCGTCGGGAACTCTCTTGTACTTGGATATAATGCTAAAATTTGTAATGGGCTGAAATTTAATGAAATAAAATGAATGGAAGGTCGGAGCTCAGTGCCTCTGCTGCTAACAGCTCGCTTGCATCACGTGATCTGTCAACATTATTTTAAAAAATGTAATCTGCCACAGTGACAGGATGGGAATGTATATTCTAAATATGCACCATGACAGAGCGGTGTCAGTGAACCATGTGACTGGCAGTTACAGTCTTCACAGTTCACTGAAGCCGCTGCGTTCGGCAAGTAAGTAAATGGGCATGACATTCATGTTGTGGTGGAGTAAAGTATCTGACTTGGTGTGAAGGAGGTTTTTATTTTAAATTATAAAGAAGGAGAGAGCACTCAGTCAAAGCTTGCGAACGGGAATCACTAAAGTAGTTTTACTGATTGGGACAGGGATCACTAAGGCAGGCTGCATGGAGTGATTTGGCAAATAGTTGATGCGGTCATGTCTGTGCTGGAACTAGATCCATGATGTTGTACTGGGATAACATCATAGGTCCAGTTCAACACTGACCAATCAGTATCCAGGATTCTTTCATGCCATTGTATAATAGATGTTATGTGACCTTATTCAGGTGCACTACTGGGCAGCTGAGATTCAAGCAGAGGGTTTGAACTGTTCTTTGTTTCTAGGTAGGTGGATATTTTATTTGATTTTAGAGAAATGTTTGCAGAAGTTCTGCAGATGGTGTAATGATGTACAGTATGTATACATGTTTCTATTGTGTAGAATCATAGTTTTGAAATCTATTTTGTGTTTTATTACTGTTTAAAATGTTTTTCTTGTGTGAGTAGCACTGAGGCTTTTTGAGTTTGGATTTGTGAGTAGGAAGTAAGTAAGGAAGAAAAACTTTATGTTTGTACAAAGTTACTGGCTGGATTTTCTTTACAGTTTGTGATTCTTGAGCAATGTTGCTCTGTGTGTGTGTGTGTAAGTGTGGAAGGGGGTCATGTTTTTTATTAAATGTGCATGATTTATTGTGCTGTTGCTGTGTTGTTTGATTTGCACTGTTACGTTTCTGACCCTGATAATACATAATTAACATAATTACCTTTTTGACCCTGGCTGGTTGTGCTATCAATTAATGTATCCTTATCATGTCTTCTGAACAGGAGTATATCCTAGGTTAACACACCATGTGATGGGGTCCTGACCAATGACGAGTCAAACTGAGCAGACACCATTTTATAAATATATAATGTACAGAATATATATACATCACAGGTGTGAAAATAAATTTACCAAGATAAACATGTTATTTTTGTCAACATACTCAAAATAAATGAAGTTGGTAACTTAGCATGCTTGTATATTTATTTTGCACACCATGGCCACACTGAGCAGGTTCAGAAATGTAGTCTTACATGTGAGATGCCACTTGTTTTTGGACTGCACTCATACTAGTGGATATTGTTTGTTCCTTTTGTAATGTTGTATCATTTCTATCGCAATTCATGTTTTTTTTTGTTCATTTTCTAATTACCATGGTATCTTCAGTATGTTATCCTCACTTGCATATATTCTTATGTTTACTCCCTCTACCCCATTTCCCGAGAAAGCACCTGGAAATGAGTTGTTACCAGCTCAGTATGTCATTCCTAAGAAAACTTTTGAAATCAATCAATTAATCCATGAATCAATAAATAAACCACCTAAACATCTTTTATATAAACTGACTATGACAAAGCCCAACTCAAGATATCATCCTTATCTTTGTTTGAGGGTATTGGGTATTGGTCTATTGTTATCTTACTCGTGGCTTCACCACTTGTGAGACAGCTTAAATATCATATATATCTATATATATATATATATATATATACATACATACATACACGCACACACACACACACAATAGGGGTGAGTGATAAATGAGTAAGATAAAACAGTGCATCATCCACTGCAGTGTGATATGTTTATCTCTGCTCTACTGTGACGACATCAGCTATTTATACACACAGCTCACACAAAGGTCACTGATATCATCACTCTAGACAGCTTTCCCCTCAGCATGCAAGAAACACCTGTTCTGTTACCATTGGCACAAATGAAGAACTACATGACAGGTCTCACTACTGCCTACAGCTAACTTAGTTAGCATTACAAAACACACCTATTCCCCACTCTAACTTCCAGCTCATTACTGTGATACTCTCAGCTTCACTACAGCCAGAATTCTAAAGAGCACAACTTCACAGAACAGTCTATTCCTCACTGCTGCCTGCAGCTAACTCAATAACCACTGAAACACACTCTCACTTGTTTCTCAAACTCAGCCTGTCAGTCCATTACAATTACTGTCAGCTTGACTGAAGCCAGACTTCTAAAGAATAAAGCTTCGCAAAAGTCTGTTTTTCACTCCTACCTAAAACTAACTCATTTAGCATTGCAAAACACACTCATCTGTCTCCCAGAGTTAACACTACAAGCCCATTCAGAAAAACTCACACACAGAATGAGCAAACACATAAACAAAAACAGAACACAAGACAGTGTAACAATACTTCTAAAACTCCTGGCCCTATTGTATATATCGAATACATGATGTGCAGATCATGTACTATGGCAAATATTGTCAGTCCTACATTGTGAGCTCTGGATATCTCACCTGTGCCTTCGACACTCTTAAGATATCCAGAGCTCACTCTGCAGGAGTGACAATATTTGCCATATCACAGTCATGCCCATCATGTATCCCCTAAACATACATATATATATATATATATATATATATATATATATATATATATATATATATATATATACACACACACACACACGCACACATATACACACACACACACACACACATATATATATATATATATATATATATATATATATATATATATATATCTCAAATAGCGGTACATGATAAATGAGTAAGATAAAACAGTGTGTCATCCACAGCAGTGTGATATTTTAACCCTCTGCTCTACAGTGATGATATCAGCCATTTACATACACAGTGCACACAAGGTCACTGATATCATCACTCTAGCATACATACCTCAGCATACAAGAAAAACGTGTGCTGTTAGCATAGAAACAAATACAGAAGTACAGTGCTTTCACCTGAAACACAGTTGCTGCCCCTAAGAAATCATGTTTCTTCATCAAGGACTCCTTCACAAAATAGGCACAAAGTAACAAGTTACAAAGGAAAAGATAACTCTGTACTGTGTTGTTTCCCTTCCTCCAGGTCCCCACAGCAAGCAGATGCACAGAACATGGGCCAGAGTACTTGAATCAGATTCCAACACAGAGTAAAATGAAGCACATCAAACAAGCAACATGTCATTGTGAAGAGCAACATTAATAACAATTCAACTTGTAAAACCACTAAAAACTAACTTTAGTTACCTTATATTATATGTTGCAAAACACAACAAGCAGCAGAAGTTAAACCGCTTCTATAACTTGAAAGTGAAACATCCACAGTTTGGCTGAATGGAATTGACATGAGTAGGACAAAAATAAGTTAAAAGAGTCACACAAGCAGTACACCAAAGCTGCAAGAAACAAACTAAATAAAAAGGCTCACAAACACAGAAATCTAAGAAAATAAAAGAACGTTTTGATGAAACTCCATTCCCCTACACAAGCCTCAGTCCCATCCACCAAGGCACAACATCCAGTGAAACATAATACATAGGCAATATGTAGCTAAGCACACATCACCCAGTCAGAATAGTACAAAACATACACCCAGCTCCAATAACAGAAGAAAATTCCACAGCCCAAAAACCCATCCATAAACTAAATACATAAAACCCTCTTGCTCATTTATCACTCACCCCTATCGTATAAATTGCACACATGATGTGCAGATCATGTACTTATGAAATCATCTCTGCATCGTGGAGTTTGATGTCTCACTGCGCTTTCAGCACTCGTGAGATATCCAGTGCTCACCTGCAGGAGTGAGAATATTTTCCATATCACACGCCTGCTCATCATGTATCCCTATATATATATATATATATATATATATATATATATATATATAGAGAGAGAGAGAGAGAGAGAGAGAGAGAATATCTGATGGCAGAGTGACATATACAAGGAAATATTAATAAAGCTACAAGCCAGAAGGGTGAGTCACTCACCTTTATAAGCTTATTAGGCCCTGAGCTGGTAATATTTCATGGATGTACTGAACTTTGGATCAGATGGACACCATGTAGATTATTTATAAGTTTTGTTATATTTGCACTGTAGTGAGGTAGTTGTTAGACGTGCTATTAGTGTTGCAATGAGATGTTGTTACATGTTAAAATTGTTCTAGTAAGGTATGATTTTTGTGTCTGTACTTGTAATAGTTTATGAATAAGATGTTTATTATTTTGTAACAAACTAGCGTAATTTCATTAGTAGTGTATATACTAGTTAATTACAATCAGATATCGAAAAATCCCTCATAGTTTTTTCTGTAGGAAAAAGTCCCATCCATATAAGATATATATATAGAGATAGATAGATAGATATACAGACAGACAGACAAAGAGACAGACCGACAGATACACACACAAACAATGGGGTAACTTTATGAGCATTGTAAGCCACAAGTGTGGTGCCCAAGGGCAAACTGCTCAAGTGCAGATAAATCATTTATTCTAGAAGGTCCTCATGCATATTCCATTTTGGCAATAGGGAGAGCATTTTTTAGAATGATTATTATTTTTTTTCCTTACATTGTCTTTTTTTTTAAATAGGGAGGATTATTGTGTGCTTTGTTGACTATTACTGTGCACTTTTAATAAAGTTACTAAGAGCATTAACGTGGTTGCTGGGGGTGTGCACATCCCAACGTGCACAGTGTGCCTTGTTATTGGCTATGAATTCCTTGCAGGAAGGCCAGAGTATTTTATAAACATGGTGGCTCCTTTTTTCTCTTAGTGAGTGTCAAAGGCTGCCACCTGGATTTACTGCAATAATTTCAGCAGGGTTGTTTCCTGTTTTTAAATTAAATTTAATTTATTTTATTTCTCTGGGTGAGCCTGCATTTTGTAGCCATCTCTTTTTGTTTTAATTTGAGGGAGTGAGTAGGTAGTGAGTGAGTCAGTGAGTCAGTGAGTGAGTGAGCAAGCACTGAGTTGGAAACTGAGCCAGTGGGACGGTGACCATACCAGCAGTGATAGTAATTCAAGGCTAGGCAATTAGTTTTTTTTTTATATAAATTACTTTCCTGTTTGTGTGGTTATGTGGTCTGCCTAACACAAGAAACTGGACTGGAGAAGAAGCCTGGTTGTTGCATTTATTTTGCCTGGAATTGGTGCAGACAAAGGATCATAAAGGGAGAGAGAGCAGAGGATACAAGTAGTTGCTGAATGAGTGCTGTGAGTGGCAGGAGAGACAGCAGGCTGAAGAGAGTAATGGAAAAGCCCATGAAGAGAAAAAAAGTTTTAAAGATGGTAATGTGTGTGTAAAGTACTTTCAAGAGGAGAATATGAGAAGGGACTGGAGCAGGAACTTTAGAGGTTTAGCTGTGGGTAAAGGTCGGGGGAGTACCATATGTACCTTGCATCTGGGTTTTAGGAACATAAAAACTGTTTTGCTCTGTGTTTTGTGGCCTTTACAGCATATTGAGCTGGACATAGTATAAAGAAGGAGTTGGGATCATGTGACAGTTTGAGTGGTAGTGCGTTTCTATTGGTTTTTGTATGTGGTGGTGTGGTGTGTTATTAATGTAGAATTGGAACGTGAAAGTAGAGGGGTACTGTGTAAATAATGCCAGTAGGAAAGTTGATGATTGACACAGGGGGTGTGATAAATCTAAGGTTATTAAATTTATCACATGACTGTAAATAAAGGAATTTATTTATCTAATACTGCATCCACACCAATTGCATAAATATTTATATATTAAAATAAAAAAGTCCTCAAGCAGCCCAATGAAAAGTGATGGTTTACTTTTTTCAAAAATGTAGCCGTTAGGCAAAAATGAAATAAATAGCTTTATCTTAACATGCCAATGAAAAGCATCTTGCTACTTTGAAAAACAGTTCTGATTCATGACTGAATAAATGGCATGAATGTATGATAATGCTAAGAATACATCAGTGTTGATCTGATTTGGGATAAAGCCTTGGTTTTCATATATTTTTTTAACTGTTTTCAGATCCAGTCCTGTACTACCTGGGGTTTTCTCCAGTCATTGATGGGGACTTCATTCCTGATGAGCCTGCAAACCTGTTCCACAATGCAGCGACTGTGGACTACATCTTTGGCACTAACAATATGGATGGCCATATGTTTGCTGGTGTCGATGTCCCAGCTATCAATCAGCCACTTCAAAATATAAACCCGTAAGAAAGTCTTTGAAATTATTTCTCAGCAATTAACTTTAAGGGTTGAGTATCACTTCGTAGATTATACAGTCTGGTTATCTGACAAAGGGTCTTACTGTCATCCAGAAGCATCAGGGTTTTGTGCCGTATCTTACAGGCCTGACTCCAAACAAACTGTGTGTTTTCCCCTACTCTTTTGACTTTTGAACATTTTGGAGTCTGACAGAGAGAGAGATGGCTGTTCTTAAACATGTGACACACATGACATGTATAGTAGTAGTTGTGCTGAGCTCCAGGAGCTGAGCAGGCAAGTCAGTCGTAAAGCTGCAGTACAAGTGGGATTCATTTCTTCCTCTTTCACAGACTCACATAACTGCATGTAATTGGAAATGGGGGGAGGGGCAATTTAATTTTTGGATTAGCCCTGTTATATTTTCCAATCTCTCCCCCACACACACCCTGATGTTGCCCTTCACAGTCGCTAGTACGACTGCAATGGGATTTCAGCAGAGGCTTTTCTCCTCTCACTTCTTAAATCAGCTCCTAAATTAATCCCCTTCTCTCTCTTCCGTGGCAGGGATCACTAAGATCCCAGCCATGTGACTCACCCCCAGAATGTATCTACGGTTAGAAATGAGCTGTCATGCTGTCACGACTCAATTGGTCTTTCTTGGTCAAAAATTGCCAATAAATGTATATTTTACGGAGTAACTAAATGGAACTAATTGGTGTTGATAGCTGTGGCACCAGTTGCATCAGTCCCATTTCATCCCATTATAGTGTACTGAAGCTGAACCCAGATTAGGTGAAAGGAAAACTGCAGTATATGTTAACCAGTAACAGTTTTCACCATATAGTTTTTTTAAGCAAAAAAGTATTTATAACATTCTTAAATTCACAATCAATATGTTTGTAAGTTGCCCTGATATTTAAAACAGCTGCTATAGTTATTCTTGTCATTAATGGCTCAAGTTATCAAAGGTGACCGCTACTCACAATATTTAAAAATCTCTTCTTTTGAGGGCACCACTTGACTGTAAATACTGTATTTTTACTGTGAATGCATTATGGTGGTGCCAGCACATGTTATGGATGGTAAATATCACTGCACCGCACCACAATGTTAATGTTTTCATGGTGGGAATTGCAAGGGAGCAATAACAATTAAAACTTCAAAATTATGTATTGCAGTTTAGGAATGAAGGGAAAGGAAAATAATAAATTTCTGTACTGATGTTTTTTGCTAGAACTTTATTACTGCTAAAAAAACACACCATGATGGCTAACAAACACTGCTGCTAATGCTTCATATAATGAAAACATTCAAGATAGAAAACTGAAAATACAGCTACCGGGTGATACGATGTATTATTTTGTATGCCTTTGCAGAGAGGATTTCTATGAGTTGGTCAAGGGATTTACACTGGAAAATGGACAGAAGGCTGCTGACAGTACCTATGCCCTTTACACTGGAAACTGGGGCAGTAGCCCTTCCCAGAGCACCATGAAACAGACTGTTATTGACTTAGAGACTGACCTCATCTTCCTTACTGCCTCACAAACAGCACAGGCTCTGCACCAACAGAACTCCAAGTACGTCACTTTTCTGGGTTTCTCATCAGATGGGGGGGGTGATGTTTGGTTTTAAACTGAGTAATGGCTTTGGTGCCTCTGAAAGTGTAGAATTAATGACATAAGAAAATAAAATTCTCTATTCATCCAGAGATCAGGTAAAATAGATGCTCCTTTTTGCTATCAAAATTTATTTTTGCAATGTGTGTCTGTTTATTGCAGTTTACGTATAAATGAAGCAACACCTGAATGTGTACCTGCTATTGTCCATGTCCCTCATGAAAATATCTGTATCTTGTAAATCCATTCTTGTGAGCTGAAAGTTATAAATTTGTAAGTGCACTGAGGGGCACTTATATGATTAGAATAGTGTCTCCTGGACCAGCCAGATGATCCAGTGGCTATGTGATGCACTGCTCTGCACTTGGGCTCAGGATGCTGCATCAGGAGGCAGGCCAGATCACAGAACCTGCAAGCGGGGAGGGTTGGTGATGGGCTCTGGTGTCCCAGTGACTGTGCAGTGGGCAATGGGAGCTTGCTTACTCCATAGAACTTTACTGCATGCAGTCAAGGCCACCAAAAAGGCTCCTCTCACACCAGGAAATGTAGGAGGAACCAGAGAGAAAATGTGGGAGAAAAACCCATGGCAGTCTATATGATGGCCTGAGCTCCATGAACTCCATTGGGTCTTAGTGTCAGTCAAAGCTGGAACATAGTCCTCATAGTGGACCACCTCAGAGGGGAGAATGCTCCCACCTGAACACCTGCCATGCAGGGTAGAACTGTGGAGAATGTCAGGATGGACAAGAACCCTGGGAGGACAGGGGCTGCCAGGCACAAACAGGGTACATTCCTGGGAATAAGGTACTATATACATCTCAAGAGCATGGGTAGGGAGAAAAAAGCTTTATGGAACAAGAATGAAGAGTGATTTCTAACACTATATTAGGGTAAGAGAACTGTGAACAAAAGGTGAGTACTTGTGGCACCCTTGTGACTTAGTGATTTTATAAATTTATTTATTCATATAGTTAGCTTTTGTTAACCAGGTAAATACACTAGACAATCAAATGCCTGTTTTCAGAAATGATCTGGGAGGTTACATACAAAAGCTAAAAAGGCAATACAATATACGAGGAGTACAAAGAGGTATAACAGAAATTTCATAGTTTGATAAAAAAAATATCAGCGATGGCATCAAATAATATATGACATGAAGTTATATAAAGGTCGTAGAAATACAATGATATAAACGTAAGAATGAAAATACAAGTTACTAAAGTCAGGGACCTATAGGCAAAAGCAGCTTACCACTTTAGGAAGATACACACGATCACTGCTACAGAACTAAGCAACAGCAGGGCAAAGATGAACATCATAGAGTATAGAGTTCAGTACCATTGGGGCAGCATAAGCAAAAGAAGATTCTCCTATCCTCATACTAAGTTTAAATACAAACTATGGGACATGCTCACCAGACCTCAGAGGGTATGTACTGTGAGCAGGTTTAAGGAGTGAAGCCAGGGATAAGGGTAGACTATTATGCAAGGTGCTAAAAATTATGCTACCAAATTTGCAATCATGTAGAGAAGATGGAGAAAGCCAACCAAGCCTGATGAAAAGTGAGCAATGATGGGTGAGTCAGTGGGATGCCAGTGCAAATCAGGAAATATTATTATAAGTGACATCCCACCTAAGGAGAGTAGATATGGAGGCAGCTGAGAAAACGGAAGCCCCATGATAGGGGTTTGGAAATTAGTATCCCTTGGGCAATAGACAGACAAGCTTGGGAAGCAAGGTTACAGCCAACTTTATAGGAGACATCCAGAATGGAACTGACTGATTTAAGGATACCCATCATATGAAGTGAGTAATCAAAGAAGGGGTCCATGGTGACTCCAAGATAGTAATGGAAGTGACTGACAAGACTAGAGTTCCATCATGGTAAAAAGTGAATAAGGGGTAGGACAGAGCCTTAATCTAGAGGAAATTCCAAACAACATGGATTGTGTTTTGGTCATATTCATTAGCAACTTGTTAACAGTTAATTATGTACATACTAGAGATCATTGAACCGATTCTGATTGATATGATCAATGTCATTTGAACAAGTGTAGAAGACCAGATCATCTGCATAAAGGCCGGCAGAGCAGTGGAACAGGCACTGATTTATAGAGTTTATATGCAGGGCAAACAGAAGAGGACATAAAATAGGTCATTGAAGAACCCCAACCAAAGTTGGGGCAGGTTCTGATAGGAAGGACCCATATTTGACTCTTTGAGACCTAGTTGTAAGATAGTCACTAGACCATGGGAGAGCAGTGGGTGAAATTCCCAATACACCAAGCTTGGAGCACAGCAGAGAATGATCAACCAAGTCAAAGTCTTTGTCAGGTCTATAAAGACAGTACCCGTAAGGCTGCCCCAATCCATGGCAGAGACAATACTGTTGTGAGTGAGGAGGCCAGTAGTGGTACTATGCCCTTTCAGAAACCGTGCTGCATAGGAGAGAGGTGTTCATAGGAGGAAAGATAACTGGTGAGTTTGTTTAAGGCAGCAACAATGGCAAAGGGCCAATAGTTATTAATTACCTTTCTTAAAAACCAATTGCAGTGTTTTTAAAATGCGTTTAACATATTTTATTTGCTCTCCATGAGAAAAACCAGTCCTTATATATTGCAAGTAAAGTGCAAGAACTGTCATTTCTCATGTCCAGATGTTGTTTTACTACTTGTCTTTTTTGAAGGTTTCACAGAAAATCCCTCAGACATTTTCAGACCAGCTGGCGGAATCTTGGGTGAGTGCTGATTCAATTCAAGCAACAATGACATTATTTTCCTCAAGGTCCTGACAGCTCAGTACATATGGAGCACATCAGATTATGACATTCTAAAATCAGTCTTTGCTTCCAATTTTCTGAAGTTGTCCTTTATTAATTGGATTATTCCAATAAAACACCATGAGGAAATATCTGGCAGTTTCCCTAAGCTGATCACCAGCACTTTGTGCTCAGTATCGCCACTCCCTCCCCCCAAACAAATTAACAACGTGACAGGCTCTTGACATAAACATTTTTATTTTCTTTGTTCTCTTCCTGTCCTGAACAAAACCCCATTTATTCCTTCTTATTTCAAACAAAGTATTTTCCCCTAACAATTACTGATTAATCTGTGAAAGTTAACTAATTATTTCTCTGTAATGTTGCCTCGATAAAATTCAGTAGGCAAAGCTCCTTACACAATTGAAAGTAAACGTGTTTTTGCCATTTCACCACCTGATGTACATTTTGGTGTGTGTGTGTGTATATGTGTGTGTGTGTGTGTGTGTGTGTGTGTAGGTAGGTAGGTAGCTACCAGGACCTTGAGGAAAAATTATGTAATTGTTGCCTGAATGACATCAGCACTAACCCAAGATTCCACTAGGTGGTCTAAAGACATCTGAGGGATTTTCTGTGAAACCATCAAATTGGAGAGCATTAAAATAATATTTGTACATAACAAATTGCAATTTATTCATTTCATATGCAATAAATAATGCCTGGTTGTCCTTATGTTAAGAACAAGGAGTAATGTTCGTAATATGTGTATAACATATCTGCAGTGTTGATCTTTAAACACAGGAACCACATGAGAGTATTTCCATAATTTAGACACAACACTCACAGAGAGGGATAGGTTAAGAATCCTTGATAATAAGGGAGGCTAACTCATGTGCAGCAGTCCTAAGAAGTTTAGGCTCAATACTATCAGAGCCTGCGGATTTAGAGTCAGGTATCTACTTGAAAAATCTATATACCTCAGAAGTATGAGCCCACTTATAGAAAAAAGAGGGCTGTATGGAGGATGGGGAAGACCCTGGCAGTGAGTTACCACTTGATGATGACAGAGGCAAGTCAGGGAAGGCCTTGGTATATGAAGAGAGAGCTGAGCAATAGTAGCCGAATACATTCGCTATGGTGGAGCTACTGTTACAATTGATATGATTTATGTCTGATGGGGAATGATCGCTTTTTAGACCCAAAGTTTGCTTGCTGCACTTCCAGAAGAGCCTGGGATTTTGAGCAGTGGAGTCAAAATGTTGCTGACTCTTAGTGTGCCTGATTGCTTTTTTACATTCATTCCTAAGTACCATATAGGCAGCCCAGTCAGTTGCAGATAAAAGGGCCTTAAACTCAAAGGCACTTTTTGTGTTCTCCGTGCATGCATGTGCAGGGAACATCTTGCTATGAGAGCACTTTTGAGGGGTGTGTCACTGCCGAGCCCATTGCAGTTCACAAAAACAGGGGCTTGGCAGTCTACACCAATGACCATGCGCTGTGGTCCTGACATCACTCTCTACTTCTTGGGCTGAAACTTTGTGTATTTCAAAGGATCAAAGTCACTCCAATCAGAGAGGGCTTTGGTCCCTTGAACTGCATGAAGTCAGTCAGCAAACAGCTGAGCGGCTTTCGGCTGTGTGTCCTCTTCCTCGTGCTCTCTCTCTTCTCCCTCAGTGAATGTCCTCCCCCACAACCCCCCATCCTGCCATGTTTGCTTTTAATAACAGTTACAAAAGAAAACCCTCCTGTGTAGGCCCCCAAATTGGGCTTACCTGGTGAGGGCTAAGGCCCCCCCTCTCTCCTGTGGCATCCCACAGCAGTGGTCCCTAGTGAGATTTAGGCCAGCCTGCCCCACTAGTGCTCTGCAGCTATCTTCTCTACAATCCGGTGACCTCAGTCCATGTTCCAAGAGGGGCTGAAGTTTGACTACTGTTTCATGCCTTCTGACATGTTTGGGGGGGTTGGTGGTCCAGTGGGCTCTGAGAAGCTGGACCACCAAGATGCAAACAGACATGGTGACCGCACCCCAGTGCACATGCAAGGTTACCAGGCAGGTAACAATGAAAGGGCCTTGACCTCTTTTGTTGTTCTGACCAGCGGCTGCATAAACCCATGTTGCGGGCTCCTGGGCAGGCAGCAGAGCTGGGAATCAGGGGGGAGGTTCACTATCACCTGATTTGGGGGGCTTAAACATGTAAAAAGGAAATAGTCCATTGATGTCTGTTGCTTGCACCCCTGCTGGCGCCCCTTTAGTTGTCACTTCCACCCAACCCTCCCACTTAGCACCCACCACTCCACACTCCCCCAAACATAACAATGACACTGGGGGTATCCAATCCCCCACTGTCAAAAAATGAAATAAAGAAAACCTTCCCTCCATGTTTTTTTAAGCAAGCCAAGTAAAAAGGAAAACCATCCATCGATGTCTGTTTTGGCATTAATCCACCCTCACTGACCCTCCCACACAGCACTCACCACCCCACTACCCCCAGCCCTTACTTACCCACCTGAGGTCCAATGCCGAAATCTTCTCTGGATCGCAGACACATCTTCACCCTTCAAAGCTGGACTGCAAACTGAGGAAATAGGTATGCAATTCAATGTATTTCAATGGGGGTTGAAATTTGTAGCATAACTTGGCTATTTTTTGATATTTTTGCCCTAAATTTCCAACATACCTTTTTTGGGACCCCACATCATGAGCAATGCAAGTGTTATTAGGCAAATGTATCCTGAAAGGTGATTTCATGGTTACTGCATAAAACCACCTTTCAGGTAGAAGCTGAAAATTTTCTCCATCCTTGTTCATGAGGTGGAGTCGTAAGAAGGCTATGTTGAAAATTTGGCATAAAAATAGTTAAAAAAACAACAAAGTTATGCATCTACATTGAAACTTGCAAGTAAAGCCTCGTACCTTTGATAATTTTCAATATTTTAACCCCAAATTTTCAACACAGCCATTTCTTCTGAGCACCTCACGAATGTGATAACTGTCATTTTTCAAATCCTGGTCAAAATGTGTTTTTGTATCCCGAATGTTGGTTTCACAGTTACTGTGCAAAATCACCTTTTGGAAGGCATTGAAAATTTTCACTGCACTTGTTCATGAGGTGGGGTCATAAGAAGGCTATGTTGAAAATTTGGGCCACAAATATAAACCAACAACAAAGTTATGAGCCTGCATTGACATTTGCAAGTGCAGGCTTGTAACTGGTAATTTTCAATATTTTGACCTCAAATTTTCAGCATAGCCATTTCTTCACAGCACCTCATGAATGTGATAGCTGTCATTGTTCAACTCTTGGCTAAACTGGGTTTTTGCACTTGTGGCACAAAATCACTTTTTGGGCAGGATTTGAAAATGTTCTCCACCCTTGTTCATGAGATGGGCTCATAAGCAGACTATGTGAGGTAATAAGAAGGCTACTGTAGGTTGAAAATTTGGGGTAAAAATATCAAAAGACAAAGTTACGAGTCTATGTTGCAATGTCTCAATGCACGTTCATAACTGTGGTAATTTTCAGTATTTTGACCCCAACTTTTCAACATAGCCATTTTTTGCCACCACCTCATCAATGTGATAGTTTGTCATTTCTCAAATCCTACCCAAAATGTGTTTTAACACTTGTGGTACACAATGTGTGTTTCAGCCATTGTTTTACCAATAATATCTGTCATGCTCGGAAGGAATGCTCATAAAAACATTATGTTGAAAATTTGGGGTCAAAAACTGAAAAACCAGTACAAAACCATGCCTTACCAATGACAAACATTTGGCGTTAACAAATGCTTGCTATCTTTTTCAGTGAGCTTGGTTAGGAGAGGATGATTTAGCCATTGAGACAGGACCATGCACCCTTCTCCTTGTGATGGAGGCAAACGTGTCCTGCTGGTCCATAAACACAGAGGTAAAGAAGTTAACTGCCAAATTAACATCTGTGGTCTAATACAAATGGGACCAATATGTGCAAGATGCAGCTAACCTAAACTGTTCAGGATCAAGGTTAGATAGCTTCTGAATGAGATAATTCTAGGAATATTTTTTAGCAGCTTAACCCACCATACACAAAATACAGGTGACTGGTCACTTACAGCATCCGAGAACAAGCTAGAACATCTGATCCTATCTACTCTGGAAGTGATTATCCAATCAATCAGAATTTGGCTATTCCTATTATTACAGCATCTTCTGGGTTCGGTAATGATTTTGGGCAGATTGGCCTTACTAAGGGTCTGTATAACAGATTTATTACTGTTGCTGAGCCATTTAAGATTGAAGTCACCAAACAGGATGAATTACTTATTTTTGACCAGATAGCCTACATACTTAATCAGAGAAGGGAATAGATTCATATTTCCTGCTGGTGAACTGTAAATACAAAAAAGATTAAGCTTTTTTGTGTAAGTCAGTGAAAGCACACTATGACAACATTCAAGTGGGGTTCTGGGGTGAAGGGAAGATTTGGGATGGTAATATTAAGGTGAGATCTGCAGTGTATCATGTCACACTTTTAATTTGGGCCAGTTCAATCACAGTAAACAAAGTTGTATCCTAGTAGTGTACAAAGGTTGTCAGAAGTGGTCAGTTTTAGCCACATTCCTGATGCCCCTAGAACATCCTGTTGATGATGATTGACCTAAGCTGCTAGTTCATCTAGTTCCAGAATGATGCTCCTTATACGTAAGTGAATTATTTTTAGATCTTTGATGTTTTGCCAAGGTGAGGGATGAAATGGAGGAGGATGGGCCGGTGTGAGACCTGGATTTACAACATCACCAGCAGACAGGAGATGGGTAAGAGCAAGGTAAATTAAGGGAAAGTATCTCAGGTGGATATTAATTATGGGCCCACTGATTTATTCTAAGGAAGTAAGACATCCTTGTGATGCAGTGAGGCAGAAGAAGATAGTGGATGAAATTTGCAGACTGTTTATAAGCGAGCAAGTTGGACATGCAAAGGCCCTACAAATTATTGGCCTGGTACTATGGTATTTATAATGGAAAGGGAGTATAAAGTACACAGCATAATACCACAGAAAACAAAATGCTCTATAAAAACAAACCCATATTGGCAGTGACTGTGGAAAGTTAACAGTCAGCAACTTGAAATAAAATAATACCAGGGAACAATGTGGCAGTATAGAGCATTCACTAATAAGATACTGGAAATGCTATAATATTTGCACAGCATCCAGCCTTAAAACAGCCACCATAGAGAGTAACTATTTATTTAGTGTTAAATATTTATAACAATATTTACATTAAATATATTATAAATTGTTAAATATATTATAAATATAAATAATTAGATTTATAATACATTTATTTTAACAACAATTACATTTCAAAAGCATATTGTTCATGAAACTAAAAAGAAATACTCCATGCTGTGAGTGGGACATTCCATTTTTGCTGATCTTCCACAAGAGGCACTCTTATGGTCATAAGATGGCCTCTTTTGCTAGGCAATCATTAGCACAGATTAGCTGACTCAGCCTTGATTATTCATGTGTAATTGAACAGAAAAATAAAATAATGTCCTGATCTGTGTGTCTGGAGTCAGTGTTCAGCAAAAGGGTGCCAAGTTGGGTGGTTAGAGAGCTATTACCACTGGAAACTGTGCCAAAGACACAATGCCATATTTAGTGGGAATTCCCTGCCACCCCTTGTTCTTCAAGGTACTACATTGTTTAAACTTAAAACTTGTTTAAACCTGATGTGCTGGTGATCTCAGAGTCTTGGTTATCTGCCATGATCCCAGATACTGCCATTACTATCCCAGGTTTCTCCATCAGTTAAACAGGATCATGCAAAGAGAGAGGTGGTGGTGTTGCCATCTACCTTTCCTTTTGCATCCAGTCAGAACCTGTGCTGTCTGCCTCCTCCCCTTTTGCCTATGAAATGCTCCTCCACAAATGTTACCTCCCCTTTCAGTACCCATATTAATTGCAGGAGTTTGTTGCTATCCTGGCATCTCTCCCTCAGTCACTGAACTCCTCACTGTCATATCCTCTCATGTCTCCTCTGGTGAGTTGCTCATCATAGGAAACTTCAGTCTCAGTTGTCTCTCCCCTTCCCTTCCCTTCAGAAATTATGCCAAAACATAAAGTCCGCCCAGCTCCCACTACTAATCTCTGATCCTACAGCTCAATCATAAACCCCTCAACCACTCTCTTCTGGACTGGGTCCTCTCCTTGCAGCCCAGTCGTACAGTGAATGCTGATATTCCAATGCCCTCAGCAACCACCACATGGTCTGCTGTGTGTGCAAGATACATTATCCCAAAGCCCCCCCCAATTCATACAAATCTAATCCTTCTGATCTCTGGACCTGTCCCCACTTCATTCTGACCTGGTGGCTACTGATTGGCCTTCTATTTCAGCTGACGGCAACATCAGCATGGCCCTTGTGTTCTTTAACTCCAAGTTTTTGTCTGTCTGGCTCCTGCTGCCTGATAAAAACTAGGGTCTGAGGTTCTCACCTACACTGGATCTGATCTGTGTTTATGGTCTGTCATTTCACACATGACCTTGCCTGGTGGACTTACAAGTCCACTGGTTCCCAATTTGACTTTACTACTTACAGGACCCTTTGTAAAGCCTGTACCAGAACTACTGGACTTGTGAAGGCTGGTTACTTTGTATCCACACTCCAGAACAACCTTAGCCACCCCTCTAAGTTCTGGAAGGTCATTCACACCCTCTATTCTCCTCTGACCTAGCCTCTTCCTCATCCTCTAGGTGGGCTACACAGCTGTCTCCAACCATGCCACTGTTGCCTTATCTTTTAATTCCTTTTTTATCTCTTGCTCCATTTCCCTCTTTTCCTCCACTTCCTCCTCCACTCCTCTCCCCTTCCCCTCCCACCTCAACCCTCCTCCACCTCCACCCTCCCTTTCTTCTTCTTTCTCACCACACCTTCTGCTTCCTCAAAACCCACTTGGCTCAAAACCCTCATAAAGGTGGGAACACTGATGGTCTTGACCCCAAGCTCCTTTCTGTCTCTGCTTCTGCCATTGCTCTCCCTGTCACCTACCTTCTAAACATTTTCTTCACTCTAGCCTCAGTCCCTAATGCATGGAAGCAGGCTATAGTCATCTCCCTTCCCAAAAGGGGTGACCTCTCCTCCCCTGGTAACTACTGCCATAGCTCCCTCCTCCCTACTCTGTCTAAGCTCCAGGAATGCCTTGTTCTCTTTCAACTCTACCCTTTTTGTGATTACTCCTCTTTGCTTACCCCCTTCCAATCTGGTTTTTGGATGTCCCACTCCACCTTCTCCTCCTCCTTCCTGTGACTCACTAGCTCCATCCTATCTGGTGTGGATCAGGACTTGGTCACCTCAGGCATTTTTAGCGACCTGGCCAAATCCTTTGACACTGCTGCCCACACTATCCATCTAGACAAGCTAAAGGCAGTGGGTCTCCATGTTTATTCAGTTGAGTGGTTCTGCTTCTGCTTTGAGGACAGGTCTCAGGCTGTCCATAATAGATAATGCCTCGTCGACTCCTCTCCCTATCTACTCTGGCATACCCCAAGGATCCATCCTTGGCCCTATTCACCATATTCCTGAAGGACCTTCCCACTGTCTATTCCTCAGCATCCACTCACATTTATGCAGATGACACAGTCCTCTATGCCTCTGGATCCTTTGCCTCTGACTTCATGGCCCAGCTCCAATTGGACTTAATCAACATCTAGCACTGACTGTGGGCTTATTGGCTGTCCCTCAGTGCCAAGAAAATGGTCTCTATTACTTTTGACTGAAAGCATGGACTAGCTAGGCCCCCCCCCTTACCCTTGATGGTGTTGCAGTTGAGGATGTTTCCTTCCCTAAATACCTTGGGGTCTGGTTGGATCATTACCTTGATTTCTCAGTTCATTTGGATGCCATACACAAGAAGCTTTACTCCAAACTGGGTGCGCTTTACAGGAATAAAGTGGAAATCCTACTTACTACCCACAGAGAGATTGTCTAGATGATTCTTCCTATCTTGTACTACTTTGACATTGTTTACAGTGCTGCTCTGAAATCCACCCTGGCCACACTGGACCCACAATTTCACTCCTTCTGCCGCTTTGCCCTTGATTCCCCCCTAGTACCCACCACTGCTCCCTTTACTCCTCCCTCTCCTTTCCCTACCTTGATGCCTGTCACCTTGCTCATTGTGCAACTTTAATCTCCAAATTCTGGTTTGTATCACACACCCCTTACCTTTCCTCCCTCCCTCCTGATTCCCTCCTTCTAACTCCTACTCCCTTTGCAGCTCTGGCCCTTGCTCTGTTACACTCCCCTCTGTAAAATTCTCTGCTGGCCAAGCTGCCTTCTCTTTCTGCTTCCCCAGACTATGGGTATCTCTTCCCATTACCATTCATACTGCTTCTTCCTCCCACGCACTCACTCTCTCACCTTCAGATGTTCTCCCTAGCTCATCTTGTTCAATTTGTTGTTGCTTAATTGCATAACTTACATTTTTGATTTGGGCAATCACCTGCTGCAACTTATTGCTGTATTCTCCTCATTTCCCTCTCCACCAAGGATGCATCTGGAAATTAGTTCTTTCAGCTCAGTATGTCTTTCCTGGTAAATCATAGTTCTGGAAGCCTAATCTAAGTGCTCACCTCTCGTTCTGTGAAGTAGTTTTTCATGATATTTCCTTTGAAAGTTATTTAGTGTTTCATGTCCTTGTACATCCAAATTGAGTACACAAAAGAAAAAATACACTGGAAAATGACCACAAAACCAACAAACTACTGTTTGCAGTGGCAATTTACTACAAAAATGTGAAGTAAAACAATATAGCAAACAACACCTCAATGCTTCAAAGCTACTGGTTCTTCCTCTCTGAAGAATTATTTTTATGATAAATTGCTACTACAAACACTACCTTATTGTTTTTTGGCCATTTCTTCAAGGTTTTTCTTTTGTGTACTTAGTCTGACCCATTTTAAAAAACGGTGCTCCGTAGTGTGACACTGCGCCGGGTGCCTCTGTCTCTCTTGTACATCCACAAGACTTTTCTTCCTAACTTTTAAATAGCCCTGCTGTGTGGATATGATCAGCGGTAGAAACAATCAAAAGGATAACTTGAACTCATCACCTTTGGTGTAAAAGCAGATATGTGTGTGTTTGTATGGGGGAGTATAGGGACAAGGTTCCCCCAAAATATTATGCTTTGATACTTTATTTGGTGAACTACATATATTCAGCTTGTATTGAATGCCCTTGGGACATCACAAAAGTGTAAATACAAGCAACCTTGCACACAGAAAGCAGCTTACCTTTCTGAGGTAAGAAGGGACGCCAGGATGGGTAACCCTGGAGGCAGAAGTAGACATGAGGGGAGGTTTTTTTTTTCCTTTTTTTTTTTTACTTAGTTGTTTAACCAGGTATAGCACACTAAGCTGAAAGCTTTTTTACAGGAGAGACCTGGGAGCATTTTTTAATAAAATGTATTCATCCCTGGTCAAGAATATTTGGAATCCATGGTCTTGCACCTTGCTAGCTGGGGGAACCAAACTCTAAAACAAGGTGGCACCTCTAGGGAGATATGCAACCTCACCCCATTTACAGCAGCAGAAGTTTTTTTTGCCAGATAGGATAAACACCACATATAAAAGGTGGAACAAGATAGGCCCCAGAACACTGTGCCAACTGTTCACGGGGCGTGGTAATAAAGTCATTTCAACAATTTAAACAGAACACCATTTACTAGGGCTGTGTGGGGGCCAAATGTTATTTCCTGAATTACCATAAATAATGGACTATCCAAATATTCTGGACCAAATAACGAATAGACCACTATTCAAATGGTATTCAGTATTAGACTGAGGTGTTTAATAAATCCCCCCCTTCCTAGAAGGCTAGTGCTAGTCTCCTCTCTCCTGGCCACCCTCCTCCTGGCTCCTTTAATGTTAGAATTCCCCCATTTCTTTACTCTGTGTCAGCTTTTTTTTAAAATTGGAGTTTTACCAGTTCCACTAGGAGCTGACCCCAACCTGTCTCCTCTGACTATCCCCATTCCTCCAAAAAAGAAAACAAGATACAGGTGTGCAGAGTGGATATACGGAGCCTGGTGCACTGCTGAGGGCTGCTAACTCCAATCCAAATCCAATGACTGCTCAAGCTGTCAGAATACTCACCAGTCCTTCTGCGGATAAAAAAGTAGGGGCATTTGGAATTAATTTGCTGCATTCAGAGGAATGGATGAGCAAGCAGGCAAAGCACTCACCAGTTCTTCTTCGCTTAAAAAATTAAGGGGTCAAAGATAAAATGCAAAATTCTCCACAAAGCCCCCCTCAGGAAGACCGTGTGTTGAAGCGCTGGGGTTTTGGTGCGGTGGTGTTCCACACCAGCGTTTCTAAATACCTGCAATAAAAGCGGAGAATTTTGCATTCTGCCTTTGACTTCTTAATTTTTTAGGTGAAGAAGGACTGGTGAGTGCTTTGCCTGCTTGCTCAGTAATTTCCTCCAAAAGCAGCAAATTAATTTAAATGCCTACCACCCGCACTTACTTATCAATGGTGAGGATCATACCCTTCAGTTCAGTTAGCTCAGTTGGACCCCACCTCTCAGTAGCATGTTGAACTCCTGCTGCCTAGTGCATAGTATCAGCCACAGTCGGCAGCCAGTGTCATAATGGAGTGAGCAGGTGGTGTATGATAGTGAGGAAAGGGTGGGTCAGTAGCATCAAAGTGATGCTAGGCAGCCTGATTGGCTGAGGCTGCCTAGCATCATTTTGATGATATTGACCTGCCCCTTCCTCATGACTGCGCACCACCCACTCGCTCCATTATGACACTGGCTGCCAGCTGTGGCTGACACTATGGAGTAGGTAGCAGGAGGCTGCCATGATGCTGAGGAAGGTCCAACTGAGTTAGCCAAGACTGAAAGAATGAGCTCCCTCCTTCATAAGTCAAGGCAAGGGGGTGGGGGTGTTTGGAATTAATATACTGCTTTTGGGGAATGGGACTTGTCAGATGGGACAGGCTGGTGACCTGGTGGAGCTGGCAATAGTCTCGATTTTTTAATATTAATTTGACACAGAGTAAAGGAGGGGTGAGTTTAATGTTCAAGGAGCTAGGATGGTGGCCAGGAGACTAACCCTGGCCACCTGGTGAGGGGGTGAGAGAATATTTTCCCCCTCCCCAAATGTAATATTCAGCCAAATATTCAGAAAAAGATATTCACAGAGACCTATCATTTACCACAAGAAACTTCTATTGCTACCTTCAAGTGCAACATTTCGTATCCACAGAACCACAAAGAGCAGTCCTACAGGAAGAGCTAGGCCCACTTAAACAATTAGTAGGTATGTTTAGGGATGAGACAGGAGCCCATCATCTAGTATCTTGCCTCTGTAAAGGATGTACACTACCTCAGATTCAGTCCAGAGTAACCATATCATCCCAAAGGGAACTGAAGGATGGGCTCACCTTCACAGAGGAAGAATGGGAAAGCTGTGGGGAAGGGACCCAGAGAATAACAGCATCTACTACATGGAAGGAGCATTGGTGGGAGGTCCTGAGCAGATATTTTAAAACACTGGCAATAACCACACATTTTGACTCTTTCTATACTGAAAAATGCTGGAGAAACTGCCAAATCAGAGCTCACAAGGAGCATGTCTTGTGGAGCTGCCCATCTGTAACACAATACTGGAGTGATATGACAAGTGCCAGAGATCCTTGTTGTAGAGGCAACAGTACACATCAAAAATCTGGTTTGGGGCCTTCTGCCTTAGAAGGGTTAGATCAAGAGGGAAAATGTATTTATTCATTATACTGATGGTGGCAGCCACAAAGGCTATAGCACAAAGGTGGCTTCTACCTCTCGCCAACACTGAGCAGCTGGCAGGATAACCATACTTATAATGGAGTGACTTGCTGCCAGATTGAGGCGCACAACAGAGAAGATGAAAAGTGAGTGACTCCCATACATTTAATTTTTAGAACAAAAGTAAGGGACCCCACTGCAGGAGCAAACTGCAAGTCTGATGTGAACCAAATGTACACAGAGTGTTAGAACACACCTGGTAACATAAGGTATAGAAATGGATTAATAGGGTATCCCTATGTCAGGAAAAGGTTATTTACTCAGCAGTTGTGGCTATGATTCAAATTATTTCTAAGGTATTTTGTGGTTCCCACTGAATGAGGCAAAACTCTATTTAGCATCCATCATCTGGGAGACACACTGCCAGGCATTGATCTGTGCAATTGCATGTTGACCTCCCAAAGAAAATTTAGTGTAGTCATGTGATAAGCAAGTATTTAACAGGAGTCAATTGAACAAAACCGTGATTGTTGTAGTTTGTTGGTATTATTGCTCTGTGTTATTCTGATGTACTAAATTTATTTTGAATGGATTATGTTATGTCTACATTACTGTTTTTTTAACATAATAAACTTTTATTATAAAAAAAAGAATTATGGAAAACTGTTGTCTCATATCATTTTACTGTAATACTCCTTCCCCATCACCCAATACCCCCAAAGCATGGTTATTTTTGGTTATTTTTGTATTTGTTTTTGTAGTTTATTACTACAAGTTAGCTTTTTAGTGTAACATCTTTTTTCTATTAGTCCTCTGGGGAAATGTACACAGTTTCTAGAGCAGAGCAGCTAGCAAGAGGTTGAACAGTTAGTGTTCCTCAGGGACAGGAGCTTAGGGATATAAATAGAGATGATCAACTATTTCAGATGGTTGATCTCTGGAAGCTCCTGGTTCCCCAGGGACCCAGCGGAGACCATTCTGGATAGCACCCCTTGAGATAGGCCCAGGGCATGACAGATGAGTGGTGCCAGCTGAGTGCCTCAGAAGGAGAGAGACTGTTATGAAATAGAGGACTATGTAAAATGGAAATAGAATCAACTCCATGAGCATGGCAGCCCCCAAGGGCTACCATGGGGGAGAAACACCCTGAACTATTATGATGACTACCAAGGACAAGGACAGCAAGTGTCTGTAAATTGGCTTGAACTGACCTACTGAAATAATGTGGGCCTCTGGGTTCAAAAGAGAGCTTCTGTAAGTGTAGAGAGGTGCTGCATGCACCTAAGATAATGCTTCTGAACAAAGGACAGTAACTAACCACAGTTGCACCTAATCGTATATCATTTAGATACTGAACTGTTGCCTGATGGTAACCAATTACTCCAGTGGTCAGGAATGCATCCTGAGTCTGTGACAACTGTGCCTTGAAGCCACTCACAGTTGGGCCTGTGGAATTGAACTGAAATGGAAGAATATTTGAAATAAAGACCTGGAGAATTGAGTCATTTCTCCACTTTCAGACCCATGACAAAATATGGGCCTACTGGTCCATTTTTGATGGTGCATTCTATGTTTTTTTGTGTGATCAGGATACATACATGTTCATGAAATGCACCCCTTCCTGAACACCAAGCACTGTCACTAGAAATCCATGAAACCAAGGGTGGGGACTTAACATCAGTATTATACTGTACAGTCACAAGTTGTTAATTAATGATGAGAAGGCATTTTGAATGCCAAATACATGGAAACATAGAAACGTACAATCTGACGGCAGTTAAGGGCCACTTGGCCCACCCGGTGTTTCCATTTTCCCTGCCTATCCTATCCTGTCACTGCAGACCCTATTTAAACTCCAGCTCCCTCCACTCCTTGCTTCCCAGCTAAGATTCCCTTGTGCCTGTCCCATGCATGCTTGAAGCTCACCACTGTTTTCACCCCCACCACTTCTGCTGGAAGACTGTCCCAGGCATCCACCACTCTTTAACTGAAGAAGCACTTCCTCTTATCAGTCCTATATTTTCCCCCTTCCAACATCATTGCATGTCCTCTTGTTCTCATACATCTTTTCATCTGAGAAATACTCCCCTCCTGTACCTTATTTAATCCTGTGAGCTATTAATAGGTCTCCACCATGTTCCCCGTCTTTCTTCTCTCTTCCAGGGTGTACATATTCAGGTCCTTAGTCTGTCCTCATAGAGCTTCTGATGCAGCCCCTACACCATTTAAGTTGCCTTTCTCTGGATTGCCTCCACTCCGTCTATGTCTTTCCTGAGATGTGGTCTCCAGAACTGGACACAGTACTCCAGGTGGGGGTCTCACCAGTGAGCTATACAGTGGCAACACCACCTGTCTATGCACCCCAGCATCCCACTGGCCCTACCCACTGCCTTTTCCCACTGTCTTGCCACCTTGATTACCTCCCAGGTCTTTTTTCTGTTTGGTGACCAATACCCATTCTCCCATTTTGTACTCTGCCTCTGAGTTTCTGTGCCCTACTATAGGTGCATGATACGCTTGACTCCTCCTCCGGTTTTTTCAGGTCTCTGCACATTCTTTCCACTTCCTCTGGAGTGTCTCTCCTATTGCAAAGCTTAGTATAATCTGCAAAGATGCATACACAACATAAAATGCATATAGCCCATCTGTGAGTCTGAGTGATTTGGGATTATGTGTGTGCAATCAAAAACAATTATCTCAGCTGCTGGGTTCTTTGGCTATGAAGTGTCACTTTGTCCCAGGAATCTGGCTGTCATGGATTCTCTTTTAGCTACCTCCCCCAAAGTTAGTTCTTGGGTTACTTCTCTTGGACCTTCACATTGGCTCTTGTTGCTACTCCCCAGCTCCAAAGAAACCTTTGACTGATGCCAAAAATGGAAGCAGTGTGTCTAACATTTGACTGCCAGATCAGAGCTCCTACTGTACAAATTCAGTTTTTGAGAACACAGGCACAGAAGGGCAGTAAAGGGGACTGAAAATAGGATTTAATAGTGGTTCAGCCAGAAGTGTGTCCATACAACCAAAAAAGGCTTTACAGACAAGCAAATACTGTATTTTATACTGGTTGCATAGCACAAGGGATTATGATAAGGTGTAAGTGTGCACAAATGCAGAATATGCATGTATCTGGTGTGCACACAAGTGGAATGCACTGCAGTCAGGGCTCAGATTTGACAAAGCTGCTGCCCTCGTGTACGTTATTCTCCAAACGTTTGATTTACTTCTTGCAGGTTGTCATTGATTTCCAGTACTTCTCGAAATGTTGCATCTCCTGTTGTTAACTTCAGAGCAGGCTTTGTACTCAGCTGCTTCCTTGAGGAAAAGGGACAGACATCTAAAATGTTGTTTTTTTAATCCTTTTTCAGTGGTGGAAGGACATATAGCTACCTGTTTTCCCATCCTACCAGACTACTTGTCTACCCTAGCTGGACAGGTGCTGACCATGCCGATGATATCCAATACGTCTTTGGGAAGCCATTTACTACGCCCCTGGGCTACAGGCCACAGGACAGGGATGTCTCTGGCTATATGATCGCTTACTGGACTAACTTTGCCAGAACTGGGTGAGTGCTGCACTTTAAGATTTTATTCAGTATCAGTCTCTCAGGCTTCATCTTTTCCCTGTTAGATCAACCCTAAAGGCATTGATGATAGATGCAGATTATTTTCCTCCTGGGATGGTGGGAGAAACTGTGAGGGTGGGAGAAGGGGTCTTTGAATGCAGCAGTAAAAAACAATCACCTTCACCACGGCAAACAGAAGTGAGCAAACACAGGGTCCTGGTACTCAGTGCAACCCAGAAAATATACTGTCCCTGTTTCCAACAACACTCCAGAGGCTGAATTCTCAGATGGCCAGGATCAAGCAGGAGGTGTATCCCTGCTCTGCACTATGGATGCTTGGAATTATGGATTGAGAATCTGAGTCTTCAGATTCTGATCCAATTTCCAGAAGCAGGATTTTGGGAATTGCATTCTAAAAAAATATAATCAGAAGATACAAGAAATGTTAAATAGGAAATGTTAACTTAGAATTGATGGTGCTTACAGAAGTCAAAACTAACTCAGATTTGGAAAATGATATTGCAGAATTCTATTAGAATCCTGTCAGACTGGAACTGTCCAGTTTTGAGTATCATTACTCTACATCTATGCTTTTCCTGGTCATACCAGGAGCAGCATAGATACACAAAAATCTCCGTTACCACATATCCCCAAACCCGGGGGCAAAGGAGTGTCCCCAAACAAAGCACCAAAAGTGCCAGGTCAATGTCTGCCCCTTTCTTCCAGCTTCTATCTCATGTAGTGAGCATCACCAATATCCTCAAGAAAGATGAGTCCCAGTAGTGCTGCTTCAGTAGGGCATCAAACAGTGCTGCCTCTATGGGTAGCTTCATACTTTCTCCCAGTTATATGTCCTTCCAGTGGGAGTGGTAAGTCTGTCTGCCCCACAAGAAGGCAATTCTCTACTGTGCCACCTTCAGGTAATCTTCTAAGCAGGGGAGAGCCCACCCCTACTGCTTCCATGCCTCTTCTTCACTTACAAATATATGTGAAGTTACTGTTGACACTTTCTCAACCAAGCTGGGGAAAGAAAAACTGGTACACACTGAAATAAATAGAGGTCTCTGGATGGTAAATTCATTTTGAGTGAATCAATCAATCAATCAATTGAAATCTTTATTTTGCCAGGCAGAACATCATTGAGACAAGCTCATTTACAAGATGGACCTGGGGCAAAACAATTGCCAACGTGGTTAAGACATAACAGGTTGAGTGAACATACATAACAACTACATAGTAATAATAACAACAACATAATAACATGTAACCATCACGTGACAAGATACTTGCACCAGAACATAGCAATAGGTTCAACAGGAGGTAGTGCCATTTAAATGCAATTGCATGGATACAGATATATGGACATAAGGTAATGAGCTAAAGTTTATACAGTAAACATCATTGGAGGAGTCATAGTGAGCAGGAGTGGCAGTTCCTCTAGCGTCAAAGTGCGAAGAAGATTGAGATGTAAGAGTCCTTTGATAAGTACTGTAGACATGTCCTGGCAAGTGGGGTGAGAAGGGAGAGGGGTATAGGGAGTGAGGAGAGAAGGGAAAGACAGACAAGATAGGAGAGGGTTGGACATGATGGCTGAGGGAGGAAGGACTGTTCGGAGGGAGAACATGACTGATGCCACAGGCAGTGGTTGGGATTTAAGTCCAATATTTGAAGCAAAGACAGATTATGATGTTGGGACCTTGAATTGGACAATGACAGAAGGGGAGGACTCAAATGACACCTCATGCAATGGTTGAGGTTTAAGTCCAGAATTTAAAGCAGTAACTGGAATACAATGTTATGGAAAGGACCGACCAATGTTTAATATCCTCCATGAGGGTCTCTGTTACTGGGAGATACTTATCCTTTACTAGGGTACAGGTATTCATTCCTAGATTGACACCTGGGTATTTTAATTGTTTAACACCTGTCTCATCAGGTAAGTGTGCTTAACTTCCTGGGGCTTCACAAAGTTAAAAACCAAGACTTCTGTCTTAGCAGTGTTCACTGTGTATCCTGAATGATGGGAAAAATTGGCTATCTCCAACATAACATGCTTCAGAGAGAGCTGAGGGTCCAAGAGATATAGCAATGTATCATCAATGTACATCACTTTATGGCCTGAAGTACCCAATGTAACCCCCCCATATTCCTAGATGTAAAGGGGAATACTCAAGTCCCCTTATCTAATGTGTTGGGTCCTACAGGTCCCAATTAAGAGATTTACATAATTGCATAATTTTTAAAAGTTGCTGTGAGTTGTAGGTATGTTTATATCTGGTTGACACCCCCCCCCACCTGTCATACCAGTTCACTAGATGTCTTAGGGACCCCCACAGTTGTGCCTCTGGTAAGACGAGTGAGGGACTTAACTGCATATGTCTTTAAAGTTTGTAATACATACTGTACTGCATTTAGAATGGACACTGGGACTGATTACACTCTCCTACCTCAAGAAGCGCACTAGTGTGGGAAACCAGACTGAGTGAGGCCAACAACATGCACTTTCAAAGCTGTAATCCTAAGTACCTGTGATCCCAACTCTCCCTCTCTCACTATAATTCCTTCTCTCAGTACTCAGTTTCAGCTCTGCACAAACCCATACACACACACACACACACACACACGTCACATTGCCATGCACTTTCCAACCCAGCATACTGAGCAGTGGATCACCTGCCCCTGGGCCACTGCCATTGGCTGACAGTACCACTCAGAAGCAAAGCCTTTTGGAAAAAATGGTGGGTGTGGACATCATCAATTTACCGTCCTTCCCTCCCAGGGAATAAAAAAATCTAGCCCCCTCCACCAACTATCAGATGGATCCCGTACCCAACCCAGCCTGTCAGGGAATTAAAAAATATCGGTCCACCCTTTCTCCTGCTAACTACCTGATGAGTCTGGGGACCAATCCATTCCATTAGGGAGTAAAAAGAAAATCTGCTCCCCTCCCCCAACAACCTGATGGATCCAATGCATGACCAATTAGGGAATTAAAAAAAAAATTTGGTCCTCTCCCAAAACTATTTTTTTTTTGCCCTTTATCCTGGCTGGACCACCGTCTACTTCCTCCGCCCTGGTCACGGCCCCCGGAGACCTCTACCACCACCTATAGCTGCAGAGGACCCTCGGTCACCCCCTGGCTTACCTCCCCGGAGGGTGGGGCCGCAGGCCACCTTCATGACCCCGGAACTGTGACTGGTTGGGGTCCCACAGCGGCGCTGGCGATGCGAGGATCTCCGGAGAGGGCTTCATCCTACGGTGGTCCTGCCCGCCTTCTTTTTTCCATTTTTCTCCCTAGAGGAGGCACGGATGTGTAATGATGCCAGCGTCTGCCCCACCTCCTCCCCCCCACGTCAAGTGTCGTCTGCGTGAGAACTCCCGGCCTCCACCAGGAGTCCCCAGTGCTCCAAGCGCTACCCACACCCTCCCCCCAGAGAAGGAGAGCTGTCCAGCTGATGCTCGATCCTACTCCCCCAGGCCAGCCCTCCGACGACCCGGATCCGTTCCCGAACCCGGCTCGCCAGCATCAGAAGTGGAAATCCCACCGCTGCGCTGATGGGCCGGCTCCTCTCAAACTATTTGACAGGTCCAGTACCCAACCCAGTCTGGCAAGGAATAAAAAGAAAGTCCTCCTCTGCTGCTCTACTATTGCTGCTACCAGTGAGTTTGGGTCTGTTTGCCACTTCCAACCTGCAGTGCACTTGCATGGGAGACCAGACTGAGGTGGACCAAGAGTACGCAGTTCCAAGGCTGTAATCCGAAGTGTCCATAATTGCACCCTTTACTGGAGGTGATGTTATTAACACATGTAAGCCCTCCAAGGGTGCTACTGAGGAGTTCTGTTCCCTCATCTCCTGTATCCTGAGGCCCAGTCCTGTAGTGTACGTAGTCCTGTAGCTGTAAATAATGACATTTTCCCTATGCTGCCAAGAACATTCCCAGCAACAAGTCTTAAAGGATTTAATTCAGTCTGTACCCATCAAGTGCCTTGGAGCCCAAAAGTCAAAATGGATATATCTTCTATACCAAAGCTCTGTAGCACCTGGAGTGAAGTTCAGGTTCCACACCAGACATTAAAATCTCCAGAGATGTGGAGACAGCTCAGCCTGCCAGACTGCCCCATCCCTGCAAAGACAGCTGTTAATATACAGTAGTAATTAAAATATAGGCATTGAGTCTTGATCTAAGCCTGGAATCAAACTGCACATCTAAGAGAGATTCCCTCCAACTCCTGAAGTTCCATGTTTCTCCAATGGGATGAATACTGTTCCCCTCCCCACAGAAAAGCACACTTCAAATGAGCAGCCCTGCAATAGTCTTCCAGGCAGGGCAAGGCTCAGCTACCCCATGAAAACCTTTCTTTATAAACCTATATATTTGCTTCTACCACCCTTTAAAAGCCTGTGCTGAGATAATCACCAGGACACATTGAAATAAATACAAGTATCAGGGCAGAACGTTCATTTTAATTGCCTGTAGTCTAGTGTAAAATGAAAGAGGGAGAATTGATCATCTTCGGTTGTCCTCAGTGAGACCCTCCTGTAAGAGGAAAAAGTTCCTTTAAAGGGGAACTGTCAGCAATAAGAGGAGGCTGATCCCAATTACCCTTAGTGTGCAGAAACACTTTTTTTATCTGTAATGATTACTGCAGTGTAGCAGATTGCATCAGGCTAATTTCATTGATTTGTAAGCTGACATTTCCTGTAACCAGAAATGTCAGACTCCCCTGTATTGTTGAGGCACAGGTCAGGAAACCCAGGAAAACCAGGAGCAGTTCCAAAATTTGCAAATAGCATTTTATTATTAATAACAGCAACATAAAACATAGAAATTGTTCAGTATAACTATTTACAATGGCAATATAAACATAGAAGGCAGAGTCCTTCTGAGTTTGTTTTTTTTTTCAATTTCCAATCTCAGTCTCTCAGTCTCTGGCTCTACATCTCTGTTTGTTGTATAGCCCACCATCTGAAAAAGGCAGTCAGGCTTTCAGGTTCTGTCACTGCCTGTTATTTTTTTTTCCATTGCTGTACAGTCTCAGCTTGGACTTCTATCTCTGCTAGTTTGGCTGCCATTCTTCTGGTAATCACTCCTGGACTTGCTGCTGTAGAACTCACACCTTTCTGCTATGCTATGCTTCCCTGGTACCAGGTCTGGTGTCCACATACAAAACTCCTGGTTTAGAGTATATACATGGCGTAAATCCCACAGCTGACACCATCTGTCATTGAAGCACAGGTCAGGAAGTACAGGAAAACCAGGAGCAGTTTCAAAATTCGCAAATAGCCTTTTATTATTAATAACAGAAAAATGAAAAATGGAAATTGTTTAGTATAACTATTTACAATGGCAGTATAAACATAGAAAGGAGAGTTCTTCTTCTGAGTTTTTCTTTTTAATTTCCAATCTCTGTCTCTCAGTCTCTGTCTCTCCCTCTTGCAAAACATTGTAGCTCTTTTTACAGTGTCTTTGTAGGGAGCTCTTTAAGAGAACATTCTGCTTCTCACACAGTGTTCTTGTCAGTTTCAGCCGGTGCAGCAAAAAGAACATTGTGACCCATAACTGACCTCTTGTTTTCATCTCTGCAAAAAGCTTACAAACTGCATTTCAAGTTAACCCATTGAGTTCCAAACAGCTTTTTGCAATCATTTCAACAGTAAAACTATACGTAGTTTTAAACAATGGATCCCAGTATCACATACAGTTTTACACAGAGATTCACATATATTTTTTATAACTGAGATATGCAAGAGGGGAGAGACAGAACAGCAAGTAAAAGCAGACATATAGCGAGGGGCAGTGATTTGCATAGCCGTCGGAGTGATCAGTTCCTAGGTCTCACAAGAAAAGTTGGTTGCACAACCAGACAGACAAGAGACAGAAAAGAAGAGGCTAGAACAGATCCTTTTGTTTAAAATCTTTCTGCATAACAAATGGGGCACGACCTTATTCAACCTTTCCACACCCTGCCATTGACATCAAAGGAAAACTACAGCAGTGGGAAATTCAATAGCCTACAGTGAATGTCAAACTTTTTTTTTTTTTTATAAGTTGTATTTTTCTGTTTGTGGTCTGCTGTTCTTCTGGTGCTAGATATTGTCACAGAGGACTGTACTAAGCCCCATGAGCACAGCAGGACCAGCAAACATCTGATTTTAGCTTACAAAATCTTTAACAATGTATACTGCGGGCTGTTGAATCTCCCAGCTCTGCAGTCCTCCTCTGATGTTAGTTAGGGGATTCTGGGATTTCTGGTTACAGGAAATGGAATCTTAGAAGTCAACAAAATTAGCCTACTACATTCTACTATACTGTAGTAAACAGTAAGTAACAAAAATGTTTTTTTACACAAAGTGCAAATTGGGCTCAGCCTCACACTTGGGTGTGACGCTTGTTTTGTTGACAGTTCCATTTTAGACAGATCCTCAGACTGCAGGCCAAATGTAACACCCAAATATTTCATTTTGTGGAGCTCCCATTTCATCAGAAACTTCCTTTGCAGGCTGTGTGGGAAGCATAGTGGAAAGCCAAGACCTCTATTTCTGTACTATTTAAAGTATAGCCTGACAGTCTGAAAAATATGTTAATTTCCTGCATTATCTGCCCAAGGGAATCCTCTGGGTAACTTAAATAAAGTAACACATCATTTGCATATAATGCCAACTTGTGTTCTGTCTGCCCTATTTATATCCCGCTTATCCCTGGGTGAGATCACAGTCATGGAGCCAGCAGCTCACTATACAGGGTGAATAAAATGGGGGACAATGCACACCCCTGTCTTGTACCCCATCCCAAAACAAATCTTAAAGAAAGATGGCCATTAACACTAATATAGGGACTAGGGGATGCATACATTGTCTGAATATATCAAATAAAATCCTGGGAAAACCCAAACCCAGCAAGGACCTTATAGAGAGACTGCCAATCTACCTTATCAAATGTCCAGGCTTGTAAGAGCTGCTTGTCCCTGTGCTTGATTGAGATGGTCAATAATATTTACAGTTCAATGATTACTGCCCTGATCCTGTTGGCCCTTAACAAAGCCTGTCTGGTCTATACCAACAAGACTCAGGACTAGTGATTTCATCCACCGAGTCACTACAGGCATGAGAAACTTGCATCTTAGGTAATCATAAACATGTAAAGCGAGTAACTTGCAATAATAAAAACAACATGAAAAAATTACAGTAAATAAATATAATAATCTACAAACATTCATTAAAAAATTAGTCTAAGTAGGCCCATGCAAACAAATAAGTTTTAAGTTGATATTTGTGGGTTTCCACCATGCAAGCTAATCTTACAATCTCTGGCTGCAGTTTCAGGGAAGTGGGGCAGCAACCCCAAAGGTCCTGTCCCCAGATTGTTTGAGACAGGGATGAGGAACATAACACAAGGCTATATGAGTGGATCAGAGGGGCTAATAGGAGTGTAGAACATCAGGAGGCCTTTCAGATAGCTTGGACTCAGTCCGTGTAATGCCTTGAATATTAGCAAGCCTATCTTGAAGGTGATATGCCACAGCACAGGCTGTCAGTGTAGACCGCACAACACCAACACAATGTGGTCCCTACAAGAAGTTCCCAACACCAGCCAGGCCACAGTGTTCTGGACCATTTGCAGACAGTGCACCAAGCCTCCAGATAACCCTAAGTAAAGAACATTGCAGTAACCCAGTCTGGAGGTGGCAAAGGTGTGAACTACCATCTCCAAGTCCGCTAGCAATAGATGTGGCTTGAGCCTGGTGATATTATGGAGATGGTAAAAAACGTTTCTGACTACCGCTGATGCCAGTTGTCCTAATGTCAACTTGCATTCCAGAACAACAGCAAGATTCTTCACCTTATCCACACCTTGAAGTGACTGGCCATTCACAGATAATAAGGAAGGCCACCACTTGTCACTGCTGAACCATGCCTGCCTGGATCAATAATCCATTCAGTGGGATGTTAATTGTTAATCCCTTTGGCAGGCTTAAACATGCAGTTCAGTAGGGAACAATTCATGGAATGGATCAAAATACAGTAGTAGGCAGTTCATATAATGCAAGAAAGTGGTACTGTCTTTTTTTAATAATGCAGTCACTCTGTAGCTTTTCAGTGCTGTAATTAGTGCCTTAAAGCGACAGGAATTAGCATTAATGGCATTAATGTAACTTTTCTGTTGCTACAAGGAACTGTGAATGTATTGGAGGAGCCACCTTACCATGGGACCTGCTTATTTAAATAAATTAATGCAAAAGACACAAGCTAGCCTTGCACCTGGCTAGGGGGACAATCACAGCTATGCTCTTTTTTGTGGTGATCTGTACTTACACCCAGCTGGGCTGTCCCTTCTCATGGGCTCTCCCTGATGTGATAGCCTGTTGGTCTCTAAACCTATCATCCCTGCTTCAGGCAAAGTTAGGGCTGCTTGCCCATCCCACTCGTGACCTTGGCCATCTGCAGCTGCCTGCACCTGTGGCACAAAATTTGTATCCAAGAAAGTCCCTCCTTGCTGCCTTTTAAAATATAGTAGTTTAACCAGGTGTAAGTACCTGCCCAGTGATACTGTCCATGACTCACTGTTCCAACCAGGTTGTAGTGCTAGATGTAAGGATCAGGTATGTTGAGGCCTGACTGGCCCAATTCCTTGCTGCCTCTGCTGTTGCTAAGAAGGCTCTGACTCCTCTTACCACCGTGGCCCAACTGCTGCTTTCATTTCTGCACCACTGAGCTGTGCCCCAACTCACTGCTAGCTGCTCTTACCTCTGCAGCCATCACATTTACTTTTCATGTGACTGGCATTTAAAAAAAGAGAATGCTGTTATCAGGAGGATGCAACGTGTTGGGGGTGGGAGAAAGGGGAAATTACTTGCAGGGGGAGATTGTTGGGTGCCCTAAAATAATGGACACATACCTCATACTGCTGCCTGGGCACCTTACTGGGCTGAAATCCATTATAACATGTGAGACCCATCTTAATTTACTCTGCTTACTGTATCAGGGATCCCTATTACCTAAGTTGTCCCCCTCACTGTGTCACTGGACCCTGGGGACTATGAGCTGGGGAGGCTATACAGGAACTCCCCACAATTTAGGTACTTTATTTTTTAATATAGGTTTTTAATCCTACTATGTCCAGGGAGTGGCTGCATCAGCCCAATCCCCAGGCTGGCTCTGCACCTCTCCCGGTAGGTGGCTAGTCAGATGTCTCCCCATGAGTTCCCGTCTCATGGCAGGGCTAAGGTGAGCAGGTCACCCACCTCCACCCAGTACATCAAGTCCAAGGCAGACCAGGTCACTCACTAAGCAGTGGCACTGGCACTGAGATGGCTGGGCTGGGCTTTGTGAAGCCTCTTGACATCAATTTTCTGCATTTTCTGTTCCACTCCTCATGTGGAACATAGGACTTGCATGTGGAGCGTGCCTATCCTACGTTCCCCACGGTTCCCTCCCATACTTTGCCTCCCTGACCTATTCTTTGGTCCCCCATGAAAATGGGCATTTGTTGCTCTTGGGTTCTTACCCAGTTAACAAACCAAATAAATAAGATTCTATCTGCAGGCCTCCACCTGGGGGCAACCAAGGCTGGGACGACAAGCCACCCCTCCCCAGGAGAGTTGATCAGGCCCTCAGACACTGATGCCTCCCCTTCCCCAGCTGACCCCTGACAACCTGAATCCATTTCCAAGCCTCACTGGCATGGTAGGAGGTAAGGGGCTTTGCAGCATCTCAGCCTTCTGCACCACTGGGCCAGCAAACTGGTTATATTTTTTTAAGTATGTTCCAGGAGCTAGAAAATTACATGTTCAGCCCTGCTTAAAGCTACATGCCCCATATAAACCTCTAACACATCTCTTTAGTGCTACAATATACTTCTTAATCTAATATGCTATAAAATGAGTAACAGCTCTACAGTTCTGTATTCAGTTCGACTAGCACATCACTGTAAAATGTTCTGATATTCTATTATAGGTACAAGATTTATAATCTGGCACTTAAGGCATTCATCTATGAAACATTTAGGCAAAATACCTTTTGTAATACAAGTGTATATA